>OX376374.1:137512657-138758730 GCA_947369275.1 Nemotelus nigrinus
CAGGGGGTGAATCCTGCTTATTTGGTTCCTCTTCCTTCGATCCGACTTTCGATCTTTTCGAATCATCATCCAAACTTTTTACTTTGACGATTTTCTTTTTTCTCGGATTTTCAACGACACCTTTTTGTCTGGCACGTTCTTCTTCTTCCAGAAGTTCTTCGAGTTTATCAGATATATCTTCGCTTGGCGATTTTTCCTGATCGAAAAGGCGCCTGTACTCTGTGCTAGATGGTCGGGAGCAATTTGCCTGGAGAATTTCTTCGAATATGTCTTCGTCAGGATGTGGCTGAAGATCATTGTCTTTCACAATCTTAAAAGTTCTTGAGGCAGCTTGTGTAGGCTTATTTCTTCGTTTTACCGTAGAACTAGTTGCATCAAGTGAATCTTTTTTTACAATTCTTCTGGGTTTTAGGTCAGAGGCGCCATCTAGTTGATCGATGGTATCACCACCACGGACATTTTTCTTAGTTTGATTCGCAAGTGAGTTCTTCTTTGGCGTTGCGCCATTTTGTGGGGATGCGTGACCATTGACCCCAAATAAATTCAATGGAATTGAACGCTTTTGGCTGTTAGGACTTGATGATGTTACACTTGTAGCCGGTTTTTCTTTATTTTCTTTTCGAGACGATGTTGGACTCTGTGAGAAGTATTTCGAAAGATCGACTTCTTTTAAAGATTTTTGATTTTTATTCATTGCTGATGGTGCACTCTTATCTTCCTTTTGATTTGGGAAATATTTCGAGAGGTCGCATGAAGACTGTTTCGACATTGTCGGTGCGGTTATTTGAGATTTTATACAGTCCATTGTATCAGCGAAGTTTTTCACTTCGATTGTTTTCAGTGTTTTACTCATTCTACGTTCGCTGTTCTCCAGATCGTAAAACACTTTACCGAGATCCCGGTCTTTTGTTTCAACAATTTTTGTTTTATTGAGGTCATCTTTGATTTCATCCACTGCATCTAAGACTAATTTTTCGATTTCAAGTTCTTCCGCATCTACGACATGCTCTTTATTCTGATCATCTATATCTTTCGCAACACCATCGTTAATTGTTAATTCAGAATGCGTAGTTTCTTCTTCAATCGCTTTTGTGATGTCTGTTTCTGTTTGCATCGCAATTTTTTCTTCGTTTTTGGCACTGGATTCTTCCATTTTTTCCAAGTCACTTTTCGACGACCGCAATACTTGCTGAACACTATTTAAAATCGTTCCACTCGTATCCTGATTAAGCCATTTTTCTTTCAAAGACAACTTTTTCATAATATCATTCTTAACAACACTATCACGTTTCAAACTATCTACGTCCTTTTGTAATTTTATCAAACTATTTAAATTATACAAATTTTCATTTAGTGCATCAATCTCCGTACTAATACGACGCGGACCAGTATTCTCGATACGCTTTATTTCGTTTTTCAAAGAAACTCTAGAACCACTACTATTCACCGACTCCGACGAGCCTAATTGTATTTTCGCATCAACTGAACTTTTACGCTTTTCGGGCTTTATGCAAATATCTATTGACTCTGAGCTTATTTTATCTTTCATTTCGATGTTATCTTTACTGTCGTTTTTATCTAAAATAGCACTTATCATTGCGGATTTGTTTGGATTAACGCTAGTACTTTCGAAATTTTCGCCTACATTTCTAGATAGCTCATTATCATTATTTTCACCGGAAAACTGATTATTTTCATTAGATGTGCTATGAAGTTTATTATCGTTATCGGTATTAGTGTTTTGCTGGTCTAGTTTAGATAGAACCTGTGAAATATATTTATAACGGAGAAAAAAAAAACAGAAAAAAGAGAAAAAAAATGAATGAAAGAAACTGGGCATAGTGCGTAAATTGATTATCTTATGGGAAATAAAAAAGATCTATGAAACAACATGATTGATCAAAAAGATCTAAGCTTTAATGGAGGTTGTATTCACCTTTGAATTTATTTATCTGGGTGTATACAAGTCGATTTTGCAAGTAAAATGTATTTTATGCAAATTGCGAACTTACTTCAGTTTCAGTGTCAGTCGGTAGATATTGTGGAGGTGGTTGAACTGTCACTTCTTGCCTTCGCAGTTCCCGTGCCTTCTTGAATTCTTCTCCATCTGTTTGGCTGTCTGCATCGTCATCGTCTGAAAATAATGATGAAGGATGTTTTTTTACGTGAATTATTTATTTACAGAGATGAGAATAATTATATCTTTATTAAATACGTAATAATATTCAACTGTTTTCATACCCAAAAGTCCTTCACTCGAATCATAGAAGTCACCATCACTATCATCATCCATATATGAATGACGTTGTTTACCAATCCAATCTGCAGCCAGCTGAAAAGTTTTCACTTCCAACGGTGATCCATTAGCTTCTTCGTAATCTGATTCGATGTCGTCATCCGATGAATCGGAATCCGATATATTCGATTCAGTATCTTCACTTTCGGTAATGAAGTTACGATCGGTCCATTCATTCTCATCAATAATATGCTCTTGTGATGGTTCACCATCCGACATAGCATCCGCATTTTCAAACTCAATACGTTCAGGTGTTTGCCCTCGATCGAGTAGGTCCAGTTGTACCAAGTTTTCAGGACGAATCCGCAAACGATCTGGAGTTTTGAAATCGCTTTCATCCGGCTTGTTGACTTTTGACCCATCATTTGTTGATTTCTATAAAAACAATTGGTGAATGAATGAATTAACCTTGATGCAAATTTCATGAAAAAATTTGTTTCTAATAAAACTCTATAACCGTTAACATGCATATAAAATTCACACTCACATTTTTCATAGACTTGCGAACAACGGGCCTAACAGCCTTTGCTGGCAATCTAAAATGTTGAGTGCAATAGAATCGCCCGACAGGATCATCTCGATCAAATGCATATGCTCCAAGACGAAGATTCGTATGGCAATGATAACATTTCAGGCATGATCTGTGCAATACTAAACCTTCGGTCGATATTTTTTCCATTAAATATACGGTCTGTTTGCAAAAGTGGCATTTTTCCGAAGCCCCTTGTTTATTAAACACCAGTCCGACTTTGGAGTTCTGAAATTCAAACGAATTGACATTAGATATAATGTTAGCCTCTATATAAAAAAACAATAAAATTACCGATTTCTGTTGAGCGATAGGAGCAGGAGCACTCTTCTCATCTGAATTATCATCTTTCTTAACAAACTGACCAGCAATTGATGCAACCTTATTCTTTCCTCGTTGACCGACTTCCAAAACTGATCCTTCTTTCAGATGTTTATCGAATTTTTTCAATGCCGTATCGATATCTTTGAATTTTTCGTCGGTAGATTCTTGACGTTGTGGCTTAGACATTTTATTTTGCCGGGCTAGAAATTGCTCCTTACTCCACTTTGGCACTTTCTCTTTACTCTTTCCGATTTCATTTCGTTTCGATTGTTCGATTTTCTTTTCGATTTCCCGTACATTCCAATCGGTACTTTCGATTTTACCAATGGCACGTAGGAGATCTTTGGGTTTCTTATCTATACCGCCAGCATTGCGTGATGTGATTTTCTGTTCCATCGATTTGATACGATCACTGAACTGTTCATCGCCAGCTGCACCGCCACGAGGCAAAGCCGATGGTATACCACGTTCTCGATCCTAGAGGGGTAAAATAATTCGAATTAGAAACGGTGTATATTAATATTTGTTTTTTTTTTATTGTGTGTTAAAAAAGCACATCAAACGCATCTTGCGATTAAAAGCTTTTGCTGTAGGTTAGATTCACATGAAATAATATTTGCAAAATAATTTGATGGCAATGGATTTAGTTTTTTAAGTTTCGAACGTCATTGTGAAGAGAAATGAAGTATAATATAAGAGTTCGTTTGACTGATTTGCAAACATATCAAAAACTTTGCACAACAATAGGATACTTCTGAGGCCAAACCATTTAAATGCAAATCAAAATATCGTGTCATACAAGTTGTATTCTACAAATTTAGTTTTCTGAAGTTAGGCAATATGTTTTGAGATAACAATCATACTCATTAAATATACAGGACTTTCGAAAAGTTCGGCTGCAGGACCGAACACCCAGTTTTACATTGCAACCGAAAAAAGAGTCATTTTTACTGTTTATATATTTAGTCCTCGTTCCGATATAATTATATAATATTTTTATATATTTTATTTATATAAAAGGAAAAATTTTCTATAATGCAAAGTATAATTTCTGTAATTTGTCATCTTTAATGTCAATGTCAAACCAGCGATTTTTTTTTCATAAAAAAAATCGGAAGTACAAATAAAAAACCATCGTATTCCAATAGATAGGATGCAAAAGATGGTCTGAGTCCGGAAAATGTCGTTGAATTTTCTGAGAATGTCTTCTGGCAAGACCTAAAGCATTACTAGCTTTCACAACGTCTTCTGACAAAATCTAAGGCATTACTAGCTATCACAACGATTGAGTGGATGTGATGGTCCAATGTGAATGATTGATTCAGCAGTACCCCTAAATCGATTGTTATTTTTGAGATATAATAGTACAGTATGTGTGAGATATAATAGTACAGTATGTGCGAGATATAATAGTACAGTTGTCAGCATTAATGAGATTATTATCGGAAGACCAGCTGGCAGATCTCTTTAGATCGTCCTGCAAATCATTGCAGTCGTTAAGATTTCTAACAACTTTAAAAATTTTAGTGCCATCGACTTAAAGTGGCTGTTCACTTGATGAGAAAATTCTAGAATCCTGGTTGAAGTAGAAGGCTATAATGGACTTGAAATTAAAGGCTACAGCCCCTGCAGAATCGAGTGTGAAAATAAAATGTAGCCTTATCCGGATAAGGTTCATACAACACTGAAGACCAATCACAGTTGGCAAACGAGTCACGCTATTGACCGACACTAGCTCGTCTAAAATTAAATTTCAATTCAGATGCAATAGGTGATAAGTTACCACCAGACTCAACCTGACATTTGTAAAGTTTATGTATTTTTTTTTTGCTTGAATATATCGAAATTTTAGCAGCGTAAGCATCTATTGCAGTAGATTTTGCGTTCTGCCTTCAACTCCAAAAAATTAATCTGCAGCTGAAGCGTATCGAATGATTGTTAAAAATTATGGTGAGGGTTCTATTCGATAGTGTCGCGAATGGTTCCAATGCTACAAAAATGGAGATTTCAACGTGGACGACAGCGAGCGTTTGAGAACTAAAGCTGAAGACACAGAATTGGAAACATTACTGAAGGAAGATTCATCTCAAATGTAACAAACACTTGCAGATTCATTAGACGTGACCAAGCAAACCATTTCTCATCGTTTCTTGGTTTTCCTCATCTATTTTCAAGCGTGTTCATGGCTAGTAAACTAAGACGATTATTGGCAAGAAGCAATAGTAGAGGATCTGACCAAGCAAACTCTCGCAAACAAAACTGTAGAGACCTTCTGCATAGACTTAATATGGTCGACATACACCTACTGATAAGGCACCGAAAGTACACAGGCTTACTCGAAGATCGGTCTAAGGCACATAGTATTATCTAAATTAGATGCATGTCAATAAACTCTATGGATCTTCTACCCAAAAATTCAAGAGGAGACGAAGCTTTTACTAGGATGGCGTTAATGTGATTGTCGAAAGTAAAATCATGATTTAAAAGTACTCTTAAATCGAGTAATATGACAGAAGATCTTAAGAAAATACTTTTCAAGGAGTATTCAAAGCTTAACGGTCTAATTTTACTATGAAACAATAGTCCACTTATCAATGTTAATTACTAGTTTGGTAGTTTCACATCAAGTCGTAAGATCATCAAGATCAGCTTGAAGTCCCAAGCAATCACAAATATTGAATACCTTTTTTTAAAAAAATTTGGCGTCATCAGCATAAGGTAACACGGAAAAATGTTTCAGGACAAAGGGGAGGTCGATTAAAAGTCCTAAGTAGTATCCTAGTATCCTTGAGGAAAACCAGATATGACATCAATTTCTAATGATAGGCGCCACGGACAGATACAGATTGGTTACGGCATTTCAAATAAGAACTATCCAGCTATTAAACAGCAGCGGAAAGTTAGGAGAAGACAGTTTACACATCAATATTGAATGATCAAGCTTGTCAAAAATCCTTTGGGAAGTCCGTATACATAAAGTCTACTTGAAGTCCTGTCTCGATCGATGAAATAACGGTGTTGGAGAATTCTACCAGGATGGTAAGAAAAACCATGTTGGAAAGGAGATAAGATTGATTTGCTATGAAACACCACTACATTACAAATTATAGCTTCGAATAGTTTGGCAACAAATGAGCCAATAGTTGCTTATAACATGTCTATCTCCTTTTTCTTGAAATGGTGTGATGATTGTTTTCAAAAACTAGGAAAGAAATCGACAGAGAAAGAAAGGTTAAATAAGTAGAACAAATAGGAGACAGAGAGAAAGCACAACATCTTAAAATAGCATAAAGAATATGAATGGCTATGGTGTCTGAATTAAAAGTGGTGGGATGCCCATCGTCGCATCTCTTAGAATATAATTCCAAAAAAATGTTAAAGTAAAGTAAAGCAATCCCACGACAACCCTCGTACGGGTCTAGGGGTTGAAGCTGGTAGAGAGCTTCATTACAATTTATTTAATCATTGTGAATACGAGTGTGGAGTGATTAGTTCCACGACTCACTTTACCCTTGATTTAAATCAGGTACCTAATCAGAGCTAGATGAACTCAAAGCTTGGTGCGCGGACCCTCGTCCGAACCTGGATGTTGGCCCCTGTTAACAGGTGGACCTAATATTGCTAAGGTGAATTTGGTAAGCATTTTTGACTTCACGCTGAAAAATGCACCTTATTCCTACAAAAACCAAACAATCAGAATCAGAACAAGATGAAAAATATATTTTCCATGCTTTTGATTTTAAATTTTTCAAGTAGCGTACTGTTCGATTTCCATGGAACTTTTGTAATCATTTGAGAAAGAGATTAGTACATAGTGAGCCAAGCATCCAAAGAGAATTAAGTGAAAATTGTTCATAGCCTTATTAATATCTTTTTCTGATATGACAGGGTGGGAGGAGACAATCGCACCTCGCAATAAGGTCATTTAGTTCATCTGGGTCGACTCGCCTACATGTTTTTAAGGTGGTTAAAACTTATCTAGAAACTTTCAAATGCGACATCCTCGGTTTCCTCGTTCCCACACATCATCTTTCCATCTTTCACCTCCTCTGATGAGTGACGCGTCGCTTGGCTGAACAAAACCTAAAAAAACGAGCATTTTTTTCAATCTGCATGCTTCCAGAAAGATGGGAAAAAATTGTGGCTAGCAATGAACAATATTTAAAAAAATTAACACGCAAATACTTCTTTACAATAAAGCCACAAATTCGGGAAAACAGCGGGAAAACCGCGGCTTGCGCGACAAATCAAATGTTTAATTTTTTCACTGACCTAAATCGCAATAAGGATTAAGACGAAAATAAAAATTATAAACCTTCAAACTTAATAGCATAGTAGCTGAAAACGCTTCACACCAACTGCACTGATTTGAAAGGCAAGTGATAAGGGTAAAACTCGGCTATTTGCCACCCACAGCCATTAGACAATATTACCGATCGTTTTTATGAGTTTTTGTGGTTGTGTTCGTTTTTGCGGTTTTTTGTTTGTTTATTTTCAGTGTATTGGCTTTTCGTTTTTAATAATTTTTGTTAGTTATTCTTCAATTTTTGGTCCCTACACGTCCTCTAGTGGTAGGAGGGGCACAAAATTGAAGAATAACTAACAAAAACGTACAAAAAATACGCGAAAAGACAACACACTGAAGATAAACAAAAAATACTCTTAAAAACAAACACACAACAACAAAAACATAATCGGTAAAATTGTCTAACGGCTATGAGAGGGCACGTAGTCGAGTTTAGCCATGATAAGGACCTATTTCATTCAGAATAGTTCTGCACCAGACCAGCCAGGTTTTTTTTTTGGTTAGCACTGTTAAATTCATGCTCCATTGCTTAAACATCCGGATTTTATTTACAAATCAAATTTCTTGCCAATTAAGTATTTAAAGCTTTAAGTTTCATTTTTCTTACGGTAAAATCTATGTTAAATTCACCCAAAACTCAACGTTATTAATCAACACAGAACATAATTAATTTTAATTTTATGTAATCTTCTCAACGTCAATCAATTATCAACGACCAAATAGAAAATCATCATCAAAAACAACGTCTATGTGACACAGTTAGTTTCAATCTCTCAAACTCCTTTATCTCTCTCTTTCTTATTCCATTTCCTTACAGGATACAACAATTTTCGTTCCAGTTCTTTAACGCGGTCATTAAATCCAGGAGCTTGTTGTCGATACAAATACAAAGAATAGTCTTCGAATGCACTTGAACTGTCGCTTTCTCGTAAAATCGTATTTGCTTGTAGCATGTGAAGACTTTTGTAGAAATTTTGTGTTTGCTGAAATCGTTGTAGACGCCGTTTACTTTGACGTTCTTGTCGATTTTGTTCGATATCAGTTAATCGTTTTTGACGCTCCTCCTAATTGAAAAATTTGATTTGATTTTTTTGTGGCACTTAAAGAAGTTTAATCTACAGCTAGTATGGAATTCATTAGCGAATTATATGCTTTATCGATTGGATTAGAAGAGATTGTAGCAAAATTTATTTCCTACGGCTTTATTCGGTTTTACTACCTAAAGATAATGGTAAACTCATAGTAGTAACAGCCTTGGGAAAAATGATAAACATATTGAGTAAATGTTAGTCCATTTATTGTAAAATAATACTTGCTGGAATTTCACACTAATAGAAAATTTTCTAAAACTCTAATCCAACCGAAAAACAAATAGAGGTTTTGTCAATTAAACAAGCACAATCATACAAATTAACTATCAGTTTATTATCTATCATTCACGCTTAATCTTCCAGACATCAACATTTTCGTCATTATCATCAACATCCAATCGATTAAATTGTTGATTCACCCGTTCGAATTGAATACTTCGATTGTTCGTGACGATAGACTTGATGCGTTTGACTTAGAACAGATTTGAGAACAACACTAGATTCGTGAATCGCTCTCTGTCCGTATAAAAGTGAATATTGTTGAGCTAAAATGAACGATATCGATAGTAATTTCTGGAAACCATAATAAAAATCCGTAATTCCCATTAGAACAATCGTCAATGAGATTAGAGCGAAAAATATCAATTTTATGTGTTCTTCGATTAACAGGATATGTTCTTCGAGAATCAATTCCTGTTATGGTGATACATTTTGATGATGTTGAAATACATCCATAATCTAAATAAAATAGCGAAATACTTACGATAGTTCCTCCAGTTTTTTCCTGACTTCGTCGCTTCTTTGCACGACGCGATGTGTCCGTTTGCACTGGAAATGTGATAATTTTTTTTGAGAATAATTCAATATATTTTTTAATTGTCGATGCAAATAAAACTTACCAGCATTAAAGTCAGCACCATATTTTCGCTGCTTGCGATTTTTATCTTCGTCTAGAATACTACGACGATGTACCGTTTGTGCCATATCGATGTCCTGCATCGGTGACCGGGATTTTTTGGCATTCGCCTTGAGCAAATGTGAGAAATCTGGTACATTTTTGCTTGCTGTGCGTTCTTTGAGCTCGAAAAAGTCCTGAAATGCATTTTAGTGTTGAAAATTCCAAAAAATTGAGCTTAAAATTACTTCAAAACTGCTATTCTATAATCTTTCTTCAAACTACAACAATACTTACCAGCTTCGGGTGTTTGACATGTGGTATCTCACCGCGAAACACTTCACAGATCTGCTCCAAATAATTAAGCCAAATTTTCGAATCTATATTTTCTAAATTCAACGAATCCTTTGCCGACATTACACGTGGTATGCCCAATTCCGTTTCAAGAATTTTAAATGCAAATTCATTACGTTCCTTTACACTGTAATCTTTGATTTTATTTAAATCGACTAGATCGGGACGGTAGCTAAAAATGCGAAGCAAAAATATATTTGAAAATTCTTTCCAAAAATCTTTTTGTGTGATGGATTACCGATTAATTAGCGTGCATAGTACTTTTCCGCCAGTATAGCATTCAGATAATTCGTTTAAATCCTGAGCGAATTCGTGCGACTGCAGCTGAGCCTTTATCCATCTTAATAGAACTGTACTTAGTGGCAGTGTATCTGAAATTAAAATTAATTATTACATTTGTTTATTTCGTGAGTTGATGTACAGATTTATAAAAAATGCAAATACGCTGTCTCTAAATGATTATTTCTTCGATGATGAAGCTTTCACTTTACGGAAAATATACCGATATAAATTGCTGTTCGAATTACAAATGTATTTGCTTTGCACAGATATTAACGATATTAGGTTTTTTTTTTGTTTTCGATATTAAGTTGACAGAAGCTTAATCTTAATCAATTGCTTAAAGAGTGTGATAGTAATGAGATCACTACTAAACGTTGCATGTGCTTTAACTAAAGTACCTTTTTGTATTTTTTGGCTATTTATTTATTTAGCCCCAAAATCCATTTACAGGTAAACTGCTCAATTGGAAATAGGATATCTTTATAATAAATATAGAATACAAAAACAGAAAATAAAAATATGCCATTCAAAGTCAGAAATGTTCAGATAAGAGAAGCTAAGTTTCTCAGAAACAAATATAGTGTTGCGAATATGATTTTTTGGTGACTAAAGAATGTAGAAGAGGACCGAGTTGAAGACAGTTATAGATGCCTAAAAGTTACAAAACAGGGTATAGAAGTAAGTACCTGTATATTCAAATGGTACTTAAAAATAACAGAGAAAATAACAGGTACTTCAAAAATCAAAGATGTTGTAGAAGAAGGTAGACACCCACGACTAATTTTGAACCGAAAACATTCGTCAATGTAAACTCTGCGCTTTGCTAGGACAGGGAATTTAAGCCAATAGGGAAGATTATATTTAAATAGCTGAGTACGAATAAACTTCCGCTGAACTAATTCAATAGCATCGGAAAGCTATATGAAACGAGGACACCAGGCCTGTCTACAGTGTTTGAGTTAGGAGCGAATAAGGGTAATAAATATCTTAATACATGTGGAAATGTTAAATGAATTATGGCACAAATTTATAGCAACGCCTGCAATCCGTGTGGCGCTTTTGGTAATGGTTCGAACAATTAGCATTCAATCAAATGTGACTCCAAGATCAGTAAAATTTTCCGCAGAAACAGGGATGGTTTCACTAATAAAACAATTAAAGACAAATATTTGGAAACATTCAAAGATAAGTAGGGTGACTGCTCCTAATGTAGGCTTGCTCGAAAACTCCAACAATTTCTTGTCTCAAAGCGGGAGTCCGGCTCTTTGAAATAGTCTATTGCACTATTCGGAAAAACAGCCACTGTACTTATATTGGATGCGGTTTTAACGAGTTTGATCTGAGTTGTGAGACAGGAAAAAGCTGCAGCAGGCAGAGTTTAGGAGCAAAGTGGCCAAAAGTCGGCCAACAGCAATCACCCTAATTATAGTTGCATCAAGCTGTAAGAGAATTCCAATTTTCCTGAAAAACAAACAATCAGCAGCATTTTCGATTGCCCAAAAAATGTTTAAATCATATGCGTAGAATAGACAAGACGACAATAAGACATTGAAAAGATGGTTGATGAAGAGGTGAAAAAAGAGAGGTCCTAGTATGGATCTACACCAGATGAGGAGGAAAACGGTGTGGACGATTCGACAAAGAGGGACACAAGACAGGTGCGATTCATTAAGAATGAAGAAATCCAAGAGAGTGAAGGCTCACCGAAATTATAATGATTTAATTTGAGTATAAGTAGCTCAAGTTAACAGACATATACTGAGAAATAAATATTGGCAGTTCCAATCTAAATACTCCGATCTAAAGAAATTCATTTAGGTTGGTTGGTAGATGTGGACCAACATTTTACAAAGCCCTATTGCTGAGATAGGAAGACATAGCCAGGACAATCGTAAATATTGTTGATCGCAAAGCGCTCAATGGTTTTGGAAAAGCAGGGAAATGTGGAAATGGGGTCATCATTTGAGCCGAGGTTGCATTCACCAGACTTAAAAATAGCGACAACGCTTGACAGCTTCCAGCAAGAAAAAAATGTAGTAGCCCAAACACTAATATTAAATAAAATTCATAGAGGAACACATGAGGAAGATGCGAGATTTTTCACCAAAAATTATGAATGCCACCAGGGCAATTGGAATCAAGAGAAGATATAAGGAATTCAATTTTAAGAGAAGTAGCAGAGAGTGAAGAGAAGCAAAAAGAGGAATCAAAAGAAAAGGTTTAAGAAGGAGGGAATATGCGAGTCAGAGTATAATGAGGAGAACAACAATGCGATGATATCGCAACATCCTAAGGATGAACAGCAGGAGTGTTTTAAATATTAAGAAGCCAGATAGAGTAGAGGTTTTTAAAGAGCGAAACAAGGACCAAACGTTTTTAGGGTCATTCGAGATCAGACAAAATTAAATGAGGCATGACAAGCTCTATTTCATTCTTAGCAGGAACGAGAGAAATCAGCTCTTGGTCTGAATGGGAGCTTACAAGCTTCATTCGTGTAGCATTTTTACCATCAAGAGAACGTTCAACTCTCTCGGTTAATCATTGTTGCGGTTTTGAGACCGGGCGATTGGAGTGTGTGAGGTGATCAATACAAGAAGAATAAGAAGTTTTATACTTAAAACTTCTTATCGTCAGTGCCCATGTCAAGTTCTCTCACAAACTGCAACACATTCAACAGGGAAACTGGGAACAAAATCAACACAGAGTTTACTTTTTATAGAATGAAGCACGGCAATAAGCATCCTGTTGCAATCGGGCATCCACGAACATAAAGAAATGTTCTGTTTTTAGAGTTAAGGTTTAGGTGCGGGATCTTCGGTTGAACGGTGAACGAAAATTTCCACAGTTTTCAAATAACTAACAAGTTTTTTTGTGGAGATGCTGAAAAATTTTCCCAAACAATGTTTGTGGTATGAAAAAAAAAAAAAATCAGACCTAAAATCCATAACTGTTTATATCATGTTAGCATTATATAATAATCAAGGGCAAGTTTTTGAAAGTAATTATTTTCAAAATACCGTTATATGTAAGCAAATTGCACATATATCCATCGTTTAAAAGGCCAAAATGGGACTTTGAATCAAAATCTTTCATTTTTTTTAAAATCAGCAATCGCAACTCATGCTAAAGCTTTATGAAACCCTTTTGACTTAACTACCTAATGATTTATGTGACGTCGCCAACAAAATACCACAGGTCTTTTAGGTTACTCTGCTGTGGAGTTCTATTGCACTTCTTACAAAATAGAAATAAAAAAACTTTAATCCAATATGTTCGAAAAATAGGAAAGCTCAGGATATGGTGGAAAAAGGATACTTGAAAAATAATCGAAATCACTGAAAGTTTGATAGTATGTATAAGTACCATTCCAAACACAAAAGGAGAAGAAGGATTATTTCGGTTTTTGGGGAAAATAATTTTATTGCAACCAAAATTTTCGTTCATTTTTATTTTTCGTATAAATCACCATATGAAATTCGTTTTCATCATCCTTTCCTATTTTCTATTTTACTTTATTCTTCTACAGATATGTCCTTAAGCTAAGCTTGTTGGTCTGGCGGTAGTAGTAGTTGATGTTTGTTTGTTAGTAAGTAAAAGAATGTCATCATATTCTAACAAACTGATGATGTTGGGGTTAGTAGGCTACTACATAAACCAAAAACACACCAATCACACTCACCTCCAGTACGACGTTTTCTTCGTATTGGTGTTTCTGGTGCAAGAGTTTGTACAAGATTCGTATCCATAAATGTTTGTTCGAATATTGCAGGATCATCACTATCGAGTAAATGTTTAACTTGCCAAACATTCACTGTCGATTTATTTAAGTTTGGATATCGTGTAGCTGGATCAACTGTATATGCGCCGATATCACGTTGAAGATTTTCCGGTGTAGTTTGTGCTAGTAATCTGATATTAAAAATAAATTTAGTATCCAGTTTTTGAAAAAAAAAAATGAAATGCTATCATACCTATATATACTTTCACGTTGAGCAATTACACCTAAAATACTGTTTCGTGTGTTCGACCATAGTTTAATGGCATATGCAGCGTCCATACTAGATAGAAAGCCTCTTGCACAGCCCGATCCGGTGGGCCAAAATGGCTCGAGTAAACTATCTCCAACTAAACATTGCATTAGTCTGTAGTTTTTGCGAACCTGAAATAGATGATTAGGATCAAATATTTTTTCAAGGGCGTGGAAAATAGTATGTGTAACAGAAACTTGCGGAATGGAAATTTACAGATTTAATTGAAATATTCAAACTTACCACTACTCTACACGATGACTCCGCCGCAAACATTGACGTGAAATCAAACATGGCCACGTCCGGTTTGCCATAATGATTTACTGCAAATTCCAAATTTGGCATTTGATACTTTGTCGAAAATCCGGCCGCTTCTTTTGCATAGTCTAACAATTTATCTGTGTTAACGTTAGCTGGAGCTAGTAACTCAGCCGGATCAGCGAAATCTTGCATTATCACACCCTTATCGATCAGACTATGTTTTTTGGCAGTCATTACAAAATAATGTGTTTCGTCCTTATAATAAACAATATTCTCTAAATCAATTCCTGTTGTCTGATACAATTCCTTGAAGAATGACTGATTAAAAATAAAAGCTACGCCACTTATTTCCTCCACTTTTGCTTCCGCTTCGGTTTTCTTGTTAATAAAATTCGCGGTAATAGCGATGGCAAGTTTACCGCGAAATTCCTTTCGGCGGAATGCTTCCAGTGTATTTCGTTTGCCGTCGGCGCCAATCAGGACATCGAATTCGTAGTGCGAGACGGCATGATCTTCCGGAGATATTTGTGCTCGCCACCCGTATCCGTCGCTAGGTTCGATTGTTTTTTCGAACGAAACTCCTTCGTGCACCTCCACGCCCAGGAGAAGAGCCACTTTCAGAAGGATGCACTGAATCTGTCTGATTGAAATGTGATCGATGGATCCTGCACAGAATTTTCCGTAGAACTTTTTCGCGCCTAAATTTCGAAGATCGGTAATTACAAAAGGCCACAAATGTAGGACATTGTTTCGGGATATTCGATCACGCTTTTCTACAACTACAACTTTTGCACCTAACAGTTGAGCCTCGATTGCTGTTCGGAGACCACAAGGACCGGCCCCTATAACTAAAACTCTAGTTCCTGTACAGGCATTGCCTTTCGAGTAGGCTCGATGCACAGCCCTTGCGTCGAATTTCTTCCACAGTGCTTGAGCTTTCCAACTGCGCACCTTCGATTTGAGCTTTGGATAGAAATCGTTCAAAGGTCCTGGACGCAAATTAATCGTATCACACATGTTTCTATAGAGACCGAGAATTTGACGCATTGTTATGGCCGCACAGAAATGATCGAATATTTCTGTGGCCAGGGCGGCAGCATCATGATCGGCCATTAATTGCTGTTGCTGTTCGAGTTGTAGGGCCTGCGCCTGCGCCTGGCGCTGTTGATGCGTTGAGCGGCTCATTCTGAAAAATAAGAATACTGATATTAGTATTTATGTTTATGTGAAAAATTTATATTACATATTTAGTGTGGAAATATTTCTTCTATTTCATGAATTTATTTCACTAAATGTTGCTAGGAAAAAAATTTCGAACAAGAAATTGTTCTGAAACATCGACGGAAACGTGAAAATTTTGGTCTTAAAATTATTATCCCCTTCGAAATGATTCGAAAATTTTGACTGTGTTGTCTGTGGGATTGCCAAATAATTTTGACAGATTTTTGCAGTCTGTTTGAAATTGAAATCAATTGGGATATTGTACAGTTTGCTTTAATTTAGAAAGATACCGACAAAAATAATTTTATTTTTCAATACCATAGAGTATTATTTTTAACTGAGAATTTACAATTTCAGCGTCTAGTGTGTTGTTAGAGACAAGGATGAAATTTCGAATTTTTGCACCATAGAGAGCTTTAAGTTGATCTAGCTGTAAGTAGATAGCTGAGTCTAATCAGGAGTAGAGTTAATTGTCGAACTAATCACCCCACACTAGTGTAAATTGATTTTAAATGAAGTATTCGTATTTCCGGACGCTGATTCCAACAACTTGATGACTGTTTAGAGCTGTAAAGGCTGCAATTAAGTTCGCAGGCATCGTATACCTTTTTGTTTACTGAATGTAGATTTTTTCTCTACCGTTTCTAGACGCGTTAATTGTGAGGATGGTTCGATTCAAGTCAAGGCTCACAACGGGACTAAATGTCTCATTGTAGTCTAGTCCTGACTTTTGGGTGACACTTCGAGCAAAAAGAGGCGCTTTCTGTTAGCTGATCTCGCCATCGGGATTTCGTTTGATTTGGTAGTGCTGCGTTGCTGGCTTCGGAGCGAATTTCCAGGTCTGATTTTTCTCAAAGACATTTATTGATTTTAGGCTTGACAAAGTTACCACCTGCTGAGGAAATGAATAAAAAAAATTAATAGATCTAACGGCTGGTTTTATTTTGTTCATGTCTCTTAGAATTCTGGTCACAGCTTGTCTGTTTGGTGGCTCGCAACCACAAGGTCATCCATCACTTCCGCTTCAATATCCGAAGTGTTTTGGCCTATTCTGATTCTCTTCTCGGTATCTTTGGAACCGTAACTTTCTTCTTTGTTTTAAGATTGTGCTTAACCGGAGTCTCCCGGGGATCACCAGTTCGATTTGTTGGAGTGTTGGAACTGGTTTTGTAGTTCTCGTCTATCGTGTCCTTGAACATTTTTTCGGTGAATATAGCATCTCGAAGTCTTCGTAGCAAGTTTGCTACGGTCAACGAAATCTCCGTAGCCATCGAAATTTCTTTGCTCTGATTTGGCATTTTACATTTTTCGTATATAGAGATGCATTTACTGCCTCAACTAACATGTCTACAGGGAGTCTATTGGAGTGAATATTTATCCGAGCGAGTTCAACGTCGGTCCGCTTTACTCTCATTTTACAGCAGAGTATTCTGGTGCTTCATTCCCTGGTTTTTGGTTTGCTCGATTATTTCATTGTTGATAAACTCGAAGTCGTTGCTTGTGCAAAGGATTGTTCTTTCTTTATCGACGAAGTGTTTGTTGGTTTCTTTGAAGAACTTTTCGAGACATTCCACAGTTTGAGACTTCTGGACCAAAAAGAAAACGATTCTCCAGTGCGTATTCCTTTTTAATATAGATTGCGATGAAAATAGCGTTATCTTCTTGCATTAATCCAACCAGGTCAGCATATACTAGCACTCCGAGAATTTCGGTCGGTGGATTTTGCCTGTGCCACATAGTTCACATATAAATTTCTGGCTCGAGTTTTAATAGTTGATTTTAAGTTGGTTCAGTGTTCTTTCGACCTGACGGACTTTTTGATGAACTAATTATTTGTGCCAGGTTTGAAGTGTTTTGGATTTGGCGACTTGGGCTTGGACATGCGTTTCGATGGGGGACTTTGAACTTCATAGTAGAAAAGACGATTTTATCTTGTTTCCACTTCGGTGGTGTCTTCACTTTTCAATAGTTTGTAGTTCACACTCTCAGAGCGGAACGTGATTCCTTTGTCAAGCACTGCACCTAGAGAAAACGAATTATATTTTACCTGGAAAACAGAGAGAACATTTTTCAAATGCTTTTCGGTCCGTGTCCCCGTTGAAAGCCAATATGTTGATGCATCTTATGTCCACTGCTGGTATGGATCACCGATCCGTATTCCCATCACCGATACGTATTCGTGGTGTTTATATAATCTTTCGATAGTCAGTGAACCGCGAGCTCTGATATGACATATGGTCAGAAACAAGAGACCACGCTGATTGATGAATCTCGTTGTTTTCGTTGACCTTTTTCACATCTCCCACGAAGGCGTTGCATCTGGGCTCTTCGTTGTATAGTCCGGATGATTTTTGTGAGCTTCTGCAGAGGTACTTTCGGTTGAGCCTGATCTCCATATTTTCTGATGTTTCTCTGTTGCAGTCAGCACACTAACATCTGCCTACGGATGTTGCATTCCAAGTCAATTATTCTCGATGACGAGTCTCGAGACGAGGTTCACCAGTGTCCTTTCGGGGATCGTATCAAAATCCCGAAAAATCCTGTACTTAAAAATCCCGAAACTGAAAATCCCGAAATTCAAAATCCCGAAAGTCAAAATCCCGAAACTCAAAATCTCGTGGAATGAAACCTATTCATATAATGAAATAACAAGTACATAGTGATTCAAGTTTTTATTTAGGAATAAATTTCAACACAAAGACATTGTACGTGATTCTTCCCAAATAATCGATTGTTTCAGTTTCAGACCTTTTTCTAATAATTTTTTGAACTTTTTGTTACCTTGCCAAATTTTTCTTCTCTGATTCCCCTCCATTCATTTTAGCTATCGTCGCTTTAGCTACAATAAAAAAAGGCTGAAGGAAAAATCCCGTAGTTTTGCATAATATAGAATCAGACGCCGCGCCGCGCCTGATTCTATATTATGCAAAACTACGGGATTTTTAAATCGGGATTTTGTATTACGGGATTTTGTATTACGGGATTTTGTAATACGAGATTTTGTAATACGGGATTTTGTAATACGGGATTTTGTAATACAGGATTTTGATATGCGGGATTTTGTAATCGGGATTTTGTAAACGGGATATTGAAATACGAGATTTTGTACCCAACCCGTCCTTTCGTCTCTTGGCGTCGAATCGTGGGCGGTAGCAATTTGAGTAAAGACCTGTGGCATGGTCATTAAAATTTTGGTGATAATAATCGAGTCGGAGATTTGCTACCCGAGCCAAGTCCTCAAGATTCGCGATGTGCATCATAATGTTATCTTAGGGGGACTTTACATACCCTGTACCGTTGTTGTTACAATAGATCTGTTCTCGTACTACGATTAATTGCGATTAATCGCGACTAATTGCAATGAAGCCGTTCCCGTACTCCGTTTTACTGAAAACTGAAAATTTCACCTCTTTCAGTAAAATTCAGTAGGGTCTGAGCTACTGAAAAATACTGAAAAGTGTCAAACGGTGTGGTGCGAGTAAATAGTTTCAAATGTGCGCGGCAACCAACATATTTTTTGTGTGATGTTGCTATGAAGGTCGAATATTTTTGTGGCGATAATTTATCACCGCTTAGGATGACTTTATAATCACTATTGTTCTTCTAAAAACCGAAAACTGACACTTTTGGTTGTCAATTTTCAGGAAAAGCAATGAGAGCGTTCCCGTACTTTCATAAATTTTCCCCACCACATGATTCAGCAAAATTCAGTGACTGAAAGTACGGGAACAGACCTAATAATTGCACACTCGTCTGGGAATTTTGCTCAGATATGAGCTTGTCCCACGTTTTTCTTAAGCTCATACAATACATAATGTGAATTAATACTTGTTTTTCCATCGCGATAACTATGATTTTCTATGAATTAACTATGAATTATCTGTGCTTCTCTGAGCTTAAATTTTGCTCCACGGCTGGATTAGCCTTAAAATGACAATCCCATTTACGATACGGCAATCCTTTTACTGTGTCAAATATTTCGAAAAATGCAGCGTTCCTTTAACCTGTTAGGATTCGCTGAATACACTGAATACACAGTCAGTTTCACGTAAACATTTTGCAAAACAATACGATTTATTTGGCGCGTGAACCTTAAACAAAAATTCTTTATAAACAAATACAGGCGAGAAATGGTGATGTGTATGTTTTAACAAAGAAAACTAAAGTTTGAATCTGTTTAAGACGCGAGAGTTTAAATCAAAACCGTGAATTTCACGCGCGTATATTTTAACATGTTTAACCCCATACGGGCGCTAAGTGCCTAAAAGTAGGCAAAGAAAATTTGTAAAATTTATGAATGAGCGGCCAACAAAAATGCTGCGCAGAAACGTTAATAGAAATGCTTCAAATCATCAACCCGCCTGAATTTTTGTTTGCTCTTTAGGAAAAATTGCCAATGGTTAATCAATTTCAGCTAAATAAAAGCTTTTTGTTTGAAAACTTCTGTCATTGGATCAAAACAGAATTCTAACAATAAGTTGATCTTGGCGGCAAACAAGTCTGGTAGACGTTTGGTTGTGAAATCAGGATTGGCCTATCATTTTCTTAAGATAAGGCATACTGCTATTTGCAATCATTCTTCAAAAATTAAAAAATTGTTTAAACACAATTCATTTACTAGCGTAGACTCATTGCTAAAAGCCATTGGCAACAGCAATTATCATTCATCAAATGATTTTTTTTTTATAGAGATTAAGGCTAATCAATGCAATATTATTTGAAATCGCCTTCGGCGTATCAATTGCAAATAATATCATTGTCATATTTTTAAGACTCCGTCATTCTGACACATTCACCCATAGCATTGTTCAGTTAAAACTATCAAACAAAACAATGCAATTTTACTAAATAAACTCTTTACCTTGATTCGCTTTCAATTTTCGCTATTTGTTCTCATCATCATAATCACCCGCTCAGGCCGCAACATGATGCAGTGCAAATCTACGTACTCTTTCCCATCTAAGCTTAAGCTAATTTTTTTAGTCGCTTAGCATACTTAGACACACTTTTTCGTCATTAAAGCCCGCAGAGACACGATGACTTCGATGTAAGTTCGTTGTAATGTAATGTGTAATGATACTATGTGTGATGCCCATGTCATGAACCATGCTGTTGTTTGTTTCATGGTCATTTAAGTACTTAGCGGAGATGATGATGATGATGAATAGTATGACTGTTAGATTGATGGTCAACGGGGAGACGAATATTTTTGTATCTAGGTACGTAAATTATGCGTAGGTTTCACTTTTTTCAGTGAATATGAGTAACAGCTAATTAGCTAATTGTACTTTTTTTGTGATATGACAAAGTAGACAATGAACAATATTTATTGCAACTGAGCGAGTAAGCAACTAGAAACATAAATTTGATTATTTTCTTTTTTTTTTTGCAATTACAACTTCAAACAACGCAACACTCAAGGCAATCAAAGCCACTCAATCAAAAGTTAATTGGATTCGATCAAGTGCAACAACAGCTTCAATGGTTCAATTGATTGAAGTGACGATAACATTTTCCCCAACATTATTACCTCTAATCGATATCAATTAGAATCTGAACGCATTTCCTTTGATTCATCTTGTTAGCATAATTTCGCATATCAACAATCACATAACATCCTCACGCAAATGAAACCAAACGATTGCATTTATTCAATTTCCATACATCAAATTGAATATGCACATCAATGACTATCACAGAATATGCACATTAAATTTATGATGAATGATTGTGATAACCCAGCCAACAATTAACGCTCAATAAGCATAAAACCCGCTTGGATTGAAGTTAGTCGGTCGCCAAAGCACAGGCATACATTATCAACATTTTAGTATATTATCGTTTTACATATGCAGCATGTCTGTCAACTAGACTGTTATCATCATTATTTAGGCATTCGAAATGCATTCGAGATAAATTAAAGTATGCCGACGAGGATGACAGAACGTTTGAAAGCACGGGAAACAGAAGAAGATATGGCTTGAGATGATAATAATGCTGTATAGTATGGCATGTGATATTAGACTTGATCTCGATTTAAATGAATCAAAACGTAAATGATGCAAGGGTCAGGCAGAACGTGATGAAGAACTCAGTGTTTAGTGGATGAGCTTGATGATGAATATCGAGAGAAGAATGTGATTATTTTGAAAGTGCAATATTTATTTAGAAGTGCATTCGAAAGGTTCTAATGAAAATTAAAATTTCTTCTGTGTGGGGTTTAATTATGGTGTTATGCTTTTAAGTTTCAGACTCAATTTTAATTATATCAACTCAAAAAAGTGTGCCTGAATGTTTTCGTTCGCGAATAAATAACAAAGCAGTTAAGTAGGCTGATGGCTAATGTAAGTGTCCCAAGGTCAAGCAAACGTCGTCTGTTAATGACTGCGGTTCAGTCCTTTCTACTGTTCGCGGCAGAGGCATGGGTTGGGGCAGATTAATGGGCTCCGTTATTGCATAACCAAAATTTACCGACAGAAACTAACCCAAGTGCAAAAAAGAATAGCGCTATTTTCGATATTTTTTTCTAAGAAAATCGGCAAAACCCTTTTCTGTGAGTACTGGCTATATGCATCTAAGAGCACATTCAGGGACTGACTTTGGTTAATTTTATCCTGATCCAATAGTGGAGACTATGTTGCTAGTAGAAACGAACTGGAGCAAGATACCGAAGTATTTCCAGGCGGGTTTGATTAGAAACGTATGGCTCCTATTCCCCGATATTCGCGGATTCAGCCGACGCAAAAATCACCCGCCTAATACAAATTTCTACGATTAACACCCAAAAGATGGTCACCCGATAATTTAGCTTCGCTTTGGCGCCCAACGTGGGGCAGGACTGCACGGGCCTAAATTTAGAGCCCTAAAGCGATTATATACTATATTATATTATATTATATTATATATTATATATAATATATAATATTATAACAACTACGGGCTATGGTTAAACCAACCATAAAAAAATAGTTGATTACTTTTATGCACCATGACGCGTGGTTGATAAACAACGTCCGTGGTGCAAAAAAGTACTGGTTCAGGCGGTACCGATGTATTGGTATATTTTTCTCTAAATGCTTGTATCATTAGAGGAGCATTGATAAGCCATAAACCATAGCAACATAATCCATCCAAGACTTAAATAGAAACAGGACGTGAGACGTGAAATTGAGTTCATATGCATAGCTGCAGCATCTATGAAAACAATTGAAACTGCTAAACAATTTCTGGCATTGGGACAATCGTATTCGTTTTCGGGACTCCCTGTTTTATAACAGTGATCTGCAAACAGAAGACTTATATTTTGTGAATAGAAGAAGGGAAATATAAAGGCTTCACAGCATAACATGAATATGAATTATATCGAACAGCAAACCGAACACAATTTTGCCATGTAGCATATGAAACTTCTATGATAGAATAGGAGTATGAGTATGAGGAGTATGAAAAATCAACAGTTTGCCTTAGTTGTTTTTGCATCAACTAGGGCTATAGTTAAAACAACCATAAGAAAATTGTTGATTACTTTTATGCACCATGACGCGTGGTTGATAAACAATTTCATTCGGAGCATGAAAAACATCCAAATGTTGAAACCATTCTACTTTGCGTAGAGTAATTCCAAAGACGTTGCTCACTGAATTACCTTTGTTGAAATCAACTATTGCGAAGTAGTTTAAGTACCATAAAAACAGTTGATAATTCGAAACGTTGAAGTTTTGAGTGAATTGATGAAAATTTTTCTATTTATCAACTAATTTTCGTGGTTATGAAACAATTAAAACAGTTGATTTCATGAACGTTGCGATATTTTTTGTACAACCAGAACCAACTACTTTTATATCGTTAAATTAACTATATTAACATAATAAAAATAACTATTTTCCGTAGTTCGTTTAACGATTTTGAATGAATCGTTGCAATACTATTAAAAATAGTTGAACCAACCAAGAGTTTTTCTTTCAGTGTAGTATGTGAAAATCCTAGTGCGACTGAACTTTAACGTGTACGGTCTTTTTTTATTAATCCATTTATTTTAATTTACTTGTTCCGTTTTGATTTTGTGGCACTCTATCAGTAATCAGTGTACTAGTTTAACGAGAAATTCTGTAAAATGTTGAAGGTACATCATCGCATTCGACTTCTTTCTCTCTCTTTCTATCGCCACCAGAACAAACGGCGGGAAACACGGTCGCGAGAATCCTCTTGTTTAGGAGAACATTTGATCGTAGATTGGTGTTCAAAGAAACGTGTGTTTTTTGAATTGGCTTAAATTTATTGATTTAATTACATGATTGATTCATTTTCTTTCCTCCCCCAAGCGAAACGGATCTTACTACTATTTTTTATTATCTAACCCTAATCGTGAACATAAGTAGGTCGGAAAGTTGATTGATATATATTACCCATCTGAATTCGCCTACGAAAAAATTGACGCATGGCATACAAAGTGATTTCAATCCTTGTCTTAGAGGTAGTGTAACATTTGCTTAGGAAAGTTAGTAGAGCGTTAGATAGTAGGAAGTAAAAAAGGAAACTTAAGAAATAACACTATCAGTATGAAAAAACTGAATTAGGATTCCGTAGTAAAGGAATTAGGAAATAATGCTAGATCTATTTTAGAGGACAGAATTTCGGGGGAGTTCTCTTATTATAAGGCGGAGTTTTCTTCTGGCAAAGGATAGTTCTCTTCCGATAACGGAGAGTTCCCTTCTGGTAAGGGGGAGTTAGTGACAGAGTGGGTGGCATGGGCACGTTCAAGAACTATATAGAATAGGTGGACTGGGAGGATGGATTGCTGAATGCTGGACCTTGGAATTTTAATCGTAAGAGGATTCTGAGTAAATTGATAAGTGGAATCGGTGTTAATTTCGATCATCCGTCAATATCCAAACCAACATCCAGCAATCCACCATCTAAACTCCCTCTCACAACGGGCTCATCTCACTGCTAAAAATTCAGATTGCCCCCGCTACAACCTGTTCTCCCAGTCTACCTGCAGTTCTTAAACGTACCCATGCCCCCACTCTGTCATTTTAACGGTTAATAGTCCACCGCAGATCAAAAATATATTGAAACCAATGGGTAAGCAACAACCTCAAACATCAGGCTGCGAACTTTGAATGTTCGATAGATTTGTGAACTTTTTGGAAAAAATCTTCACTGCTCTGGTGCAGACAGCAATTACCAGACTTGAGCATCAGCAAAAAAATAAAATCATCGTCCAATACAAATTTTTCAGCCGAGGGTGAAATTAGCCCACAGAAATCTGATATTGAGGGGACTTTCATCAAGCTAGAGCGGAAAGTCAGTAGGGAGGACTTTGAAGGCCTAACTGACGAACAAGTCACGTACATTTAGCTATGATACAGAGATTGATTCAGCTGTAGATTTGGTTAGCTAACTCAAAGTACTGGTGGTCCACTTGAAGTTCCTCGTAATTGAAGTTGCTTGAAATAAAATCAAACGACTGTAGTGCCTTATACAAGAATAAAGTTAAAAGTATTTAAATGTTTGTTAATGATGGTTCTAATATTTCAAAAAATTTGAGGCGCAAATATCGACTGCTCATAATTCACATAAAGACAAAATGAGATAAAAATCGAAAAAAATTTCATGAATAATAACAGCAATCCAATAATTAGCATACATGCATGAATGCAGCAACATTAGCTAAGTTGTCAAACATTAAATCACATTCGCTTTGAAACTAGTTCATCGCATGTCTTTACAGTCAGTATCAAAGTATGATAATTAATTCTAATCAGTCTTAATTATGTCATTCGAAAATCACGAACCTTATACAACACATTCGAACCCATATGATCACATCATATTTATATAAGCACACAGAAAATAAGAAAAGAAAACAATCAAAGCTAATTGGAACAAAGCATAGCATATATTTTTTTCTGATTTATCTCCGATAATCTATAAAATACATAATTCCGATTTTCATTGTTTCCGATCTGTTATAAAAACTAGGTTAAACATATTTCAATCCAATACCGTTTGCACTCCAAGCAGTCATTTGCACCTATAGAAAATATAATTATAGACATACCTATGTATATCGATGGATGCTCATACATATGTATACAGAAATATCAGTGATTTTGGCAAAAAAAAAATAAGACTGCAAATCTAACTGGAAAATGACTAATGCGTATTCAAGTAGCTAGATAAACAAGATGAAAAATATGCTGTTTTCATAAAAAAAAATCCTTATGGCGATAATTTCTCTACTGCATACTATTCCAGAGAAACAGTCAAAACAGCTGTTTATTTGAGTGATTGATGGTCTTGATCAGGTCAGATATGAGTAATACCCGACCTGATCAACATTGTTTTGAAACTGGCGAAGATTTTTGATGATTAAGCCAGTAGTGACCGAAAAAAATTCATATGTATGTTCCGATTTAATATGAGGAAAATGATTTATGTAGGTATATATCTTTGGAGCTTCTAGTGTTTTTTACTGCTAGACGAAGAAGAAATTGAATAATGTTACGTTGTTAATGGTTTTCAAGAGTGAATAAACTTTAACAACGATTAGTCCTATTTTAGCTTGTTACAGAGAGCTACTGTGTACAATGGCAAAATGATGGGAATTAAATTGTGCTGATTGAGATAAACTGTGGCCGCCACCTACAATCGATTACAACGTCTTTTACGACTTCGAAATTAATGATTTCACGTGAATGAACGAAGAAAGAGATCGTTGTCGTCGCAATGATTGAAATAAACAATAAAATGTTGGTGACACGTCCGTACTGCAGCCATATGGCAAATATAAAGTAGCGTGGCGCGTGAATAAATGTCATGTTAGTCGACGTTAAGACAATAGGAATTGATTGGTCAAGTTCAAAGTAAGCAGTCATGAAATCAGCCTCGAGGCTAGTGAGTTCAACGTACCATATGGCTCTAACCATGATGATTCATTCAGTTAAGCAAAATTCCTTACGCTTAAATATCCGATTTTAACAAATTTGGAATCTAAGCATATTTATTTTAAATGCCATAGGAAATAACTTGAAACTTTGTTACAAAAACACTCTTAACTCTTTTCAATTTTCTAGTCTGTCAACTCAAAACTTTAAAAATCTTTAATAAAATCGAGTTAACTTCCATAGCCAGTCATCACAGACTGATTGATGTCAGTCATATATGGCTGACAATAGCAACGTGTATTATTTGCACTGTATGTACCGAAGATATGCAAATGGTTACGGCTCAGATTTGTAACCGACAAACGTGCTTTGAATATACATACGATTTTGTCTCGTAGATTTTTTTTCGGCTTCCAAATGGATACATACATTCAAATGGATTCTTGCCTACCTCAATACACAAAAGCTATGTTGTGAATGCCACGCCATTTGAATAGAGTTGTATGCTACTAGTCAGTTAAAAATATGGGTGTGCCGAATTTTTGAATATGTGATCGAAAATTTGCTTAAGTCAATTTTTTGAAGGTTATTTTATTGCGTAATATGCTGTGTGTGTGAAAGAAAACCGGTAAAAATATTCATAATTCTTCTTTTTTTGGGTGTAACGAAATGGGAAAGAAAGCACCAATTTGGGCTATCGATGTTGACTTGAAGTGACAGGTGGATTAGTTGTATATTTTTAGTATTGGGTGCGATTTGGATAATATTTAGCATAGGAATTCTCCTATTTACTATATTGGGCAACCTTTATTGCCATCTGATATTTGTCTCAAACATCAATCTGTTCCATTAATATTTTCAAAATGTTCTCTCAATTGTTGCTAGTATGTTATTTGTTACATTATGTGTTATTATACGAGGGGCGACAAAAAAAGTCGAGAATTTCGTCATAACTTCTTAATTTTTTAATATTTTTACACCGAATTTTGATCACCTTCAAAGTATTCTACATTGACCACAACGCACTTCTGCAAACGATTCTTCCATTGTTCAAAACAGTTTTTAAATTCACTTATCGGGATGTTCTTTAGGTCTTCCAGCGATTTTTGTTTTACCACTTCCACAGTAGCAAAACGCTTTCCTTTCATGTCCTTTTTGACTCTGGGCAACAAAAAAAGTCACAGGGGGCTACATCCGGTGAGTAGGGGTGGGTGCACAATCAGTGTCATGCTATTTTTGGTCATGATGGAAAAACCAGTCGCTTGTGCCCCAAAGATCTGCCCTTTTCTTCCGGATACTCTCCCTCATTCTTTTCAAAACCACCAAGTAGAACTTCTAATTGACAGTTTGACCCGGGAGAACGAACTCCGCGTGCACAACACCTCTGCAATCGAAGAGACAAATGAGCATTTTCTGGATGTTAAATTTCACTTGCCGAGCTTTTTTGGGTCGAGGAGAGGTAGGACTTTTCTATTGGCTTGATTGCTGATTTGTTTCGGGGTCGTATCCATAGCACCACGATTCATCACCAGTAATCACCTTAGAAAAAAATTCAGAGCCCTCTTCGAGCTGATTTTGAAGCTCAAAACATGCCTGAAGTCGATGCTCCCTTTGCTCGTCTGTGAGAAGGCGAGGGACAAATTTGGCTGCAAACCATCTCATGTCCAAACCTTTGGATAAAATTGAGCTCTATGAAATTCCAGACATCTCACAGAGTTTATTGATGGTTCGGCGATGATTTTTACAAACGAGGGCATTGATTTTGTCGACATTTTCGTCAGTTTTTGACGTTGGTATTCAATTGACATTTCTTCATTTTTAAAAAGTGAAAGCCACTCGTAGACTCTGTTTTTACTTAGGGCAGCATCCCAATAAGCAGTCTTAAGCATTTAAATAGTTCCCGCGACTCAACTTCGCACAATGACTCAGGAGGCGTGGCTCTAACGGGCACTTGGTGAAACAATGGGTAACTCCAATCTCCCTCCTCACCGCAGCCCAGTTCCCGTTATTTTTGAGTCTCCCTCGTATTACTATATGGTTCGTTCAAATGTCGACCTTTGTAAGATAAGTCTAGAAAGAAGTAAAACAGTTCAAAGTTTACCTATTGTGATTCTACACAACTCACAATCTTGGACTCTTTATACCAGGGTAATATGAAAAAAAGTAGCTCGAGAGAAGCCATTTTTCTTCCACATGTTACGGAGCTGCCACAGTTATAAATTCGTATATGCCGTATCATTAGTAATAGCGAAACAATCTCCCTCTCTTTCTCTCATTTTATCCTCTTGCTTATTTTCGTGAAAAAAACAGGCCAGAGTTGCGCCGATACAAAAGATTTCACAGCCAAAATCTTAATTCTATTTTTTTACTTAAATAAGAACCGTCGGAGCCTCGATTCGAACCAGCGATCACCGATACCAAAATCCGAAGCTCTATAGGAGCATTCTTGATTATAGCCTACTATACTAATAATAAACGCGGAAACAATGTGCATAGAAGTCTTTGCTATGTGTCCAGGTTGTCATGACTATGTGCATAAGAGTTCAGAATACGTACATAGGAGTCTAATCTATGTGAATAGCAATGAGCAACAAAGCAATGGATGCGAAGTGGCATAACCAGAAAATCATAAACGACGACTGCAACGCTTGGTCGGAGGAATGAGGAAGTTAGAAAACTGCACACTAGAAGGCTAGAGTGATACTGGAAGCTTTCTTGCAGCTAAATACTGTCGCCGCAAACAACATTTTCAGTAGGTGAGACCTGAGCTCAATCGTGATCCTCCCCCCAAGGATCTACAATGGTTGGTTTGCAAGCGCTATACCCATAGTTATCATCAAGCTATAATTGAAACGGTAAACTACACACGTAGGAAGAACACAACGTGAAAGAATGTTCGATTAAGTGTCGGACTTAGTAGCACCAATGATAAGAGAGACTACTCGACTAGTAACATTACGTGACGAATATCTTCAACTCCACGAAGAGGATTAGTATTGTAGGTGCTATATTTGATAAGACTGTAGGCTACCTAGCTCTTATAATCGTCAAATAGTTTAGGGAACAAAATCTAATGCTATGTCTCGAACGAAAAATCAAAACTTTACCTGGCAACGTTCGGGAGTATCACAGGGATCCGACTTCAACCCCCTACTGTAGAACATGATACTAAGGCTATGTGTACCCAGAAATATGATGAGAAACCGTTGAAGAAATGCGGAAAAATATACGCGCGGCACGGATCGAGACAGTAAGAAGCAAAAATCTGAAACATTAACGGTTGATCCAGCCACGCGCGGTAATGCTGTGATAGTAGTCTGACGAGGAGTGTTGAAGAATAAGGAGGTGATTTTAGTCGGTAAAAATTCGACATGTTTCAGGGCAGGTGTCATGCAACACCTTTCGAAGATTTTCTCCTTCCAGTAGTAAAAAAAGAGTGTAGTAGAAAATTTCCTAGTGCACGGACATTTTCGTTATGAAGCAAATAAAACATCATTTTTCATATGACCCTTGTAGCTATATTTTATAGCTCAGAATACTATGTACATAGCGCATATGACCATAGTTGCTACGCTATAATGCGTGGGAGTATGCGCTGTGTAGTGTTGCTCCTATGGCGCTGGGGGCTATATTTTGTAGCTCATTTTATAGCTATATTTTATAGCTGTATTTACAATAATCTGGAGCAGTACTCTACTATCTGTGGGTTCAAATCCCGTCGAAAGACCATGATTGTCTTTGGTCGATCTCTGTGTTAGCTTCGTACTGAGTCCATAAATTAAAAGTTATGGAAATGAATAGTTAAAATGAATGATTCCTGCCAATATCGGATCCCTTGCAGCCATAGCTTTCCAATAATCATTAATTAATTTGACCCAGATATAGCACATGCTAGCAGCACATGCCACTCGACTACATAAATTTCAAATAAATCATTCAGTGATTAGTCTCCAAAAAAATTTGTCACTATTTATGTGAGGAAAAAAATAAATAAATTCAAAATAAAAACGAATCTGTCATGTATATTACTATGTACTATCTTCAAAGGATTTTTGGTTGATATTCAAACGTTGATTACGATTTATTGCAAATTCATACGATATCAAAGCAACGTGAACAATATTTACTATCATTAAATCAATAAATAATGCATTTATTGACAACAATCGATAATACATAACAAATATCTTTTCACACTTGCAGTGCAAATTTGCACTCTCAGTCGACCTCTTACTTCACGTATTTTCTTTTACATCCCAAATGTTCCTTTCTGAAAGCAAAATTACGAAAAATTCTCTTTCGTTTGATTAACCATGCTTAAAACTACACAACAAATTACATCGCATCTTACAAAAACACAGTCTAGTGAAAGTAAAACATGCACCTGGCGGGGTGAGCATTATCATTCAAATTTATTTAAATTTTTGTATCTGCTTTTCATCTGTACATTATCGATAATAATTCCGTTTAAATCTCTTCAATAACGTATCATTTCCGATTTCTCAGCATATTATTTCATCGATAATTCCACTCTAAGCAGGTTGGATTTATATCGTACTTATATTTTAATTGTCCCGGCTTAATTAAAGCATCGATTTTCAAAAAGAATTAGCTGGAACACATCATAATATGATAATGATCAAACCATGCAGCCATCTATTACATAAAACAATCGCTTAAAAATTTTTGATTGAAAAAAATGTAAGAAAAGATAAAATCATGTTCATGCTAAGTGTGCTTGTACGAAGAAAAATTGAAACGATAACTGCCTGGTGCGCGTCAAATTCGTGAAAAGTGAAAAGATTGCTTTTAAGTGAAAAACAATTGATGGACGATTGATTTGCAAAAATCCAAAGAAATACATTTGCTACGATGCTAATAGAAGTGGAATCATATATTTTTTAAAGAGTTTCCGCTGCACGCGAGACGCCGAGACTGCGCTGTTGGAGCGTAAACTATAAGATAGAAGTAAATACTTTTCGGCTGATCGGTAGCAACAGTGAAAATGCTTTTACTCTTTTCGCTATGATTGTGATTGTTTTTACGTAAAAGACAGTTCGAATTGCACTCTACAATCGACTTTCTTTGATTCGAACAATGTTTTTTTTTTAGTTTGTGTGTTTAATGCAAGTAGTAGTGAAAATCGGATTTCCATTTTTAAAATGCATTTGAAACTATTTAATTGGTTGATTATTATTTGAAAAATTGTCGTCTTCAGATGAGTGATTTCCTGGCTTCAGTGAATGTGTTTCGTCAAGCTTTCGAAAAATTCCCATTCGATTCTTATTAAAATGCATGATTGTCGAAAGTATTTCAACGAGGTAACTGAACTTTTTCATTGCTGAACATTTCTACTATCAGTCCGATTAGAATCAACAGAAGCATCATTTCTTCATCTGCCGGATCGTTGCCAAGGTATAATTAACGTTGGGGCAGAATCATTGAATGTAGTCTGAGAAGTTTTCTGACCTCGTTTCGAAATGCTTCGATGCATCTAAGAATAAATCGGTCGTATCTGTCCGCCCAATGTGTACTATCTAGGTGCTATGCAGGGGGCAAGACATCTTTATCTATCAATTGAAACTGATGAGTAGTAAGATCGTTGTCGAGTTAGTTCGATAGGCAGATTAGATCTGTTGGTCTGGCAGCATCGCCAAAACATATTAAATTACATCTTGACGATTACGTATTACAAGAATGAAATAGATTTTGGTGCAGCATAGATGAGATGGGATCAGTATGGGAACTGATTAGAGGTGTAAGTAAGAGTAAGATATAATTAACTGTGAAAGAGAAATGAGAAGTCTAAACGGAATGTAATCGAGAAGTCGATGAAAGAAAAGTATATGTCTTATTTGGTGCATGCAGTTGCGGATAGAAATTGATGGTTTCCGAAATTTTGCCATAAGAATATTTGATCAATTCAAACAGTTTGTTGTTTGTTTTTTTTTTGTTTTTTGGTTTTATTTTAAGCATAATTGATGTCATCGTATAGCTTAAGAAAATTCTAAAATTCAGCATAAAACAAGAGCATAGGATAAAAATTAAAAGTAGTGTTTTGAAATAAAAAGCTGTTTTATCACCTACTATAAGAACAAATTTTCTGGTGAAAATAATGTGTGCATATTGAATAAATTAATATATTCTTCTAAATATACTGAAGATACCAGGATCAATATTTTCACAGATTATCAAGCTGCGACAAAAGCACTGATGATTCATTCACACATATAAAAGATATGCGTATTCGAATGCATGCAGGCCCTGAACAAACTAGGCAACAACAGAAGAATTAGAATCTTCTGGACTCGATGGGAATAAGATGGCGGATGCGCTAGCCAAGCATGGGGCTAGTCTACCCCTAATTGGATCGGCAGACAACTCAAATCCTCTCCAAGCGGTCAAGTGCTCGGTCGAATCCAATATGATGCAAGTTGCGATTCGCAGATGGCTAGAAACGTAGACCTACCGGGTAATTAGGATCATGTGAGGACCACCTAGCCTCGCAGCTACTAAATACTTACTCGAAACTAACCCGGACTGACCGCAAACGGCTGGGAGACATCATTACTGACCACTCTTTTGTAGCAGTTCACGCCATGAAACTGCCACTCCTAACAAGTGATATACTGTATGGGACCATGAAATTATGACCACTGCTGAAAAAAATGTTACGTTGGTGGTTCTGTTTGAAAATCTCACCGATCTTTTATTGACGAAATACGAACTACTGAACTTGCACTCGCTTATAGCCGTAGTTTGGATAAAGTTTCTGTTGCAGTTGAAATGTGAACTGTTTTTTTTAAACGTTTAAGTCTGGTGATAAATAAATCAGGACTTTTATAAATTTTTGTTGACTTTTCTATTAATTGGAAATAGAAGAGGGTGAGTAGCACACTTTTATCGTTGTTTCGATATTTGTTCTCTCTTTACAGGGTGTTTATGTAATCAAATGTTTCAATCAAAAAAATCAAAAAATTATCAAAAAAAAAGGACATTTCTGTATAGCACTTTTCAAAGGTGGACATTTTCTCCTTTAAATTGCACGACTTCAAGAGGTTAGCCACGGATTCGTGGCCGCTTTGAATTCGAAAATGCGAGAAGGCCAGGAAAATATAGGGTCCTTACGGCAGAACTGCGGCCGTAAAAGAGAAAAGAACGACAGAAAGGATCGGAGAGTGATATCCACTCTGCGAACAAAGCAAGCTATCTTTAAGGGGGGTAAAAAATATGTTACAGGACGACGGCATAGAGTTATCGGTAAGTACTCTGAAAAGTCATTGCGCCGAAGTTGGTCTGAAATGCTGTCAACCAACAGACAAGCCCAGTCTGACCCAGGCAATGAGGAGAAAGAGGCTAATATTCGCCAAAACTTGTAAAGACCCTACCGTCGGCCAATGTAAAAAGGTAATTTACCATAACTTCCTTTTTTTTTTTAAATATATTCGATATTTGTAATTTTATCTTTAATGTAACGTTTTTTTTTTCAGATTCTGTTAAGCGACGGATCGACAATCTAAGCCATGATTGAAGCGCCGAAGTTCTTCAGAAGGTTTCCATATGAAAAATTTTATCCTTCCTGCGTGGTGCAATCAATAAAAAAAAACCCTCAGGTCATGGTTTGGAGGACATTTTCATGCCGTATGGACGCTCGCTGGATAAAGGTTTTGGTACGACATTCATGCAGGAGAATGTCCCTTGCCACACTGTCCGATCCGTCAAAAGCTTTTTTAAAACCGCCGAAATTCCGATTGTTCCCTGGCCATCCAATTCCCCAGATCTTAGCCCCATTGAAAATGTCTGGAATGTCCTGAAATTTGAAGTACATTTTATGAACGGAAATCGAAAAATGTGATATATGTAATATGGTCACATTTTTATGGCCCCATACAGTATGTAGCAAGTGTCAAAAACTGGGTGTCTCATGGACAATTCAGCATCTTTTGTGTCACTGTACGGCACTGCAGAGAACCAGACATCGCTGGTTCGGGGAGCTCTGGCTGGTGGGCCTGATGCACGTGGCAGAGCAGAGATTAACGGACATACTTCAATTCGCAAAAATATCAAGGACCTTCGATGGCCACTTGGACTAAACTTTTGAGTTTCAGGTCTTCTTATCTGGTATCGCAAAGTTTATGCGTGACCTTGTATCAGCTAGGGAAATCTAACTTTACCTTATGTATATTTTAATACCGAATCACAAACTTACTATTTATTCGATATAAAACACAATATGAATATGACATAACCTGCAGTTAGTTGTGTGATAGCTATTACAGTTCGGACACTTTTTCAAAGTGAAATTTTAATTGCATATTGTACAACAACAAAAAAGAGCGATGCAAAACCGCAAAAAAAGCATAGTGAAATTGTTAATGTTGATATGTTAGTGAATTATTTGCTATATCGCACAACGAAGCTAGAGTTATTTTAGGACTGAGATATGGGGATGAAGGCAGACCAACAGATCAATAGAAAATGAACTGATTAGGTCGCTAGGACTCGATAACTGAGCCAAACTAAAGATTTATGTAAAGGTAGCTCACCAGCATCTGCTTATGGAGGCGGTGTTGTCGGCTCATATCAAGACCAAAAGAAGAACAAAGCGATAGATGTAAATCGCAGGTTAAGCTTTAGGTTTTTTCAATTTATTTTAATGTTATATACGGAAATAGTAAATTTAGTATGATTATCAATTTGTGTTACATTAAAGTTCAATACAATTAAAAATGGCACGAATTCATTTTTCAGACTGTGTTGAGCCAACAATTAGTTAATGAAAAAGTACTGAGAGATTTTTTTCATTTTTCAAACAATTTTTGTTTTATTCAAAACTAATGGTATTTTAATGCATATGCCATTTTCGGAATAGAGCCAAAATCTCATGAAAATAGAGCTTCATGGAGTGATTTACACAGGCCTTTTCTGAAGGCAACTTTTGACCAGGAAATTTTGCAGAGATTCCAAGCAAATGGTAATCCAAAGGTGCAGGTCTAGGCTATACATCAAAACTTCCCAGCCAAGGTCCGTCAATTTTTTCCGCGAAATCAAATTCGACGTGTGGTATGCACTGTCATGTTGGAAGACAACACCCTCTCTATTGATCAGTTCTGGCCGATTATTTTTGACTGCTTACTCTAATTTGGTAAACTGTTGACAAAAAAAGAGCAGAATCTATAGTTTGACCAGGTTCTAGAGCCTGATAGTAACCGATTCTTTTTCAATCCACCACTACACTTAGCTTAACCTTATTTGGCATTAACCCTGGTTTTGAACTCGTTCGTGGTATTTCATCTTTCTTTGAACATGGTCTTTTTCGAACGATTTTCTCATATTCCACACATTTTTATCGCCCGTAATTATTTGTTGCAGAAATGGGCTGATTTCGTTTCGTTTCAGTAGCGATTCGCTGATGGAAATTCGGTCAATCCAATTTTTCTCCGACAATTCATGCAGCATCGAAACATGGCCCTTCATTGTGTATCCAGCTCTTTTTAAATGATTCCAAACTGTATGATTACTGATATTTAGTGTAACTTTTATATGTGGAAACCTTATATGAGGGGTCTTTTTTAACCAGTTGCAAGATTTGATTGACTTTTTTGGGTTTATTTTTCACATAGAAATTTCCAGAACAGAAGCGAGGCAACCATCTACATGCTATTGCATTTGACAAAGCATCTTTAAAACATAATTTTTCGTAGTAGACGTTCACAATTATTTTGGAGATGAAAATGCTCGTGCTTTTGTCATATTTTACGCTCACATCCGCTTCACAAATGAAATCTTAATATAGCATCAGCACTAACATAAAAAAAATCAATTACATTTACTATGCACGTACTGCCACACATTTCATTTTAGGCATTATCATCCTGTTTTTCAAACATTCATAAAAATATTTGTGATTTTCCTCAGCATATGTATGTGCTCGTTTCGCATATCCGCAAAATAAGTTTACATATCTGAAATATCATCATGATGCCGGCCGCCAACTAGTCTATACAAATGAAGAGAATATGTAATATGAAATGAAAAATCTTTTGCGAATAGAGCAGCTGTTGACTAGCAAATACTAGCTAGTTCACTTTCAATTTCGCATAGAATATCCATCTATACTCATCCCTGCACTAGCAAACTAATATATAAAATAGTCGGTCGAATGACTTGGCTCCTATTTACTGAACCATCCGTCCGACCAACTCAGACGGATAGGAATGATGAAAATGGCGACGGATGTTAAGGCGACGTCGACGTCTGGAATACATGAGTAGTAGCATGAATTTCACTTTTTCGTAGCCTCACTTTAGCTGGCAAATTGAGAGAGATTAAGATGATTCTATTTTTCCCAAGAATTACATTTCAATTTTCAAATTCTCAAAGTGTAGATGTGTATTTATTTATGAGTCATTTTCAGTATCCTTTTAGGTTATATTCGAGTGTTTTTTTTTTCCTAGTTAAACTGAATGAGGGTTGTTGACGTTGGGTTTTGTTACGAAGCTTTCAAGGAAATAAGATAGATTTCTAGTATTATTGTGATGGAAAGATTGAATCAAGTTGAAGTTGATTGCATTAAATCAAAATCATGGAAAGCTTTTATGTAAATTGCGAAAAATGGAATTTTGAAGTAAGTTCATTGGAATTTTGAGATAAGTACCATTCTATCAAAAGTATTTTCTTCGTATTTTATATTTAATTCAGTGTTTTTTTTTTACTACCAAGATGAAAGTATGTTCGGTATATGGCGGTTTTTTTTTGAATTCATCTTATTATTTTATAAGTTCATTTTCAGTTAATAAGATCCAGAATGCACATCCGAAAAATAATATCACATACTGACCTTTTATGAACACCGTATTATCAACTAACTGATCATCCACTTCGAAAAGTCGAAAATAATAATTAATTTCAACTCATATTGCTCTCCTCCATGCAAAAACTAAATACCTCAAAATTAATCCTTATTCCTCATTTACACATATGGCGAACGTTTCGTCGAGTAACTTGGGAAATTACTTCCCAGAACACTGGAGCATTCAAAGTATTCACTCAAATCTGTTTGTTTAAGCAATAGACCTTTTTTTATCCTAGTACGCCATAAATTTCGTCCTGTCTGCATTGAGAAGATTTGAAGGGTGTGATGTCGGATTTACTTTCTCGCCAAACGTTTCGTCGATCAAATTGGGAAATTACTTCGCTCCATGTTTTGGCATGTGAAAAAAAACCAACGAGATTAGACGAGGTGACCATTTATACTGTCAGCTTGCCAACATTTGCCGAGAGTGTAATTTCGGCATGAAGTTTAAGTGCGCAGATATGCATGTGGTGTAGGTAGATGGCATTTTTTCTGTTCAGGTATTTGTTCATCCGTACTCATGCATCTTGTCCATGATTTCGCATGCAAACCAAATCGATTTGTGAATATCAACGGAGCCAGCATCAGACCTTTTTTCAAATCCTTTTGACTCGACACATAGAACCGAGAACATTTCGAGCGGCCTCGAGCTAAGACGAGACCCTCATAAACCCTCATAAAACCGGTAGGCGCCGGGGAAAACACCATTCACACTCTCATCCTTGCCATGGCTTGGTATGTTTGTGAATGGAGAAAAACAGGCGAGAATAGACGAGGTAACCATTTACACTCTCGTGCTCGGCAAAATTTGCCATATCTCGGGGAGAGTGTAGCCCCGCCATTAAACCAATTTGAAATATTCGCAAAATACTTTCAACAGCACATATGACCAATACTCTCCAAATGACGTTAGCAATTTCGTTGCCAAGGTCTGCAGTCATACATTTCAAATGGCCGGAATGAATGGCAACAAAAATAATCAAGAGGTGTATTATTGAAACAGGGCAAGAATTTATTTATCTCTCCCGGAATGTTCAAATATTCCGTACATGCTTCAAACTCTCGATTGGTTCAAATATAGATTGAACTTCCCAATATTTACGAGTATGGCGTACAGACGATGGTCGCGGTAGTGAGGATTTCTTCCATGCTATGTATGTTTGATGTTGAATCTGCCTATTTTTAGCAATATTGAAAATTATTTTCATTTTGTGTTTGAAACGATGAAGTATATTCTATTTTCATTGGAACTATGGAAAAACTGGCAGGATTGTGCATGTTTTTTGCACATCGGCATAAGCTGAGTGTAATTGAAAAATATGATTTCCATCTGGAATTGTTTTTTAGGTATGTCATAGTTGCGATAGTTAAAATAATTTTTAACGTTTGAAATATTGGTGACATTTAACAAAATAGTTGATTTAGTGTGATATAATTCATTTAAGTAATCCATTTCTGCGATAAATTGGTTTTAGGATATTTAACTAATTTTTTTACTTGTAGAGTTATATTTGCTTTGTAATATTAGTCAATACTTCAAAACTAAGCACTATAAATAATATAAACAATTAATTATCTAAGTTACATTAAGATTAGACCGATAGGCACTGAAGAAGAGGGCAGTACCCTCGAAATTTCGATATCTGTCAAGAAATTTAAATATATCTAGCTTAAAAAGGAAAACATTGGTTTTAAATGAAAAAAAAACAACAAAGTCAGTAATAGTGCATACATATAAGTGAAGTATATTCGAATGAGCTGAATTTAAGGCTCTCCTTCTCTTTGTATTCCATGCCATTGAAGTGTCTTTCTCGTAAAGTTTTCAGCTATTTCTGGGGAAATTGACGGGCTTGTGTGTAATCAAATATTCAGAGATAATATATGCATTTTTATAGGTAGCCAAGTGGCTATGAATTATGTCACTGGTTTTTGTACAGTGTTCAAAATTATTGCTGAATGCTGCGCATCTCTTAGAGAGAAGTCGAGACATGCGGACTAGGGGTATTGAGGACAACTGTGAGGATGAACTTAAAAGATTTAATACCTAGGTATCGGGGGTCTCATGCTACTTCTCCATAGGAATATATAAGCCATTGGTCAAATCAGCATGGACTCTAGTATTAGGCTGTGCGATTGCAACAACACAGTCCAGGGTATCCATGGACGCACGGCACAGTAGTTTAGCCCGTAGTGCTCTTCGTTGCGTTTTACTCGCTATCATTTTGTCATGCGAAACGGTTAGGCGCTGGGTTCTGTGCGGCAAAGGTTCATCTGATGCTAAAGACCATGCTCATTTCCTTATTGGTCAATTAGATGCTGAAAGGGTCTTGATTCGTGTGGCAAAGTTGCTCGAAGGAACCCTTTGCAATGATTTTTCGTTTTCGCCTCCTGTTGAATGTATTGTAGCTCGGATATCCTTAACACCTTCTAACTTCCAAATCGTTGGTTATGTTTATATTCCTTGCACCAAAACTGCGTCAGTGAATAAAAGCTTGTTTGCGGAACTCTTTAGTTACCTCAACAGTTGCTTTCCAACCGCCGTACTGGTGATAAGTGAAGATATCAATCTTTCTAATGTAGAATGGAATCCTTCTTTTTCGTTTATTTAATCAAGGAAGAGTATATGTCTACCAATCTCGTCATTTCTATATATTTTTATATCCCCTCTCCGAGCACAACACCATCCTCAATATGAATAGCAAAATTTTAGACCTTGTTCTTTCGAAACTCTCTTCCTCGGCTACATTTCCTTGTTCTGCACTATCACCCTATGTAACTCCAGATCTTTCCATTGAAATCTTGCTCGTTCAATATTCTACGAGGAAGAATTTATGCCTCCTCCGTTTCAACTTCCTTAAAGAAAATTTCCCGGGTATGGCCTTTGAGATAAGTTCAGTAAACCGGTATTCCTTCTTCCGGGGACTGGACGCGGTGAGTGCCACCCATAAAATCACCCAACCAAGTCATCAAAAACCCTCCTGGAGATACATCCATTCTCTTGAATACTCTCCCAACATTCCTCATATTATTTTCCTTGATGAAATCACGTCTTCTCATGCGTATAAAGTATGTGAGCTTTTTGTTTACTATTTCCCCAACCTTTTCCTCCCAGTCTTCAGCACTTAACTCGTATAATATTTCGTTTTCTTTCACTCATATTTCATCCTTACTTCGCATCAATCCGTTGGAAGCTTGTTTAATCCTTAATCCCACGCCTCAATTAGGCCCAATATTCATCATTTTTAACTGTAGCCTTGCCACTGGAGTTTTTCCAGCGCAACGGATAAATTGTAAAACATTTCCCGATACACAAGTCGCGTGATCGTGTTTGATTTCAAATTAATGTCTTATATACCTTTCTTTCATGTTTTAGTAAACTTTACAAACGTATTACGGGGGTATTACCAGTTGTATCTCCACGTTCAACTTTTCTCAGATCAATAGCAACAGTGTTTTGTTTAGGGAAAGTCTACCTTTTTTACTAATACTGTTGCATCTGCTTTGGATCAACAAAAGCCAGAAAATGTTGCATACAATAGTTCTCCCAACGATTTCGATTCTGTGGGTCATAAGCTACTGCTCTTGAAATTGGAAGGTTGCGGATTCTTACTACATTCTGAACCTTTATCTTTCTTTCATCCAATCTCTGGTGTTCCACAAGGTTCCATTCTTCGCTACCTTCTGTTGCTGCATCTCTTTATAGTCTGGTCAAATAATTCAAAGATCTTCATCGCATTCAAAGAATTCGTCGTATTCAAAACTAACCCCAGATTTGACCAGCACATTATAGCTACGGCGTCTCGTTTATCGGGTTTTGTTCTCAGATCCTCAAACACCTTTGAATAATATCTCTGTGCAGTGAAGTAAAGTAGTAAAAATTCCAATTTCTAATAATTTGAAATGATTAGTTTCTCGCCTTACTTTGCTCTTGATTTGACTTAGGTGCACGGCCTCTTGTGCATACCTGGATTCGAACCAGGGACCTTAAACGCCAGGAGCTAAGGCTATTTACACACCTATTTTCACATTTACTTTCCCTTTGATTAGAGCTATTTTTGGCGCGCATCAATAATTTTACAGACTTTTTGTACTGAAATGGACGTTTGACAGACTTGAAGCCAGTTTTTTTACGGAAAAATGTGACACGACGAAGCCATCGAAGAGGACATCAAAACACAAGTTTTGAATACGATGAATTTAGAATGAATTGCAGAAATGTAAAAATTACCATTTACTACGATATGTTTGCATGAGAAAGCTCTGAAATGTTGAAACTGTTCAAACTATTGAAAAAACGGGATGAAAACGAAGCGTGGGAGTTTCACTCTGAATGCTTTAGAAATAAATTCAGATATATACAACTACAACAGCTGTATGTGACTTCAAAACCGAAGAACATGCGTATTTTGACTTTTTTAGAAATTCAAATGAGCAAAAATGCTCTCGAGCAACTTCACCCAGCTCATCATATCTTTATAACGGGAGCGACTAGAAACTTCAACCTGGAACTGGATATCCCACCCACCAAAAAAAGTGCTTATTTTAATGGCGTGGCTTGGAAATCGTTGAAGAAATAAGCAGGTTCAAATTCGAATAGTAGGTCATGCTGGTGCTTAAGGGGGCAGGTACACTTAGAATTTTCAGAAAATCGATTTTATTTTCTTTGAATTTCTAAAAGTATCATATTTCAAAAGCATTCTCTGCGAATTTCTGACGAATCGGACATGAAGTCGAGTGAAGACGAGTGAATGAAGTCGTCTCTACTGCATAAAGCGTTTTTTGCATGGTTTATAAGCATTTTTCTCGAAACTATGTTTTCGAAGTCGGTGATCACTGTAACTTGAAATCGGCTTTATCAATCAGCATGAAATTTTCCTAACTTATTTTATATGTAATTATCCTCCGGATGAACGAAGAATTTTTCGACTGGACGATATTTTTTTTCAATAGCCGTAAATGAGAGTGAAATTTTGGTCGAAAATACAATTTTGGATATCAACAACCGCCATTTTTCGAAAAATCAAAATCTGCCAAAGTCCTTCGTTCATCCAGAGCACTATATCATTAACTAATAATCCCCGATTTTTTTTTTATTTCGGATGATCCAGTGACAAGCTACAGTGATCACGGCAAAACAATTTTTTTTTAACCCTCGAAAATTTACTCTATTTAGACTAATTTTCAAGCTTTTGCCTTAAAAAAAATTACAATAGCTTCTGCAAATATATTTCTTTCAAGTTAAAAAACATTTGTTATTAATTGTTTAAATGTGGGTCTAAAAAATCCTAAAAAAGAGCTTTTTTTGGACGTCCCAAGTGTACCTAACCCCTTAAAGGTTGTAGCAGTTATAGTGTTAATATGCATATCACGAGAAAGGAAGCTTCTAGAGATTTGAAATTTAAAAGGCAGTCCTACTTCAAAATATTATCAGGCAATTATTGCAGCGTACTTGAACATTTGGCTTGGAGAGGAACGAGAGAGAAGGAAAAGGCGTTTCGCTAAAAAAAATTGAAACCGGTTATCTTATGAACGAGAAGAATACGGAGTTAGAAATTTTGAAAGGATATCCAACTTTGGCAACGCTGAAAATATAAATAACGGATATATTTTGTAACAACAAGAATTTTCACTCAATTGAAAATCAACATGTTCCTTTTCTCCTGGCAGTAAAATTGAGTTCGTGAAAATTTGGTCAGGATACACAGTTCATTCGGACAGAGAAACAGACAGAATTTTAAAAAAACTAAGGATATTGTCTATCCTGACGAATTTTAATAAAATACTATTTGCAAAATTAAACAACATCAAATTTCTTTTCCTGAAAGGCATATCTACGCATGCCGGAATTTTGATTGCGATTAATAAAACTCAGATTTGAACGTCAAAAAATTGGAGTCAGTATTCACAACAAAATTATTGTACGCTTATTTTTAAATTTATTTAATCTTATCGGTAAAAACTATAACAAGCATTTTTTTCAAATTTAAAATTAACCACCAACCTGTTTTTATTATTAGCCGTTCATTAAAATGAGTGATTTCAGTTTGTCGTTTGCCTGCAAAAAAAAAAAATTAAGAGAAAAAAAAACAATTATAATATCGTAAAATTTCATCAAAACTATATTAAAATCTATAAATATCATTTTAATTGCAAGATCTAAATAATTTTTCACGCACATGTGCCTGAACACATTGCTTACGTATCAATGAGCATCACTTTCACTATTTTCAACCAAAAAAAAAAAACTCATTATATCCGCACAAAGTCTATTATTGTAAATTCTATTTATTGTTAATGTAATTAACTGTTGCCGAAACATGTTGAACAATAGAAGATGGCACAAGACGACAAGTCAATTTACTAGTCGCTGGACCGTATCTTTAATGATGTTTTGCTCGTACTAATAGTAAGATTTGTTTTCTTTGTAGTTTTATTTATTATTCGGTACAAAATTGCGTTCATCTAGATAATTAGCAACAGTTTTTTTTTTTGAGTTTAAGAAGAATAAGGGGAGGAATAAAGTCAAAATATTATGTGAACGAAAATTGTAGATTATCTATAATGATGTTACATATAAGATGTATATTTTACGCAATGTACTGCCGGTATAGGTGAGGACAAGAAATTGAATATAATTGGGATATTTTTTTGGATATCTACGTCTCCGTAATGAAATCAATAAGACAGAAAAAAACAGAGTGTAGGTTTTGATCAGTGTCGATGTATTGAATATATTTTTTTATGGGATGAAAGTGGATTTAACGAAAAAAATGTGCAAAATTTAGCTAATTTAAATCCTTAGTAACATCCGACATAATTACGAACTCGAGTTAATCAAAGTTTTTGCAATACATTGAATGTAAGGCAAATTGACATGCATATAAATTGACGACCAAATAAAGTTCAACAGAGTCTATATATGTATATAAATGTACATGCCATAGTTTTGATTACTCCTGAGTGCGCTTCTATTGGGACAGTTTTTCTTATATAATTGTTTTGCTTCCGCTTGAATTCGAGAGTACGGACTGATGTCTACATCAAAGACTTATTATATTTTGACAGAATGACATTAAGTTGACTGTTGATGGATTTAAGTTTCAAATAATTCTAGAAAAAAATCTAATTACAAACACGAGGAAACTGTTTTAAAGCATAACATATTATTTAATGCATAATTATTGCAAATATATTTTTAAAAAAACATCGATTTTCAATTTTTCACTATGCAGCCAACTTCAATGCATCTGTTCTCATTACCATACAAGTATTGCATTGAACATTTGAACTTCCCTTTTATGCACATCAACTGCTTCCATATCATGTATGTACGGTACACGATTGGCCTTGATGATGTCTTGCATGCTCGAAATAGACACTTCATGCACTTGACATCTGCACATCGATTGCTGAATGCAAATTAAAAAATAATAATGCAAGGATGGATCTCGGATGGAAGAAGAATGAAATCAATTGATCTGATGGAAAATGTGAACGTGAATAGCAGTATCCCTGTAACGCACGTGTATGGTGTTTCAAAAATAGAGTTGCCGTTCATACATTAGGATTTTAATTAAAGAAGGGGGGATGTAACATACATGAACCTGAATAGACATAAGTTGGGTTTCCGATTTTTAATAACAGGAGAGTGATAATGTGAATACAATGAACTTGGGCTTAGATGAAGGTTGAATATATTTTGCAGAGTTTGTGTGTGGTGAAATATTTAATGAAAGGTAAGGTAATACATTAATGTGTTTTTTGATAGAGGAAAATCTAGGTTCTAAATAAGCTAGGAGAAAGAACAATCTAAGTTGCGAATAATGAAATTGACTGACAAGGAAGGTAGGAAATAAGCATATAACGGGTTATCCATTTCGTGCTTGAGAAAGTAAAACCCTGCATACCGACATTTGTCAAAGATACACGTCAGCTACGTCACCTATTTAGTTGAAGATTTGCCATTTTAGAATATGGATCATTTAACAGTCGAACAATGCGTTAATGCTGATTTTTCTGATTTTTCAAAAAAATATGTCTTCAGTGATAAGGACCGTTTCTTGCTTTGTGAGCACGTTAATAACTGTAGAATATAGGGCTCGGAAAATTCACAAGTGATCGTAGAGAGGCCATTATATCCGGAAAAATTCAATGTATGTGGTGCATGATGGTTTGGTGGCGTGATTGGGGCGTAATTTTTTAAAAAACCATCAAGGACGAGCCATCACCGTCAATTCTGAGCGCTATGGCCGCATGTTAACCGATTATTTTTGGACGAAAATCGAAGATTATGATCTTGACGATATGTGGTGTCAGCAGGATGGTGCAACAAGGCACGTAACACAGGCAAATCGAGCTCTTTTGCAAGAAAAATTTTCAGGACGTGTAATTTCGCGATTGGGTGTTGTGAATTGGCCTCCAAGATCCTGCGATTTAACGCCTCTGGATTTCTTTTTGTGGGAAGTCCGCGAAAGATCGTGTTTATGCGAACAATTCCCCAAACTTTGAACGAAATCAGAGCCAATATTCAAGAAGTAATGGCCGAGATATTGCTCGAAATGTGCCGACAAGTCATTGAAAATTACCTCAAAAGGATTAAGTCCTGTAAAAAATCCCATAGAGAACATTTGAACGATATTGTATAATCCACATATAATGGCAAGGATCAATGAAATAAAAATTACATCACTTTCCGAATATTTTGTGTTTTTTTTTCCAGTTTACTTTTTCAAGCATGAACTGGATAACTCTAGAAATCACACATACTTATTTCGATTTAATTTCGGAGTTAAAAAAGCATATAAGCTAATATTTGAAATCAGTCATTCGGCCGAAAGGAATCGCGTTAGAGAATCCGTAAATAAGTTATACAGGAGATTAGGGGAAAATCACATTGAAGTTTATTCTATACGTAGAAACAAAGATGTTTTAGATTTCGCAGGAAGAGCGAACTGGACATTCGGAGCTGATGAGAGAAAAGGATGCCGTAAAAGCTATCCAGAAATATGTATGTAGTGAATAAGCCCACGGTCCAATTCACGGGACAGCTGCTTAACCAAGGCATGAATTTTGCTGTTAAAGAAATAACATTCCCAACAAAAGACTTGTTAGTAGACGTCGAAGTAGCGGCAAACTACTCTTCGGAAGAGAAGAAAGAACAGATGAGAGGCCACGTGGCTAAGCTGATCACGAAGGAATGAAGTAAGAAAAGTAGCGCTGGTCAGAGGTACTTAAAGAGTTGGCTACTAAACTGATCTTTTATACTAACAGATAAAAGAAACACTGTGATCATAACAGAGAAGAAAGAACATTACCAATTAGTAATGGAAAAGCTGAAAATGTACAAGGGGACTATTGGGGATGTTAACAAGCTACGGGGTCTAAACCCAGCGTTGTCAAGAATTGAATACTTTCCAAAAATACAAAAGAAAGGAAATAAGCGAAAGGAAATGGTCACCGTTTCAAACGCCCCAACAAGGAGAAATCAAAAGAAGGTGATAGAGCGGCTTGGAAGAATTGCAAAAATAGAAAAAGATGAGCTAGTTGTATCATTTGATGTCAAGGCTTTGTTTCCAAGCATACCGGTAAAACCAACACTTGCGTTCTTTGAGGATTGGCTATTAGAAAAGAATAGTTCACTGGAGCGAAGGAAGAGCATTAACTTGAAACTTATTTCAATTTGCATGAGTGAAAGCTACTTTACTTTCAGAGGGAAATATTTGAAATCTATGAAAGGTGTTGTCATGGAAAATCATTTATCATCACCTATGAGTGTGATATTTATGGACAGACTGGAAAATAAATTTCAAGAAGAAAGTTCGCTTCCCTGATTTTAGATGAGGTATGTAAACGACATCCTGGCTATCATGAGAAAATATTTATAGACAGAAAGTTTGGAGAAGCTGAACAAAACACAGACAGATATTCAATTTTATTAATGGAAGTCAAAAACTACATAACAATATCTTTTTTGAGTTTGATGATCATCAGAAAAGATGATTTAGTTGGGTTCAATATCTATTGGAAATTCCAGCACGCCCAGAGAACAACATCTTTCACGTCTGATCAGTGGTATTCCCACAAAATTGCACCCTACAACTCGATGATTTACCGACCATTAACAATACCCATGGATTCGGAAAATATTGGCTCGCAGATCAAAGATATTGAAGATAGAGCAAAGAAAAATAGATCAAAATGGATAAAGAAAAAGAAGAAAGTAAAAAACAGAGCGATCAGCTAACAACGCCGTTTACACAAGAATGACGATAACAGCCATAAGAGTTCGAATACTTTTCAAGAAGATTCGGTAAGTTTCACCCGTTTCATCTTGATATAAAGAAATTTCCGGCAAGTAGAGCTACCAAATTAGATTCTAGCCTAGGTTTCATGAGAGACATAAGAGACAAAAAAAATACGTGACGAATTTACAGGATGGCTTGCCTAGAATGCGATAAAATATACCCACGATGCAAATACGAACACACGCGGGAAGCAGTCTAAGCGAGGAAAACAAACTTAGTTTTAGTGCGATCAACAGAAGCCAAACACATCCTGGAGGAGTAGCACAACATAAGATGGAGCAAGGTTGAGATCATTAAGAAGGTACAGCAATTACGAAAACTTGATGAAAACGCGACCCTAAACATATGGGACATTTATTTCGTCTCATGTTACCAAGATGGCATTCAAATCACGTTGAGCGGCGAGCTGATAATGAACGTGCTATGAGTGGTGAGCTGGTAAATGTGTGCGGCAATTTGTGGTGAGCGTTTATGACTCACTTTTCGCACAGAGCACAGAGGAAAGTTGGATGTACTTCGAGTCAAATGGTTCTGCGAAAGTGATGAGGTTAATCAAATAGCTCGGATTGTGTAGGCTGGAAGATGGACACTACTCAAAAATGGTTTTTGCTGTTCAGCTCTGAGTCTAGTCAATAGAAATAGAAGTAGTACTAATTATTAATAGTTCCTTTAAATATCTATGATGAAGCGGTTCAGTCATAAACTGAGCGGGCTCACTTAAAAGAGTTATTTTATTAAAATATATTAACTGTTAAAATAGATGTGCTGGCCATTGGTTTCAAAACATTGGAAAATACATTATCGAACTTCACTTCACCATGTCTAACATATACATATAAAATGGTTTCGTATTGAACTAGTGAACTAAATCATATGTATCAGTGAGACGATTCACTAAAGTGAACGAGATCTAGTGAAACGTACGCATCACTCTAAGGGACTGTTTTCTGCAAATCTACTCTGTAACTCTGTGCATTCAAGCTACTCTTTCTTAGCCGCTAGTTCTTATAGCCGCCGCATGTGGTCCACTTTAAGCTTCTGTGCACTCTCTTTTGATACCCTTTATACTTCTTCCAGTAATATTCGTTTGTGTTCGCTTGAAAAGGCGATTACTTCGCACTGTCATACTTCATCAGCTTTATAACAACATACCTATGCTTACTTACATCGATATCAAAGGAGTCTTATCATCGCTTCTCTTACCATCATCGATCTTTAGTAGCTATTTTTATCTCTCCTCTTCTCTTCTCTATTAGTCCTACTTGTTGCTCATTTGTCTTCTCATACTTTTTCGTTTTTCCACTATCGAATGCTTTCTTTCATCCAGTTCTAGGTTCACTGGAAAATTTTCCTTTCGCTGGCTTTTTGGTTTAATGTTTTTTTCCATATATATCTCCATTACTTTAGTTACTATGGATGGTTCTCACCTTCATGATTTGAATATCACAAATAATATATGACTGGTTCCTGATTTGCTGCAAATTTTAGTTTTTTCTTGGATTACTGGAGACTAATTTAATTAATTTCCATCGTTTGAAATAATGATAACTATATTTGGTGCAACCACAGAATATTGAAAATTAAATTGGCTCCTTTTTTAGATAGACTTTCCGGCCCATTTCAATTTTTTAGTAGATATTTAGGTTGCTTTTAACCCTCCGAGAACACACCTATTTTTTCGATCATCGAGAACAATTGGGGTCAAATTGACCCCAACCACTTTTGAACATCTATAGAATCGCCGCCACTGAAGATTTTCATTTGAAAAAATTTGTAAGTATTGTTTGAGACCTCTTTTAGTAGTTTTCATACATTAGAAGTGCCTTAAATGTCCTAAACATACCTAAAAAAATTCGAGAAAAAACAGTTTTGTCGAAAGCTTTTGTACAAAAAAAAATCGTAACTTATTTCATTTTCAATATATTTGGCTAAAAATTTAAGTGGATACTCTCACGATATGACAAAATTATAAAAAAATTAGCCCAATAGTGGCCCTTGAAAAAAGTATTTATTTCGCATATTTACCGTAGCGATTGTGAAGATTTTAAAATTTGCATATATAAAAAAAATCATAACTTTGTCAATTTTTAATATTTTGAGCTGAAAATGTATATGGATACTCCCCAGACATAGTTAAATAATAAAAAAAATTAGCCCTATATTAAGGGTTGCAAAACAAGGTATAATCTTCTGAATAATCAGATTCTGATTGCTCCTAGACATGGTCGTCTTCGGAGGAATCAATGTCGCCAAAATTGCTATCATTGTTTTCAGCTAACAAATTATTGCGTACACCAGAACGCAGATTATACGCTATATTGCTAAAAACAACAAAATTAAAACACTTGCAAACTTATTATTGGCTTTTTAAATTAATCTGTCGATTTATAAAGTAAAAAAAATTTGAGTTTTTACCTCAAAATTGTCGTCGAGTACAGATGGGGTCTATTTGACCCCTTGATTTGCTTCAAAGGCTTCTCAACGACGACTAACGATTTGGGACTGGAAGCGAACGGTGTAAACTTATAGTCAAAACACAGAAATATATTTAGAAGCCTATAGTGCTCCTCTTTTCAATTTGACCCCCTGTGTTCTCGGAGGGTTAATAAATTTTTTTGAAAATGGATTTTTATAGTTCTATTTTGTGCCCATACTCATTTTAACAAACATCTCTTATCTCTGATTGTTGAAACTTCTACTTGTTTCATGAAAATCCAGTGGTAGGATCGCCTTTGACAAAATGGCATAACATTTCTATTTCGTCTTAGTGCCAAATTTCATCTGAGTTTTGACTAGCAAGCGTTACTAACAAGCTTCGGTCTGAGGACTTCTGACGGTATTTTCAACGAGGGCTAACAGTTGATATAATTATAAGAAATATTCTTTCGAACTGATGTAGAAAATCTCTGCTATAACAAAACCCTATAAATTACTAATAAACGAAGCACGTTCATTTCTGATTTATACACTTTTCTCCATCCTGTTTATTTTTCAGTCTGCTTGCAAAGAACAATAAAAAATTAGTGAGCTTAGCGAACGAAACTTCCTGCCTTTGAACTTTGCCGGACACTTTCGTTGTCGATTGGCTAGAAATGCTACGACCCAAGCAATAGAGCCTGCACACGCATTCCAGCCAGTCTATGATATAAACGAACTGGAATTAACAATGAATTCGCTCCTGCTGCTGTGGCCATTATCGTTGCATCTAGGCTTTGCTGCAAGCAAGTTTGCACATTTAATTGAAGTTTATACTAATGTGCTCATAGTTGAAATTCCAACCAGTTCAGCTATGTATATCACTGAACCGACCGAACGATTCTTGTTTCTGCTTCTACTGGCTCATGCCTGCATTTTCCATTCCTCTGCAAAACTCATACCCAACAACGTGTATAGGAGTGGCTAGTATGTAGTACGTCGTATTTGCAAGTGAGGACCATTGTCTATGGAAAATAATTAGTCAAGTTCTACTTTATGCTCGGCGTTCATGTTGCCCCGGTAGTATCATTTTCATGAGCTACGTATCAAAAATGTGCCTTTGCCACTGTTTGTAGCTCACTAGCTCACCATAGTGAAGTGATTCTCCTCTCGACTCATATTAAAGAGCTTCAGATATCCGAGAGTAAATTGTTTAATATGCACGGACATGTTGGATTATTGTGTGAAGTTGTTGTAGATATATGAAAGATATCAGATGAAAAGTTTTGCCGGGATCAGATGTTCATGGTTAAGCGCGATACTGAGTTGCATATATCATTTAGTGCTATGTGGATAACTATGCGGCGGATATTTGAGGATATAGTCGGACGTGAAAATAATAAGCAGTTAATCCAACAAAAGAATTAAAGTTTGTTTGAATTAATATTTGTGGAATTTCATTAGGTTTTTAGACCAGATGAATATGGTGTGATTGATTTTCGGTATCGAACCACTGGATATGTGCACACTGCCAATTTCTAGAAATCTTATTTAGGCACCCTCGTTTGCCTTTTTTTATATTATTATTATAAGCCACAAAGACGTGTCTATTCAGTGCTTGGAAAAACGAAAATTGTTTTTTATAAAACGTCAATTGATTGGATTTATAGAAAATGTTATCTGTCTACTGGACATCATTTTTTATAGGCAACAATTCGGGTTGTCAGTTACAGTAAAACAATGATATGAAAAATCGAAACAATTTATAAATAAATATAGTTGGTCTTATTCAGTGAACTATAGCAACCCGTGCGACCGTGATAATTTTTTTAGTCAATTTTTTGGTTTTTTTTTTATTTATTTATTTATTTCATCGATTATTTTTTGTATTATCGCTTCGAATTGAGGAAGAAAAGCAGAAATTAGCCAGGTAATTTTAAAAATCAAAAAGTTACCAAGACACATATCAGTTCTGACGAATAAGATAGCTCGAGGCTCTCATATGAAGTGGACCTTTACCGTTAGGTTAGGTTGTAAAAAGGGTTGCCGGCTACGCGGCAGCCATTAGACCGCCAGTTTGGGGCGATTTACCACACTTTACTGGCTTGTTAGAGCTGCCAAGTGATCGCTTCGCCAAACTGAACCAGTGAACTCAGTGTGACGGTACTAGCCACTTCTACCAACTCTTAAAAGTGGTAAGAACCAAAAATCTTGAGTCGTTTATTATTTAGGCCGGACAATCGCAGAGAGTGTGCTCGATGGTGTCCTCTTTCATCTCGCACCTCTTGCATAAATTCCTGGATGTCAATTCCATTTTGTTCACATGAGATACGGTAAGGAAGTGCCCTGTGAGCAAGCCGACCATCGTTCTCAAGCCGTTTCCCGCTTTTGCTTGGATCAGGTGATGGACATAATGTCCTGGTTACTCTGCATTCCGTCCCTTTTTTCTATTCGATCTTTAGTTTGACCCATATTGCAGCATCTAGTTTGCTTGTGGTGTCAGCAATTGATCGTAGTACAGTGATGCAAGGGATATTACTAGATCCTGAACCTTTCCTCGTCATATAATCTGGTTTTCCGTTGCCTATGACCCTACTATCCCATGGCACCCAAATAATCCATATAGGAATATGGCTTGCCTTTTTATTGAGAACCAATCTGCAAGGGTTAACAGTTTTTGAAGCACATCGGTAAAACGCATGAGCGGGAATAGCTACCCTGCTGTCGATGCAAATCGTCGTTGGTTTGGTTGATGTTCCGCTGATAGACTCAACTGCTATGCGTATAGCATAAACTAACTTCAAACTGAAAGATAGTAGCATGGTCCCACAAGTGAAGGCTCAAATACGTAGATAACCGTTACTCTCACTATAATATCATTGTTACCGTTATTTTTATCGTTATTCTACCAACGAGGGTGCATTCCAGTGAAAATTTCGCATTAACAACGGAGTGAAAGTCAGCCTAGAATAAATTGGAATTGTTTTTGCGGGATGATTAAAATTGAACAACTTTTTATTAACATTAAAAATTTTAATCTACATTGAAAATTCTATTTTGACAAAGCGGTTTCGAAAGTATGCACTGTTTCTCATCAGAACAATTACCTTTACTAGAATAAATGTTTATTTCTATTCTCTGCTATTTGGTTGGCTCGCTCTGAAACTACCTATTACTAGTTGTATTGTGTATTAGACTGTTGCATACTGTATAAAGACATGTAAGTTTATGTGCGTATGTGTGTGTGTGTGGGTGTGTGGGTGTGTGTGTGTGTCTGCCTCTGTAGGTGTGGCGCTGTTCCGCAACAAACTACATACATGCTTTCCTTTTTAATGTCTTTTGCCGTTATTCGTATCTTTAGATATGAACAAGAATGGCGACAGCAAAAGTAGTCAAACATTTAATACGTGATAGGGAGAAACGTTTGCATATGAATCTATGATTAAATAATGATACGTTTCTTTCAACAATAATTTCGCGTAACCCATGTTACCTTCTCACCTTGGAGGATTGAATTCTGGTATATTTGCCGCTGGATCCTAACTGACCTTGAAACATCGAGGACGGATCGTGGGCGCCACTCGCTCACTCGAATCTGAACATCGAGCTGATGAGCGAAGTTCGGCTAACCAGGTTCATGGTATTTTATCGAAACGGAGGTCTTGTAATGCGATGACCGGCAGCCCACATTGTTTGCCAGTTACCTCGGTAAAAAGCGCCTTCAGTAAATTCGTGGAATCCAATAAATTTAATAACATACCTACCCGGCAGGATTGAAGTTTGACACGACTTTCTCGTGTAATGGGCAATTTCTAGAAAAAGCTACCAAAAAAGAGGTTCTATTTTTTTAAAAAAATAAGTTAGCAATCTCTGCATAAAACGTTAAGGCCCTTTCTTGGACTGGTCCCAACTCACAGCGTCCCCATACCTGAGAAAAAACTAACGTAACCTAATGCGCACGAGTTATTACAATACCAGTACTTCCTCTTACATAAGTACATTATCCAGGTTTAAATAAATATACATAAAAAATACTAAAGTCTAAAATATAAATTAATTTTTGGCTGACCTTAACTCCATCGTTGCTGCTAATTTTCTGCTAAAACACATCCTTGACAGTAGGATAACGGTAAAAATAATGGCAACGGTGAGAATAATGGCAGAAGCCTACTTTAGAAGAGAGTTTCGGGTTATCTTCTTCACAATTGATTATGACCTTGATGTTTTCGTCTACAGAAACACCTCTTTTTGTTAAGAGTTAGCACCACTTGGTTGACTTCTACTTTTCCTCGAACGAATTTCAAATAGAAAGTTTCGTTATTTTCTTCACCGTTTACTGTTTTCTGACCGGATTCTCTTTTCCTTCTACTTTTGATGTTGGTGCCGTCTAATTTTCTCAACGCCGACATTCTAAAGCGCCCAACACAAAATTAGGCATTTATACTGTTTCCATTTCCATTTTACATTTGAATATTAATTGTAGTTTTTAAGAATTGTCTTTTTTGACGAGATAATTCTTTGTGCACGTAAAAGGCCGGAAGGTGATAGTATCAATGGCAATCAAAGGCTAATTCATATCGAATGCGTGGAGCCTTGCGGGTCCCGAAAAGAGCTGTTGCTTTTTTTCGTTAGTTTCAGTTTAAGTTGTCGTGGAAATAGGCTCTTGTTTATTATATCGTAACGCTAATTATTAATAATTGATTATGCACTATATAACTAGAGATTTAAGCAGTTCATCCGGCAAACTTCATAACAGAATTTTGAAACCGAAATCATTAGGGACTTTACTCTACAATCAAGTCACAGAAGTGTTAAATTCTTAAGAAAATAAGATACTTTACTTCTGATTTAACACGGATTCCTAATTAAATCTATGTAATCTCAAAATCATATATGCTATCATAACACATCGTCTGCACACAGATTCAAACCAGCGTCTCACACAATAACAGGTTCTACTCTACATAAGTAACCAATTCCACTAAACCACATATCACAACATAAAAATATTATCAACCACAAAAAGTAAAAAGTTGCAGAAATCCACAAGCAATTCGAGAGCATTAGCATACACTCACTATGGCACACACTCAAGCTAAACATGTCCATGCATCAAAGTATTCATAGGATATTCTAGTGCATTCATAGCACAACCTAGAAACTACGCACGAAAATCTGAGCCAAAAAGCGAAAATAATGAGAAAAACTTTAGCTTTGACAAACTTTCCACCACCAACATTCCGTAATATTTCGCTAAAGTCAGGCAAAAAACCGTTGGAATAACATCCTTTGCACTATGAACGAAGGACATTTTACGAAAAGCGGTGTGGTATTGGAGCAAGGTCTGAAGTAGCAAAGGCACTTCCTTCCAGAAAGCTTCGAGATAAGAGGGATCTGATTTGGAGAATATTAAATAGGAAAATGTTAAATGTTTTCTTATGAGATAAGGTATATTAAAAAAATTTAAAGGTAGAAAATCCCGAGAATGTTTATCACTGTGTGTAGTTTTTTGGGTTAGAAAGTTGCAAAAGAGAGTTGAAACAAACATTTGACATTTGCGTTTTTAAATTGCTAAGTGTCGTAGTAGAGATAACTAAGTTTTTGTCTTCCTTTTCCTTGAAACACTGACCTAGTTGTGAAATGAAAATACAAACAAGGATCCAGCAATGATGACGATCAACATTTCCACCGTTAATCAAGCATGTTTGTTTATCATTAAGCTAATGATACTACAACATATTCATATTTTCAACATGAGGTTTACCGCTCGCCACTTATGATATAAGTTGAAGAAAACGTGCGACTAACATTCCCCAACGATGAAAACAAACGTATGAGGGTATAATTAAATTTAATATTCATACTTCCAGTTTTTACTCGATTCTGATGTCGCAGCAGTGAAACTGAAACATCAACGCCGAAATGTAGTCTACAGTAAAAGATACTTACATGTTGCCATGACTTTCTCTTTCACATAAGCCACAGGACCCACTTTAACCACATCAAAGTTCGACTTACTAGCATAATATGTGCGTAGGTATGAACATCCTGAACTAAATTCAACCATGTCGGTCAAAGTTTAATTCTACTAATTAATCATAATTATTAAAACATTTCAGTTGGTAATTAAAATTTATCTTTACAAGTTATTTTCTTCCATTTCCACGTTTATTTCAGTTTGTGAGTTGACCAATGCAACGCAAAAAATGTGTTCTATTTTTGTTGTTGTTGTTTGTAATGAATGGTGACGGCGATGAGATTTTTTTTTACAAAGTAAGTACGTAGGTACTCGAAAAAGTTCAGAGTAAATTGAGTCTTTTAAGTTCAGTTGCGCTAGAGAAAAAAATCAGCAAAACCAACTTAAGTTGAGAAGGCGTGTTGAATGGAAACAGAGATGTAAGGGTTAATTATTTGAGATGAAAGATGAATACTGCAATTAAAAGATGTTTTTTCATCTAGCGGAAATTGCATTTGAGTTAAACGGTTTAAAATTTTTTTTTTGTGATTTCTTTTTTAACTTGAAAAAGATTTTATTATTTAACTGATTTGATTGACAGCTTCATAATTATTGATAACTGAATTATTCAGGATATTACTAATATTGTTAATTAGAAAATACAGGAATCAAATGTGAATACCTTTCTAGTTCCTGAATATTGGAAACAGAAACCAAGTAGACCGATAATCATAATTAGACAAACAGAAAAAAAAACAAAGAAAAACAATATTTTTACCAAAAAAAAAACATCATATCTTCAACGAAAACATGCCATTCGTGCTAGCCAATATAGCTCTTTACCTAACTCTTTGTACCATCAATTACGATCTATATCGGCTTTAATCACTTCAGCTGACCTTTTGAATTAGGCACTGTGCAAAACATTGTGCAAATAAAATATCATGAAATTCTCAATCATAGCCGAAGCAATATACATTGGTATAGAAATAGATGCAATACAATCAAATTCTTATACTTATCGTGATCGTGATGTAATAATTCGTGTACAGCAAAACAATTTCATATTTACCAATCGCCACGAGAATTGTGAATGACTGACGACGTCTACGAATATTATTTCGTTTGAACGAATCGAACAATTTTGTGTCTTGTGCAAAGTGTATTTTAAGGTTGCTCTGCCAAGCTAACGGACTTGATGGCGATTTTATTTGTAGCTGAAGTTGATGTTAATGCACAGGCTGATGGCAAATCGTTTTTTTGTAGGGCCTGACCTGACATCTGAATGTACGTCCATCATAATTAATGGAAAATTGAAAAGATACTGCTGCCAGAAAAGATGTGAGTCAATCGTCCTTTATGTATGTAAATCACGTGTTTTAAGCCTTTACAGTAAGTGGGTATGGATGGTATTTTTTTTTCTTTCATTTTTTCTCGGTTTTCTTTTTTCAGGTTGATTTGCAAGGTCAGTGGGCAACTAGGAAGATCAAATTTACTGAAGTCTGGTCGTGCGTGATACTTTGGAAATATTTTTGAAAAGGGTTTCGATTGAATAATTTAAATAAATTTGGGAAAGAATGCTGTGCTAGGTGTACTGTGTACTCGTAGTGGAAAATCTACAAGAAATGAACTCGAATGCTTATTAACTGCTAGAAAGACTGACTTTCAACTAGCTAAACGGAAAAAAAACAGATCTTTTTACATGAGGATGAAATACATCTTTTATATAAAACTTTAAGGTTTTTTCTCTCTTTTTTTTTACATTAGAAATTAAAATTAAAAATTTTAAATTGAAATTTTGTGTTTTAAATATGGAAGAAATGTACACTCGGAAAAATTTCACCCCCTAAACACTTTTTTAAAATCACTTTAAATCAAAAGTTGAAATTACTTTGAAATAAAAAGCGAATCTTATTTTAATTCCACTTTATTATAAAAAATTTCTTTTCAAATCAAAATTTTTCATCATTGAATTAAAAAGAAAAATGTATATGGCGACAAATCATATTTGAACATTTTTGATTCAAAAATTTTCAAATACGATTTGGCTCCATATACGTTTCTTTTTAATTCAATGATGAAACATTTTAATTTGAAAAGAAAATTTTTATAATAAAGTGGAATTAAAATAAGATTCGCTTTTTATTTCAAAGTGATTTCAACTTTTGATTTATTTTATTTTATTTTATTCATTAACCAAGCAAGGTACAAGTTACATAAACAATACAAAGCAAAATAGAAAATCGAAAGCTTAATATGAGTATATAAAAGTAATACGAAGAAAAAAAAAATTAAATAAATCAAATAATTAACAAATAAATCAATAATAATAAATAAATAACGAATATATAAAACAGTGACAAATAGCTTAACATAAGGAGTTGCGGATGGCTTGGAAAAGGGAAGATTTGAAGGATAATTTTGAGACCGTTGGGGAATACAGATTACTTATGCTATTGAATATCCTGCAGCATCTATTAATCGGCTCATTAGCTGCGTAAGTAGTGGAATGTGGATATTCCTTAAGAAAACTAGAGGACCTGGTGCTCCTTGCAGGGTTATTTAACACCATTTTATTATTGAGGAACTCAACTCTGATAACGCCTCTAATGACGTCAAATGTGAAGCAGGCCGAAATCATCTTTCTTCTGGATGCAAGTGGCAATAAGTTTAGGTGACCCAGTCGAAACTCATAAGGAGGAAGGGCGCTAAAATCGTAAGGGTTGTATAGATCTCTCAATGCGAAAAGTAAGAATTGCTTTTGTATGGACTCGAGTCTGTTGCTGTGGGTCTCAAAAGCCGGATTCCAGCAAATGGAAGCATATTCGAGAATGGGGCGTACAAGTGAGATATATAAGGATCTTGTGACCCACAGGTTACGAAATTCCTTCGCACGCCTTTTGATGAAGCCTGTTTGTTTGCACGGAAAGCATTTTATCATAATGCAAGGTGAAGCGGAGTCTCTCATCCAAGATAACACCAAGGTCAACAACGTTTTCAACTCGAGCCAACAAATTATTGCCGAGGAAGTACGTATTGTGTGAGACGGTGTGTTTTCGGGAAAAACTTATAACTTGGCACTTAGCAATGTTGAGAGAGAGATTGTTTTCATTGCACCAATGATCAAGTGAATCAAGTTTAGATTGGAGAAAGAGTGCATCGGATTTAGATTTAATGATGTGATAGACTTTGAGATCGTCGGCGTAAAGTAAATGAGGTATGCCTGCTAGGACGTCAGATAGGTCAGAAATGAATATATTAAAAAGAAGTGGGCCAAGATGGCTACCTTGTGGTACACCAGAGCTAGCAGAGATATTTTTCGATAAGAGTCCTTGAAATTTTACCAGTTGTGTTCGATTTCGAAGGTAGGAAGTCAGCCAGCTAAGCAAAGATCCGGCAAATCCGAATTTCTGGAGTTTTAGAATTAAGGTAGGGTGGTCAACTCTGTCAAAAGCTTTACTAAAGTCTGTATAGACTGCGTCAATTTGGCATCCTTTCTCCATTTTACACAGCACGTCTGAGATTAGGACTGTCAAATTCGTGGTAGTTGAGCGACCTTTTCTAAAACCATGTTGTTGCTCGTTCAGACGGGAGTCAACAAGTGGAGAAACTTTATCGTACACAATCTTTTCAAAAAGTTTCGGAATTGAAGATAAGATGACAATGCCCCTATAATTTCCGATACAGCGTCTATCACCATTTTTGAATATGGGTGTGACATATGAAAGTTTCCAGCAAGATGGGAAAACTCCAGACGAAAGTGATCTGTTGAAAAAAATATGAAAGAGAGTTATAAACTGCTCTACACACTTGCGCAAGAAAGTTGGAGGAAGAAGATCGGGCCCAGGGCCTTTGTTGCAGTCGAGTTCCGAAATAGCTTTACGTATTTCGTCACATGTAATTTCAAATTGGCCGACAAAATCTATAGGAGTAGGATGAGAGAAAGACAGGTGTGAGTTTGATGGGTCTGGTGCATTAAAAATATTCTGGAAACTATCTGCGAATAAATCACAAATCTCATTAGGAGAGGAAGAAGTGATATCATTAAAGAACATCGACGAGGGATATCCAGTGGTTTTTCGCTTCACATTTACAAAATCGTAAAATTTTTTCGGGTCGCGGATTATATTTTCGCCCGTTGTCTTAATGTAATTGACATAAGCCTCGTGAGACTTTGCTGAAAACTGCTTAGCAACTTCATTATATTCATCCTGAATAGCAGAACTAACGTCGATATTATTTTTAATCCGCTTATAAAGTTTGTTCCTACGATTTCGCAAATGCCTAAGGTCCCTATCAAGTCATGGCTCAGACAACTTTTTCTTTTTTTTTTATCTTAGGTACATATCTTTCAACGGCGTCAAAGATTTTGTTATAAAAAGTGGAAATGGCTTCCTCAAGATCTAACGTTGAAAGAGTATTCGTCCAATCTATAGCGTCAAGGTGATGGTGAATGCTTTCATAATTAGCATTAAGAAAGTCATATACAATTGAATTATTGTACGCTCTTAAGTAAATAGAATCAGAAATGGGAAGTTCAACTGGTAGTGCAGTGTGGTGTAAACTATTTGTAAAAAGATGCTCTGCGTCATTAGTTGGACTTACCACTACTTCGTCATAAGCGTTAGTGAACAAATTGATTCTAAAAAAGTGTTAAGTGGTGAAATTTTTCTGAGTGTACATTTCTTCCATATTTATTTATTATTATTTATTTATTAGCCAAACAAGGCATAAATACATATAAATACATACAAATAAATTATTTAAAAAAAAACAAGTGTACGGTACAAATAAATAACACATAAATAAATAACTAATTGAATAAACAAATAAGTTGGAAATAGACAATAAGTAAAATAACAATGAAATAAAAGAAAAACAATTAAAAACGATTATTAAACAAGAGCTTAAAAATTATGGTGTACAAATGGCTTGGATAAGGGAAGACTTGAAGGATAGTTTGGAAATCGTTGTGGAATAAAGGTTGCTAAACCCATTGAAGACCCTGCAGCATCTATTCACCGGCTCATTAGCTGCATATATGGTAGAATGTGGATATTCCTTTAGTAAACGATTGGACCTGGTGTTCCTTAAGGGGATATTTATCACAAATTTACTATTGAGGAACTCAACTCTAATAACGCCTCTAATTACGTCAAATGTGAAGCAGGCCGATATCATCATTCTTCTGGATGCAAGTGAAGTTAAGTTTAAATGACCCAATCTAAACTCATATGGGGGTAAATTTTCGAAATCATAAGGGTTGTACAGATCTCTTAGGGCGAAAAGTAAAAATTGTTTTTGAATGGACTCGAGTCTGTTATTGTGAATTTCGAAGGCTGGGTTCCAAATAAAACAGGCGTATTCAAGAAGAGGGCGTACAAGTGTAGTGTATAATGATCTTGTGGCCCACAAAACATAAAATATTTTTTATTTAAAACAAACAGGAGGTTTGCTAAGTTAGCAAACACTCTTTTTATTGTCGTGATATCCTGGAGAGATATCTACATTTGAAGGTAATAATAATAAAAAAATTCGAAAATTATGGAACATTTAAAATTGATACATGTACGCCTTGTTGGAAAATGATACGAGTATTTATTTAGGCATTTTACGTATGAAAAACGAGCGGTTTCAACGAATATTTGAACGAAGAAGAAACAGAAACGGACCCCTTATGTTTTAGCGGTATTTTTTTTGTAATGTGCGTATTAAATTTCATTCTTTTTCCTACTTAAACGCAGCCATTGAATATCAAACTTGATTCACTCGAAACTAAAAAAAAAAACTCTTTTCACAAAGTAACAGCAAAATAAAAAAAAACTCTTTTCACAAAGTTCGAGTTTAACCTATTCCCATCTATTAATATAGCAAAAACCTCAATACAAATAAAGTTGAACATGAAGGTCATGCAACTTGATGGTTCTTGAAGTATTCACATAACTACATGTCATTATAGCCTGAACAACGAACATAAAAATAAATGGAAGTATACAATAACACAGCCAATATGTCGCCAGCACAGAAAAAAATTCCTTGCACTTGAAGAAATTCACATAATTTCTTATCGTTTATGGCAGGCGTAATCATATTTTTTCTTCTTAGTTGAGCTGGTTTTTGTCAGTTGGTACAATTTTTTTTTTTGCTTGCATCCGAAATGGTTACAAGATTGAGAGGACCCTGTTTTTCTCATTTATTAAATTGTGATTGAAAATTTTCTTCGTACTGTGATGAGCATACATAATTTTTTATATATGATAGTTTTAACCCCAATATTTTTATTTCCCTGCAAAAAAATCTGGTTAATAAAATATTTTTTCAGAAATTGCAAAGTTCATGTCGTTTCACGCAAAGGATCTAAAGTTGCGTCATCTACATATTTCCCTACTAATCGTATTCTTCATAAGGTTTCTCCGAAAATTCCTTACAAAACAAAATCTTTTTTTGAATTATAATTTGTTTTCTTTTACAATATCAACTTCTTTTCTCAAATCAAATGATGCGTGGATACTTCAAGTAATCAAAGAAATGAAAAATTGCCACCTTGAATTCGTTATGCTTCAACAACTATTGCACCAACTTTAATTGTCGATTTTTTTTTCTTTCAAATCTCAAGTAGAATTTCACACGGAAAGTGAAGCTCTATTTCAGTGTGCGCGACGCTAAGAGTAGCTTGACGAAAGAAACAACAACTTTGAATCAATTTCACAGATAGTTTTCAACTAGTTTAATGGCAAACAAGTGACACAGCTAAAATTTCTGCGAGAAGCAAAAAAAAAAACAAAACTTGTTTGGTACATTGATGTATTGAGTAAGTATCGCTGTTAAAAAAAAAACAAAACACAAGAAAATTACGTAATTTTAGTTGGTTTTGTGACACACTAATTGAATTAGACAGATTAGCATTAGACCTACTTGATGCTCTAAGTCAAGTGTAAACGAAGCAATTTATGCATTTTACACAAATGACTAATTGATAACACAGTGTGGAAAGTGTTTTGTAATTGTTTTGGAGATATTGCGATTTGTTTTTGTAATTAGCGTAGCGAATGGACAGTTAAGAGTGTTATGTTTATAATTTATTAAAAAAATGTATGGTAAAACAAATTACAGAGCTTGCTCTTGTAAAAACTGGAGCTTTCCCGAAGTAGAAATTTGGTGCTCAATTCAATGATTTTTCGCTATGAAATTCCAGTGGTGTATGTTGAACTGAATGTGCTAAATCACATTGTATTGCGAGTCTTCAAATTCTGGGTACAAAAATGTCGGATAGTGACCAAAAACAGTTAGATAGTGACGGAAAGACTGGCGACCCTCGTGATTGATTGACGACTACGCAGGTAAGGATCATAGTTGTATCATCTACTACATCGCTGAGAGCAGACACAGGTAACACTGCTTATTTTGGAGCACGGTTGGCTGGAACGCAGCCAGGTTAAACAGAAGTGAAGAAGCTCCGCCCATGAGGGCCTCAGTGACCCTTGAAGCAGTCGATCCTAAGGTAAGCACCATTGGGTGGACACGTAGAGCATGCAATACTTTAATACATGTCTTTCGTGATAAGAAGCAGGCTTACTGGTGGAACGATGAAATAGCTGAACTGAGATGCATTGCTTTGACGTGCAGGCGTTGCACACGTGAGCAAAAAAGGAATTAGATAAAGCTATGAGGAGAAGCAAGCGCTGCAAATGGTAGGGTCTTTGCGAGGAGACCAATTTAGATCCGTGGACGTAGTGGTACAGTTGGCTACCCGAAGACTCAGCTTCATATCGTCGGGTGTACGCCAAAACCATGAATGTGCTTTTTTGGTGATTTTCAGTTTTTCATGTCATTATACGCGGAATTCTTGTACAAACAATTTGCCAAAACCGGAAAGGTAAAATTCCATTTTATGCCTACAAAATTTCAATTTTATGAATCACCTAAAAACTAAATATTTGCAAAATGCGTTACGCCAAAATCATGAATGTGCAGATTCATTGTTTTCGTGTAACGGAATAGTATTAGAATATTATCTTCCTCAATTCAAATAAAAATGGTTCTTATATTTTAAAACTGATTTATAATATTATGTCAAATTTTCATATTGATTTTACTCGAAATAGCATTTTAGCACATTCATGGTTTTGGCATAAACCTGACGATATGGTCAAGCGCTACCAGCGATGTAGCAACGTTGGAGCGCATCGTCAACTAGCTGCGCATTGTCAACTAGCTGCTCCTTGTGCATCTGCCAAAGTCGTCCGTCGGGGAGACGTTCCTCTCTATACGGAACCGATCAACGAAGTGCGTGGAATGACGACTATTACTGGACTTATATAATTCTTGTTGAGTTGCGGGGGTATTTTCATTAAATTGTAAGCTACCCGACTTGCCCTCATCGATAATGGAAGGGCCGACTTGAGCGATCCGTCTGCGTACCGCCCGCTTTGCATGCTAGGCACGACGGGGAAGCTCTTCGGACGGTTGCTAAAGCCACGGCTACTGTCAGCAATTAGATCGTGATTGGGGCGATAGCAAGAGCGGAGTAGGCATGCCACAGCGCTAAATAGATTGTTTTGGCTGGTGACGCTAGATACTCAAAATGCCTTCAACTCGGCAAGGTGGACAAAGATGTCCTTGGGGCCCTCGAGCATAGTTTCCGCATTCCTGACTACTTGTTGGTCATGATGAGGGACTATCTTATGGGCCGATGGTTGCTGTTCGATACCGATGAAGGTACTCAGAGGAGGCTTATCATCTCAGGGACACCACAAGAGTCTATCCTCGAACCTGTCCTTTGGAACATCGTTTACGATGGACTACAGTGCCTGGAAATGCCAACAGATATGTTTCTAGTAAATTACATTGCCGACGTGGTAGCGGTAATCACTTCGAGAACTGCCAAACTCACCCAGTTCAGGCATGACCAAGTGACGAGAAGAGTGGAACGGTGGATGACCGAACATAGCTTACAGTTGGCGCTGTCGAAGACCGAGATCGTGATTCTGATGAAGTAGAGGACCACGTGTCATCTCGATGACAATGGGCTCTGCAGAGGTCTAGATCACTAAGTCAATAAGTTACCTGGGAGTAACGCTGGACACTAAGCTGGCAAATTGGGACCACATCTGTAAGGTATGTGATAGAGATCTGAGAGCCTTCAGCTTGCTGAGCGAATTGAGAGCTAAAATCGTTGGTCCTGGTGAAACGTGGTAGAGGTTTCTGAAGGCGACGACTAACTCCATCTTTTTGTACAGGGCAGAAATATGGAGGGACGCACTCAAAAGATATTTAAAGCGCGGATTTCCCGCGTCCAGCATAGCGTTGCTCTACCCATCGCCAGTATCTACCGCATTGGAAGTACCGTGTTGGAAGTATCGGGAGTAATCACCATAGATTTACTGGTGCGAGAATGCATGGAAGGGTACCTTACTCGCGCTGCAACAGAGGTCCCAGGACGGGGAGACTGATACGTCTGCTGGACCCATGGATCAACAGTGGCCTAGAAGAGGTAAACTTTTATCTTTGCCGATTCCTAACGGGGCATGGTTATTTCAGAATGTACTTTAACGGGTAAGGTGAGTACACCGTACTGTGTGGTGATGATAGCCACCACACATTTTTTGCATGAAGTTTGAGAAGCAAACTCAAGTCCACGATTGTCTTGGTCAACGATGCTGCGTAACGAGAATAACTGGCACACAGTCTCAAAATACGTGGAGGAAATACTGTACATAAAGCGAGAGGAGGATCACTTTGCCGACTCACAAAATGTGGTGGCTTCTGAAGGAACTGGGCACCGATAAATGAGCAAGCACATCCGGGTTGAAGTAATGTGTTTGATTCCGACCCGGACCGAGTTAAATAATGTAATTCCGATCCGGACCTTCGTGGCCTGTAGTCCATATAATAAGTAATTTTTGATAAGTAAAAATCTTCCATAGTCCATGGTTTGAGAGCCCGGGTATCTTGAAGATTTTTTTGGACATCTAGAATAACATAAGAAAGTTAAAGTTGTTTCAGTTCAAATGTTGTACTTGTTATATTATTACTAATTCAAATGTTGTACTTGTTATATTATGACTAATTCAAATGTTGTACTTGTTCAATCAATTAAAATGTGATTTTATTCAAAAGCTCGAATAAAATTTATTCAATTTCCCCGATTTTCACGGTATCAATTACATTCATTTTTTAATTTACGTGGACATTATTTTTTTCCCTATGGTCATCACTGGAACTGATCGGAAATTCAAAGCCATTCAAAAGACCTTGTTCTATTCCCAACAGGGAGTAATTTGTATTGCCTTAACTATTTGATAGCGTGATTGACTATTAAATGAAATGCAATTCATTTCATTAATGAGTGCCCTTCCTGTCTGAATATTAACATGCATAGAAACAAAAATACGATTTTCTGGCTACAAATAAAATCATGCAAACGCGGCTCTTACTTTGCATTGTCAGGTTTCAAAACGGAATTTACTACAACCATTGATACTACAACATATTCCGAATGACTGCAATGAGACATAAATACACGTGATACGTAACTGTCTATTAATAAAAATCAATAGAGTGTCGTGTTTTTGAATTGCAACAAGCGGGCGTTTGATTAATGCATATGATTGTTTACACAGTGTAATTAATCGGAATTTCGCAAATGTCGGCAATTTGAATACTTTGTAAGTTATTAATTGGCAATAAGAAATAATTAGAAATTTTGATTTTTTTATCGATTTGAACTTTCAACAAAACCTCAAAGCAACTAACATGCAATAAGAATATTAACATTTAATTTCCGCCAAAAATAATTAGTGAAACGTATTGATTTCTTTATTTATATTTTCTCTTCCGACATTGAAAAATTGCCTATGGGCGGTGCACACAAATAAACTCTTTTCGGATTTATTAAAAAAAAAAAAAAAAAAAAAAACAAAACAATTTCACCTTCAAATATTCGAAGCAATTAAACAAACACATTCTCTTATTGTGCATAAATCATTCTACCACCAACACTACAATTAAATTTATTACAATACTAACAATTTTATTGTACTTATCTAAATACAGGATGCTGTTACTAAACACCGCCTCCATTAACTTTCAATTCATGTACAATATTCAAACATTATATTCCCACTAGAGAAGAAAATCAGGAAAAAAAATCGCAAGCAGCAACATCAACATCATTAAAAAAATTACCTCAGAAATAAATATTTGTTACGCATTCAACTTGTACCAAGTCTGGTCTGTGCATTCGCATGGCATATGCACAAGTCTCACTGTGTACTTGTAAAGTATACGTTCATATACTGCAAATTCAGGTATCATACAGTTTGTAAGGAGTGCTAATAAATAATTTAACCAAAGTCACGCTCTCACAATTTTTGTGCAATTTACCCAGTAATGCGAATTAGTGAAATAATCTTTATCGTGTGATTGTACCGAGTAAGTACCTACTCACAAAGTTTCATAGCAATACAGAGGTTTACGGCAGCGTGTAAAGTGTATGTGTACACGATTTGATTTGATGGAAAACTTGTTTTCCAAATGGTAGTAGCGGATATGAGTATTTTTTTAAATGTTTTTTCTTTGCAAATATTATAGAAACAAGAAACTAGCTTTCGATTGAATGCATTTAATACTGAATGCAATTATTCTAGCAAGATATGGTGTAGTTAAGTGAACGTAGAAGCAAAATGCCATATATGCGTATAGGTATGCATTAGTACGAAATGCATAGATAGATATTGCTATGAAATTCTACTTTCGAAAATAATGTCGGTTTTTGAAAATTGAAACAGCAATAACTAGAGTTGAAGTGAAATTATTTGTGTATCAAATTTCTGAAATGCTTTTAGTGTGAAAGATACAACATTAAATTTAATATTACATTAATATTAAATTTAATGTTGTGCGCTGTAGGTACCATACATTTTGTTTCAGTATATACTGAAACGAGACTTGTGTAGCCGAGTGGATAGAGCACCGACTGCTAGCGTATGCAGTCCCTAGTTCGCAGCCTAGTTAGCTGTGAGTAAGCATCTGAGCCAAATCAGGAGCAAAGTGGGTCGTAGAACTAATTACTCATACGTTTGTGAATGAAACTTCTGCCAACTTCAACCCTGGTGATCATTGATTTTACGAAAACATTTGAACAAAAAAAAAAGGAAAATCAGCGAAAAAAAATCTGAGAGGACGTGCGAATAATATTTGTTTTAAAAGTAAAGATTTTGTCGTTCATTTCAGGTTTGCGCCCACAAATTAGTTTCTGGGCACGTAACACTACATCCGCCTTAAATTTATTCGTCCCGAATACATTTTTCGCCAGCTGGTCCGTTGGTATCGTGCTCGTAATATGGGGCTGGGCAGGCTAGATGCACACTCTTCATTAATGTTCTCGGCTTTCCGTCTTCCTGTATTCGATATACAAACATCATTATTCCGGTTGATGATTTTATACGGTGCTTCCCCATTACACTCTAGGTTGGGGGATCGGACCTGTCGCTGTAGTGGATTGTACAACCAAACCAGGTCACCCAGTTGGAATCCTGCTGAGTTAGCCCTTAAGTCATAACTTGTTTTCATACATTCGGTGGCGTTTGGTTTAACCGCTGCCTTATTTCGCTTGCATACGCCGTAATGGCCAGAGGTTGCTCAGATCGGCTGGTAGGTAGATTGTGTTTTCGAAGATAATTCTTTTCGAATATGTTGCACTTCTCGTCTTTTACTGAAGTAATCCACCACCACTAGAATATATTGAATTCTCTATTCGGATTCTGAAAAACGTGATGCGATTTCCATGGCTCTTTTTTCGAGCGGTACCCTCACGTTACACTTTCCGATCTGTCTTCTAAATCGTTGATATGGACTTTTGACGGAAGCTAAGATGGTACACTTTCGGCACTAATTTTCTACGTCTTCTCGAGCGTGTAGCCAATAGGATCGAGAATGTTCATTTCCTCCCAGTTGGTCTCTCAACGTTTCTTCGTACACATCTTTCAATATTGTACTTGTGCGATTCAGCCTTTGGGAAGAACACTTTGCAACTTGTATGATGTACGGTCTGACGTTCTCCATTTTCTCATCAGCACTCGGTCTTCGACCTGCATTGAATCAAATAGCTTCATACGAACGCGCTAACCTCCAATATATTCTTCCATTCAGGACATTTCTTCCATATTAACAATGGTCCTAACACAGGGGCGACGAGACATAACATCGATGTTTCCAAATAATCCTCCTCCCTGATGTATCATTTCGTAGTTGTATAACTGTTAGCTAAAAAAAATAGTGATGGTTTCAGGGTCCTTAGTTCTGCGGGCCAGTCTGTGATCGTCGAATTTGAGACCTACTGTCTTTCTTAAGGTTCGCCAAGAAGAAGCGACAACATATTGTTGCGCATCGGCATCCCTTGCAGTACCTGAGCTCATAATTCTTGCGGAAGTCTTCATTCGGGTGTCCTTTCTTTTTACGGTTCTATCAACGGGGGCTTCCCTGGCTCTGTAATCTGTCTGAGTCTTCTTCTGGCTGCTTGGCTGAGCAATAAATCGACCTTCTTCGGTGTCAGCAATCCCTTGTAGATGTCCTCGTTTGCCGCAGGTCCAGTACCTAAGCGGACCATTTGAATGCGATTTCTTATTCGTGCAGACGAGCTCATATCTGCACTCTTTGAAAGCTATTTTCCGAAGTCTGGTTGAGTTTCGTGTTGCAAGCTACCTGTTAGAGCTCTAGATCTTGCAATGCGCTGATGAAGGCTTCTGTCCCTACATTATCTCGATGTTCTGGATTGTATGCTGGATAGGACAATAGCGCTAGCCTTCAATTTTCTATGCCAACCGCTGCAAAGTTTTACGAAGCTGCGACCTGTAAATTTGCTTCAGATGATCTCCCCGTATCGAACTTCGAGTGTAGTCCAACTGGAATAGCTTGAAAGGCCACATTTTCTAAGCCACGAAGCGCCTGAATCAAGATTTTCGTGTTCTCGCTCATTCCAGTTGCTGCTTGGTGCGGCAGTTTTGAAATGAGTTTTGTAGATGTTTCAAGCTGTTTGTCAGACAGTCAGAGTTGACACTAGTGTGCAGATTACCATTATTTCGGTTTGTTCCATTTTTTTTCTTTATTTTCTTCTGGCTTCTTCTATTACTGCTTCTACTTTCCTTCCATATCGTTTGTTCTTTCTTCGAAGCATCTAATTCTACAGTCAAACTTTTGCTTTAAATTTCCAAGGTCTATTGACCGTCTTGATAGAGACGTCTCCACGTCTGTTGACCCCACCATTTGCATCACTCCAGTATTCGTATCTGCACATTCCCAGAATTTTTATTCTCATTGTTTTTACCTCCTGAGACACTCTTCACATCTAGAAGCTCAAATGTTTCAGGATCCAGACTTCGCATACTAGCGGGTAGGTTAAGCGGGCTATTATAGCGGGCTATATATGAATAGAAGATTTCCGCTTTTCTAACTCAGCCAAAATTAGTTCGTTAATTTTACGCGGTATTTTTCACACAAGAGTTTTATCTAATTAAAGTTCGCAATGATGCTCTTGAAAATTCACATCGTCTTTTTTAAACCGTCTCTTACTTTACTCACTTTCAATTCGACCTCACTATTTTTCACTTTCAACTCAATTTTTTTTTCCTCTTATTTGCAGTTTTCATTTGTATCTCACTGTTATTCACTTTCGTGAAAATGCCACTGCTATTCACTTTCGTTAAAATTCCACTTCTGACACCACTGTCGCACTTTCAGATTCACGCGGTTAAATTTAATTTTTGGACACGTAACAACATTTGCATAGCAAACGTGATTTTTACAATCAGTTTTCACATGGAAAAATTTGTTGCGATGGGAATTTGTAAGAAAGCTTGTCAGACGCCGCTTTAATACCGCTGCAATATAACAATACCGTTACAATAATACCGTTGCAATATAACAGCTCATATGAAAAAAAATTGATCAAAGCAGGTTTTCCCACCTTCAAGTACAAGGTATTTGCTATACATATACGTAAATTATTTCGTTTAATTTCTTCTTTACACAATGCTTGACTACCCGCCATTATTAACATTCGCTAGGACAATATGGGATTCAATGAAAATATTATAATTGACTTACTATGATACAATTGAAAGATAAACTATGATACAATTGAAAGATAAATTTTTTTAGAGACTGGGGTGTCAGTTAGTTCAAGGGACGCTGGTAGTAGATGGACTAGACTGATTTACCTGAAATTGCGAAAAATCATAAGCGATAGCTTATATGAGATTCATATAATGAATATCATTGTAGTGATAACCTCTCGTTATATATAAATCAGTTTACAAATATAGCGCCCAACGTGGGCTTCTATAGCTTTAGGTTTGGTAACATATAAAATGCCTTCACACGTCGATTTTAGCTGATTTAGGTATTTTTAACTGATTTACGCAAATAAGGATTTCAATGCGAAGTTTGGCGATGAATAAAAATAATGTCCTTTCGAATGTGAACAAATATATAGAATTTAACTGTACAAAAAATATTTTCATCAACGGTAAAATTCTGATGAGAAAAGTAGCTGCATGGTTTACGGAGTTTAGACTTAACTGATTGAAAAAGGTGATCTTTTCATCTACAGGTGATCTGAATCAGTCGAGGTTTTTCGATTTAGTTTGAAAAATTTAATTTTTTAGTTGGCAATATCTTCTAAATACGGGTTTATTTGATACTTTGTTAAGTGTACGTTTACACTGATTTTAAAAGTGATGCTAATTTAACCACCCAAAATTATGGTAAGTATAATTGGATAGTTATGTTACTTACAATATGGAACGGCTAACTAACTAAATGTTGTGTTCATCAAAAACGATTAGTTTAATTACATACTCATTTGATGACCAATGTTACGCAACTCACCTTCTGAAATAGAAAAAAGAGCCAATATTAATTACACCTTGAAAACCCATAAAACACATGAATTATTCAACAGAAACAAATATAGATGTATTTATTAAATTTATGATAAATTTATCGTGAGCGTCACAATTTATGTAAAGGGTGAAGTTTATAATTAAGCAATTCAAAGGGTTGTTTCCTAATCAATTGCCTCAAAGTAACTCAAGTTCAAATATAACTTAATTTAAAATATTTGTCCGCAAGTTGATTATTACATATTTATTTCTAACGTGTTTTATATAATTATTATTGTTTATATGAGTTACACAGCCTAAAGATATTGTCGGTATTGTCTTTCTAAAGAAAAATACGGTAAATGTGATGAAGAAGAATTTAGTATTTAATAATAGCCACATCGACGAAACTCACCAAACTGAAGTATATGAATGTTGAAATGTTTTTTAATGACCGCTAGATTGAATATACAATTAATAGAATCAGCAAAATTAATTATGATGAATATACATATGCTCAAAATATTAAATCATGGGCAAATGAGTATGACCAACAATCAAAATCTGATCAATTAGGATTATAGAGGATTATACTTATTTTAAACACTCATTTTCACTGCTTAAAAAAATCCCCCACAAAAACTACCCAAATAAACACAACAAATCCCATTTCCTGGCCATCAAAAGTATCACCGGCACATTTCAGTAAAACATTCCGTCCATCACGCAATGCTTATTTCAGAATCATAATAAATTTTGAAATAGTATTCGGTATGCATGAACTTCTCAAATCCACACATCAACATCATCATCATATTCATGACATCGTTTGATGATGAAGAAAGACGCTGACAGTGCACCACCTCCTTTTTTTCATCTCTAGCATATTATATGTGCTATTTACATGAATAGGATGTAGAATATATGTACAAGGCCAGTACTAAGTCATCAGTCATTTTGACGTATAAAATAAGAAAAAATGTAGGAGGGCGGGGTGCAAACCATTAGATAAACATGTGTACTACTTTGTTAGTAGAAATAAGTAGTTGTATTCATGACTCATCGGTAGTAGTAAGAGGCTTAGGTTTCGAGAATTTTTCAAAGCAATAAATTTACAATCTGAGGTGTAAATAATTCATATGATGGATACACAAATTAATTTCAAAAATGAATTCAACTGATTGTGCTGAATCTTTAATTATTTTCGAGAGAGATTCGTAAAGGTATTAGTTCTCATGTGCATTTTTAGCAAAAATCTTAAATTCTATTTTTTTGATTAGAGGAAAATTTATAAATTTGAAATGCAGAAAATAAATTAAAACACACCGAATTGTTTATGAACAAACCATTTCACATACAGTGGCGCTATTTATATATCAAAGTTTGAAGTTAAAAATACATGAATTCAATTAAAATTGAATTTACTAATCATCAAATTATTTGCTTTAACTAAATTGCACCTCAATTCGGAACTTTGCCAAAATTTCATCAAAATTATATACTTTTGTCTAAATAATTTGGGCATCGTTCCAAACTTTAAAAAATATATAAATTTCGACTGAACGAGACAGACATAATCAATCATCATGATGAAATTAAACAGAGTAAGAGAATAACAGGAAATAAGTAATAAAACAATAATGAATTGATTTGATTTCCCAAGTGATTTTCTGAAGCTCAATTTTTTAATGAGAGAAGATTTGAAAGAGTTGAAAATATTGGTTGGTTTTTTAAAAGTGAGATAGTTTTTGGTTCAAATGCTGTCAAATCAAATTTTTGATTGAATTAACAGCTTTATTTAATGAGCTGCTCTAGGTTGAGATATCTCAACAAAATGTGTTTCATGAGCAATTCGGCTGCTCTAACTTGCCCGAAGTTGCTCTGATTTGTGTTTCACGAGCTTGCTCTGAGTTGAACTAGAGCAATTTAGGGCACGATTTTTGCTGAACTTTTTTTGGTAGAGCAAGTTCGGACAAGCAACCAGCTGTTTGTCAACTGTCACAGAACCGACCTTCAACAAAAAATTGTGACTGAAGTAGAGTTTTTGTTAATGTATTGACAGTTTGAGTTTCTGACAAGTAATAAATTTTGAGAATTACCTCTCAATTACTCTAACTTGCTGGACTTTTTTTTCCTCTCAATTGCTCCAGCTTGCTCGACTTTATTTGACAGCAGCTCTATTTTAACTTGCTTTGAGATGCTTTGCTCTTTTTTCAGAGTCATTAAACACAGCTATTATTTGAATTTCAAGTTGATTTTTACAGCTGTTTAATCGATGTATTGAATTAAATTATTTCTTTGATATTAAGTTTTATTTCATCCAGTTTTTTAAGATCCATTTTAAAGAACATTAAAACACATGATTTCACACACAATCCTTTTGAAAGATCGATATTTTAGCTGACAACGTTCCCAAATATAGCTAATTTGCAAAACAGAAACAAACATCTTTAATTAAAATGCACAAATATTGTAACAAATAGGCATTTTTAACTCTGATATTAAAAATTTTTCAAATTAAGTTGGATTTGTCAGCTTTTGTGACGAGTTCAAATCATAATAAATAAAGAAATCAACTACACACTAAAACGTTCAAGTTCAATTTTCATATGAAAAAACACACTTCAATCCAGAAATTTGTAAACACTATCACAAAAACACAACTCACTTCAATTCGCTGGAAGAATATGTTCAAGCCAATTGTGAAATAGCTGCAATTTATAAACAAAACCAATATTGTCGCACTATCTTATATTCTCGTAATTCTATTAATATAGGCAATCCATATTTGGTATTATACGCGATAATATTTATTGATACAATTTTTCGCACCCCTATTTATAGATTTGTATCTTTATCGGTTGACGGAATTTTTGTGCCGATAGGGGTGCAATGTCGTCAAAGTCTTTTGCGCAACACTAGATCGTTATGCTATCAAGTTTGATACCGATATTTATCACTTTCAAATTTTCTTTTTAGCTTTTTGTTAAAATGCAGACTCTACCATACTAAGCGCTGAGCGAAAACGAGGGAAATATGCTGTATAGTACTCACAATATATGAAAAATAACTCATTTTCTTATTTCACATTTATTTCTATTTCGTATGCTCCTAGATTTAGTAATACTAACAAAATTATATAATTTGACTCTAAAGAAAGAGAAATAGATCTACCTCTCCTAACACTGTGCTATCAATATTCAAATATTTCTTTCTACAAGTTTCATTGATATTACATTTTTTATTTGCTAAATTCATCAATACTATCTCCAGGCTTTCTAGTCTTGATAACGATTTGAATGATGGCTAAAAATGGTAAAATTGTATATTCAGCAGAAGACAAACAATTGTTGTGATTAGATAGAGAATATATGAAAAGCTTTATAGGGAAAAAATGCAACGAATAAGCTCGATATTGAAGTCTGATAAGTTACATAAAGAGCAGACTTTGAAAAAGGAACAAGCGAGGAAGCAAAAGAACTGACGAAAAAATACAATAGTCCAGTAATTTTAGACCAAGAATAGCCAATCCGCAAAAAATCCAAATGCAGATTCCCCAACAGGATTACCTTCATTGTGGTAAAGGAAAACTATGTCGAAAGTCCATTACGAATTCGTCTTCACTGCACTACACAAGCTTGGAGTTTCAATCCATACTAAACGGTCTCTTAGGTTAGAGAAAAAGAAATCCAGTATTTTTTCGTTAATTTAAAGGCTTTATTTAACGTACACTGTATCAAAAAATTATGCTTACACTGTATCAAAAAATTATGCTCTTCTATTGCTAAACAAAAACAACTATTTTCATTCTTTAGGCACTGATAAATTCTACACCGTTAAAGCTATTTAGAGCAAAACAGTACTTTTATTACTTTCAAAATACAGCAAAAATAATTTTAAAAGATTAACTTATGGCACACAACATTAACTTATGATCTCAAAGAAAAATTTAAATTGCCTTAGGGAGAAAATCGGAAGAAAAAGTGAGCGAATTGTTAAGAATAATCCAAAAACAGGTGCTCTCAAAATAACTACAGAAAATCGTCAGAAAATCGATTTTTTTTTTTGTTTAGTGACTAGTGTATAGTGACTCAGGAGTGTCCATACAAAATTTCAGGTCGATCCGAGCAAAATTAACGAAGTTATCGGCTTAACAATACAAATAACTCAAATTCATATTTTCGCGCAAATCGCGTTCCTTTCCTGCTTTATTAGCCGCGCGCAGCTCTCAAATACGTATCCACACCTGTATGTGCTATATTTGTGTAAAAACACTTATATATGTGACTTGTAGTAGTATACATTCATTTCATCGAGCAGTTACGGTACACGTGTTTCGTAATTTTTCACGCACTTTTGTTGCACAATTAAAATTTTAAAACGCGTTTTTTGAGGAATTTTATATTTCAAGTCGGTGAGACATGTAACTCGAAAACTACAAGACCGATTTTTCTGAAATTTTGCACACTATTTCTGTAGGCAATTTACTAGGTAACGCTGTCGAGATATTTATTATTTCTTGCTTTTTTTTTATTAATGAAATTTTTTGCAACTGAAAACAGAAATTTCGAAAAAAAATTTCCGTTTTTTTCGTGTTTTCGACTTCAAACTTTTACCAAAAATTAAATAATTTAGATATTTGGAAAAACTCGACAGCGTGACCTCGAGAAACTCATAAACTAACGAACTATTTTTGTTTTTTTTTTGTTTACGATGATCCAGTCATTAGTTATGTGTCTCACCGCAAATCGACTCTTTGTCCTGAACGAAAATGTCAAATTCATGTCACGAGCTTAATTTTCGATATTTTTCAATAAATTTTTTTTTGGATACTCTTCAAAGTTTGTTCTTTACTGTAGATATTATATCCCAATAAAGTAACTATTAACAATTTTCTAAAAAAAAATCTTGAAAATGGGTATAAAATGTGCTGCTCTGAAACAATCCAAAATTGAAAAAAGCAAAACCATAATGCTGAGCTCGTAGATCACAGCTCCAAGCCAAAGCTCAAGCGTTTTCACTCATGTTTGAGCAGCTACTATTACTCTTTTCATTTCTGATCCTTCCTGAAAAACACCTTCTTGCGTTTGTTAAACCCATAGGTAAATTTGGATTACTTCCACTATGGCTGACTCGGGATTTTCTGACACTGTTCTTTGACTGCTTGCAATTCGAAGTGCTTCCCTACGATGAGCTTTCCCCACCCTAGTTCGATACTTTTCAAACCTTAAGCCAAATTGCTAAGCCGATTTTTTTAGTCTCAAGTACTTCGGAGCCAATCATCATGGGTATAACGGTTGGGATTCTACTCTTCGTTCAATATCAGCTTTTGTGATCGCCAGTTGGAGACCATGGCTTCTCATCAAACCCTTACTTAACCTTTGTTATTACTTGATTGAATTTTAGTTAGATGAAGTGAGGATTTCTAGATGTGAACATCTTCCGGCATTTCGAGCATGTTTTGCTAATGTCTTTGAGGATGGAACTTATTGTTGATTGACCACTACGGAACCCTTATTGGTTTTTCGAAAGGTTGCCAGTTCAACGTCTAGCCGCTGGAAGCCGAGGCTTCAGTAACCTTTCTAGGAGTTTCTCCGCAGTGTCAAGTATGCAGAGGGGGGATTGTAAGCTGATGGCGTGTTAGGGTCCATCTTTCCTTTTGTAATCAGAGCGAGTCACTCCAATTTTCACGGAATCCTTGGATTTTGATATGAAAACATCGATTGTTTTTTAACGAGAAAAAAAGTAACGTTCAGCTAAAAATAACTGTAAAATTAAGTGAAATTATTTTTGCATAAAATCAACCGGAAAAATAATATAAATGTTATTTAAGACATATGTAACTTTAGATGCACCTGATTCTAAGAGAAGTTTTCATGAAAAGAAAAGACAATCGTTTTATTCACAGTTAAGAAGAGTAAATTTAAGGAACAACTAGCCTTTTCAGAGACAAACAAAATTGTCCGTTGACATTTTCAAGTACGAGCAACGAGATTTCGCTGCATAAGACGTTTTGGAACAGCCATTCACTGTTTTGGTCCACTAGAGCTGAAGCTTTCGGCTTTTTAAACTTAATACGAACATTCCACACCTGCGGCATACGCCAGCATATGATTCGTATACTTCTTTACTACCTGCTCTACTATGAACAAGTCCTCCTCTTGACAAATAACAACCGTGTAACAAAATCACTATGAACAGCCATCAAATATTGTACTTTCATATTATCTATTTCTAATTACACTTTGAGACCAGTCTAACATTGAATTTACACTCGATCTGACTTGCCCACTCATTTATTGAGAATAGCCGGCCAGGTATTGTATTAATACGTACCGATCTTATGTTACGGCAATGAGACAATTAAGGAAAACAAACGCATTATTCACTTGCTTCATCTGGTCACCGCCATCGACAGCTGTTGTGATTTAGCCCATTGAAGGCTAAATATTGTTGCTAATATCCACCGACTATATATCGATTACCGCACCCACCACCTTCATTCAAGTCTTCTCTCGAGGCTAAACAAAGTGTTGTTTCGTTCGTTGAATTGCTATTTACCTTAAGACATATTCGGTATGAAATATCGAAAAAAAGATTAGTTTGCCGCAGCGGCTGCTGCTGCCAAGCATTAGAGCATGACGGCATTAGGTGATAGATTACCGTGCGCATGGATCCATAAATAATCAAAGTGATAATCCATCCGATGAAGTGTAGGTGAAATCGGAGTATGATTTTGAATTCAGCGAGAAAATTAACAGACATTTTTTAAGGGAGTGACATTTTTTCGAGGATGTTTTCACTGAAAGATTTGTTATTTAACTTCAGGGAGTCGGGGAAAAACAATCCGGAAACGATTAAAGACAAAAGAAATGAGTGTGAAAATGATGCTACAGATGTTTTACCATATTTGGTGATTCTACTGAAACAATTAAAAACGTGTGTTATATTGATCTTGATGTCAAATAAGGCCACGTTCTTGACACATACGAGCTTTAAAGGCTCTTTAGCTTTTGCAATACTTCTTATTTCCGGCACTATGTCTCAAATGAACTTATGATACCTTTTTGGGAATAAATACGCTATGATCAACATTACAAGTACTTCAATTGCCTTCGACCTTCTCCACATCATCAATTAAGCAGACAAAGTGGCAGACAACAGGAAGGAAAACACACTAAATCTCATTACGGCATTAAGTGACACTCATTGTCAGTCATCCAGTGAAGATCCTATTAAATACAATCATAATGGTCATTGTTCGACTGCCCACCACATAAGCAATGATAGTTTATCATAGATGCACTGGACCGATAAATATATAATTATATTCATGAGAACAATGTACATTGCCCCCTGTGGGGTCAATTATCTATCATACAAGTAAGTATTAACGTCAAATGAATGGTGTCGGAGTGCCAGGGTCTCTCAAAAGCATGAGTAAATGAGCTGAGCTATCAAGGAGATAAACAAGTTTGCACGTGTTTTCATTGTGCAATTTAGTATTAGAAATGGATAGCATGTTTTGAATCTAACGAAAATCTCATCTGGCGAAGATTTGCTTTACAGTCTGTCAAGTAAGAGCGTGGTCGTGTTAATTTATAAAAAAATTTATTTCATGAAACTTTCATATTTATATATACATTGTACACATTACAAACATTGTACACATTACAATAATGTGTCCAGTCACCACCGGCGTCGATAATTGCCTGGCATCTCCGAGGCATGCTTTCTACTAATTTGACGGCGTATTCTAGTGGCAAGGATCTCCAGATCCGACGAATTTCGTAAGACAACTGCATCAAAGTGTATGTGCGTCTTCCACGAAGCTTCAGTTTAATATATGCCCACACATTTTCAATAGGGTTTGCATCGGGCGACTGCGACGGCCAATCCAATGTAACGATGCCAGATTGAGTCTTCCACTGAGTACAGAGCTTGCAGCGGTGTTTAGGATCGTTGTCCCCCTGCAGAATCCAATCTTCATTTTTTGTGATGAACCATCGTTTGGCAGATGGCAGTAAAGCCTTTTTGTAGATTTTTATCATTTTCTCGGCATTTAGTTTGTCAGTAAAGAGGTGCAAAGTGCCGAATCCCTGCTTTGAGAAGCAGCCCCAAAGATGCACCTTTATTCCATGTTTTACGGTCCGCTGAACAAGCCTATTGGAGGAAGTTGACCAGGCTCGCGTGAGGACAGAACGTGCCCATATAGAACATTCATCAGTAAAAATGACATTTTCAAAATCTCTATCAATATTCTCATGCGCCCAAGCGAGTCGCTTTGTCACATGTTTTTCAGTCAACAGAGGCTTCTTCATTGTGTTGCGCCATTTCAGATCATGAGTACGAAGATGGGTTCGGATAGTTTCGTAGGATATATATAAACCTTTTGACATTAATTTTGCTTGTCCTTGCCGCAGTGTTAAAGCAGGATTCCGCGAAAACAGATTCACTATTCTTTTTTCATCTATTTTGTTCACTTTTCCTATCGAGCCACGTTCTGGTAAATCATCGACATTTTTAGCCACTTTATATCGCTGTATCCACTTCCTTACAAATGCCTTCGACTTTCTCATATATTTAGCAGCCGCTGATTGCGACATTTTGGGACCTTTCGGGAGGATGCAAAGGAACACAGCCTCGTAGCGCGACGCGTACTTAGCACTCATGGCGTTTAACGTGATTCTCTTTCAAAAGATCAACGACAACTGAATCTTTGTTGACAATGCATCAAGGACAAAACTTCCCCTAATGGCACGCGAAGGAATTAGAGCGAAATCTTTCATTACTTGTCGGTGAAGTCGACCACGCTCTTACTTGACAGACTGTATTAGGTAAATTTAAAATGAATCATCAGAGAAGAAAGAGGGTGTTCAGTGTGTGCAAATATTTCGGAAAGTTCATGAAGCTTGTAAATCAAATAAGAGAGACTCAAGGCACTAACACTCCTTTATTATCTTTTTATTTTAAAATAGAATGTGCAGAAAAATATGAAATTTCCAAAGTAAAATTTTAAATTTCTAATAAATTCCCTCCTCCATTCCGTCACTCTGACTAAAAACAAACAATGGTCATTTTAAAACAGTAAAAGCAAAACAAATGGATTCATCTTTCCACTTGTTACTATTATTTCCTTATTTCGCTTTCGCACTATAATTTCCGATAATTTTCTCCAGCGAAAAATTACGAAAACTGTTCACATTTAACATAACGGATGACCATTATTATCATCATCATCACGTTTTTGGACGTGAAAAGTAGGCTACACATATATTTATCAACGCTTCTAACGATTCAGACATCTACAATTTGATCGTATTAGAAAAATAATTCAAGTCATCTTCGTTTGGAATGGACAGCAAGTACACAACTCTACTATATACGAGTATATACATTCAATACAATCAAATAACTACCCATTTTGTTACTTTTCACATTTTCAGACCTCGACTCGTTGGAGAAGAAGTTTTATTTTTCTGTTTGAAAAGTGGCAGAGACAAATAGAATGGTAATAACCGTCTTTACCTTTTTTACCGTTTCATTTCAGATTAGATTTGCTGGATGTGTAACTTTAGATATATCTTCAATTGAATGACAACGTAGTTAAGTATAATCATTGCGTTAGAAATGGTACGCAGTGAGAGTTCAATTGTTCAATTAAAATGTATAGCATGTCTGTCATTTTTTATTTAACTGGAACGACGGAATGCGAAGTGTTTCAGATGTTGAGCTTTGAAGGCATAAGATGTTAGGAATAATTTTAGTAAATTTAGAAAGTCTAAAGAAAATTCTAAATTTACTGAAATCATGCATGGATCGGGCACCACTTTGTCGTGATGGAGATGGCCTGTGCATCGCAATATATCACACCAAAAGCGCCTGCCAAACAACAGGATACTGAATCGTAAGGATTTTATCACTGCAGATGACAGCCAGACTGGGTCTGAAAACCCAACCATGCTTAGTATAGTCGGGGCTCGGATTCTGCAGGCCCCAACCTCATTTATGACTACAAACGAGGACCCTGTTTGCAGTGGAAGCCTGCAAGTTCCCATCTGGGATGATTCCATGGCCACTTGAGGTTACAGGCTCGAGAACGGGTGTGGGGAAAAGTTCTTCTCGGTAAGCTGAATCTGGACATGTGAAACGCTGGATAGTGAAAATGGTTTCAAGCTGATGATCAATCGACCAGAGAAGTTCCTCGGGGTTCAAGGACAGATACCGCATGATGCACACACAGCTACTTCACACAAATCAAGAACAATCTGACGCGCCTATTCGCTGTGACTATCTATGGGTACGTCTCCAGACCAAACCGCAAGGATTCATTGCTAGTTCTATACTACAGAGTTTCTTTCACTGAGATGCAAACTGCAAAGAGGTCCACAAACATCAATTCTGAACTTTTCTAAGCTTGAATACATCAAATTTATTCAGATCAATGTGTAGCACACCAAGGTTTCTTCCTTTCTTTTAATCGAAAAATTGACAGAACTATAAGCTTCCCCCCCAATATTGCATTTTTACAGAAGCCGGGGATTCGAAGCAGAATGATCTATAGTCTCAGCTTAATCAAATGGGCGAAGATCTTTTATGATGAAAGATCAACAAGGCCCATAACTTGTTTTCTAGTTTCCAATTTGTTTGATGCCACCACGCTGGCACCTGCAAGCGATCGTCGTGTATTACCGCGAAAATGGCAGACTTATAGGCACGACTCTCACCTCAGCTTTGGAACCTTTGGTGAGCTGGGATGATAATTCCCCAGCACACTTGCTAGGGGAGCAACAAATCTAACGCCAGAGGAGATATGCTCTTTTATTTTATAACTTCTGAGGAGCTAGTGACTTTAAACTTTGGGATTTCTTCTACCTTTGTCACCTCTAACAGTAGGGCGGTTATTGATGTATCACTATGTTCATCTGGAAAAGTTAAATAAATAACTGGATGACTCGTATCGGGTGAAATCTCACTCTCTGACCTCACGACCCGTTGTTACGGTAGAGAGAAAAAACACAAGAAGTACTGGTCGGGCTAAGTTCAAACGACTTTTTGCGGACAGAGCATGTCTTAGTGGTAGGATAAAGCCGTCAAAGTTAGTAGGATTCTGTATGAGAGTTAGTGATAAAGCCGTCAAAGTTAGTAGACTCTGAATAAGTAAGACTCTGAAAAATTAGTTAGTAGTATGAGTAGGTCTGCCCGATCAGCTAGAGTAGATGCAGCAAGACGGTTTCCTGGTAGAACCGGGAACTGCATATGCTCAGGAATATATACCAGGAAACTTCACAATCAAGATTATAAGAGCAACACTGAGGATGACTGGATCGTCTGCAGAATTTCGTAGAGATGTATAAAAATTGTATGAGGAATCATTTGTACCGTTCTATGAGAAGCTGGAAGGCGCACGAGAGACGTTAAGGCTATGCAAGATCCTGGAGAAGGGCCTTTCAACTAAGCTGGGTTCTTTAAACCGCCCGGATGGCGATATTACTAAACCGGAAAAGCAGCTTCTACAGACTTTCCTTGGGATTCATTTTCTTTGAAACCAAAAGGCATCTGTGCCTCTGACTAAGCTTTCTGCTCCTCGCAGCAGTAGGAATTGCTGATACATCGCTAGATTCATGGTTCCCAGGGACAATGCCAGGGATGTAATCATGTCTTTTGAAAACTTCAAATCGCTGACCTGGATGGCATCGAATCGGCTATACTTAGGCAGGGAATGGACCACCTGGAGGCATACCTAAACGGTATATTTTGGGTATAAACAGCCATGAGGTATGTTCCGTCACCTTGACGACAAGTTAAAGCAGTCTTTATACCTAAACCGGGGAAAGATGCAAGGAAGTTTAGGCCGACCTAAAGAGGCTTGTTGAACAACTATGAGTAGCATTTACATGCCTGAGATATCAGAAGATTGCCTTTTTCCCCCTATCATTGACCCTGGATTTCCTTCAGTGACCTGGGAAACTATGGTAAGCTGGGCGTATGAGTACAATGAGTCGTTCTGATCTAAGTGCTTAGATGTGTCAGGCGCCCCTCCTATTACCCACGCACGCACGCACACACGCACACACACACACGCACACACACACACACACACACACACACATACATGAGGGATGAAATATCAATTCCAAACGAATCGGTTGAAATTATTCAAAAATAAAAAAGATGCATTTCAGATTAAACATTATTCCCTGAAAAATGGCAGATACATTTATTTCTTTACAAAAAATCATTAAAACAGAATTAAAGAAAATAGAGATCTGAAAATAAAAAAGGCGAAGTATAAAAAATTATATACAAAAATAAAATAAAATTTAATAAAACAATAAAAAATCATGGCTTTAAGGCCAAATATAAATGGATTCAAGAATCTTTTAAATGAAAGAAACTATTATGGCAGAGGACGCAGCCTGAACTCGTTATGACACCTAGCGTTTCTGCTCAGGGGAGAGTTGAAACACAAATTTGTATTAGAACAATTCCCGAAACCTGTTGATTCATAACAAGCTACGAGGTCGGATCGAAACAGCGAAGCAGGATATAATTCCTCTCTTTGAACAGGACGCACTCGTCATTGAGCAATCGATGTGACTCCAAGGATGGAATTTGATGCTAAATTTGAATAATAAAAAGCGTGTGACAGACTCGATAGTTTCTTAAAGGTGTTCGAAACTGGGAGATTATAGCTGACAAATGTACTCCAGGATACAACACACAACCAACTAACATTACGAAAAGACGAACAAATGCACGTATATCAACAAAACTAGTGACAGAACAAAGGACCAATCCAGAGACTCGGGAGGTTCTAAGAGTGATTTCTATAACATGCTGATTCAATTTTAATTAAGGGTGCCTAGATTGAAGAACGGATGGCAAATAGTTTTTGGCAAATGAATAGGAGAAAAATACAGCAATTTTTTTTAGTGAACATTTGCTAACATTCCAGGATAATAAATAGCGATTACGAAAATTTAGAAGAGCACAAAAAAGCAGTTGTTTACTGATCTGATAATTCGGAACCGTTTCAAATAGTTAGCATGCAGTGAACAAAAGGTAACGGAAAGGAGATCATTGATAAAAAAATCAAGAAGAATAATGGACCAAAAATAGATCCTTGTGGAGCACCGGAAAAAGGTGAAAGAGAGAAGACGAATGGGTGTTAATTGTAACTTGTAACTAACTTTATTGAAGAGGAAAAGAAGTTTCCAAAAATTTCGCACATATCCTGTGGAGATTAGGAGATTGAGGCAAGGAAGCTCGGAGCAATATGGTCGGGAATGGAAGTATGTTTCCTCAAAGGACGAATTTATGATAAAAAAGATTGTGTCCATAAACAAAATGGATGACCCGAAATTAACAAAGTAGCATTGCTTGTCTCCTTACTATTTTAGCTGTCCGAAAATTCGGCAAGATCAGAGGTGGAATTTCATTTTGGAACCTTTTTCCGAGCAATATTTTTCAATTGCTCTTAGAACTTGTTGGGTGAGCCCTGAAGGATCTGCGAATTTATGAAGTTCAAAGATAGAGGGTCTAGATAGATATAAGATCATGGCGGTAGGAATAAAATTTTGAGAGCGCATCATCGGTATTAAGACCACGTGAGAGCGAAGACCAGTTAATTTTTCAGCCCCTCGTCCGAACCAGGATTCAAACCAAGGACCCTATACACAAGAAGTCAGTGCTCTGACAACTAGACTACACGATCTAAAATGATAATTATATTAAGCTAAATTTATAAGAGAAATATACAATTAGGTGAAGGTTGTTAAGAAAAAAATACGAACCACCACATATTTAACAGGAGGAGAAGGATGAAAATCACAACAGAGTACTCTATGAAGTGATTTGTGTAAAGCAATCAATATACCTCCGCCATGTGTTTGTCACTAATAGAACAATCACAATCTTCTCAAAATACATGGTACATAGGAAGAAATTCATTGCTGCTAATTTCGTCTGAAAGCCAAGTTTCAGTGAGGCTGATAGTGTCATCAGGTAAAACAAATAAAAAAGAAAGTTTTGGAATTTAGCTTGGAACAAGTGTTTTCTTTATTCGTTGGATATTCGGATGAGGTCTCTAATGAACGGCGTGGCATATTTCTTCCAATATACTGAAGAAAACGGCAGATTATCCTCGAAGTATCGATATATGTTAAGCAATTGAAATATATCTATCTTCCAAATGAAAAATTGAGCTTCCAAATAAAATATGACATGTAAATAAATCTGTTCATTGCTCCACCACACCAGCCTTTATGGTTTTAACACGCTTGTTAAATATTTTTTAAACTTTAATAGGTTTGGTTTCACTGTTTTTTTTATCAATTAATATTAATTATCGGAATTCCACCAAAAATGTAAGTTTAGGAATAATACATGAGAATATTATCTCAACTCCATCTCGCTCGAAATTTCATCAAAAATTTCAATGAATAATTTATAGCCATCTGAATAACTCGTTCTTTACGACTTCACATATTCCCGTTCCGGACAAAAAATGACCATAACTTATTCATTACGAACTCACTGCCTACCAAGAACCGGACAATTTTCTTCCCTCCGGGGATATCACAATCGAAAGAGTCCAGTCAAGGGGCCAAGTTTGGTCAAGTCGAAAGTTTGTACAGGTGATGAGCGCGCGCTTCAAGTAGTCATCTTTTAGCTTTAATCAAAACACACTTAATTACAGGACAACGTGGTAATCATGATGTACGACTTTCACTTGAATAATATTTGTACTCGAAAAAGCATACACAGATGAGTGTAATATTGAATATGATTAATTCAACGAAATTACGTCGACTTATGCTCGAGTGCTTGTTGTTTGGTTGGTTTGTATATGACCTGTTTGTAATGTGACACAACGTTTTGATGTAAGTGTGGCCATGAAGAAGCATAGAACAGTGAATTATTGAATGAAAGCTAAGGTGAATGAATGTGTAGCGACATCATTGTGTCAAAAATTAGTCCTGCAAAAATATTACCTTGGGTCAAAAGTAGTTCCGAACATCAAAATATGAATTGTTCTTTTATTTTCGGGGAAAAACTTAATGCTGGTAAATTAATTTAATTGATTTTTAATGCATATAAAACCAGTTCGAGTATTACAATGATTAGAATAATTGTTGATTAATTGTTGTAATTTCCCCAAGAAATAGCTGAAGTGCTAAAAGTGACTTCTAAACAATCATATCCATTTGCAGCCTCTATGTGAACCCCACTAGTTTTTTAAATGCTGCGTTTTCAAAGCACATTAGCATTTTTATTCATTTGTATCATCACCTAGACAATTAAATCGATTTTACATCTACCAAAGACAATCGATTAGACACATTGTCGTCAGTATGAAAATAGCAAATCTGCTAACTCCCACGAAGTAGGTTATCAAGTCAAGTTTCCATAGGTTTGAAAAAAAAACATGCAATGCTTGAAGGTTCGAATGGACACACAATCAACCAGTGTATACGTACATAGGCACAAGTGCACAAACCTAATTAAACCATTGTCCCATGCAAATACCGAGTTCAATCGAATTTTATCGATTTGTATGGAAAGTTGTTGCCTTCAGCCAGCAGAATCGATTCAATTGAGTTCAAATAAATTAAGACTGCGATTACAAGACATCATTTAAAGCCATAACTGCATACGAATCTAGCAACCACAAATAGTTAGACACACATCTCTACACCAAAACGACTCATTCGAACTTATATAGGTAATTTTGGTGAATGGATAAAATCATTTGGGCATTTGAATCAGCGTGGGAAAACGTGATATTCACTACGAAATCTGATGCAATTCCCAATCGTACTGTCAACGTTCTCCAACCAGCTACACAGAACCACCACGCAATTCGCCTAGGATCAGTCAACTAAATCTATTGGCCAGCCATGAAACGATTTGTGAACTTGTATGGCTGCAAATCATGATTTGCCTTTCGTATCCATCAACATAAATCAACGGGTGAAAAGCAAAACTCTTTCGCTCGACCTCTTCACCGAATCTATTGCCGCAGTACTGTAATAATTTTAAAAGCCAAGATAACTTCATCTTTATCATATCGTTAAGTTGCGAATTGCAGAAACGATGAAAAGATGCGAAAAATGTTGAATGTGCCTGCCTGCCTGCCGCCTTCTTACCGTTCCGACTCTCGACGGCATCGCTCTTCGAATGATCTGACGTAAGGTAGAATAACAGCAATGTACTGGGTTATAGATGTTAATCTAATGTTCGACGTGACATTCTTACAGTCCACAGACGACAGTAAATTATCTTTTATGGAGAGTGGAAAATGAATGTTCTGTCGGCAGGTGAAAATCGATTTGTCTGGGTCAAGGTAGTGAGCTGGAAGATTTAATGGGACATTATTATTGATGAATTTTGTAAGATTCAGTTGAATGTTTGGAAAGCGGGACATTAGAATGAAGCGGCGATACGCAAATAGCTTAAAGTGGATTAAGAAAATGTATGATGAAGACGTACGAAGTTCGAATTAAAAATAATTGAGAGCAAAACCATAACAACCATGTTTGTTATTCAAGTGTTAGTTTTACTATGAATAATGTTTTCGGTTAAACAAACAAGCTGGTAGGGATTCTCTATATCCTTGATTGTAGTATATATTCCCCAAGTAATTGTGTATTGGACTTAAAAAAAAAACATTCAAAACAAACATGAGCTGAAAGAAAAGTTCATTATCTGCCCGCAATTAGACTCCGAATGTTTGAGAAGAATCCTCTTACTCAAATTACTGACTCGATCAATGGCATATAAATGTCAATGAATGATTGTATAACCAAATCCGAGCTTCGCCACAAGTTCCTCAGCAATAATAAGATTTTGTTTTACCTGTGTTCGTAGGACGTGTACGCCAATCTATCTAAGACGGGGATGATGTTGCAGGCTGTTGTTTCGGGCTCGGCATTTTGGGAACCCTTTTTGGCACAGCCTCAGATTTATTGTGGTTTGTCTATATCTAGCATTAACATTTTTTGTACTTACAATTGTATAGTTACCTTCATTGAATTCATCAGGCAAACAATGCCAGAAGTATCTTTTTTTCTCATCTACTTTTTCTTTGTAAAATCATCGTAAGAATTGCACTATACCCTTCAAAAGATGCACAAAGAACACAAACAAAGTGAATATACCATGTGGATTTAAAGAGAGTAATACAGGTAGTGTATCCCTACTTTCCATCCCTTTATTCATGCATTTGGAAAAATCGCGTTGTTTGTGGGTTAAAAAAAATGCAAGAAAAAATAAATATTTTAAAAGTAGGAAACAAAGCTGTGATTGGTAAATGAATTTGAATTCTGAATTTCAGAGAGAACCCGATAACTGGCAACTGGATGCTGGCTAGCCATGACAGGAGTTCTTGCAATTGGATTTTCCACCAACCGTCAATATTGTGGTGAATTTGAAAATAAATTTTATAGTGAAGTTAATAAATGGATGTAAACTAGATCGCCTCCTCGTGGTGCATCCTGGGCAATGATAAATGATCTAGACTTTCCCACGACTGTTTTCGTCTTCGGACTTCTCTTGACCCACAATTTTGTTTGTTGTGCTGGTGGTTGTAGCATTCCGGACCTAGTCGCGGTAATGACAGAGTGAAATCCGCTTCATGAACGGTTCCGAGTTATACGACCATTTCCGCCCCGTTAAAAGTCAGGCAGGCTTCAAATTACGTTCTTAGTCTCATCGCCATTAAGTTGGCGGTGTAGGCTCAGTTGAGGCAACTCCTGGTTAACACCGATCTGGCCCTGAGCACTTGTAACCATAAAACTTTGTGCTACCTCTTGTAATGTCCTCTCTATTTACATAGAGAACCATTAAGGTGAATACACAACCGGTCTGAGAAAGCGGCGTTGAGTGGGGACCCTTTTGTATGGAAAATAGGTCCGAATGAAATCTCGTCAGGCGCAAGTCTGGCATTAAATCTAACTAGCCTCTAATGTAAAGGGGAGACTAAGATGGATGTGTCGTCAGTTGCAGCTAAAGCCCCTGGAAGTGGAATTATGGCGAATGAGCCAGCTCCGCGGATTGTTGCTAAATTTCCTGAAGGCTGTGGAGATATGATGAATGAGTCAGTTCCACTGGCTCCCAGCACACTCTCAACCCCTGTTTCAGATGGTTCCGAAGCTTTACTCACCAAGCCTGACCCGGCGAAAGTCTAGTAATTTGATTGTGGCCAGTGTGGCGAGAATGATACGGCGAGTGAGCTGGCCCGACCGTTAGCAAGTGCCGCTTCCTCTTCAAGTTTTCAACGCACTTCCGCTGACTCCTCACGGGATTGTGGAACTAGAAGGACAGCTTTGACAGAAGGACACGATGTCCGACAAGGACAAAAAGCCCCTTCAATGGGCAACAATATTTATTGGACAGCGCATGCTCTAATAAATAGATTCAGTTTGAGCACAGAAACGACAGAGGTCGGTTGGGCCAAAGAATCAGGGCAGGTAGGATTGCAATAAAAAAAAACTGAAGCTTATGACGAATGATCCATTTTATGGTACGGCCAAAGAGTGCTTCGTTTGGACCATAATTGATGCCAGCAAGGGAGATGGCATCATTTCCTTGGAAAAACGGCTTCAAATAAGGCTGGCTATGTTCAGGGTCTGCTGCAAGCTACAAAAGGCCAGCTCGAGTTCTCGACCTGCGATAAATGATGCGGGCTTGTACAAAGGAATTAGGCTGGTTGAGTACGGTAACCAAAAATGAGCAACATGACCAAGTTGGGGACACTCTGACCAGATTGCCAAGATAAAGGTGGTGCGTAAGGATGAGATCCCCAGGCGACCAAGATGCAGCACATGAATTCCCTGTTTCCATTCGGATTCAGTGGAAGTCAAGGATATCATATGGGTTTTCAAACCAGATCTTCCTACGAAAATTGGAGAGTTGTGAAAATTGGAGAGCCTGTCGATAAGCGACTGGAGACCCTCTTCAGCATAACTGAAGAGACACTGCCAGTCCTGGATGGAAGAAAGGGTATTACCAAATATGGGGTCGAGAAATTGGGGCTGCGGGTTTACCAGAGCAACAGGTCAAAGAGCTATGGTTCGGGAGATCCAGAAAACAGGTGGCTCAAACGGCAGGGGACCACTGGGAAAGGATTTCAACATCTGTCTGAGGACAGCACCTGTCAAAGCAACATCTGAGCGAGAATCGGATATGGGATCCCTCTCTGCACGTGGAATTAGCATTGGAACTACTTCCTAGTTGGGTGGCTGTCTTGATCTCTTAACTTTATACACAGATGAAGGTACTTAGACAGCTATCATGTCTGAGGAGGAAGACTTCGACCTAACCCTATCCCCTGATACCTTATGATGATGGTAAATCAAGTTAGCCGTCACCATTCTCCCTTCACCATATTTTGGTAGCTGACTCTAATGCTCATAATGAAGCGTGGGGCAGCTCTAATACAAATGGCCGAGATGAGGCACTTTTAAATACCACTCTGGCTCATGATCTAATCATCGCCAACCCTGGCAGCGAACCGAGCTTCATCACCTGAAATGGTAGGGATGTTCTTGACGCTACCCTAGTCAATGGACGCCACTCGCATCTCCTTCGTGATTGGGGGGTTTTACAGGGATGTTCTTTCTATGATCATAGGTACATATCTTTCAACGTGGCTGGCCGCAGCTCAACTGAGCAGTTAGCCTTTATGAACAGAAGAAGGGTGGAGTGGAAGTTATTCCTATTTCTGGTCCGACCCTCACTGGACGGTGCTTTTTGGTGAAATAGTTTATTATGAAGGAGAAGAAAAAGCTTTACGTGCAGCGTATTAGATAACCTAAGCTTCTTCTTATGGAATTTCATATACACTCTACACATATAGTTTTCGTGCCCAGGCATAAGAAGTTTTTTTCTTAAGTTTCGGTGGGCTCGGTCACCAAGTCTTAATCTGTTTTCTCCTGCCCTTGAAGAGATTTTGGACGAAATTAGATCGGAACATTTGTAAAATTTTCACCAAGCACATCTAATAAATAGTCCTTTTTAGCACACATGTAATTTTTAGAGACATCATTGTGAAAGTAGAAAAATCTGGGCTGTAATATTTCTTACTTTTTAGTTGCCCATGATTCTTTTCTATCTGTCGTCTATCTATCTTCTCACTTGGTTTTTTTTTTTGAATGATTCACGAAATATACTCACTTTTATGTGTATATATATTAATCCTTATGTTTCATATCTGAAATAAGAAGAAAGAAGCACGTTAGAGCCATATAAACAACATTTGCGTGGCGTTAGTCTTATTTTTCTTTATTAATTTTTTTGTTTTTGCTAAAGATACAAATAAATCTATGACGAAAAATAAAAATAAATAGTACATAGCGTAATAGCACATAAATTCATGAAATAGCTAATGAATAATAGTAAGATAGTAAAAAGAAGCGAAAAATCTACAGTATATTTTTAGACCGCCAAAATTTATCTGACAATCAAGAGAAAGAGAAACCGAAACTTAAAACCTTTGTGAATTTCAGGGGAACCAGATAAAGGCAAATGAATAAAATTTTTAAATGTCTCAAATAACCTACTAGAACTATCTGGAAGCCAACCTCGGACGAAACAAAATTTCGAAGTATTTGCAGGGGAATTATTTAGAGAAGAATACTCGGAGGTCTTTCAAAGATAAGAAATAAATAGGAACGCGAAATAGAGACAGCAACTTTAGAAACCCGGGACACCATATGGATGACATTAAAATCAAATTTCAGCTGAATATCAATCATTAAATCGAGGTCTTTGAAGTGCCAAACCACGAACAGACGGATATCAGACAATAAACAGGAGCATACTTGATGAGTATTTTTTATATATGAATGGCATCTAGTAACTCTTTGAGATGTTGAAAGGCCAACATTTTTTTATAATAAGATACTAAAGGCAACCAAATCAGACGACAGTCGAGCACAATCATAAAGAAGAACAGAAGACTTTACAAAAAAAGAGGAGATCAATTACAATTAAGATATAAAAAATTAGGACCAATGACAATCCTTGTTGTACTGTTTTTGTGGGACCAATATGAGCAGAAACAAAACGTTCAACGATTACTCTGCTGCAACAGTTTAGATGATACGAGTAGAGCCAAGAGAGAAGAAAAGGTGGTTAGAAAGGTTCAAATCCTACGTGTGCTTCGAAATGAAGGTTACAGTCCACAGAGTCAAAAACGTTCTAGAAGTCAGAAAATTAATGAAACAGCAGAGTTAGGACAATAGCTCGAAATGCTAGATAGACTACTATACTCACAGCCATTAATCCCTTTCTTAATATCACCACTCTTTTCAGCGCATCGCCTACTAGGCTATAATTTTAAATTACGCTACCTACGAAATTCACAAACATTGTTTGAACTTAGTTTTTTCTTTGTCTTTGGAAACAACTAAATCTTTCAATTTGAAATAAGTTGCATCTTAGCACACAAATCTTGGATTAGACGCTTTTATGTTTATGCTAAAAATTTACACTAAAGAAACAAGAAACCAACAATTTGACTTACATTTGGCGCCTTTTGAAATATTTTGGACAAAATTTGAGTCTTTACTTCTCAATTGAGATGAGACAAATAGAAAGCTCTGCACAATATAAATCTATTGGTTTGAAGTCTAAAGTTTTCAATTCATAGTTTTGCTTACAAACAGTTCCGATTTTCATGGAAAGTCAAGGAACTTTTTACGATCCATAATTTTTTTACTCGCAATATCAAAACACCCACTAACGACTCATATTTGGCGTCCATTCTTAGCGTTTCATAGCTTACTAGTGCTGTAACCACTATTATAATATAGCAATAAGTCAATGCTTTTTATACACAGCTTGATATCTACACCCAGTTTTATGTCTTTCGATACTTCAAAGTTATTTACGACTCCTGACCTAATTTTATCCTGGCAACAATATGCACATGTATGGTTATTATATCCATATATGCGTGCTTCGTAATAGCACTCGATGTTTTCTTGTTTTTGCAGCTCATTGTAGCTTGTTTTAAAAAAATCAAAAGAGTCCTGCGAGTTATTGTTTGTGCACTTCGAACAACAGATCTCCTGACTTTTCGATAGCGTGTTGAACTCACTTCAGACTAGCATACATTTCGCTCAAGCCCATGTCGAATATCATCAAGACAAGGAGAAAATGGGATTTCCTTTTAACGATAGTAACCCTCGTTTCCCGTTTTTGTTTCCGAACTCTTTCTGGTGCTGTTAACACGACGACTCCTACTGGCAATGTCTTTTTATACAATATTGTATTGAATTCTTTAATGTGACAAGCATTTAGCCTGTATATTTATATATAGGGAAATCACAACTCTTTTTTTATTGCCATTTGATAGCACTGGCAAACGCTAGTAAATGGTTTCCTGTTGATTTTTTGAGGAGTAAATGTATTATAAGTGTTATTTGGATAGAAAGGTTGCAAGATAAGTGTACGCGTTTTCATTATGCTAATGTGTTTTTAAGTCCTTTTCGAACAATTTCATTTTCAACACATCTTAAATTTTTATAGCTAGCTGGATTAAATTATTGTAAACAAAAGATACTTTTTAATCTTCTACTATTTTGTTACAACTTTAAACCTAGTTTATAATCGTTATTAGCGACTGAGTCCTGGTTCGGCTTATCCAACCTTTCTATTTATTTTTTTGTCATTTATAGGTCCCTACGATTATTGTTTGCCATTCCAAGTAAATTCTTATGCAAAGCTAGATATAAATTCAATAGAGCATTATCCTTGAGATCGTAATCCGAGTATCAGGTAAGTCAGAACCAAGTTCTAAAACAATAATGTCCTTCTGAAGCAAAAGATTAAAATTTAGGAGTTAAAGAGATGCAAGGACATGTGGTGCAGGTAGAGGATCTAGCCTCAAAATTAAATAAGAAATTAGTTTACCCTCGGTTTCACTAACTGCTAATACCAAATATTTGTACAAATCTGACGACTCTTGCGAAAAAAAATCGTATTCCTATGGCATACAGATCAGATTATCTTATACCCTCTTCCACTAAATGCTTCAAATCTTAATATTTTTAAATGCCGAACCAACTGCAAAAAAATTAGTTCGTACCCACCCGTTAATTAGCACGAAAGAAAAAGTTCCGACTAGATACATCACTACATCAATCTAAGTACATAGAAGATTCAAATAATGTGCAAGCATAGACATAGGAGCGTCTATAATTTTGTACTACTAGTTGCTACCAACACTTTTTGAGTTATTTGTGCGGGTTGCTGTTAGATTAAATGTATTCGAATGAAATTATATCAACTAGCACAAGTAATTCGAGATGTGCGCGAAATCGTCGACATTAGAAGAAGAAGAAAAAAAACCATTTCTTCTGTGGCAATTTCTACTAACGTTTTGTTGCCTGTGGCGGGCGGCGATGTTTATACTGCGATACGAACGAGGAGGTGACTCCAGCCGGCAGCAGTAGTTTGGTTGCGGTCGTTTTACCAGGCGAGGTGAGGTCATTGTCATCAAAACAGTAGTGGCACATAATTGAGGCACATGCCATCATGTCAGTCGTACTTTTATAACTGTTAATGACCCCTGAAGCTATTAGTAGTGGTTTTTTTGATAAGACTTTTATGTCATTTTCTCATTGTGATTGTTTTTTTTTTGGGTTTTTGTTTTTCAGGGTTAACTTGATCGGTTGAGTGTGCTTATTTTTAGATGTTTTCAAATTTTGACAATGATTGACTGTTCATTGTCCTAACTGTTGCGTGATTGAGCCAATTGAACAGATGAATATCGTGCTAGATGATGATAAATTATTGATTTATTGATATGCAAGCATATTATCTTTGCCCTTGTATAATAAACGTCAAATTCAATACCTATCCAGAAATTGAGAGCAAATACACTGAGGCATAGTTAAAAATCAAATGAATAGAACAACGGGTTACTCTCTAAAAAAAAACTTTCAACAGAATTCTTTGTTTTTAAATTAATCACTTCAAATTTACGAAAAATAATTTGAAATTTATTTTTCAAGCAAAAATCATCAGGAAGAAGATCAATTTCATTTTAACCAACGCGTGTCGGCCAGAATTGTGTACTTATAAATAGCTTTGTTGAAAGTTAGATAATACATACAATGGTGCGTCCGAGAAATAAATATTTATGTCAATCGGTTACGTCAAAGCCAATTCGAAGCAATGGAATTAAACAGTTGCAAGCGAGCGAACGAAGAGAATGTTATCTAATTGTACAGAGCTTTAAAAATAGAATTTAGATAGAAGGAAATTCGTCGTTAGAAGATTTGAGAGTTCTTTTGAGTGGAAGTCGTTTGATTAGGAAATGTGTGGATGAAGTCAAATGAGATAACTGTATAAATAGTATACTTATAATTTTTAAATTATTTTTACGGAAGCTTAACATATCAGCAAAGCCTTCAATTACTGACAAGAAGAAGATCAAAACCGGACTCCCATAGCAGCATCGACAGCGGCAGAAGAAACGGACGAAGAGAATTTCAGTGATTTGCGAAGTGAATATGGAGGCACAGGATGCTCTCCCAGCAAACTTCAGGCTAATAAGGAGTTTCCTGCACTTTCACCAAGCAAACAAGTACCTCCGTTGAAATTGCTCGCGAAACAGTCTACGAAACCGACCCAACAACTTTCGAAGAAGACACAGACCAGTCAGGACAGCATTGAACAGAAATGAAAAACGATTAGAGATACACAACAGTGACACAAATCTTTTTCACAAATCTCATCATTAGAGATACACAACAGTGGACACAAATCTTTTTGTCCCTCAAGAGTCCGAAATTATCATATGAATCGGCCCAAACAGTCTATCTAGAAGTTCAGGTGATTCCCGCTACACCACTGAAAACTAACTAAATTTTTCAAAGGCGAGAAAATAAAACAACACATCTATTTACTCCTAGAGGAAAAGAGCCTAAATGTGAGGATTCAAGGTCTCTATGGACTTAGTCCCAGGGCTTCCATCCAATAAAAGTGGTTTTCCTCAAATTAAAGAACGGAACTTCTAAACTTGCCAATATCCTCTTCCCAAGGAGTGAGTAGTTATTATAATATCAAAGTAGTATACCAGCTTATCTGCAGGGCTGAAGCCACCCAGGGACCACAAATTGAACAATCGCAGTTTCATAGCTGCTAGCAGTTCGGTCATGCCGCCAATAATTGTCATGCCCGGGTAAGATACCTAAATGTGGTAGGGACCACTACTTTTTAATGTGTGCAATTCCAACGAAAAGAAAGCGCTAGGTGTGTTAGCCCCTATCCTACAACAAATTCCCAATCAAGCACCCAAAACTGCCAGCGACATAAACAGAGCAATCAACACTCTGACAGAAAGAATCAAGCAGAGAAAATAGGACAATATGATACGAACTCCGACTAAGGGACATAGCACTTACGCTATGCTACGCTAAGAATAGACTGCGAAGAAGAGCTAGGAGTACAGGTGAGCCTAGCATTAAAGCAAAATCAAACGGGCTTACAAACAGCATCAGATTGTTGGGTTGCGATGGAATATTGCGATTACTGACACATAGCAAAGTATCTGCAGCGAAAGAACAAAGTAAGTATGTTCCCAATACATGGCCCACAAGGTCTTAAATTTGACAATACCGGCAAAACTGAAGACTTTTCAGATGCGATTTCAAGAAAGCTGCACTACGGAAGATGACGACAGTGAAAACTTGTTGGATCTGTTGAACAAATCCTCACATCCACGCCAACAAAAGAATCTCGAATCAATTGAGTTAGTTTCAAAGAAGTCAAACAACTGGCAAGTGGATTGAACAAGCGGACATTACCTGGACCTGACTCGATTGGAAACATAATTTATCTAACACAATAATAAACGTAATTTTTCGAACGAAGAGCCTCCCAGAGGCCTGGAAGACGGTGATTATTACGGCTTACCTAAACCAGGGAAAGATCTTCACTTCCCACAAAATTGGAGACCGTTAAGTAACCTCTCTTTCGTAAGACTGCCCAGCGTCTTCTTTTCGGCCGGCTTGATGAAATATTTATAGAAAAATCTATCATCCACACATTCTTACATGGTTTAACCTTCGAAAATCCACGGGCTTAGTGATATTTGATGTGGCGTAGCCCTTTAACAAAGTTTGACATGCCGGATTATAATTAAGCTAAAGAAGACCAATTTTCAGTTTCCAAAATGAATGCATTCCAAATTCCACTACCACTAATTCAACTTAAATTTAAGAATCCATACGGCAGTCAATTGAAGCTGGAGTCCCGCAGGTCTCATCGCACTCACCAATATATAATATGCACTTTAAATCTACCAAACGTGTTCTACACAAAGGTATCTCCCTACACCGATGGCACGTGCATTTTCATCACTTCTAAGAATTCAGATGATGTACCATCAAATCTGCAACTTTATACGTATGTATGTTTGGAGTACTTCCTTAAATGGAAGATCCAAAGATATGCGCAACAACCACCAGAACTAGCCGTAGACAACCGAACAATAGAATGGCAATGGGCAGCAAAATACCTATGGTCTGACCTTTTACAATAGACTATTATTGGCAACACATATAAAAGACAAAATACAAATTATAAATATAGTATTGAACATTCTTCAACCGATGACTAGACTCAATAAACCAAACATAATCAAGAAGACTTCACCTGGAAACAAATACTCAGACCGATGCTCACATACGGCAGAACTCTCTACTACCTGACATGCCAAACTAACAAAAATCAACCGTAAATCTGTCAGAACATTCCTCTTAGAAGGATTTTCAGGATACTTTAGGACTGTAAGAACTTACACATATATGGAGAGCCTTGGTACATCTGAACAACAACAACACGTCCCAATGAAATGTAAGATAAACCAAATGATAGGTAAAAAATGAGTTGGTCTGGAGAAATCGCCCACCTCGAGGAGGGAGTGTTCCTAGTTCCTTGGGTATTAAATTACTTTCAGATATTACCTCTACATTCGAACTATTGGAGGTGGTTATATAAATATCCTTGTTTGCAGCAAAATTTCCAATATTATAAAAAAAACTCCGCCAAAAAGATTACGTTATGTATCAAGGTAGTTTTCCATGCAAAATTTGTACAGAATGCCTGTAAGTTGTCATTCTTTTAGCCATGTCCATCCATTCAACTGGACTCTTTTTGGTCCTATATGCAACTGATCTTTTGAATTATAAAACTAGCCTTTTGTGTTTAAACATATGTACATATAGATACGTACCGCAAAATCATACCATCAGTTAATTCTCAAGAAATTAATGTCATTGTTCGCATACAGTTCATAGCTCAATAAAATGGAAAAAAGCGAATGAACTTTCAGATTATGATCTTTTAAATACCTAAATTGCGACATATGTACATTTGTTTATACCCTACAATGAAAAATCATAAAATTCATGTTTATGACAGTATATGATTGCATCATATGCAAAAGCATCGTCGTCTCAATAGGTCGTAATTTCCGAACTTTTACTATCAATGAAATTTAATTGTTCGGATACATATGTAGCTGTGCTGTCTGTTGGTAATCATAGAACAGTGACATAGAATAGATACAACGCAGAAAATTGTTCGAAAAAAATAATAAAAGTTTAATCTTAGAACACGATATATTTCGTTTTGAATTAGTGAATTTAAAGTAATTTTTAAAAGTAATTTTTTTATAGGAACAAATTTCGTTACAAGTCAGATATTGAGAAGTTAAGTTAAATGATAGTAGTTAGCTATTGCACGATGTTTCGAATATGGTGGCAAACACTGAAACCACGGTATCCTAGAAATTTATCGAGTAAAAAATTTAGTTTGGTCAGAAATAATAGATCTCTAAGGTGTCTGAGTCACAATGATTGGATAAATCTTGTCCCAGCCAAAACGAAACGAAATACTATTTTTTACTATAAGGTCGAAAGGTTTTCGAACCGTCAAAACATTTCTAGACGAAATCGAAACTCAGAAAAAATGAAAAACTGGAGGGTTTGACCAAATTAGACCTCACAATAGCGACCAGACTTCACAACAGTAAACTTTAAGTATGGTCGAGGAGATACAAGGGGCGAATGATAAGCTTTGAGCCTCAGAACCTTCAAGTAACCCTAATGTCTCACGCTGCATGCCACTAATTGCGAATACACCCAGTAGTATAAATATCGAGTTTCATTTATTACGATTTTAGTAATTGAACCGTTAACATCACGATGTCTAAAAATTCGACGGAAACACGTGAAGAAATGTCTGCAGTCTATGGGGAGTCTGGACTTTTATTTGCCACGATAAAGCGTTGGAGTCAAGAGTTCAAGCATGCAATAGGGGGAGTGACATGTATTATATGAAAATATACACGTGCCGTAACTATTCAGGCTGATGGAAATATGATCATAGCCTAGTCGTGGTAGCTGCTAGAAACAATCTTGCATGAAAGAAAGATAGGTCAATATGTTCCCGCTTTGGGGAGTTAGCCCCTAAGAAAAATCTCCAATCCAGTGATGGAACAGCATATGCCGAGGGCTGAACGGCTGCTGTATGAAGCAGTCGCTAGTATGCAAATTCGAGTATTGGATGGCGATTTAATGCCCAGGTTCGACTGGTCTTTTTTATTCCTAATATTTTTAGGATCAAGATCGAGAGTATAAAAATTAATAAGGAGGGGCTGTTTTAAATGCCCCATATTTAAAGGCATCAAAGTCTTCTGACAGTGGACGTCCAGTGCTCCCCAGTGATTTTTCAAAGTGATAAAGGAAACAGTCGAGGCCCAAATCCCAAGAAAATTCCAAAAAGCAGAGGTACAAGGGACTAAACTAAGAGAGGAGCTAAGCATAGCTCCACACCAAAATCTAAAGGTGGTGAAAGCAAGGACCAAAAATCCCAGCTAGATCCACAAAAAGGAAGAGGTAAACCGGAAGAACGAATAGTGACAGAGACTTTCGAAACCTTCTCTCCTTTACCTCTGTCGGCAGATTCTTGCTACAAATTATAAGAGGCAGACGGGAAGATAGAAAGGCTGTAGAGGCTCCTGAATCCTCCCTCATTGGCTCTGACGGTAGATCCTCCTTACAAATCGTGAAGGATTTCTCCCGAAGCATGGAAGCGCTGAACATGATTCCGCAGCAGCCGCGAAAGGAGGCTCCAAAAGGGAAGAACATGAACCGCGCAGCCAGGAAGGGCATGAGGTTTTTCATGAGATGATATGCTCAAAGAATAAAAGAAATAAGATTAAAAAAAAAGTAAGTCAATCTGGGGCGCAGGGGAGAAAAACTTGAGAGCGGCGATAGTAATTAACACAAACATCAACTTTCTTCTAACCCAAAAATACACTAACAGAGGCGCAGTGGCGATCCAAGTACGGCACCCCATCGAAGGACGAACATGCGATATTTTCTTCAGCATACTTTCCAGGTGATGATGACTAGGTCTCTAGTAAAAACATCAAGGGACACAGCATGGGAGAGTAATGACGTCAACACTAGAAGTGAGTCACCCTTAGAATTCCTCTTTGCCAGCAATTTAGCTATAACAAATAATGGAAAGAAGTTAACGCTCTTGATAGTTAAGAGGTAAGAGATAATGTGGTATACGGATGGCTCAAAGATGGATTGTGGGGTAAGAACAGGGATCGTAGGACGCAAGCGCAAAATGCATTTCCCATTTCCAAAGCAGAGTTATTTGCCATACTTAGAGCCTCACATATACTAAACATAAGCGACACTAAAAAGGTCAGACTTAAGATCGCGATCACATAAATTCAGCTATACTCTTATCGGTGAGGGAAGCTCTCAATGAAATAGGAACACAGAATAGAAAAGAGCAAAAGCTGAATAAAAGCCCTTTGTGGAGCATTGACAGGTCGCCTTCCTTGCAAAAGTAAGCTCTTTGGAATAGGCAATAACAAATATCCCGTCAAGGGACATATCCAGGCTCATAAGCCTAGATATCCCATAGAACGTAGCATAGAGAAGGTATGAAAGACCCAGAAGGTTGCAGTCCGAGGGTTCTTTTGAACCCACTCCGTGCAATCAATCAATCAATCAAAATATGCCACACAACAATGTCTGCACGATCTGCTAAAAGACAGCGCAACATTTCGGCCTCAATGTCAACTGTCCCGATGGCAATAAAGAAATGCATAAGACCCTTGTTTTGAAAGCCCCTCATGAGGAAGCACGGCTTGCTTCGGCCCATGAAAACATGGAACGACTGTGTTCATAGGTACGGCGACATCATGTATAGTGTATTTTTTCCAGGAACCTCTTCTTCACTCAATTCTGTCCTTATAGGTGATCTTTTCTGACGAAAAGAAGTTCAACCTGGTTGGCCCATACAGCTTGAACGGAACTGGCGGGATCTAAAGAAGGATGTGTGTTATTTTACAAACCGCAATTTCAGCGGAAAATATTGAGAAGTGTTCAGTAGGCTAATGTTTCCATCCACCAGAATAAACTGTGAAATATTAGGCGGTCCTGGAGAGCTGTTTGCTACCATTTTTTGACTGTTATCCTGAAGAAAACTTGCTTTTCCAGCAGGACAATGCAAGATATCACGTTTAGTTTTCAAATCTTACAATTAATGTTATGAACTGACCCATCTGTTACAACATGCGATAAAAGACAATTCAATTTCATCAACGAGCTAAAAGAAAACGTCTTCAAAGAGTTCTGGGTGCTACTGACAACTGATGTCCAAAGGCCATATTGGGGATCAATGTTAAAAAAACCGAAGGAGGCTACCAAAACTGCATATTAGTCTTGATGTAATTTTTATTATTGCATTTAGAAATAATTGTATATTTGTTTGTAATAATGTAACAACGCTTTTTTCACAATTTCTTCAAATTTCATTAAGAGACCTGAAATGGCTTTATATTCAGACAACTTACCCACTGCGTTGAACAGTCTTGAGAGTTCTTTCACATTCTGAAATCCGTTTGTCAGAAGTTCAAATTCGTTTACAGCTTTGAAACAGGAATAGTATTCAGATTCGTTGAGACTGACTGGAGTATGGGCAGCGATGAAAAAAAAAAAACAATTTGCCACTTTATAAAGAACTCAATTTTTCCCTATTTTTCCATGGACAAATAACCTTGACAGGCCTCGGACGAAGGCCTGGGGCTATACTTTTTCGAATCAACCATACTTACTAAATCTACAAGTACGAAAATAAATCGATTTTTTTTTTATCTACTCTAATTCAATTATTTCACTCAAAACCCCTGTAATTTTCGTCATCTCATTCCAATAAATCTTCCAACTAACAAACAATTTGATTTTCTTGTTTCTACAAATGATTTTCTCGTAACACCACCCACGCCCCCTTCTTCCTATTCTCAGAAATTTCACAACAATATTGTCCTTTGTCATTCAATATTCACTTCATTTTCTTCTCTCTATTTTACATTCGCAGTTGAAGTTATCAAGGACTCTTCACAGATAACGACGAGCCAACTTTTCGTCGGTCTCCCAGATTCTGTGGATTTCGATTAGACAAAACAATGACGGAATACCCTTAAACTTATCTCGTTACCAAATTCCAAATGAATACTTCAGTAATTTTAATGGATGCGATAATGTCAAGGCTGCTATGTTCATTTGCGTCGATTGCTCCTTGGGCTCACTCCACGGACTAGTTCGAAATTAAAATTGCTTTGACGAAGCTTACTTAACGAATTAGCTTGATTTGATAATTATTTAGATTATTTAGAAGAATTCTAAGTATTTTCTACGTTTGTATGAAATAACGGTTTGATGAATTTTTCGTGGCAGATGCCATTTTTTAAAAACTATTTTACCTGAATCAAAATTCTGTTTAAATTAAATATAATTACTTGAAATGTACATTTATAAGAAATTATTGCTTTGAAATTTTCACATTAATCTGAGTTCCGCATTGTAAATATTTAAAAAAAAAAAAACCTGTCCGAGCCTGCACATGCCAGATGTTTTTACCTTATTTCGTTAATATATAACTCCAATTTGTTGTCCTCAACCGTACTCAAATGCAATAGTAATTATCTAAATAACTCCCTTTTTTCACATTCACTTTTTGCGCACAAAGCTTAAATCACAAAGAAAATTGGACATTGTCCCACGACGAATATTTCGAATAAAAACTCTTGGAAAAATTTTCCATTAAATTCCATGTATTGCTTTGTTTATTTGTGGTCGAATTTTTCAGATTCGCAATATCGTGATGTATCTACTTTTATTCTCCCAAACGATACAACCAGCAGATTGAAATTTTCTTTGTGAAACGTAAAAGTGGAACAATTGTTTATCAGATTCCTGTGACAGTCCGATGGTAAAGGGAATGTATCTATCTTGGCTTTGTGCGGTTTTAACAGAGATTCGTTGGAATTTTATTGAAAATGATACGAATGAATTTTCTAAGTATTACCCTCCTCACCCTGAACAGACAATTTCAGTATATAGTTCGAGTTTGGAAATAAAAAATTTGCAATATTTTTTTTTTTTCTTGATTCATTGTTAAAAGTTTCAGAAATTTAGATTCAATGTTCAGAAAAGATATATTTAATAGCAGAGTAATGTTTAATGGCACTGGAAAAGCTATTGGTGCTATCACGTGAATATTAACAGGATGATGTATGCAATTACGTTCGAAAATTATCGAAACACAACCATATGTTTGTGCAATCTCGTCTCTCTTGTCACATTTGCTCCTAATAGCTATTACGTTTACTCACTAATGAGAACAGAATGATATCGCGAAAAATGATAAGATAAAATGCAATGCAATCATTTATCGGACAATAAAACCGTTTCGAATGAACACAGTGTGTGAATATCGCATGGATAGAATGAATGGAAAGATTATTATCACTGTCTGTACCTGTGAACTGCCAACAGCTGTACTGCAGTGTATGTAATGAGGTGTTTATAATTTGGATAAGGTAATGGTGGAAAATAGATAACATTCTGATTCTGCTCACAATGTGTTCATATACTGACTGGATCGGGCACGTTAACTGTAATGATGCTATTTTTTATATTTAGACAAAAAACGATAAGCTTTCGAGTAATTGGATTTAGTCATGTTTCTTTGTAAGGAATAGAGTTTGATTGTATTTAGTTTGCTTTGGATTAACGCTATTGGCCTTCGCACATCGTTCAAGTATTTGTTTGACGTAAGGCGTATAGCCGTGTGATTGGGGTTTATTAGTCTTTAGGCATTCGTGTTTTGCTGTTTTCCTTTGACTGTCGATTAGATAATGTGATGCAATATCGAAACTAGCTCCCAAAGTTTGATAATAACTGCTCCGCCGTGGGTAATTTGATACTTTCTTTGGAAACTCTAGTATGAAATTGAAACTTGTACAAATACTTGCAGAAAGCCCAGATTGAGACTATCGATCCAGGTGCCAATTTATTATCCAACCAAATTTAGGGTCACTTTACTCCCTAAAAACGGGAATCTCAAGGGCTAGTTTGTGCCTTTAAGGGTACGTGCGAAAACTTGTGAAGATAGTGCTCATTCCTTCGAACATTAAGGCCGGCGATACATGTAAAATTTTCAAAAATTCTATTTTTTTTATTTTTGCATAAATACTCAAATTAACATCTAAAAAATAAACGTACTGAAGAACTTCTGTATGGACCTGGAATCGCTGATTAGTTTGTAAGTTGCTGTAATCATAGAGTTTCTGTGTGTTAATACTACGCGTTTTTCCCGAAACGACTTTTTTAAAAATTGGCAAGATAACTCAAAAAGTTCTCAACCGATCCTTATGAAACTTGGCACACGTTTTCTCTATAGTAAAAGCTTCTAGTTGAACTTCAATAATGCCAAAAAAAATTCTAAATTTCCTATATTCGACCCAAAAACTGTCGAAAAAAAAGGTAAAAAAACGTACTTTTTTATGAGACGTGCTAATTCACGATTTTTTTTTACTTTATTTTTTTTCTTGGTTCAACTAGAAGATACATGTTTAATAAACACACTCCAACCCATTTTTTTTATTTCAAATTGCTGTAACTGACGCTAAAAATACCGCCGATTGATGCCTTTTGCCGCGAGTGTCCCAGGAGACTTGTTACTACGGCGGCCATTTTTAAACAAACAATTAAATAAAATCAGATTCTTGTATTTTAATATGTAATGAATAAACATGAACACTTTCAAAACGATTCATTTATTCCTTCTATTTTAAATAAGCCTCTGAAAAACGGTCTAAATTAGTTCGTTCATAAGAATTGAGAAGTTGATTCACAAGAAGTTCATTGAAAATTCTCAAATTCGTTGTTTGGAGCATAATTAGACATTTAGCAGTATTTTCCCATAGTAGCAAAAAAAAATAGTTTTTTTCATTTTTTATGCTTGTGTCCTTAGTCATAATAACTGCTATGGATACGACAAACTTACAAGTCATGGCAGTGTAATGCTCTTTGTAAAGGCACATTTCAATGGAGCACAACCTTCCTGACGACACAATCTAGCAGAAAGTTGAAGAGCATGAGGGGCAGGGTCCCCGAGCCGTGGGCATTCGCTCCGTAATGCATGATTTTTGATTTGACTAGTTGGCTCTGTTTGTCCTCTTTTAGGACCAATGCAGGAATGGGTGCCTTGCTTGGTTTTCCGCCGCTTAGGGTGGTCTCTGTTTTATGTTCGTAGGGAAGAATGACAGGGAAATGTTAGCCGAGGTGGACGGTCATCTGGAATTTTATTTATTTATTTATTCACCTCTCAAAACTGAAGACAGGTTCGGAAAAAGGAATGGACTGGTGCCTATCGTGACTTCCAAGCATTCTAAAGCAACCGTAAATGAAAAAATCCCTCTATACGTGAGAGAAAGGAAGGAAGGCTTGGGTTTTGCAAGCGTTCTTCATAAGGACAGTAGAGAATATTGATCTTATAAAGGAGACATCGGCTAAGCCTATGCTGGATGGATTCGATTGCTATTGACAAGTAAACAAAACGAGGAGACCAATCTTGCGGCCAGTATTCAAGTATGAAAAGTACAAGCGATTTGAAAAAATGGACACAAGTCGAGATTAACCAATCCTGCTACTTTTAAAGCCTTAAATGGGAGAAATTGTACATTTATGGAGATCAAATATTAGACGAGGATCGGAGAAGACGCGAAGGTATTTATGATGCATACTAAAAGTCAAAGCAGATAGAAACAGGTTTTTCTGTAAAAGACATAGCAACACATTAAATTAAATTAAAATTAAGAGAGAACGTTATACGATTCACAGAGCATAAAATGCTTAAAGTGGTTAAGTTCAATTTACATCGTAGTTAGTCACTAATGGATGCAATGCAACTTAAGAGCTTAAGGTCATCTCCGTAAAGAAGGGAAAAGGAATTGAGGCAACTGGAAAGGTCATCAATGGACAGAAGAGAGGACCAAGTATGGAATTTTGGGGAACATAAGACAAGAGATAAAAAAGCGAGGAATAGTACAATCTTTGAAGATGGCACAAGCATGATTGACAATATAAGAAGACATCCAGGTCGTACATGCTGTTCCTTTGAGAGCAGACTTATGACACCTTAGAGCTTGTTGTGGATAATTCTTTCAAACACGATAGGTCGAAACATTTCCAGCATTCCCCAATTTTAGAACCAGAAGAATATTGGCAGCTTTCGAAACAGAGAGATAGACACAAATAGACATGTTTAAATTAAACAAAATACATCAATACATCATCAAAATACATCAAGACGAGAAAAATGACTCAAGGGGGTAGGTACATTTAGAATTTTGAGAAAATCGATTTTATTTTCTTTGCATTTTCTAAAAGTAGAATATTTTAAGAGCATTCTCTGCAAATTTCAGACGAATCGGACAATTCTTTACGGAGATAAATAACTTTGAATGAAGTCGTCTCTATTGCATAAAGCGGTTTTCGCATGCTTTAAAAGCATTTTTCTCGAAACTATGTTTTCGAAGTCGGTGATCACTGTAACTTGAAAACGGCTTCATCGATTAACATGAAATTTTCCTCACTTATTTAACATGTAATTATCCTCCAGATGAACGAAGTATTTTTTGATTGGACGATACACATTTTTCAATAGCCGAAAATGTGAGTGAAATTTTGGTCGAAAATACAATTTTGAATTTCAACAACCGCCATTTTTCAAAAAATCAAAATCTGCCAAAGTCCTTCGTCCATCCGGAGCACTATGTCATTAACTAATAATCCCCATTTTTTTTATTTTTGATGATCCAGTGACAGGCTACAGTGATCACGGCAAAACAATTAATTTTTTTGGGCCCCTCGAAAATTTACTCTAATTCGACTAATTTTCAACCTTGTGCCTTAAGGATTTTTAGCTTCAAGAGGAAAGGTCATAAGAACTTCATGACAAGTTGATAAAATTGAGTGGGTTTTACTGTTCGAACGGCTGAGAGGGTCTGAAGGTGTAAAACTAAGTAAGGTCGGCGCATAACTCACATATATCGTTGGGAGATGCGGCATTCGAAGTGAAGTTATCGGGGAAGTGTTTAGTAGTTCTGAAAAGTAGAAGGGTTTAGGATTATTAGAAAGGGAAGAGTTCTCGATATGAGAAAATTATCTCTGCTTAGCTACAGCGATAGCTTTTTTCGCCTCTAATGTGGATTTGGGGACGTCTGATTGAAACAAACTTTACTTTACACATAGTTCAAGGCATTTAAAAATGGATTTGTTAAAGGTAAAACTAAAAGCATTTTAAATTAAAAAAATATTAAAAGTCCAGTCTAAAATATAGAATCGAATCGAATCAAAAAGAAAACAATTCGTTTTCAATTCAATTCTCCGCAACGCTTTCTAAACACTTCATGCGAAATAGTTTTTCATTTTATTTATCCCCCACATCGATCGGCGCTAAGTCTCCCCATACATATACATTCATATAAGCATGTGCAGACTCATGTCATCGGATTCAATTATTCCCATGATACTATAAATATCGATTGTGCCATGAACTGGCAAAATCAGAAGCAAAAATTACATTCGACCACATGCATACAATTCAAACCGTACCGTTCCCAACAGACAACATCGTCGTCGCAGCGATGCCTACTAACTACATATAAATTTTATATAGTATCAGGATCATTTTCCATCATCATGCTCTGCTCCTCATCGGAATGGCGAATCGTTTTGAAAACGCAAAAACTTCGCAATTTTATAATAAATATTTAAATTTTTCCGATTATAATCGGGCAGAAATGTGCGAAAAACCGTCAAAATGAAAATCACACGGGGGAAAATCGAATTGAAAACGTGTAGTAGATATTCGTGTTTATGGTCTGTTTTTAGATGTTTTTTTTTTTTGTAAACATTCAAGGGCAGCTTTATAGTATCAATAAAACAAAATATAATGATAGCATCAATCAATTTATTTGATGTGCGAGTGAAGTGAAAACAAAAGTAATTTTTGGCGTTTTACTTTTGAAAGTAGATAAAACAGTGTGAGTTAGATAAAACAACCAGTTATAACATGATTTCATAATAGCACAAATCGGCAAAAAAATTCATGTAATTGCAGTGAAAGATATTGAACGAGATTCTTGCTGACTGTAGTAGTTGGAATCGTTGAGAGGTATTTTGATGAAAACAAAGTTCGATATCAATATTTATTTATGCAAATAATAGAAATATATGTCTTTACTAAAAATAGTATAGTTCCACTAGTTGCGGCATTAGTGGTATTTTTAATTCCATGTCGCTGATTTTTTATTTTAGAATTCCGAATGGAAGTTTGTTTAGTCGAGTGGATAGAACAACTACAGCGTAGATCGTTCCTGGTTCGAGGTTCGAATCCAGCCGTGGACCATCAACCATTATCGTACATCGGGCTCACAAATACATATCTCTAACCCTAAAAATCTGCGGCAAATCAGGCTTAAAGTGGGTTGTGGAAGTATTTGCTTCACATACGCTTACAGTGATTATGAAATGAAGTCTCTTCTAGCTACAGTGCGCAGATTCGCAGCTCGTTTTAGTCGAACGACGAAATCAAAGTGACATTAGACATGATAGAATAAAACAAAGTTGGGGAAATGTAAAAAAAATAGCTGCAGATGTATGGTAAATTTTAGGGAAAATTCAAGAAAATATTCAGCAAAGCCCACTAAAATCTGTGAAGGAAGTACATCTGAGTATTGAGATTTATGTTGAAACTACAAGATGATATCAACGCAAGCACGAAAAAAATTCCAAATATTTATTTGAAAATTTCTAAAATAATATATAATAGCGTAAGTAGCATATTATAAAATATTAGGTGAATAATTTAAGTAAATTTTTTTAAATAATAATAAAAATGACCACAAATAACTTTCTCTCGGTTGATAACTTTCTCGATGGAACAGTGGTGGGATTTGCAAGGTGTTCCGTATGAGATGTATTTAACTCATAGAGCCTTTCCGCATTGACGTCTTCGCGTTTGCCTTTAGCTTGTTATAACAGAATATGACGTCAGTTCAAGTCGAGCCTGTCCGAATTCAATTATCTACGCCTTGAAATTGCTCTCCTGTACAACAGCTGACGAAGTCACGTTATGATTTGAGCTTCCGTCGGCTTGATGGTGCTTTGAGGCAATGTTACGAAGCAAAGCCATAGATTTCAGACACCTCGTCTTGATCTGCTTCAAACTGCTAGAATAGTTTAGCTACTCTGCTGACTTTAGCTACTCTGCTAAAGTGTGTACGACCAGCTCTTGCTCAAACATACAAATCTTATTCGAGTTTAGGAGTGAAATGACTCCTCTATATGAAGAAGTTAGGCGAGGAAAATTATTTCTTGCAGCGTTGTAAGAACCGCATGAATTTCATCGCATACTCGGCGATAGAAAAGCTTAGATTGCTCCTTGTTTCTGTGCCTAACATTTTGAGAGAAGACGCGTTAAGGATAATTCGACCCTATCGACAGAAATTGGTGGATTGGAATTGGGGAGGAACGTTTCAGGGAAATAAGAACGCGTTCAATCTTGGATGCATAAAATTTGACGCGAATTGTGGTGTCCTATTGATTGTTCGAGTTGAGCGCTTAAGCAGTTCAGAATTGTCTGTAATTGCTCTTGCCAGGTTTGCGGATGAACGTTATTTTGGAGTAAAATCACTTTTTTATGCTTATATTGTTTATTTGTTTTAAATATTAGTTTTTCACTTAACTGATCCTGAACTTTCGGCGTGCGTGAAGGGTTCATTCTAGAACTACTTGAACAGTAACAGTGGCAAATTTGCATTAGCGACGAAGTCGGAAACGAATCTTCGATCTAACAAAAAAGGCTAAAGAGATCTTACTTGAGGAATGCGAGGAATAATTTCTAGAAATTTCACGGATGTCCACAATATTGAGACAGTAGTTGAAGTTGAAACTGATATATATAACTGATTTTGGCCCCGTCGATGGTCCTAGTACTATAGCATCGTCTGCCAGAAGGAAAAGAGCAAATACAACCATTTTTTCTTCACCGCCATGACTCGAAAATCCAAGAAGCTGTTCGATGCCTATCCAGAATTGGCAGCAGTTGTCTTAAAGGCTATTGAATCTGACAATCCAAAGGAAAGCCACAGAATTTAAAGCCAGAATCAATAAATCTAACAAAACAGTACTGCTTCTAGAGATTATTGAGCCACACTAGCATTTCTTTGAGCTGCTTGAATCAGGGTCCAACAACTACTTTACCCACTTTCCAGGAAGCATAAAAAAACAAAGATTTTTACATAAGTACATAATTCCTTTGAAGAGGAAGAAGTCCTTACTGAGCTTCATAAATTACTAGGAGAACATTTCTCCCAGATTAGGTGATTTTCAACCGCAGACTTAGGTAATGAAGCCAAAAAAAATAATGGATATTCACCTTTACCCTCAATTTTGATCACAGTAGTTCGTTTACTATTGCGATATGTTGCACTTCTGGCGGAGTTGATAACAGAGTCAAGTGAGTGGGCGTAGTCAATGAACTGTAAAGTGTTGAAAATGAGAGCCAAGAAATAATTGACAAATAGAAGAAATAGAACAGTTGGGAGGGTTGAACCCTGTGGAACTCCGGCATTGATTTCATGAGTATTTGATGAGATGCCGTCGAATATTACTCGAATAGAACGACTTTCTGGACCTTTTGATTCTATTTTGAAGAATCTAGTCAAGAAAAAGCTGGATGGAATACCCTTGAAATATTCAGAGCAATAGTTTCAGCCTTCCCGATATTCATTCCTGAAATTTTGATGTGCTGTAACTATTGACTCATGTTCTTTCGCTCTTTTTTCTCTACTTTAGGAGTTTTGAAGAGATCCGTTTTTGGTCTTTTAGTGTTTTTTGCCTTTAGACACCTTTTATACCTCTTTTTAATTCGTCCTGTCATTGATACATTTAGTACATCAAAATATTCGAAGCAATCGAACATGACTTTATTACAATATTTATTTATTACAATATTTCTAGGATATTCGTAAGAAAAGTCCTGGCTACCTAATCCCCAGGGATTAGCCAACGTTTGCGAATGAGAAATTATGCACTTCTTCAACAAGTTGCGCCAATAATTTTGTTACTTTGTATGTGGCGAAAAGTAAATAAATGAGCTTTACTCGTGAAAAGGACCCGGCAATATTCTGCCACATGTTTTTGTGTCGTTTTCCTGTGCTGTCGATAGTTGCAAGGATTTTGGCTTAGTTTTTAATCCCGAATTGCATATAATATATGTCACAAATAATTTCGCTCGATTTTCTGACTTTAATTTCGATTTTGGTCATTTTACCCATTCGTTATTTTTTATCTCTAGTTTTCTGTTTTTCTGAAAAGCACTAAAATATTGTTACTTACCATAAGCAAACTTAATTGAAGCCATTGTGTATAGCGGCCTCTCCAACAATTTTCTCTTTTTGCAAATTCAATGTACCGCTCTCTGAGTACTGCATACGACTCCCCATACAAGAACTCCATTTCCTGGGTAGACGGAAGGGCGTCGTCTAATGAAAGCCTCCTTTTCAAACTTTGAATCAATTTGATAAAATAACTGACCCCATCATTCAGTTTTCGGTTCCGAGATTAGATTCTTATGCATTAGAAGAATCTTTCCGTTTAAATAAATCATTTCTTTTTTTTATCTCTCTTACGGACGGGATTTATTTTTGAAGATTTAGCGTTTTCACATGTTTCATAATAATTTAAAACTTAATTCCTTTCTTCCAACGCCGCCTGTTTTTAAATATTTTTGATAGTAAATGTCGTTCCACTTTGATGCTTCCTATATTCAATCGACTTAGTTTCTTTTTAATGTTATTTCTTCTCTTCTTATCTTTGAAAAAAAACATGCTATTTATTATGCATGTTTATTTTTATGCTGATAAAGACAGTTAAATATAATGCATATTAGCGAAATTTTTTTAAAACTTTCATTCAAAGTGAACGTATTTGCAAGTTGTCATGAACCACAATTTCACAACATCCAACGAACTCATCTTACCGTCACACTAAAAACATCAATTACATGAAAAACGATATAACTACTATAATTTCATGCATAAAAACATTCGTAGATAGATACATACATAATTGTAGTTAATCGTAAGCAAAGTATCTTCAGAAATCGTACATGAACGATTGCAAATTCCACCTTGTAGAATCTCTTAATCACTTTCATCCATCAACGCGACATCATTACTGCGACTCCTGAGTTTGTGGGAAAATATGAATTTCGGGAAAAAGTGTGGAAAAGAAAATGTATGTAAAAGCAATTTGACGTTATATGTCAAATATTATCAACACATATATGTAGATAATTATGGTGAAAGTGTGAAAAAAAAACAAGCTAACGAATAAATAATACATACATGAAAAATTCGTTGTTCGCTAGTAGCTTAGACACACAAAATTGGTATTGGCCGATTCTACGAAGAGTTTAGTAGGTTAGTGAAAATTTAGTTTGAGATTAACATTGTGGTCACAAGTCGATTTTTTTGTGGGCTAGTCTATGACAATAAATCATTGGGTTTTGATGATTATGGGACGAGAACTCATGTATGGACTGTAATCATTACTGTCTGACGATGAGACAATAAAGTACAATAATTAATGATTTTCAGTTCAATGTCAGAAACACTGACCTATGAGACAAGAGGCAGTGCTACTGTCTTCAGAGTCCTTGAATCACTTGAATGAGTGATGAGGAAGTTCTAAGAACAATAAACTGACTTAGCTTTGTATTCGTAAGTAATCAACTTCGTTTAACAGCCAATGAACCATCAAACTAGATTGGTCTTGACTTATCGCCTTATCAAGTCCGACCGACGAAAACAATAAAGTTAAACACCATTTAATTGCAGTCTCTACTGCATCTAAAAATTAAATATTTTGCTAATTAGCTACGGTACAAACAATATCATGTCATTCTTATCTACGAAACTGATAAGCGTTCGCATTGACCTGCGAGACGAGGGGTTCCTACGCATTCTGGTAAGTGGTCGCCACGAAACGTGCAAATAACAGCTAGACTTTCTTGTTGAACTTTCTTGACTTGCTATCATCGTTCAAAACGTTTCCGCCGGCTGACACATTCTCTCAGACACTTGATAGCATCGAAAGATAATGCAATGCAGCCATAGAGCATCTGCATTATTATTTGCTGCAGCATTCCAGAAGTTTCTTCTTTCACAAATTGCATTTGAGAGATAATGTGCGAGTTGACTGAAGAGCCTTTGTGTTTAGGCTACAAGGCCCTCCATACAAATGGGTAGTACGATGCGTTCAATGTTGGGGTCGGTTTCTTTTTGTGCTGGGGGGTATTGTTTGCATGTTAGCTCTGACAATTGATATTGAACTGTGGATTGATTGGATGGAGATGGAAAAATGTATTCTTGATTGAGATGTTTACATAAATAACGTATACTCCCACCGAATCATCACATCAGATATACAGCATATTCAAATATAATAATGGCATTTTTCGTTACACAAATTGCCAAATTTTTAGTTCCGCTAATGGGGCAGAAAGGCTCTGAGAAAGCTCTGAGCCCGCGAAATTTTCAATACTTTAGAAATTTAAAAAATTCAATGAATTTAAATTGTAGCATCTCTTTGCAAAACTGCGACAAAATGATCGGTTCTGGCAGCACTCCGGTAGCACCGACACCAAAAGCATATCAAATCTGCCAATAAGCGATACCAACTTACGATGTAAATTTCTTTTTGATCCGATGATCGGATCGGAAATTATTGGCATGAAAAGACGTTGAGAGTTACCGCCCGCGAAAAAATCAAAATTTGCAAAATACAAACATACTTTACTTAAGTTCACTGCAGCGTGATTACAACTTTAAATTTTTTTGGTAGCATTACTTGGTTCAAAAATAGCATCGCAGCTGGCAGCCCCATTCTAATTTTGCAACCAAAAAACTGTCTAGTTTGGCCAAAATTCGGCTAAAGGGCATAGTGCGGTTTATGAAAGGAACCAGATGGTTCCCTGATTTTAGTAACTAAGGGAGGATTAAGTATTGTGGCCTCACAACGGGCCTATTTCGCTCCCACGTGCGTCTGTCGACAGGCTCCTATCGGTCGACAGCTACTTCAACCTACCTACCTACCTTGGCTAATATTAAGGTCAACACCCTGTATGAATTTCGTTTAAATCTGATATCTATATAAATAGGAGGAAAAGTGGTTTTTCGATTAACAATATTTCCAGATAGCGCCAAAACTACAGGGTTATCCACATTTTCGTCTATCAAACCTGCTCCTAATCACACTTAATGATCTCACGATTCGGTAGTAAGTTCTCGTGAACAGAAGATTTCCATTGGTAATTTGCTAACGGGTTGCCATTCTAGTGTAACGCAGAATTTTGAAAATTTCAATAACACAGAGTGGTCAAAGGAATAAAATTATAAATCGTTTGCAGACTCGATGATTTGAAGGATTTTTTTCACGTGCCAGCTGTAGTAACATAGTTCCCTGTACTCTCATAAAAAATCATGCATGTTTATTTTTGGTTACCATAAATACGCCCTGTAAGTTTCGTGATGATTCGAAATTTCCGTCGGAAGTTATCGCATTGGAAATTCAAGAAAAACTGTATCTACTTTTAGGCACTCAGTGGCTGCATAGGGTTAAAAAATTTCAAAATTATATGATAAACAAAGCGTAAAACATCAGTTTATATTTTACGTACCTGTTTTCCCCAAAACCCTATTTGGACCTGAAAGAAAACCTGAAAATTCACAAAAATGCTCACCGCCGCCAAAGGGTTAGACATTTTAATTTTAGTTTGGTATCAACCTACTCCTTACTCTGCAAAATTGGACAAGTTCTGACCGTTAGAAACGGTTAACACTCGTTTTCCTAGAAATACGGAGACGGGAAGTATGGAAGAGTCAGCTTTGTAAGGTAGAAGCTGGCTTGGAGGATCGATACCTCCTACACCATCGTTTGACAATTATATCATAGGGAGGAAATTTAATTTGTTTGTAGAAATGAATCGGATACATAAAATTCCAGCCCTGTATAGTTATATGGCTCTGCATCGTAGTGGTTGACATTTCTCATTTATATTTTATTTGTTGAAGATCTACTAGAACTAGGGTGATTGTTCCAAAGGTCGGTTGCTAGTAATATCAGCTTACTTTTTTTTTGAACGGATGTTGATAAACCTTCATAGGTACCCTGCGAAAGATGCAAGATTATGTGAGATTCGACTCACTAAAATAACGTCAGCCTCTGAACACAGGAATCCGAGTCGGACCCGCTTTCGCATTAATTCGACTTGGCTTTGGCACCAGCACCTATCAGATGCCTCCACGACTACTTTCGTTCAGTCTGGAGAACTCTAACCCCTTTTTTTTTGTCAGCCGCAACACCGTCCCTACATATATTGAGACACGTACCCAAGCATCTTCTGAATGCAGCATTGCCTCGACAATCGTCTCCGGCGTCGCAGGACCGATTGCAGGCCAAACCACTTCCCATTCTCTTCTGAAGCGCAGGTACTTGAAGCAAGTATGCAATGCATCATCAATTTCTTTAATGCAGTATTCCCAGCATTCTGTCCTGACTTTCACTATTCTATGAAGGTATTTCTTAAAGTAGCCATGGCCTGATAGAAACTGACACATGTAGAAATTCATTTCATCGATTAAACCAAGATTTTATGGCGCGAATCAGCCTAGTCATGCATGCCCTCGTTGCGCTCGTAGCTCAGCCGTCCTCCCAAAGCTCAAACGTTCGCCCTCATGCTTGTGCGGATGAAAATTCAGAAAGATCTCCCTGCGCTCGTTCGCCAATAAATCGACTGGGATTACCCCTACTGTGACCAACACGGCGTTTCCTGATACCGTATGTGGTAGCTGCTGGCGATTCGTAGCGCCCCTCTGCGTTGAACGCTCGTTATCTTAGCTCTATACTTTGCAAATTTTAAGGCGGTGGCCCATATCTCGGCACCATATAGCAGCGTTGAATGAGCCGCCGTCATAAGCAGTTTGCGTTTACTCGCGCTAGGGCCACGAACGTTCGCCATGAGATTGCTAAGCGATATTACAGTCCCCAATACCCTATCGCATGCTTTTTGGATGTGATACCCATAGCTCAGCTTGGAGTCAAGAGCCACTCCGAGATACTTTGCAGATTTGTTGGTCTCGACTTCTTCGGAGCTGACTGTCATGATTATGACGGTTGCTATCCTTCTTTTCGTTAGCATGACAATCTCAGTTTTCGAGATCGTCAGCTGGAGACCATGATTTTCCATCCAGCCTTCAACTATTCTCATTACTTGATTTAATTTGAGCTGAGCAAGGGGGGGTTGTTTTCTGGAGGTAATGATAGCTGCTACATCATCAGCGTAACCTACCAAGAGAACATCTTCTGGCATTTCAAGGCACAGGAGCCCCTCGTACGCAGCATTTTAAAGATCTCGCCCGAGAATAGACCCTTGTGCTGCTTCGTCAGAAATATTTTACCGGTATTATCTCATATATAAGGCGACGGGTTCTTCAGATAGTCTGGAACCATGGCTAACAGTTAGTCCTGTACCCGAAACTTTCGCTGAAGTGCCTCTAAAATATCTAGCCATCTCACTGTATTGAAAGCGTTCCGAATATCCAGCGTCACTAGAAATACGATCGGTGAAATGCAGCCTCAGCGCGCTCTACTGCGCCGATTAATTCGTAGATGGCACTTAATGTTGAGTGGCCGCTACGGAACCCATGATTTTTCGAAACGCTACCAGCCCTTCGAATTGCTGCCTGTAGTCGTGGCTTTAATAGTGCAACTCTTTTTTGTCAACCCTGTCTTATCTTACAACTCGAACTAAACTAATTAAAAATGCATCTTAAAGTAAGTAAAGTGGCTATTGTTCGAAGTCTTGCACTTTATATTGAATTTCGTTTTTCGAGTCTCATTTTTATGATGAGAAAAAGGGTTGGGTGGCTGACATTTGGAGCAGGCCGATTTGACTTATGAGTAAAATGAAATGAAAAAGGAAACATTTCAATCTCTCCCACACATTAACCAACTTCATACTCCCTGCACCAAAATCCTATCTAATTACAAGCACATTATTACCAACAACATCCGAATCCAGCTATTTTCTCTTTATACACTTTTTCAAAACAAAACTTCACCTCACGTCCAAACCAAAAACCGTAATTCATCGATTCATGTCAATTTCCCCTCGATTGAATCCAATCCAATATTGTTTACCCTATAAATAACACACATAGTTTGAACGTTCGATGAAAACGAAATCATGTTTTAAATGCGATGGTATTTTAATTTAAGGTTTGCTTATTAGAAAATGCAGAAAACAGCAAAACTACCATAATATCGTCATACATTGATGTATGTCACGACAACGAAGACACTGTTCCATCCGTTTCGCCATAAGTACTCGTGTATGTGCATCGAATGACATAAATCTGAACGATATATGTATTTAGCCATTAGGTTGTCAATGGACATAAGAAGAATCACAATTCACCCGTGAAAACATTGCACGAACAGTGGATCTAAAGAAGCATAAAATTTTACTTTATGCCTGACGAATCATCTAAAGTTTCCGCACCACCATGGAAACGATTGGAGAGAGGCAGGAACTATATTGGATTCCATGGTTAACTCGTATATCGATAGATACGTGCATGTTTACATATGCATGAGATCGATCGGTTTGTGTGACAAATCGATAGATACTACTTTCCGATACGACCAGCAGTACCAAATAACTTAAAACAACTTTCATGGTCTCGAACAAGCTGCTTTATTGTTTTGCCGGGTCTTTTGTACAAACCAACCAGTGCACGATATGAAATGAACTGCAGGCAGGTCGGACGGTAATCGACCCACTCTACTAGACCCCCGCCTCCATGTATCGAACTGGGCCATGAAATATGTGACGTCCATCAAATTAACTCTCGCTTCATTCATGTGTGCAATAACTGCAATGACGCGGGAATAATTGCACCCTGGTCCTTTTGACCTCAAGTCGCATACCGTGCACTTAGCGTTTAGTTTAGCCGTAACAGAACGTAGCTCGCGTGGAGCAGCAGTAGTTAACGTGTGGCGAGTAGTTACTGTTCGTAGTATGTACGTAGACTTGGTAATTTCAATTGATTGTTCGTATGCATTGAAATCATGACCCGTTTCAGTTCGGTGAAAAGCACATGGAGTGGTAAATTCAATCGTGTTTTGAGTTTTTGATACGGCCTTTACGTATCTGACGATCTTTCATTATTCGATACAGATAAAACTACAGGTATGGATTTCGTAATTGGTAACAAAGAAGGTCGTTCGGTCAGAGAGAGTTAGTTAGTTTCGTGCAAGGAATCGCTAAGAACCTGTGCTTCAGATTTAAGTAGCTATCAACTGCGGTAGGTACAATGAGAAGTGGTGGAAGTTGATAGATTCCAAGATCGAATGACTTTCCTTGGTTGCTATATATAACTGTGATAAGTAGGAAATGAGGTTTGTAAGAAACATTACTCATCCGTTAGAATAATGATTTATAGTAAGAATGTTTTATTTTCTTAGAGCAGATAGAAAATCAGCGGAACTCAAAATGATGGAACATATCTAAGAAGCCTTCTTTACCAATTAATTTTGAAAATATGGGCTTAGAGACTAATGAGTGATTGGCACAAAAACATCATACAACTTATGAACAAAAAGTTGGGAAAAATCGCCAGATATACTTTTGCAGTGCACATCCTATTCAAAACAATTTAGCTGACAATGAAGCCCTTCCGCAATTACATAATTGAAGAGTTTGAGGGGGGCTGGGCAAAAGGCGCCTCCACCTCTAAGCACTCAGGCCGTAAGCACCCATTGTACGCAAAAAAATCTTCAGCCTCCCATTGTTTCTCGGAACTCTTAGCAAAATCAAGAATCAACGGGGATGGGGAAGAGGCTACCTTAAAGTAGGGGGGAAGAGGCTACCTTAAAGTAGGGGGTAAGAGGCCAAACTGACACGTGCATACGCTGCATTCGCAAAGGATATGCTGCGCAAAAACAGCTTCTTATGAACAGGATAGGCAAACGTCATCTTGCACAACCCCTATTGGGTACATACATATGTCCTCTTGGCCGGTGGTGTCGTCAGTTTGCCAGTAGTTCCATGGTTGGGCTCTGAAAAAAAGACCTTCGTGTGCCTGGCCACATCAGAAGATAGCCATCTCTCTGTGGGCATCAAGTACCCAAATCCGAAAAATGAAATGTTTAAATGCGGTCGATACACCTAAAGGGGGTTCAGAGCCCTGTGGTGGAAGCATTGAGACTTGCTTCACTATGGCATCAGCAATATCATTTCCTTCAACACTACAGTGTCACTACACCCACAACAGATGCATCTTATTGCATATATTTCCAAAGTAGTCAAGGGTCGCCATAACGACAGTAGTGCAGCTTGGCTTTCGCAGCAAGTAGCGATACGCCTCTTGCTGCACTTTCATTAATTACTCAGCAAGAAACTCTCAAGACAGCGAATATGTCTACTTGAAAAACAGAAACAGAAAGAGTCTGCCATTCGATGAATGCAGATATGCACCAGTTTGAGATCTAGCATCTACCTTCGAGCCGTCCGTCAAAAAGACCTCGGAGTACCCCCTGGTGCATACAACTAGGTGTTCCCAGTTAATTCTGCTAAAGAAGATTACTTCATATCTTCTCCCGAAGTTGAGTAGGGGGAGCCTCTAATAGAGCAGCAACCCACATCTTCATTGTCTATCAATAGGCCAAGTGGAATTACTTTATGGGCAGAGCTCATTGAAAACTCTTCAAATTTAAATGTCGAGTGGAGGCAGATTGAAAAGCGCATCAAGGGTCAGACTAGAAGTAAAACTCACGTCACTACAGATATCTAAGCAGACAGTCTTTTGCAGCGTGGCTATCTTCTTGCGAGTATAATAGTCCACCATATGACGAATGCGTTCGTGGTCATCGACCTTGATTGTTACGTAGATCAACGTTACTACATGAGGCTCCAAATCATCATGTTGTGGCGAAACATAGGGTTCTGGAGCCACTGTGTGAAAGCATTTAAAGCTTGAACAAGCTTCACTTTCACATACTTCTTCTAGAGCAGTTATTTGTTTAAGATTACTCCTAGAAATGTGACTAGAGCTGTTAGTAACGGAGTTAAACCATTCAATCTCAGAGAATCTAGTATTAGGTTGCTGCAGATGAAATGGCCGATTTAGTAATAAATTTTTAGACAGCTGTAAATTTTTATAAAGATAATTTATTTAATCAAAATAGGTACCAATAGATGCAACACACTTTTCTCAACGAGATACAAGTACATTTATTCCAGTTTTGTAGAAGTCCAAGTTTCTGGTTCGAAGAAACTACTCGATGGCATTTTTGACAGCAGCTTCATTATTAAATCTTTTTCCTGTCAAAAAGTGATCCAAATGTTTAAAGAAATGGTAATCTGTTGGTGAGAGGTCTGGTGAATATGGAGGGTGAGGAAGAGTCTCATAGCACAGCTCGTTTAGTTTTTGGACCGTTGTTCTCGATACATAAGGTCATGCGTTATCATGAAGCAGTATCACTCCATCCCTGTTGACAAGCCTAGGTCTTTGGACTATCAATTTCTGATGCATTTCATCCAGTTGAGCCCAGTATTTCTCAGCATTGATGGTTTCGCCAGGTTGCAGGAACGAATAGTGGATAACTCCAGCTACAGACCACCAAACAGTTACTATTATTTTCTTTGGATGAAGGCTTGGTTTCGGCATGTATCTTGGCGCTTCATCGGCATCTAGCCGTTGGGCCGATCGGCGACGATTATCGTATAAAATCCACTTTTTATCTTAGGTCACAATTCGGTGCAAGAACGGTTCCTTTTTGTTGCGGGAGAGAAGAGAACTTGAAATCTCCATTTGACACGTCATGTTTTGCTCGGTAAGATCATGCGGAACCCATTTGTCAAGCTTTTTCACTTTTCCAAAGTGGTGCAAGTGGCGGCAAGCTGTCGAATTGTGAACGTTATTGATCGATGGTCCTGGATGTCCACGTGGCTCACTTCCAAGGTGCATATCTCCGCATCGAAATTTTTCGAACCACCGCCGAGAGGTTCGTTCGCTAACTGTATCAGGCCCAAATGCGCTGTTGATATTCCTCATTGCTTCCGTTGCGTTGTGCTCTAATTTAAATTCGTAAAGTAAAAGTAGCTGTTTTTGATTCACAACCAAGTTCACTTTCTCTTTTTGTGTTTACGATCACTATGAAGTGCAAAACAGAAATGACTCCATAAACCAAGGTAGCAGTATTTATACTTTAATATGTCATATCATTTGCGCCGCCTTGTGCCAACATAATACACTAAAATTGCAGCCAACTTTATGTCATTGCTAAATCGGCCATTTCATCTGCAGCAACCTAATACTTCTTTTCCTGGTGAACAAAACAAATTGCGTTTGGCAGGATTCACTGAAAGGCCGTGCTTAGTGCACCGACTGTCAATTAAGTCCAATGCGCGTTGTTTGTTACTATACACCACAATCAGGTCCTTATTGACTGTTGTAGGAAGTCGACTAGCATTCCCTTGAGGACATCCATTTTTCACGTCCATTCTTATATAGGAGTCGACTCCCGCTTCCGACAGCAAAAATCTCTACGTCAGCCGGGCATGTATAAATTTAACTAGGACTTTGTCCACGCCATGACCTTTTCGTCTACGACATCCTCAGATTGCACCCTAAAGAACGCGCAGTCAAAGATCCCTTCGAAGTCTACAAAATCCCCCATGACATACTTCTCATTTGAGATAGCTCCCTCAACTTAGGAAACCAGAGAATGAATGGCCAACTCGCATGATTTTCTTTGCTATCACGCTTATTGCTAATCAAACAAAGGATAAAACTTAAGCACCTTAGTGCGTATGTGTCGTTCAGCAAGCCTCTCCAGGCTTAACCTTAACCTGTCACAAACATGACGGAATCTACCCCAGAGCTAGACATGCTCAATATATTCTTAAGTAGACTGTAGATACTCTCTTTTAAATTCGATAAAATCACCAATCACCGTTTTAGAGAGTCCAGCTAAGCTGATTGGTCGTTCTCCAGGTCCTTATGCCGCTTCGGCTACTCTCGTTCACCTTCTAGTTCACCCCATAACGGTCTGAAATATTCCCTCATGGAGGTCCCCCCCATAGCGAAATTTACTTTTTGTTGGGTTCAACCAAAATTATTGGTTTTTTTTTGTTATTTTCAGGATATTATCTCCTTATTATTGCATCATTTGATGATACACGTAATTACCATACAAGCATTATATGGGCAAGAAAATTACATTTGCTTCATAATGCATTATACGAAAATAAAACAAACTTGAAAGCCCTGCATTTAAGATCAAAACCACCTTTGCGTATGAAAATATAGTCAAAGCGACGTATAGAAATGATCCACTCACTATTTTTTCATGCTTCTAATATTATTGGTCTTTTGAAAAATAATCTATTATCAAAATGACTTACAATGGCTGGCATATACATATTTTGCTTATCTGAGATTAAGTAAACTTCATGCTTGAAAGATTTTTATAAGAACACAATGAACTACATTGCGTGCAAACATTTTCGATTAAAATATGCTTGTCATTTGAAACATAATACTGAACAAAACAATAGTCCTGCCAAACGCTTCTAAACGCCATTGTTCTTTTCTATCGACCTTACAATGACACCCCTATCCAATACACAACACAGCACACCCTGCAAAACCAATTCATTTAAATCTTCCATCAAAATGGTGGTTTTCGTTCCCTTTGTTGGTATTACTTTCTCCGTTGTCACATGCCATAAAAACCCCAAAATTTGATTTACACACATATCCTCTAATACAGCTCCATAAGGTACTTTCTACCTACCTATTTTCCGTTCACAGCTATTTTCAGACTACTAAATCAATATGAACAACACCTGGAGCTGAGCGCGAACAAGAAATAGTAACTGGCATGGCCAACCGCCAGGTCTGCTTGCTTTTGCGGTTTCGCTTACTACATACTTACATTACATATCCGACCCGAACAAGTGCATCATCAAAAGCTAATGACCACCATCCGTTAATGCCCTTTCCGTACAATAACCTCCACCTCACCGTAAAATATCCGCTTGTAGCATCGAAGATGAGTGACCATTGCATACTAGATAGTGACTACATACGGTAAGTTCACAATGGATGCGAAATGTATATTTCCTGACAACGATGACCATAGCATTGTTGCATTCAAGTGTAAGTACATAGCCACAATGCGCAAAGCAAAAGTACACCCGGCTCCATGGAGATATTTCAAAGCAGCATTCAATATTTATATGCCTCCGTAGATAGATGCTAGATACTCTTCTGCTTTTATTCGCCCCGTGATTTACTCTGATGCCCGCGCTATATGATGGAGCCGAAATGCAGAGTTAACAATTAGCTTCGGTGATCGTGTGCATCATGTGTGTATCTTCTGCCTAGATACGAATTCGAACTAAGCTGCTTACTTACTTAATTAGCGAAAAACTTGAAAGGTATTGATGATGGTTTCCATGACGTTATCTTTTTTGCGAGGCTATCTACATGCATTTATTTGCTAAGAATTTATAGTACTGTATAAAAGAGTATTTCGGCTGTATTTCGAAGTACCTAGATTAGCTTGAGTATGTTCAAATTTTACGGGGAAATAATAAAACACCGTTTTTAAACTGTACAGCTGTTGAGTTTTGAAATTTATTTGGTATTTAAAATTTTATAGTAGTAAGTTGAGAAACGCACGTGTTTCGAGGTTATTTATTTAGTAGCAATAGAAACTGGACAATGGGCAGTTTTTTGTACTTTGCGATTTGATTTTGTAGATCTGTTTCTAATATTTGTCAGAACTACCAAATAAAATAGCAGGCTTAATTTTATCATATTTTTTATATATACAGGTATCATTGCAGATTGGTTATTTTTTCGTCTATTTAAATCGTACTACGGAGCCCGCACGATGGATGCATATTCAAATATAGATCTGACGACGATGAATTGAGAAGCAAGGAAGATTAAATAGTAGTCAAACAATGGAAGGGTTGCAAAACAACACCAAATAGTTTAGAGGTACGTATGGAGATCTCAAGGATAAACAGCTAAATTTGAGATACTTATCATATGTGACCCCAAGATCAGGAGCATTTTTTGGAGTTGAAGGGAAATTTCCATGGTGCAACCTGTACTTATGTTCAAAACAAGCTCGTTTGCTTGACATCAATCTTCCAAAATGTCGAGATTCCAATGAAGTAGGTGACAATCTTAAAAGGGCGCGATCTTTGAAAACGACTTAAGGTCATCTGCAAGCGTGGTGGGGGTCGTTTACAGAAAATAAGCACAAAAGCTGACCAAGAAAGGAGCCTAAAGGAACCTAAAGAAACACCAGCGCACGGTTTGATGCGAGCAAATGCGCAAATAAGCTCATACCTAACGCGCTAAGAATTTATGAATGGGAACAATAAGAGCTTTTTTTGCAAAAGAAGTTTAGTTGGGTTCTTGTTGGTAATTATGAATAAGGGATTGGAGGGAATCACAAATTATTAGTGAAAAGAATGTCAGAAAACCATCTGAATATGCACTAGCTGATGTCTTTAGGCTATTCAACAAAATATTCAATAGCCTGTAGGGACGATATAGTGTTTGTTCAGAAGCCAGACTGCACTAATAGCAAGTATTTACTTATTTGAAGACAAGTTAGAATGATCCGGACTTTATTTCGAGTGAAAAAGCGACATTTGATGCCAATAACGTGTTAGAATTTGATAATTAAACTATGCAAATTTCTTCGGAACAAAAATTGGCACTGCAAGCTAAAACGGATTTTTCATAGACATTAGAGGGACCCCCCGTTGTACAAGTCACCACTCTCGAATATGAACTGTCTCCGCTAAATTATTACTGAAATGAGTGGTGAATTTCGCAATGAACGCCAGCGGCTGGCCGTATTTAAGGAAATCAATCTGCTTTCTGGGAAACATAAAAGCCAGAAGATGGGCGTAATAATTGACAATGTTGCTAGGCGCAGTTTTGATCATCATGCACAGATGTTTGCATCGACATTTCGAGCCAAGTACAATGCTGTCCCGCCTGATTGTTCAGCCTCTAACAGCGAAATAGTAGAACAGAAATTTGATTGCTTGTTCAATTCACAGAACGTGCCCCAGGCCGCATTTTCATTCGAAACTCCTTCGGATTATCCACAAAACGCAGCTAACCAATTCCACCTTATTAATGTGTTTAAAAAAGGTAGGCAGTCTGGGCATGATGGAATGTCTAATTTAAGGGGATATTCTGGTTTAGACATTTGATCAAATCGATTTTTTTTTGTTTGCATATTTTCAAAGTTTAGACCTTTTGGAAAATTGGAATTATTTTTGGAGTTACAGTTATTTTTGTGACACGCCAACTAAACCAACAAACGCGATCAACAACGAATTAACCGCTCCGAGCTACGAGTTTCTCAAGCTTCTAAAAGAATTCGAACTGCTCGTATGGCTGAAAGTATAACATACCATTAAACGACTCAGAGTGCCCAAAACGAAACTCCAAGTTTTAAACTCGTTTTTCTCGAAACTACTTTTTTCGATACGGTTGACATATCTCTAGTTGTAATAGACCGATTTACGTGAAATTTTGATATATCTCATCACTATTAGAATTGGTCTGACGTAGGGATTTTTGAAATTTTTTTTCCACTATTTATAAAAAATTCTCAAAGTTCAACATTTTGCGAAAAAAAAGTTTTTTCAAGTCGCCTACGTCAGACTAATTCTACATTCTTCTTTTTACAGAACTCAGCAAAAGTTTATGTTTCAGACTACCAGGAAGGTTGGAATCATGTCAATCATGAGACAAGTTTTTTTTTTGAGTCTTCACTTCGCCGGCCTGTATCTACATCAATTTTTATTTTTTTTATTTTTGAATACATTTTTATACTTTTAAAATGTTGATAAAAAACTAATAAAAAAAATAGATACTAAAAATGTTTATGGTTTTTTTTATTGCGTCCGTAAAATCATCTCAAAATCGAGCCTCTAGACCAGAATACTGCCTTAATTAGTAAACATATACCACTCTCTATGCTCAGAAATCTCTACATTGTATCCAACAATGACCTGAGCAATAATTAGTTTTCGGACTCATGCTTCGTAAGAACGATAAAAGTAAAATAAAAACAAAATAAAAATAAAAATAAAAACAAAATAGAAATAAAAACAAATCAGCGATATCCATCCTGCCTCTCTGCTTCCTAACCTAGGGAAGATTTTTGAGAAAATTTGGATGGAAATGCTTTTGAAACATTGTGAGTTCACACTGACTGCCAATTCGGCTTTAGACGCAAGCACAGGACCCAGCATGATATCTCATACTTCCATGATCAAATGGCATCTCACTTGAATAAGAAAAACATACCAACAGTAGTATGTGCTTTAATATTTACAAGGCTTACGACTCCGTGTGGTACGAATATCTTCTGTTTATGTTAGTCTAATTTGGAAGAGATAATACGACTCGCTGAAAACTTCTTCTCTAACATACAATGCTATGTCAGCGTTAAGGAAACAGAATCACTCATATAGAGCCTGTGACATACAAGGTTCTGTTGTGACTGGACTAATTCCATATACCATATTCACCGCTGACCTTTCCAATTCAGTGGGTTAACGTCAAGTCCAAGACTTCTAATATGCCAACGACACGCTCTTATTCACGTCGAGTCAAGACCCGATCAAAGCAGCGAATAGCCTGGTAGACTACTTCACAGAAATTAGTCTTTACTTTGACGAACGGGGTATCAAACCAAATAACAGTAAGACACAGCTCTGTGGCTTTCATAATCCTTCCAAGTATCGGCGATCCCATACTATTTGCAGCGAGAGCAAGAAACAAATCGTCTCGTTTGGACATTCTAAGATTACCCCTAGCTTATCGCTTAAGTATCTTGGTGTTGATTTCCATAAATTTTTGAAAACTAATTCTTGTGTGCAGCGAAAAATAAGCGCTGATAAATTGGCAATTCAGTTCATCAGAAATCTTTTCGTTGGAAAGAAGTGCATAGCCCCCATAACAAAAGCCACCTGCTATCATACCCTCATCCGACCTAAGATTGCCATGGAAGAGGTTGAGATATTCGAAAAAAGAATGCTGCGTCTTTACACTGGCAGCACTCAAATAAATTTTGGTTGAATTTTACCCTTATAATAGTAGGAAACTATTAAAGATGTAAATTTACAAAAGTGCGTAAAAGAATAAATTTTTTTACGACCAAATGGTGTAATTTTACCCTAAAAAATGATGCAATTTATGACTTTGGCGCAAAGGTGAATAGCAAACTAGTAAATTTACACTCTTTTTGCTTCAATTTACAAAAAGCTGTATATTATTCAGCTGATATGACGTAAAAGCAAAAAATGCACATCGAATGTGTAAAAAAATTTGTGAATCGTTATTTTAAACGAAAAAATGAATATAAGTATGTCCTATTATCAAAGTATTAATTATAGACCCACTTTTTAGAGTGAGGATCTACAACCCAGTAACCAAGAAATGACCCAAGAATCCTCTTCTGTATCAGACTAAAGCCACTTAGGGAGCAGGTTATGGAATTCTACGGATAGACAGATGAACTGATCCGGTCACTTGGGCGCAAAGATAGCGCGTCATCGGCAACTCATGGATGCGCTTATTACTCATTCAGAATATTATCCTTATATTTAAGTGGATTTGTGATGGCAGCAGAGTACAAAGAACGAGGGAAGAAGGTTTCTCCGATGCCAATATATTTTTTTACCTCTTTTGTACCACGGCAGTTGTATTTTTAAATGAATTCGCTGTAAAAACTGTACTATGACAAAATCCACATCCATCATCGACTCGGTTCTGTCGTCCTATTAGAGTTCAGTTTAAAAAAGAAACTCCCGGGGTAGCAAGAAGCGAAAAGCTGTATATAGAAGACCAGATCAGAGATCTTAAGCTTACTAGCGTTGAAGTAGAGGGGAAGCATATTACTATTACTCACAATCTCATCCTGACTATGGTAGACGGTAAAATTTTTAATTCGATTAACAAATACAGACTCGACTCGAACCTGCTACACATGTGAAGCTATTCTTAAGCTCATGAACAATATAGAAACCCTGCTAAACAGTTTGACATTTCAACATTTTAATTTGGGCTTTCTACTTTCCATGCCTGGATACGTTTTTTTGAATGCCTTCTGCATATTTCGTATCGTCCCACAATAAAAACATGGTAAGTTAAAGGTGTAGAGGCAAAAGAAGAAGTATCTTCTCGAAAAAAAGGTATTAAAGTGCAGTTTAGGGAAAGGCTAGATTTGATAGTAGACCAGCCAAATCCGGGCTCAGGAACAACAGATGATGGCAATACTGCCTTACTGTATCTCATAAAAAATCGAAAAACTGATTTTTATAGCATTAGAAAGCTTAAAACAATGCGCATCTAATGAACTAATCCTTTTAATGGTATCTTATTTAAAACATATGGAAAACACCTTAAGGAAGTTTTTTAAATCTAAGTACCCGATGTATCCAAGAGCGGAAGATCGCTCACCGAGAAAAGTGGAGTAAGGAGAATCCTTCACCAGCTCCAAACGAGCCCACTTCCTTGTCGCCTATCCTACTTTTACCTTAAATCACTAAGGGAGTTAGAGGTATATCAATATTACTACTCTTACAAAACTTCAATTATCTCGAAACTCGCTTTCAGTGAGATACCGCTTTTGTGCTTAGTAGGGCAGAATAGGACCAGAATTTTTTTCCGAAATCCAGAGGTCTCTGCTGATATTACGGGCATAGATCGAAACCTGATTTTGAGGTTCAGAACAATTTCGGGAACACTATCCAGTGGGTTTCCAGTGAATCTGAATGCATTTGAAAGCTATGCAAAAAAAAACGGTAAAGATATAAATTAATTTATATCCATGGTATTATATTATATGCCCGCATATGTACACAAAGTACTTTTCCATAGAAGGGTTATAATATCGGTTGCCATGGTTCCTATCGGCCAAATGTCGGAAAAAGCGCAGGGAGCTCGAAATAAACATCTAAAACTGTACCGAGAGCACCATGCAAGAAAAGTGTCTCGAGAAGCCACAATAACTGTTGTTTTCAATAGACTGTTAGTGACATCAGACCCTGTAATATCCACACTTCGCGGGAAATTTATTCAACACCAGAAGAAAAGACTTTCCTCCTGAGGTTCTCTCTCTTTTAAATCCATATAAAGACCGCACTAGATCAAGTGAGAGTGGCGAAAACAGTGATTGATTTTAAAGAAATTATAAAACATACTGTAAGCACGTAAATTACCATATAAATTTAATGTTTTTAGAATTTATGGGTGTTTTCAGTCCAGTTTAGTTTTTTTTTTGTTTAAAAAAAATGGTTTTCATGACTTGCATATTTCATTTCTTATTATTTACAGTTTTGGCTAGGCTTTGGGTGGTTCAGGACCACTATGCGCCGTATCGCTAGAGCCTTCGTATAATTGGCAATGTCATTTCCATCACAGTTACCACATTTTTGGCAATTCTTTCATTTCCTTGTCGTATTTAGACCACGTATGGAAATCACCGCAAATCACACACAGATACTTAGTAAGTAGTTTTATGCAGTTTATTTTGAAATTATAGTGGCAGTTGTTTCTATGTACATTTCAATTCGACTACGACTTTTGAAGGATAAATTATAGTCGGGTTTAGACTGATAGACCCTGGAAAAGAGGACCTATTATCGCATGGTTGGAAAAGTCAGCGATTTACCAATGAAAAAGCCACTTTAAACCATTATTATTCTTTAACGTGGCTTCAATAAAGGAAAAAGCGCTTCTTCTAACACTCCTTTAATATTTTAGCAACTTTGGAATAATACGATTTTTAAAAATGTGAAAAATGGGCCTCCTTTATTGGTTTGAAATATATTTTCCTGAAATATATTTTCCTTCCAAATTAGGGAACAAATAGTTGCTGACGATTTACAACCATAAAAATCAAATTTCCCTACCGTTTTTATTAATAAGTTCTCCCATAATCTTAGTATTGTCACTGGCCTGTGGTCTGGACAATCGACTGGAACTTGAAAACTAATCGACGAAATATCATACAATTTTGGGCTGAAGACTAGGTATGGTTGGTACTACTGCATTACTATAAAAAATTTGAAATTATCACGCTATCTCTATACAAGTTCGCGGGGTTTTAAAATCTTGTAGTATTCACAAATCATTATTATTTGTCAATAAATTTTCTAACTAGCATTAAATAGCACGAAATATAAATATCTAGTTTTTCAATTAAATTAAACACGATATTTCTAATCAGATATTGGGATTTGTAGATGCGTTTTTCAATGCATTTTCAATACAGGGTCTTTTCAAAGGATTGCACAACACTGAAGATATTTACTTTTTTGGCAGTGATTTCCTATTTTATTCTACTCAAGCAGATTTCATCTTTAAAAATTATTACTAGCAAGCTGATGATATGAATTTCAACAGCAATCAAGTCAACTCGCTTCCTCTTCCTCTTCACTTGTTCGCAATATTCAATTAAAATTTTGCAAATTATTGCAGCCTTCAAACGTCATTTTTGCATCATCCATATTCATTGTGCCATGTTAAAAAAAAACCTCACTTAGGCTTTATCAGATCCCTCTATGTTCACTTCGTTTTCATTTAATGTAAGTATAATATACTTAGATACCATGGATTTCGACATAAAGCAGCAAAACATTGCATGCAATGCGATGCCTCATGCCAATCACACTTCCATTGTTTTGCATTTAAGATTCTCTGGTTTGCTTCTGCAACTTGTGCGCGGACTTTGTAGTGTTTTTTTTCTCTCTTCGGTTTGTTTGGCATCGACTTAATTCCGCATAATTAACACTAAGAAGTAATGTTCGCTCTTCTATTCAGCTCTGAACGAATGATCAGAGTATCTTCATAGGGTCAACTCGATGAGCAGATGCTTCCAGATTGTATTCAATGCAAATTCAAGACGAATGCAATATGTAAGTAGGTAATTGATTTGAACGTTATTGAATGTGTTGTTGTTGTGAAATATGGTTAATATTCGTAGGTTGATGATGCACTTTTTATAGAGCTAAAATATTGATGTTTTTTTGTTTTTTTTTAAGAAATACTGGGAGAAGATAGAATTCAAACCAGGAGCTACAAAGGTTACCAGATAGTGTTCTACCGATTTATATCACAGGCTGCCGCTAGGATGATGTAGACTACAGTGCGCGAAATAATTATATCGGACAAAGAGAATATCGGGAAAATTATTTGCTAGCTACTGATTCAAAAAATAAAAATTTAATTTTATGTTTCATGCAATGATAACAAAGCAACAGCGGATTATATTTTCAACTATATAATTTTTTTGTAGCTAGGAAGATACAATATTTAAAATTCATGAACGAAATAATTATAGCGGACAAATCACATAAAAATGTTTATAAGTATTTTATTTCAAAAATTAAAAACAATAATTAACACCAAAAGAAATTTTAATAATCGATAGTGCTTCCTTTATTCACTTTGCATAAACGACGGGGCATGGAATTAACAAGGGATTGAAGAACAGATGTTCCAATTTGATTCCATTCCTTTATAATGGCCGTTTTTAGCTCTAATATGGTGTCAAACTGACGACCTTGTGAATAGACTTGTTGCGATAAGATACCCTATAGATTTTCCATGGGGTTCAAATCAGGGCTTATAGCAGGCCGGGACTCCAAAAAAAGTTTCGTGAACGTCGCAGAGAGGATAGGTGCGTTGTCTTGCTGAAACAGCCAGTCGTCTCTCCATAAATCCTCTGCAAAAGTGATAAGCACGTCGTCCAAGAGTTCAACATACTTAGCTGAGTTCATTTTATGTGAAATAAAACAAATTTCAGACTTTCCCCGAGAGCCGAATGCAGCCCATATCATGAGGGAACCTCCTTGAAAGTTCCTTCTATGACACGTTTGCCGTTCTTTACGGAAATCTGTCCAATATCCATGACAGCCATCAGGCCCGTCTAAATTGAATTTTTTTTCATCACTAAATATGACAGAATCCCATTCAATTGTACAAAATTTATACCGTTCAGCAAATTCTAAACGTGCAGATTTATGACGTGGCAGAAGCCTTGGTATTTGCAAGCGTTTTCTATATTTAACATTTTCATTATTCTTCAGAATCTGCTGAACCCTTCGCGTAGTGATGGGAAGATTCAATTGAAACCGTATTTGTGAGGGACTTAGCTTTTTATTAACAGCCAGCCGTTTTATCTCTCTTTTAGACCTCTCACTGACTTGAGACGGACGACCTGATCTCTTGATTTTGGCGTAATTTTCGGGATTTTTCAAGAAATTATTCACCGTACTTTTATCCCTGTTCAACTTTTCAGCTATTCTTCTGATTGTTGTCCCGCAATCCCTGTAAGCTAAAATTTTAGCCCGCTTTTCAGCAGTCAATGTTGTCCCCCTTGGCATTTTTATTGATTCGAACTGTAATTTTAAAAATTGCGAATTAAAAACTGCACGTGTAAATGCTAATCTTCATTAGTAGACTGCGTATACCTTGGTGAACTAACTAGTCTTATAAATCTAGACGAATTATCAATTTTACACCTAGAAAATATACTTCACGTAAAACTGTCCACTAGATTTATTTCGCACTAGTAATTTGGGCTTCTGAACAAAATTAAACACCAGCTGACTACAACGAAAAATTAACAAGTGGTATAAAGTGCCGTTGCATTGCGGTCGCTTGCAAAAATGATACGACGTCATCACAAATAGTGTGAGACTATTCATTTTCTCAGAAATACCTAGTGATAGTTTGTAGTTATAATTATTTCGCGCACTGCATTACGAGGGGCGTTCAATGTATTCTCGGTATCGGGATGATTTGATATTATTGTGGGTAATTAAAATATATCATTAGCTAACAACATTTTCTGAGAGTATTTATATAAAATTTCATGTTGATAACTTCATTAGTTTGTTTGCGACCTCCAGTGAGAGACGACGAAAATGACTGACGCGACAATGTTGAAGAAAATCGAGCATCATGCGGTGATTAAATTCCTCACTAAACAAGGAAAACCTCAAAAAACTATCCATGAAGAAATGGTAGCCGTTTATCAAGGCTCTGCTTCTTCACAGACTGTACAGAAGTGGTCAAGTGAATTCAAAAGAGGCAGGGAAAGTATCGAAGATGACGCCCGCCCAGGTGGGCCAATCATGGCGGCTACCCAAGAAAATCTGAAAATTATCGAAAAACTTGTACATATTACAAGATGCACGTGTAAAAATCAAGATGTTGGCAGAAATAACTAAGCTATCCGTTGGTAATATAAACACTATACTACATGATTATCTCAACTTTACAAAAGTCAGTGCAAGATAGGTGCCGCGCATGCTCACTGCGCTTCAAAAGCAGGCGCGGGTTGACACTTGTAAGGTGTTTTTAGAGCTGTGTGGCGACGATCCAGCAAGTGTTTTCGAAAGGATAGTTACAGGTGATGAAACGTGGGTTCATCACTATGACCCCGAGAGTAAACAGGAGTCTATGCAGTGGCATAAAAAGGGATCAGATCCTCCGAAGAAGTTCAAAGTCACTCCATCGGCTGGCAAAATCATGGCCACGGTTTTCTGGGATTCTAAAGGAATACTATTGATCGAGTACATAAAAAAAGGTGAAACTATCAACGCAGAAAAATACTCAACCACTTTACGGCGTTTGAGAGAAGCAATAAAAGAAAAAAGAAGAGGAAAGCTGGCAAAGAAAGTGCTGCTTCTTCACGACAACGCACCGGTTCACAGTGCGCGGCTCTCTAAGGCTGCTGTACGAGAGTGCGGGTTCGAGGAAACTAACCCTACAGCCCAGACCTGGCCCCTAGTGACTACTTTTTATTCCCAAATTTAAAAAAAGACCTCCGGGGAAAGCGATTTGCTGACGATAATGAGCTCAAGTCCGCTGTAAATGAGCATTTTTCAGGCCAAGAAGAAAATTATTTTTTTAAGGGAATAGAAAAACTTGTTTCCCGATCAAACAAATGAAAAATAAATTGTTTTCAAGATTTTATCTTTTTTCTAGAATACATTGAACGCCCCTCGTAGAGCTAATCTGAGGATAGAGGTCAGCTTTGGTCGGTCATTACATTGGAGGAACGACCAATGCATCGTAAGAGTTTATAGGGATAAATCATAGTGTAAACTATGTTATGGAGGGCGGAAAGAATTTACAATATCATTTTTGAGTGATCAACATTTACCGGATCCAGAGAACAAAAATTCATTAAAACAACTCTTGACGAAAGAACCCTGTGGGAAAAATTGAAACATTCTTAGTAAGTCATGCACAGTGGACACAAATTATCATTGAAAATAAAATATTTGTTCGAGATTTCCAGCGAGAGGAAGCTGCAGGAGAGATCTTAATTCACACAACTTTGCCCACTTAGCAGTAAAGCAGATAATGAACAATTTCTAAGCGAAGTTACCATGTAATGTCTGCCAGATTCTATAAAAAATATATTTTATTTCAAATCAAAACAGATATTACTATTTTTCATTTTCGTGATATTAATATTTTTCATTTAACCCTCTGTTTCCCAAAAATCAAATTCAAGCTCAACAATCAAATCCATAAATCTTTATCTGAAAATGTCAATTAATTTTAGACCTTCAGACTTTAGATATTAAATTTTAAATACAAACTTTCCATCAAACGTTCGATAGTCGAAAAGTTTCTACGCCTACACAGGAGTGCAAGTAATTTCATTAATATTGCAATCATCAGAGTCATGAAGGCCAACGCCCTGGAAAATTCACTTGAAATTCATTGATTTTCATTTTCACTTAAGTCTTTTCGGAAAGTGAAACCTTGCTCCACCATACTTACTCAAATCGGCAGGTTGCAACAGATAACAGCTACCAAGCTGTCCCAGCTAGCTACGTCCATATCTTGTGCATCTCTTCAATTAATTTTCCACAAACTGAAGAAACTAACTGTTTCGCCAGTACCACGAACTGTTTTCCAATCCGCATTACATAAAACATGTATACACGTCCATAACTAGCTAGCTACGACCACCATCATTTTCACACTAATTGGAAATTTTTCTTCATTTGCTGTATCTGGTGGATGTCGTCGACTGATGAATTAATGAAAATGTGAATCATTTAATTTGGCTAATGAGCGACATATTGTCGTTTTCATTAGCCTGCAACAATAACAATCTTCATTTCATCGAAAGCTGACTTCAGGGACTAGACAAGACTATGTAGGTAAGGTTCACTTGCCTTTTCCGTGTCGTCTACACCAACGAGATGGTCGGTGCCGTTTCCACATAGACGACAACAACAACACGTTTTTCACTTTTGCATTAAACCGTGGTGGAAATGAAGTTGAGTCCCCGCGGGTGTAGCAAGTTGTCCGTCCCACCTAACGCCGGTGACAAAGACGATGACAACGACCGTAATATGATATCTTAATGTGTTTTTCATCATTCGGAAAATACTCTCTACAGGTAGATTCGCGAACGTCTAAGGGAGATGGATTGGATGTTGTTGAATGACGTGTAGAATGCAACAGATATCGGTGTAAAACGTGTTTGGGGAAAATGTATTTTTATGAGCGATTCTTCAGAAATATCTAGAGACATTATGTCTAAATATAAACTAAAAAAAGATTTTCATTGAAAATGCATAGATGCGCCCATAAATGATTTCACACTTCATTCGAAATATGATCAGAATGTAGTGGAGAATTTAGATAGATGAGAAATGCATTTTCCCCCATCTATGACCGTTCGAGATTTCTTCTTTTATATGGCGCGAAAAGGTAATGAAAGTCGTTTTTAATTAAAGAAACGAAGAAATTTTAATGAAAAATATCGCTTGAATAAACGATAGATACTTATAATTGATATTATATTAGAAATTAGACATAGCGATAATGCGGCTGAAAATTAAACAATACCTAATAATTTCACACTAGTGATGTGAGAAGAGTGAATGCAGGTGCAATCTAAAAGTGCATAGTGACCACTTGAAGTAGTTGAAAACGGAAATTGTCAGAGAAATCATTATGATAGAAAATAATCCATAATCTAATGTATGACAGTCAGAAGAAACATCAAGTGAAGCATGAACTTGACGAAAGAGCTCATTGGATCAATTCCAAAAGTTTCACTCAATCGCAGCCAATGATTATTGAGTTTTATTGTAGATAACAAAAAACAAGTCTTCAAATGATACTCGGGTCTCCAAACCATTGATTATGTAAGAATTTTTACTTACTAAAAAACCCAATCTACAGGCCATGGTGATCTGGATCACTCTCGCATAACTTCAACCCGGTGGTGCTTACTCACCTATCGATGCCTACCTACTTTAGGAGTCACCACGGCTTGTACTTTACCAAACCCTTTTTCTGATTTGTGCGCAATATATCCTCAACATATGCTGAGTCTATACGTCAGCTGTCTTAGTTACGTAGAATCATTTCCAAGATCCAATCGTAGTCTCGAAGATGATCCTCAAACTTGCGAACCATTTTGACGCAAAAAAATGTATGGTGAGCATCATCACACTCATCCACAGAGTACCGCCAGTACGGTGTGGTATGTTAAGATACCTTTTAAAAATGCCGTGCCCTTTGGAAATTGGCACAGGTAGAAATTATCTCTCCTCGGTCACGGCTGACCCATGGGTCTAGAAGACGTCGAGTGACTTTTGTTGCTTCCACTCCAACACAGTTGCCAAAGTTAGAGTGATACCGCCAACAGGGCATCTTCCCACAGTGCGATAGCTGCAGGGGATATGTGGGGTACCTATACGCTGGACGCTGACAAAATACGTTCCAGATTTTTTCGTTACGTTCGGCCAAATTTCCGTCCCATTCAGCAAAATGGAGTTGGTCGTTCCCATAAGTAGTCTCCGACAATTTGTTCAGCGACCTGATGACTCTCAGAGCCCTATCACATACTTTATTGGTGTGGTTCCAGCGTCACTCCCAGGTATCTTACCCAATAAATCGCTAATATACCTAGGATTGAGGGAGCTCTACGGCGTCCACTGCCATCCAGATGACAGTCGTTATTCTCCGCTTCGCCAGCCGATTGTTGTCTTCAAAAGCGCAAACTCTAGCCCACGGTTGGTCATCATGTCTTCTCATGTCTTAGTTAAGCAGCAATTATCATCATCAGTTCTGGAAGTGATTACTGCTGCCACATTATCAACATAACACGCCACAAATACATCCGTTGACATTTCCAGGCAGAGCAGCCCATCGTAAATGATACTCCGGAGGTCAGGTCCGAGGATTGGTCCGAGGATTGATCCCAGTGCTGCCCCTGAAGTAACAAGTCTCATCTGACCTCTTTCGTCGATATTGGCCAACAGTCATCGGTTCTTAAGATAGTCCCGCATCATTACCAACAAGTTTTCAGGAATGCGAAAGCTATGCTCAAGAGCTCAAAGCACATCTGTCTACCTCGCCTAATTGAACGCAATTTAAACATCTAATGTTACGAGCAAAACGACCGGTCTGGCCCTGTAACCTGTCTCCTTTTTTCTTGACACTTCTCCAATTTCTGCCCTTTGTTTGCTGTGATATCTATCATACCTATCAGATAGATCACCAGCTCTCAGTAGTCCATGAGGGCCAGGAGTCGTCCTATTCTTCATTCCAAATACCACTTCGATCAGCTCCTCCACAATGAGAGAAATGTCCCCTTCATGACGATGATGACATCATCTGTCACTGGCGTAGGCGCCAGGAACAGCGAACCGAAAATGCATTCAGCGTTGCTACGCCCTTGGGAGCGCTATACCTTCACGCCCCATGTATGACTTGACCTCCTCGCAAAGGATCTGCCAATCTTAATCGCTTTGGCCAAGTTCCTTGGTGTCGTCTATGCTGCCGAAAGCTCGGCTGCCCTTGTCTATTCCTGCGCGCTAGGGGGACGTATCGCAGTCGGGAACCTCATTTTTTCATCAGTAGACCTGTTTCTCTCGACGTGAGGGTTTATGCAGGGGCATCGAGACTTCACAAGCTTTCTGAATCCACCGCAACGTTTTTTGCACAGCAGACTTTATTACTACATTAGTACGAAAACAACCAAAACTATCATAGCCAACAATCCTATCTCGATTTCGCAGCAAAAAATCTGTTAAATTTGGTTTATGCTTAGATTTTTAATTTGATGTCTGCATCGGAAGAAATGAGGGGAAGAAAATGTTATTTTTTATTCAATATGTTTCAAGGTGGCGTCGCAGACACAGAGTCACCCATATTTTCGAATAAGTTCTATTAGACCAGCCTCCCTCTACTCAAGCCCTACAACCTGTGAATTTCATCGTGATATCACGATTCAGCAGTGAGGTGTTAAAAAATAGGTAATCTGGTTAAGGGTTACCGTTTTTGTGGGACAGGAAATTTGGAAAATTTGTAGTGGGTAAAACATTAAACTTATGAATCGTTTAACTTTTTCAGAAAAGTAAAAACTTTCCAGGAGCCTCGATTATTTGGAGAGTTTTTTTCTTTTCGTTATAATCCGATGTTTCTGTTAAATGTTTCTGTTTATCTCAACTCGAAATTAGAAAAAAAATTATTTGTTTACTTTTAGGCACTCTAGCGCCTACATAGGATTGAAAATTTCTAAAGCGTTATCATAGCTAAGGATTAAACGTACGTGAATTAAACGAAAGCTGACCTTTATTAATATTTAAATTTATGATTCCTGCCGATATCGGCTCAAGAGACATGTTACCAGAAAATTTGTTCAAGACTTCTTCACACAACTTTGATGACGCCGCAAAAGCTGACGGACATTGACTGTGGAGTTTTGATGCACCTTGCACCTTTAGATTATCATTGTTTCAAGTTTCATTGATGGTATAAAGCTACCTTCGAAAGTTTTTCGTCAAAAACTAAAGATGTTCTATTTCGATGGGATTACGGATCTGCCCCGAAAATGCCAAAACTTCATAGATAATAATGGACAATATGTATTGAAATAAAATGAATCTGAATGAAATAAAAAATCGATTAAAAATGATTAAAATCTCACAACACTTTTTACCTTAACCAATATATTGCGATGTTTTGAACAATGCTCACTTGAAGAGTCCCTACAGGTCCAACTAGAAAACTTATGGATAGATATTTAATTCAAACTAATTCGGTTTTAAATGGTTCGATGACGATCAATATCCGAACTTAGTGATGCACTACTTATAGTTATTTTTTGAGTCAAACACCTATTTGTAATTTAACAACTGCGAGCAATTTTCAAGGGTTGTTTGGACATGCGCCCATGCGTCGTAGCCATTTTTATTTACCCAACACTAGTTTCTAGAAGCCACTCCCGTTTCTATAATGGACCCATGTCTTAATGCATGGAAGCATGTCTGAACAGCCTTTTACACAAATATCTGAAAATGATAGCGTTGAAACCCATGAAAGAGGTTCCCTAAACGAATGAGAAAATGAAAATGATGAAAATGATAGCGACAAAGACGAAAATGATGTTTAATGTAGAATATATGTATATTCATCTTGTTTGTGCCAATACACACTGATTTAAACATAAATTATTTATTAGATTTATTAAGACAAACTATACAGACAAACGGATAAATTCAATGTAAGGGATATTATATTTATGGAAAAAGCTAAGATAATAAATAAAATACTCAATAACAATATCAAATCTTCGATATGTCTAATAAGACACTGTGATTATCACAGCTATCACACAAGATTTAAAGATAATCTCAGGCTTGATATCGCTAGAACGAATAGAAAACAGAAAGATCCTATTAGATTAGCTATGGAAATCTTTAACAATTTACCTAACTCTTTGAAGAATGCTAGCTCTTTTCCCGTCTTTAAAAGGCTGCTGAAGAATCACATTAGAACCATGTAAAGTAAATCACGTACTATTTACTACTAGTTTTTACTGATTGCTGATTTTTGAAATTTAAATTTTTTTTTTTTGCATCCCTCATAACAGCACTCTGTTGCTGTCTGGGAAGCACTTTCTCTCGTTTTGTTTTCTTCTTGAAAATCCTTTAATTAATTTTTATTTATATTATGAAAGAGCTTCTTCTTCTTTGCATGCTTTTTATTTTTCATCTTTTCCACTAATTTCCCATCAACTAACTCGATTTTACTTTCTTTATTCTCCAGTTATCCTATTGATGTTTTCTTTTTAATTATTATATAATTTAATTTCAAATTAAATGTGTCGAGAGTGTGGTTTGGGATTCCTTTCCTATCCTATTCCCTTTCGGGGGATGATGATAATTCTAATTGCTTTTTTTCTTGACTAAGCGGCTTACTGCTGCTAGGAAGAAGAGGCTCTGCAATGAAGCTGATCCCATTGTGTTATTGTTATGTAAGAATAAAATATAAAATTAACCTGTATGATTTACTTAGCATACGTTTTTTTCTTTTATCAGTTTCAATCAACTTAGTGTAGATTTTTAATTCAATCTCTGTAGATCTAGCTGGCCTTGTACTATGTCTGAGTGAATGTTATATCCTTCGGATAGTAGTAACTATTTTCAAAATATTTATTTGAATAATATGTAGATGATTTTACTGTTCATGACCTCAACAAATACTCTTTTACATGCAATTATGCGAAAATCTTTTGCTTGCATTGGATCTTATCCCACATCTTGGGGATGTTGATTCCTTTGGACATGTCTGTCTTTTCAAATATCAACTAAAAGTAGCCACTCAGCGTAAATAACCCCAAATTTTTTTGCAACTTTATTATCTGATACCTGCCTAAGGCACTGTTAGTCGAGATTTTCGTAGAGCAAAAGCTCTTACCGACTGTAGTGAGAATACATCAAAAAAATCTAAGCCTTTATACTATGACGTAAGTCTGGGAAGCCCTGGCTCTCACTCTATAATTAAAGTTACATACATCGTTTAAGCCTCGTAGCCTGAAAAGCATGTCACGATATTCATAGAGGGGATGTACATACAAATTGGATACAGCTTTACATTAGTCATGTTCTTTTGCACCACCATCGTCAGTTGTTAAGGACAGTAGCATTGAAAATAACAACAATCTTGTCTCAGTTATTGTTATTTACAATGCTACTATCCTATTCAGTTCTCGATAGAAGCATAAAAAACGCGACCTTTAGGTATTTCAGCTAATACGCAAATTATCGGAAAACGATTAGTCCGAAATTCTTATTCTTCATATTCATGATATTCTCATACTTCATCAAATATCCTCTAGCTTCTTTGTTTAATTAATGATTCTGGAGGACTATTTCCAAATTTTAAGCGCATGCAATATTCTATGAAATATATCAAACTACTTACCAGAGCAACCAAGAAATGCAAGATGGAGTAGCATTTACCTGGTACGTGATGTCCGAAATATATTCGCAGCCTCTGTGCAAATTTATCCACGAACACAACAGTTTCGAACAGACAACGCACCATTTATTGTACCCGTCTACTAATATTATCACTTTGCCACATGAAACAGAACAAAAGAAAAGTGCAAAAAAACATCACGAACCCGAAAATCCTTTACGAACACAAAAATCACCTAATTCGTGACTAGACTTGAGAAAAGAAAAGCGCGCAATGTCAACGAGACGCAACCAACCTGCTAGATCAACCTGTCATCATTTCGAGCATGCGCATTACACCGGCCGATGCACAAATTGTGTTAAATACGTTAGTGAAATTCAAAGGTTTGAATTTATCTGTACCGATCGAATTTAGAATGCACTACAATTGATAACTTTATCCGTATAAGAAGCTTTTTGCTAAATTTTCTCCGAAACTGGAAGTCTAAAGTGTTATTTCACAATCAAATCTGACCTTCCATTCAAATAACTTTTCCGTGTAGTTTTGTTTTTGCTGGGCATACACCAAAGCTAAAGGTTCACGGACTATCAGAAAACATAGAAAATGCACTTGAAGATTCAAATTTAGAGGAAAATTTGAAAAAAAAAATGTTTCTTTTAACAATAAACATTTCAATTGAATCAGTAACGACAAATTTAAATCGTTGCAATTCACTTGTCCGTTTGTCGATCTGCCGGTGGAATGAACCTGCTAGAATGGATGACAGGCATAGAGAGGCCAATCTAGCAGGTTGCTTACGTCTTGTTGACTTTGCGCGCTTTTCTTTTCGCGTCGCGGAAAAGTCAAGGATTTGGTGATTTTTGTTATCATTTAGGGTTTTCGCGTTCGTGATACATCTTATGCAGTTTCTTGTGCTGTGTTTCAGTTGCGCTGTCTTTCTTGTCCTGTATTTCTTGTACCAAAGTGAAAATATTAGTAGACGGACGCGATAAATTGTGCCGAAAGTGTTCAGTGGATTCGTGAATAAATTTCCAAAGTCAGAGTAGTGTGGATAGGAGTCCATTTTTCGAAAGAACTGATAACCATCAAATATCTGCTTAGATTGCGACAGAGGCTGCGTAATTATTTTAGAGCTCGTGTACCAGGTAAATACTACTCTATCCTGAATTTCCTATAGTTACTCTGCTAAGTAGTTTGAGATATATATGTCATAGCTCCATGCATGTGCACTTACATTTTTGCAAATGATTCTCCAGAATCATTATTAACTCAGCAGAGAAGCTATGAGAAGTATAAAAATAACATGAATATGAAGAATAGCATTCCAGAATTATCGTTTTCCGATAATTTGCGTAATAGCACAAATAATAGTCGCGTTTTTTGTGCGTCTATTGAGAGCTGGTTAGAATAGTAGCAATGAAAGCAACATCTGGGAAGAGATTGTTGTTGTTTTCAATGCTACTGTCTTTAACAACTGCCGATAGAGACACAAAAGAACACGACTACTGTAAGACTTTAGAGAATTTATGATAGAGACGTGCGAGTTGCTTTATCCTTGTTTGTAGGTACATTTCCTATTATAATGATCGTAACACAACTTTCAGGCTACGAGGCATAAGCGATGTATTATAACTTTAATTATAAAGTGAGAGCCAGGGCCTCCCAGACATACGTCATAGTATGAAGTCTAAGATTTTTTTATGTATTCTCACCATAGTTAGCAAGATCTTTTGCTCTACGAACACCTTGGCTGACGGTGGATCTTAGTCAAGTATCAGACAATAAAGGTGCGAAATGATATTTAGAATTTAACCTGCCGTGAGGTTTAAGCCCATTTCTTCTTTTCTTAAATTATCAACTTCATACCTAAAAAGAAACATAGACATGGCTTCACAGAAAAACCAAATTACTTTAGTGATCTCATCAAGATATAAAACATTCTTCAGCCGTTCTTAGTCCACCTACTGAAAATTAATTACTCTAGTCGCATCTTCTGTCCTTGCAATGAGACTTTCCCGTTGTCATATTCATAACTCATTTGGATTTTCTTCGCCACAAATTTTTGTCTCCGTTGCTTTGTTTTAACCACAAAGCAAAAACACAAAGGCCATCGATCGCAAGGAAACTTACATCCCCCATTAATTTTCGAGACAAAATAACAAGGAAATGAATAAATGCAATGTCAAAACTTACTCCACAACCGCAACCAATATCCAGCTTCCTTTCTCCTTGTTTACATAACGACAATTAGCTCGTTCTGTGCGCTGGCTGAAGTGATGGGTGAGTTAGTCCGCGACAATAAGACAAGAGCACGAAAATATTCTCGCGTTTTGTCCAAAATTCACTGAATCTGGTGTTGACGAAAAACAATGTGGACGAAAATTACGTCGACGAGATGATGATTCACATGAATAGGACACACTTGAAAGCGATAGCGACAACAATCGATTTTCTTCCTAATCTGCCATGTAGCACGATACTGCTCCGACCCTGAAATGGATTTTCACTTTCGATTCACTCTTAGGAAGGCCTGATATTTGGCAACTGAGACACCGAGGGAAGTACACCACAAAATACTATTGCACCACAAAATCTTTCAGGCTCATTGAACCTATCTATCGGACACAGAACTCTGCTAAATTCGACACGGGGCTCGGGAAATGAACAGAACTGGGCGGACGAGAAATTCAAGATTCACGCGAACAGCGAGAAGAACAAAAAGGCGCTCACTCGAACAACTGACGGTCTGCTGCCGAGAATGATGCTGGCTGTTCTGTTGGCTCGACTGCTGCTTCGATGGATCTGATCTGTTCGATGGCGCTACAACGCAAGCTGTTTCACTAAATTAGCCAAGTCTACGCACAATTTCCAATCTCGTATTGCAAATCGAACTAAAATTACACCACGGCTCCGAAGCGAAAAGGAATTCTCGACTAGCACATGCAGCAGGCATACAAAGTCACGAACTGTCGATGGCTCGCACTTCGAGAACGTAACACGAGAACGAACACACCTTTTCGTAATGCGTATTGCACTTTGGATTGAAATTGATTTGAAATTCTTGAGCTAGCAAGATCAGCCTATGGCGACTTCTAACTTGAAGTAATTCAATAGACAATTTATCGATAGATTAAGTTCGGAATTTGCTTTCTTTAATGCTTCACTTATTGTTACTATTCAAGCAAGTGCATATTTCGTTCGATTTCTTTCTCACGCGATACGCGAATTTCAGTTATACTATTACGTTCTCAGTAGTGAGCTTTCAACGCTATGTACGGCAATTGTAAATTCAAAACTAAATTTCGCGACGGCAACGAGCAAAAGTATCAATAATATAAGAAATTATTGTCCACGAGCACATCTAACTCCGACGGCTACTTTGCACAAAATGACACTCGTGCATGGGCTGGGGAACTTGACATTTCTACAATTGGATATTGTAGGCTTTGTTTGGGTGATGTTGCGGAAACATTTGATAGCGAGAATCGATTTAGTCATGATGCCGGTCGCGAGAAACGTTAACGCGTGTTTAGAATTTGAATTAATTGCATTTGTTTAATGCGTTATGGAAAGCCTAGACATTTCCAACACAATATAAACTAACCCGTGTTCATTTATTTGTGGTTCACTTATGTTCGGATAAAGTATTTTTGTACATTTTAAATTGAATATTTGTACTAATCAATTACTGCAGATACAATACGGATTGATTCAAGATTGAGTTATAAGCAGTGGAAAGTAGACGGATTGTATAAGGGTCTTGATTCCGCTGTTTCAAACTCAATCCCGTTTGAATCCGGACTGTATATTAAGCTATTGACTTCATACCGATTTTAAGTTTTAAATATTTCCTTGACAATATTTTCTAATCGCTATTAGTAAGCCAAAATACAAAATGTCAAATGATCAATGATAGCATCCTAAATATAATTCCGTAGCCGTCATAAAATGTCGAACAAATCTTCAAGAGAATTTCGTAGTTTTTCAACGACTTTAGAAGTTCTGCGAAAGAATACTTTGCTGTCCGAAGATACGTATACGCCGAAGCGATTTTTCAATGAGGATAGTGAAACTGAAGGTATAGAAGACAGAACCGAAGCTGAAGAAGCGGAGCCTGAGCAGGAAGACGAAACAAAAATTTTTCTGCACGAGAAAGGTGAAAAGACTTAATCTTCGTATGTTTGCATATTAGTTGTTGCATCGAATACTTCTATGTCTTGATTCCACACAATGTATCGCAGGTGGACATCTAGAGAGCTCAGAACTATTCAGACGGACCAAGACAATTGATATTTCAATAACAAATAACGACTTGATTTACTCACACCCTTCGTTCGATTTTCCTAAATATTTCCAGGGCACCCACTGTATCTCATTAGGCCTGAAGATCTGATTCCGAAATTTTGGTACTTAGAGAACTTTGTGTCGGACGACTATTGTTTCTTCAAACCCGATGTTCTGGAGGAGAAACTCAAAGTGAAAGAATGGAACGAAGACGCCATTAAACTCTGTATCCTCTTGATTCACGACACAATCGCCTTTTGTTTCGATAAACAATTTAGCAATCGCATGGGTGTGGCGACGATGGAAATTATATATCAAGCTTTTGATTTTTTAATGTGGAACATGAGTGTATCCTTGGAGAATTTTTTTTTCGTCAAATAATCTTATTGTATGCAGTTGATGATATTCCAACTAGTATGGCGATATTCACTCCAACGGAATGCTTTCTAGTGGCCAATTACTTCGCAGCACAGTTTGATTCGGTATTTCTATTACTGAAGGCTGTTGCAGTCCCGAACTATGAAATCCGCATTCCGGTTGAGGGTACCTAAAATTATCTCAAAATCTCGCATGGGAGTATAAATTCACGAAACCTCAGCATGAATTTATTTAATTTAAATAAATAAAAATAAAAGATGTCCAGACTGAAGAGGTATCTTGTATTCCTTGAAAGTATTGTAATCGCAATAGATTTAGTTTTTAGCTTCTTTATAGTGTACTATTATGCACCTCGGACCGCATGTTTCACTTCAAAGCTAACTGTAACTCTTTACGATAAGCCAAACAACTTGTGTGATTCCCATTTTTTTTTTCCTGATCAATTTAATCTTTCGATGAATCGGGGTGTGTCTTTTTCTATCGGGTTTCGACTTGTAGTGTGATCCCAAAGTAAACTTGGATACATTTCGAAAAACAAATCCTGGCGAATATTCAAAAATAATATTAGTGCTGCCATACATAGACAACATTGCAATATCGAAAGACATTCATCGATACTCGAATCGCATTCCAATGCAGTGGGTTTTGACGTCTGTCAATACTGTCTACACAAATACGGGAAACGGGTTCTTGTGGCGGACGGAGACTATTTACGTTTTGTTTGCAAACTAATTACCTAAAAATACCTTAACACATACAAATAACATTTTACTGTCTTAGTTTCGTATTATTTCACGCTTTGAAAATGGTAAAACCTTGTTTCCGTTGTATCTGCAAAGTATTTTCTTGCCAACATAACCTCACCGGCATCTATGTACTTCAATTTTCAGTTCTCGGTGCTACATAAACAGGATCAAGCTCACGACGAGTGTATATGGTCGTGTACATGGGGTAGATCCACAACAACCAATAATAAAAACAGCGAAGAAGCAGATCCAGATGCAAGTCGTGATTCGATGCACTCGCAAAGCACGCCAGAGACGAGAGATTTCATAGTGACCGGTGGTTTAGACGATCTGGTCAAAGTTTGGGATGTACGAGCTGATAATTCGTTGAGCTTGAGACACCAGCTGACTGGACATTCATTGGGTGTAGTTTCAGTTGCCGTGAGTTCAGATGGGAGCAGTAGGTTTTGTAACGGATTTCGTTATGCGTACACTTTCAAGCAATGCATTTTTTCGTAGAAATTGCCAGTAGTTCCTTGGACTCAGGGCTTTGTTTTTGGAATGCAAATAAAGGACAATTAGAAAACCAAATCGCTCTAGGGCCGGTTGATCTGTGGACTGTAGCATTTTCTCCCTGCGATAAATATGTGATCTCAGGCTCACATGACGGCAAGATTTCAATGTACAGTGTGGAAACTGGAAAAGCCGAACAAGTTCTCGATCCACAAAATGGAAAATTTACACTCAGCATAGCCTATGTAAGGTTCTAATCGCTCTTAAAACATATAAATCTACGTTTTAAATGTTATTATTCAGAGTCCCGATGGGAAGTACATTGCCAGCGGTGCTATTGATGGAATAATAAACATTTTCGATGTGGCTGCGGGGAAAGTTGCACAGACCTTGGAAGGTCACGCCATGTCTGTGAGAAGTTTATGTTTCTCGCCAGACTCTCAGATGCTTCTGACTGCCTCGGATGATGGTCATATGAAGTTGTATGACGTGTGAGTATTCTAACACTCAATGCTCGCTTGATGCATTTACGATTTTTCCTGATTTTCGATCGTGGTCCATTTCAGAGCTCATTCTGATGTCGCCGGCACACTTTCAGGTCACGCCTCTTGGGTGCTGTGTGTTTCATTCTCAGCCGATGGGAAGCACTTCGCCTCATCCTCGAGTGATAAGACAGTAAAAATCTGGGACTTTGCCGAACGTAAATGCACACACACTTTCAACGAACACAAAGATCAAGTCTGGGGCGTCAAATACAATTTCGACAACGATAAGGTCGTATCGGTTTCGGAAGATAAATATCTGAATTTGTACTTCTGCCCGCCAAATGTTGTAATTTAGTTGTAAGCTAGAAAAACGTATATGATGATACAAAAAAAGGAATGAAACGCAAGTTGTTTAAGCTTATGTTTAATACATAATTTATTTACAAAAGACCAATTGAATTTTACTAGTTAGCTGACTAATATCTTAAGGCGATGATCCTAAGAGCTAAGAGATAATTACTTTTTATTGCTATTAAATGGATCATTTGACGAAAGTTGTGGATTGTTCCTGGCCCGAACACGAAGAATATTTTCCCGTTGATTTCGGTCGGGGATGTGAATTTGAAATGTTCGGAAATGCTGGAGGATTTTACCTAGAAGGAGAATTACATCGAATGTTATAGAATGTGGAATGACAGTTTTAAGTAATTTTAGCCGAAGTTATTTTTTTTTTTTACTTTATGGTAAAGCTATGTTAGATATACTAATAAGCCTACAATTAGATATTACAATACACAAGTATAAAGCTACGGATTTATTAGACACAGAAACATAATACATTTTATAATTAAATTTACATACCCGCAGTCTCTTCGTTTAATTTGAAATCATTTGCAATTTTCTGTTTCGTCCACGTGTCTGGATCACTATTATGGTCAGTAATAAACTGCAATGCTTGTCGAAGCGAGCATTTGCCGAGTGCAACTGTCTGCGGCTCCTTATAACCATATTCAAAATCATCCACCATATGTCGGTCCAGCGGCAGTGGTCGATTCGGATGTTGTGCTGATCGCTTTTCAAGATCAATCTACAAATGAGACAAAGCAAAATATAATTTGTATCTTTGATCATATTCCAAGTGTACACTTATTAGGTTAAGAGTCTTACCATAGTGTCTTTTGATGTTACATAAACTTGTTTCAATCGATTGTCGAGGCCACTGTCCTTCTTTGATTGCTTCTGAACAAATTCAGGATCGTCTGTAAGAAATACTCTTAGTCATCATATTCATCGAATCGATAATTGAAACGAAGTTTCCAAAGATATTCCAAATAATTCACCTTCCAACACTCTTTGCATGTCTTTCAGATTTGATGGGAATTTCGGTGCTGCATCGCGTTTTTCTTTTTCAAGTAATCGATGAGCACGATTCTCCACGTTAAATCTCTTTGCTTTTCGTGACATCACAGACATTACTTTCCCCATTCTGTGAGAAATTTGCCCAAAATTCACGAACTTTACGGACAGTTGATTATTGAGGTTAGAAAAAAATCTAGTCTTTTGACAGTATTCACGTCACTTTGACAATTGTGGACCTGTCAAGTTGTCCAGAGGCGGAGGCAAAACATTTGAGCGTGCAAGCGCATCCAATTGGCAGTCGCGGCGAATAAATCCTGGGCGAATTGAATTCCTGTCAAATTGGTATTGTATATTTTTCCAAAATCAAAAATATTTTGCGTTTGAAAATATTTACAAATCTCTTTCTGCTTCAATTACTGAAGTGTTAACACGTCTGTAAACGAAATACACCAAAAACTAGTCAATAAATTCTTATCTGACAACCAATTGCAACTTTAGTACTCGCACTTGACTCGAGTATTGTTGGAATGTCGCTGCATCGAGCGAGCTTCGGACAAATTTCAATTCAATTCCAATATGGCTGCTTGTCGCTTGCCAACTTGTGTCCGTGCCTCTCTTTGTTGTGTTCGCGTCAATTGAATCGTTTTCATCGATATTGCGGCGTCCCATTGAATTTAAAACAAGCAAAACTCGATTTTAAAAAAGATCCGTGTACCCCAAAGTCTAGTGATCACTTGGAAATCCTGCTGTCGCGTAGCCTTCTGTGATTCGTGCGTATGTGCCTTTCAATTCGACAACGAGTTTCCCATTGCATTTTCTCAGATATCTTGCTAATTTTCCCAATAAATCGAAGAAAACCTCGAATGTTACTAGTATTCTAGTAAAAAGTTAATAGTTTTCCAATGAATATCGGGTGATTAAATCGAGTTTTGTGATTGTGCTACGAATTATTTGGACTATTGTGCCCCAAATACTCAGTCAATGTCGAATTCGTGGGTAAAGTAGCGAATGTACCGAGCGACACATCAGACAGATCAGTCTCGTTGCGAGATTGTGCAACTCCGTGCTCTGCGAATTTGTGTTAACGCTGGCGAAAGGAATTGTCCGTGGTCACGTATCGTCGTGGTCTTAGCTAATCCAGTGATTTTCGAAGTGCCCTGCTCGATTTTCGTACAAATGCGATCCTGATAACGGAGCAACGTTGCGGATTATTGTGACGAAAGTGAAACCCTTGTAACGCTCATATCTTGCGTTATTAAGCCACTGAAATAGTGCCTGAGGCCTCTGTCGGCGCGAGATTGCGAGGTCATCCGCGATATTTCGGACTGCAGCCAGCTTGTCGGTCAGAGTATTTGGTCTGCTAAAAACTAGTGTGTTTGAACGAGAGTGCTGCCTTTTGGGATTAATATTCATGTCACACGGAGCCGTTTCTTCGGGCGGCGCCTTGAACGTAACCGCATGCTTGGAGTACCCCCCAAAATAGACTTGGGATCTGTGCCTTGAACGGCACCGCTGATGGTAAGTTCGAATCATTGGTTACTTACTCCTTTACATTTTCGAACGGTTAGTGATTTTTGTGTGAGTTCGCTAATATCTTGGTGTAGTTAGTGATTGAATTGAATCGCAAACTCGCAAAACGCTTACGAGTTTTACATTTCACGGGCTGTCAGCTTGGAATTTGTCCATCACGCACGCAATGAGCGATTTCGACCTCGATCGTCCCGAATGTGAACGCTTTTGGTACAGATCCAACCGCTGCAGGGGAGTTTTATTCTGTCTGACTTGAAAAATGATTTTCGATTGGATTTTCGGGTAGCGGCCGCCCGCCCGCCACAGTGAGGGAAAGATCAACTCGCTGCCTCCGACGATGCCGTCTAGCAAAAATGCACCCTGGGCTAACTTGGCCAATGCTGTAGATGCTAGACGACGGCCAACAAAATCGATCTGATATTGTTGGGATTGACGATGTTGGAGCCAGAGCCAGCGAACGAACGAGGGGCGTGCGAGCAGGCCAAGATCTCCACTATGAAATGCTGTATGTGGCTGCTGTGCAATTTCAAAGGTATGTGGATAAATACCGTCCATTCCGTACGTCTGTTCGCTTGTTGGAGCTCTGCGGGCTTGCTATTTGGCGATGCTGCGATGTTGCTCGGAAACGGAATGCGCTAGTGCGAGTTCGCTTAGCATATAGATAGAGTAGTGCTGCTAGGCAAGCAAGCAGGCAGTGAAGCTAGGTTGCCAGATCTTGACGTTTGAGTTGTTTTCAAATTGGAATTCACAAATCTAGCGGAATGAAAGAGGAATCTAGTCAGCGAAAGAGAGCGATTTTGGCAATTAGTTTGTCAGAAAGACAAGGAATTCATAAGGACATGGGTGTCTGTGCCAATGAGCTGATAATTTTCAAAACCAGGATTAAAATTAAAATCTAGTAGCTATTTTGTAGCAGTAAATAATCGAAAGTTCTTATTATATGGGTTGGTTAATGGGGAAGGATAGCTAGTGAATGATTATTGCTAATGTTGTCCACAATCAAACGCAGATACATGTATATATACACATATACTATGAGCATCAAAAGTGAGTGCCTACCTTCCAAATTTGTTTTTGAGCTTAAATGAAAAAAAAAAATACCGATTGAAAAATATTTCTGATTGAGGAATATTAAACCTTTATTTGTTAAAAACAATATACTAAAAAATCAGTTCCATATATTCACTAACAAAAAACAAAAAGTCAATGAAATACGAGTCAAAAGTAAGTGCACACTTCATATAATAAAAATGCATATAATAATTTTAAGAAAAACTAGTATTTGGTTTGACCGCCATTTGCCTTTAAAACAGCTTCAAGTCTTCTAGGCATGGATTCTACTAATTTCTGGTAAATTCTACTGGTATATTATCCCATTCTTCCTTAAGAGCATTTTTCAAATTTTCCTTGCTTTTGATTAGACGTTGCCGAATTTTCCTGCCTAAATAATCCCATAAATGCTCAATGGGGCTGAGGTCTAGGGATTGGAGGGATGATCCAATACCTTGGGAGTTCTATGAAGCAACCACAACCTTACTAAATAGGAAGTGTGCTTAAGATCGTTATCTTGTTGGAAGATCCACGTCCTAGGCAATTCCAATTTCGCAACACTGTCAGCCATATTTCGCTGCAAAATATTGAGATAGCCTTGCTTATCTATTGTACTATCAATAAATCCAAGGTTTCCAACTCCCGATGCTGCTATACACCCCCAAACCATAACAGATCCTCCGCCATGCTTCACTGTGCCGGAAACATTGTTTTCATGGAACACAGTATTTTTAGTTCGCGAAAGTTTTTTATTTGTATAGCCGCCAAATATTTAAAATGTACTCTCATGAGAGAATAAAACGTTTTTCCAAAAATTATAAGTACAGTTTTTATATTTTTTAGCATAATTTTTGCGTTTTTTTTATTCGCTTTAGAAATAAACGGCTTCCTTCGTTATGCTCTGCCATGTAACCCATGTTCATTCAATATTCTTCGAACGGTGGAAGCTGAAACGGATTGATTGTGTGTCGCGGAATAATTTTCAGCTATTTTTGCTGAACTTGAACGTGGATTGCCCTTAACTTCTTTCACTATATTTCTTATTTATTTTCTATTTTAATTCCCTGGCCGTCCAGATCTTTTAAAATTGTCCAATATTTTGAATTTATTGTATTTATCAATAATTTTTTAAACTGCCCTGTGCGGTCTTTTACGTTCACAATACAAATTCACTATAATTTTTCGTGTTTCTGGCTCAGTTTCTTTCCTCATTTTCACACCTTTCTTCTAGCACGTTTTAAATCAAACTAACTCCTTCAAAAATGACTTTACCAAGAATTTTTACGATTGCTGTTTCCTGGAAATTAAATTGAAGTTGTATTCCGTTATAGTGAAAGATCCGTGACTTTGTTTACAGCTAGAATCTAGCAACGTTTGAACACGTGTGCATTTACTTTTGATTCATATTTCATTGACTTATTGTTTTTGTTCCTATGTAGATTTTTTGTTATTTAATATATGGAATTGATTTTTTTGTATATAGTTTTTAACAAATAAAGGTCTGATATTACTCAATCAGAAATATTTTTCAATCGGTAATTTTTTTTTTATTGAAGCTCAAAAACAAATATGAAAGGTGTGCACTCACTTTTGACGCTCACAGTATATACATGGCTAATTTCGTGACACACTTCTTCAGCTACAATAGAAAACTGTACATTAGCAATAATAACATGCTTTAAATATTATCACAAATCCATGTTGCGCTGTGAATTCAACAATTTCGATGATCAATGTTTAAAAACATCAGTAGATCTGGTATACAATTATATTCGTCCGTCAATGAATCTTTTATGATCACTGCCGTCTGAAAAATATTGCCCATATATAATGCTGCTTTAAATTTTGCAGAAAAAGTTGGTAAAAATCATGCCGAGTAAGTCTTAAAAAAGGAATTTCGACCCAACAGCGATATTTGGCCCATATATTCAAATATGTCTAACACAAAATGTCCCAAGGGGGATATACACTCCTTATCACTTGAATAGTCCACTTGGCAAATCCGTAATAACTCTTCCATTGTTTTTCCGAGAATATTGGCATAAAAATCGTAAACACATTGTAGACCGTAATGAACATCTGCCTGGTATTGGGATTTAATTCTCGAAAACTGTGGCAATAAAAAATGAGTAACGAAAAAAATGCATTTTTCAGCGCGTCAATAGAATAGCCCACTTAGTATTTGTCTATACTGTGTGTCGAGTGTATCAATCTCCGGTTAGTATTTATTTGAGTTTTTAAATTTGAGGACTGTTTCTATGTTAAAATTCATTTTTTGAGAGAGATCAACGTGTTGGTGTGCAAAATGGGACGCGGAAAATCATTGAGTGGCGAAGAAAAAACTACCATCTTGGTTTTAAAGGGAGAAAACTTAAATAACCGTGAAATTGCCAGGCGAATCAACAGAAGTAATAAAATAGTGGGAAACTTTTTAAAGGAAAAGAATAATTATGGTAAAAATTATGTGGGACGCGTTAATAAAGTGACAACAGAGCAAGAACGGCGAAGAATTTTGAGAGAAGCATCTAATTCGAAGGGCTCTGTTAGCAAAATCTGTGTAAAAGTTGGAGTTAATGCAAGTGTTTGAACGGTTCATCGAATTATTAAAGGATCTCCGAATATGAAACGCAGGAAACTGAAGCGCAAACCGGTGCTACAGGAGCGTCATAAGGTAGCGCGCCTGGCATTCGCAAAGAAGCATATGACTTAGACAAGAAAATGGCAAAAAGTCATATTTAGCGACGAAAAAAAGTTTAATTTAGACGGACCCGATGGCTTTTCATATTATTTTCACGATTTTCGAAAGGAAGAATTGGTATTGTCTCGACGTAACGCAGCGGTTGGATCAGTCATGGTGTGGGGAGGAATTTCCCTCAATGGGTTCGTGGATTTGGTTGTTTTGTCCGGTCGTCAGAATGCTGCAAATTACCTAGAATTAATGAAAAACGAAGCAATAAGATGTCGCAAGGTCTTGGAAATCCAGGATGTCATTCTTCGGCAGGATAATGCCCCAATTCACACCGCGCGTATTGTGAAAAATTGGTTCGAGTCGGTAAATTTAAACGTTTTAGACTGGCTTGCGATGTCACCCGACTTGAATATTATTGAAAACGTATGGGGATACTTAAGTCGAAAAGTTTACGAAGGCGGAAGACAATTTGACCACCGGGAAGAGCTAATAGCCGCCATACAAGAGTAGTGGAAAAAAATTCCAATAAAGTACCTGGAAACTCTATACAAAAGTTTCAAAAATAGAATTTTTGAAGTAATAAAAGCGAAAGGGGGACACACCCATTATTAAGAAAAGCAAATTTTGTTTTTATTTTATTCTTTTCGGCTGTTTTTGTCACCTGGGGCTATTGTCTTTTTTCCCTTTAAATGCCTTTTTGTCATTACTCATTTTTTATTGCAACAGGTTTTGAAAATTAAATCCCAATACCAGGTAGATGTTCATTACGGTCTACAGTGTGTTTACGATTTTTATGCCAATATTCTCGGAAAAACAATGGAAGAGTTATTACGGATTTTCCAAGTGGGCTATTCAAGTGATAAGGAGTGTATAGATGGCGCCACTACTGACAAAACCATATTACTTTTAAAAAGTGCCAACCTCCACAAGATACAAGTCAAAATTTCAATGACAATTTGTTTCTTAGTTTGTGATTTGGTAGCTATTTGTGCTATTTGAGTGAATCCAACTTTTTCATTTTCGTGTCTTGATTTATCATTGTTTTTCGATGGATAAAAATACCATCACAGCAAAGACTTGGATTTATATGTATGTGTAATCCGAACTCTGCCACAGTGAAATCAATCGTTGAGTGAATGTGTGCTGACTTTAAACTTGATCGTAGACACCGATGCTGCTTAACGCTCACGATGCCCACATGAGGTGGTTTCATCGAAAAATATCTAGAGAAAAATCCGCAAATTTGTTTTGGATTTGTTAAAGATATCGAAAGGCAGTATTTATACTATTTCTCATCGACATTTGTATATGGACATTTTCCTACTTTCTTCCACTCTCTCCATCACTCTATCAGCGTGCGCAGTCCATGTGCACCATCTTTACCCTCTAGTAAGTTTTTCATAGTGCTTCCCAGACAACTAGTTTGTTGGTATAAGGGACAGCACAATTCTTCGAAATGTGACTAAAAACAAAAACGTGTTGATGATTTGGAGCATTATTTCGAGCTGTTTAATCGCGATAAAAAGGATTCCTTACGTCGGTATGTTACAATGGATGAAACATGGTTACAACACTACACTCCAGAGTCAAAATAATCATCATCTCAGTGGGCAGCGTTGGGTGAACCAAAGCCACGAAAATCGCAACGATCGCCTGGTAAGGTTGTGACGTCCATATCTTAGATGGTGCATGAAATAATATTCAACGAAGAAAAGAAGAAGCTTCAAAAGTGAATATTATATGGCGTTGTTGGTGCGTTTGAAGGACAAATTTGCAAAAAATGGCCAAATGGCCAAAAATAGAGGACAAATTTGCAAAAAGAAGAAATCCTCTTTTTCAGCAAGACAATACACCGTATCCTAAGTCGATGGCAATAATGGTACAAATATGTGGTCTAATTGCTTCGGCATTCACCACATTCTCCAGACCTGGTCCCTAGCGATTACTCGCTTTTTGCACATCTATTATTAATGCTACAGGGAAGGAGATTTGACTCGAATGCTGGAGTGATTGCTGAAAATGATGCCTATTTTAACGCAAAATATAAATGATTCTACAAAAAAGGTAAGTATCGAAAAGATGGAAACGAATTGGAATGATTGTAACACACTTAATGGTGACTATGTTGATAAATAAAAACAAATGTAACCAAACTATTGTGATAGACTGACTGACCTGCTATAAAGAAAGTGATTGGCAGAAAAATAAATAAAACAAGTAAATGAACCATTTTTTTATCAATGTTTCTTCCAATCAATCATTTTAATATTTCTCAGTGCAACATACGAGACATTCCCATTAGCAGGTAATGCATCCTTCAAAGTGCAAACGTTTATAATAAATAAATGTGACACCATCTCGAAATGACTAATCACCGACTTTTCATGAGCCATAAAAGTGATAAAAGAAGAAAAATACCAAAATAACGTAGGTAGTTTGCTTTCTGGCAATATCAGATGCGAACTATGGGTTAGTTATGGTATAATTTTTCCAGCATTGACAAAACATAAAAATTTATAAATTTGTTTCCAAATGAAATACAGTCTGTCAAGAATGAGTTTACACATAGGGAAAAAATTCAATTTTTCATCTTTCTAATTATAAAATACTACTTTTTGTTTATGTAAATAATTTTTTTTTTCTTAATTATCGTTATTTGCATTATTTCCAACCGATATATACAAAAAAAGTACAACTTCAATGCAAAAAAAGAACGAAAAGAACAGCGAAAACAATTATTACAATTCTTGAAGTGTCAAGAAACTCTTTACACAAAAGTTTATTTTTTGCATTACTGCAACGATACGGTAAATTTACCATAATTTTTGGTCTGTATTGTAAAGCTCTATAAATTTGATCATTAGTGTGTGATTAATTTTTGGCTAATACGCATAAATAAGTGAGATATTGTGTTTTAAAATGCCAGGCAAAAGATTATCCTTTGAGTTAGTTCAGATGATATACTATAATCACCAATTAGGTAAAAGTGCACAGGAACTGTCGGAAATGTTTTGTGTAGCACGAATGGCAGTCTATAACGTTATAAATCGTGCTGAAAATGAGAATAGATTGGAGCCAAAGTGTGGAGGTGGCTCAAAACCAAAAATATCTAAACGTATAGAGCGCCTTATGATAAGGAAGCTTGATAAAAACCCCTGGATTTCGACCAGAACACTTGCTAGGGAACTCAAGGAAGAGTGTGATGCTGCTGTTTCCCATGAAACAGTACGACAGGCCATCCTACGAAATAAGTTCTCATCAAGAGCTGCACGAAAGAAACCACTGTTTTCTGCACTAAACATCGAAAAGCGTTTTTCTTTCGCTATGATGCACCTTTTTCAACCCGTTGACTTCTGGGACGACGTCATATTCTGCGATGAGACGAAAATGATGTTGTACTATAATGATGGACCGGCTAGAGTGTGGCGCAAGCCTTTAACATCGTTGGAAAATCGAAATATCATTCCGGCTGTAAAATTTGGTAAGTTGTCCGTTATGATTTGGGGCGCTTCTCAAGCAGAGGAGTAGGAGACTTGGCATTCATCGAGTCAACCATGGACGCCCAACCATATTTGCATATCCTTAAAACATATTTGGCAAGCAGTGCGCAGAAATTCGGGTTTATGCATAACAGCAAACCAAATTTTAAGCTTTACCAGGACAACGATCCCAAACATAAGGCGAACATGGTGCGAATGTGGCCCTTATACAACTGCGGAAAAGTGATGGATACGCCAGCCAAGAGTCCGGACTTAAATCCCATCGAGAATTTATGGGCTTACTTAAAACAACAAGTCGCTAAAAGGCAACCCAAAAACCGAACTGCCTTAAAAATTGCGATTCTCGAAGAATGGCAAAAAATACCAACCACGTATGACCTGCAAAAGTTGGTTCATTCAATGAAAAATCGGTTGCGATGTGTGGTGGATGCCAAAGGTGGCCATACCAAATGTTAAATATACCAAATAATATTAAATATCCTGTAAATATGTAAATATTAAATACAATAATAATTTGTGTAAAGAGTTTCTTGACACTTCAAGAATTGCAATAATTGTTTTCGTTGGTCTTTTCGTTCTTGTTTTGCATTAAAGCTGTACTTTTTTTTGTATATATCGGTTGGAAATAATGTAAATAACTATAACTAAGAAAAAAACATTCATTTACATAAATAAAAAGTAGTATTTTATAATTAGAAAGATGAAAAATTGAATTTTTTTCCTATGTGTAAACTCATTCTTGACAGACTGTATATTCCGTTAACTCAAATGGATATTTCACAAAAGTCCCCGCAATTCTGCCAACAACATTCCGCCACACGCCTTCGTTGATTTCAATCATATAAATAAACGATCAAAAATGTGAATCGCATACCATCGTATCGTCATCATCATCGATCCTCGTACGATCAGAAAAAACCATTTTAAAATAAACATATTTTACTCGATCACAAAAAGAAGAAAAAATCATAAATTTTGGGGTCAAATTAAGTATACGAAACTATCATATAAACATTCCACATGCTGAGCTAAAACAGTACTACTTCCATGCATGCACATATACTGTTGGTTTGATGTTGTTGTTGGCGGTGATCTGTATTGATGAGATGTTGCATGCCTGAGTTGCGAGATACTTTTAAAGATTGCGATCTTCGTGCACATTGAGACGATGATCTGAATCTGATCTCTGATCATCATCATACTGCTTGCCAAGGCTTGCTCTGTACTTATACCTACACTGTGCTCGCACTAGTACTGGTTGGTTGCATTGATGTGACCTGGAAGAAAAACGAAAACGTTTCCGAGATCACAACGGAGTCTGTGCTGTACTGCTTGCTCGAATTCTGTTTGTACGATGATGGGAAAAATATATCGATGATACCGAAGAAATTGCCGTGAAATAGCATTAAAACAAAAATTTTCGAAGAAAAATTTATTTTTCGTTCGTCTACGGTTTTTCGGTGTATAAGGCAGAAAAAAAATTTGTCTAAGGTGAATTACTTTTTTTTTGTTTCGGTGTTCGAAAAATGTTAAATGTGTTTGTTTTATGAATTTATCAGAAATCTTTGGATTAAAAGGACATTGATTGACAGTTTGAAAAAAAAATATTCGAAGTATAGTTGATTCTAAATCGTAGCTACAGCACGATGCAAAGCAATGTTGTAAGTAGTTTTAGTGTTGTATGAGCTAAGGCTAAGAACTTCATACCTTATTTTTGTTGTAGATGGGAAAAAACAATCTTCAATAGATACTCGGGTCCCCAAACCAGAGGCTATGTAAGATTTTTACTTACTTAAAAAATCCATCTACAGGCCACGAAACTCCGGGTCGGAATCCACTCTCGCAGTGCTTCCATCTGGTCGTGCATGGTCAACTATCAGTACCTAAGTACTTACTTCAGTAGCCAGGACAGTTTGTGGGTCGGCAAGGTAGGTTAGGTTAGGTTAAAGTGGCTGCCGGTCTACATAGATCTGCCGACCGACACACATAGGCACAAGAGAGGCCCGTTGTGATGCCGCAATAATTTGTGACTCCCTCCTACTCACTGAACTCGGGAAACCACCTGCTTCCTTTGACAAATCGCGTTATCCCATTTAAATTGACCAGGGACAACTCGGTCAAGTTTGAGAGAAAGGGAGCACCAATTGCCGCCAACCTTCTCCTTGCCAACGCCGGGCACTGACACAAGAGGTGGAGGACGGACTCCTCTTCATCCTCAGAGCCACAACTTCGACAGAAATTGTTAAACTGCACTCTCAATCGTTGTGCATGCCGTCCTATGAGGCAGTGGCCCGTAAGAACTCCCGCAGTGCAGCGTAGAGCGCTTCGAGTTAAGCCTAAAAGCTGCCTGGTGCGATGCGCATCCATGAATAACCAGGACTGCCTTGCTATCGCGCAGGATGATTCCTCTGCCCAGGACTTCCTAACGTCCTCAAGATATTTTTGCCTGATGTCCAGTTTGACCGATGTCATCGGTATACCTATTGAGAGGGAGCAGGAGACCTCCGGTAACAATGTTCCAAGCCTTGCTAGCTCATCGGCCTCTCAGTTGCCCTGAAAACCCCTATGTCCAGGTACCCAAATCAATTGAACAACCGAATGTCTCGACATCTCCCTAAGAGATGCACGGCATTCAGCAACAATCATGGAAACTGTACAAGGACCAGCAAGGGATTTAATAGACGCTTGGCTATCTGTGAAAATGCCAATATTAACTCCGAATATTCGATTACACAGAAGCCAGTCGGTTGCCTGTAAAATAGCCGAAACCTCCTCCTGAAAGACACTACAATGGTCTGGTAGACGGAAGGACAGCTTGAGTTGTGACATCCAAATCTAGTAGGCACTGCGGGGCGATGTAGTCAACATCCGCTGCCTCTACCAAAATCCTCGCATAGCCGAATTCTGTTCTATTCGATGCCGAGATAAAATCTAGTCTCACAGCAGCAAGATTAGTTTGCTGTAAGATATGTAAATTGGTTGGCAGCCAATGATGTAACACGAAGAATGCCTTAGTAGGGGTGGAGCGGAGCGCATCAGTTACAAGTAGTGCAGCCATTCTCAGCACTTTTTTCAAGCTGCCGTTTGCAGGTAGCCTTAAGAGCACCCTGCCACCAGAACGCCACCCCAAACAATAGAACGAGGTTGTAATCCCCAATTCGATCCTATGGCTCTTTTACAGCAGTAAAGTGCATTGAAAGCCTCCCGAGCTCTTTCTGCTACATTGTACGTCCATAGCAACGTCGAGTCAAGGCTCACCCCTAAGTACCTGACCCTCTGGCTCAAGTTAATGGAGACCTCATTCAATTTGGGTAACTCAAAAGACGGAACTTTGTACTTCCTTGTAAACAGCACTAGTTCCGTTTTATTAGGATTCACTCCAACATGAAAGTATGTCAAGAGAGTGATTTAGCCTCTCCGATAGCGTAGATAAATACTTTCCCGACACTGCTACAGCTATGTCGTCTGCATAAGCAATCACTTTGCAGCCGGCACGGTCCAGCCTCATTGAAGAGTATTCACTGTGATGTTCCACAGCAGGGGAGAGAGGACTCCGGTAAGGTAACTCCCCTCTCGTTTTGTGCGCAGTAATTCCTCGACAAATTTTGAGACGGTGCGCCAGTTATACTCGTTAACCTGGCGTAACCAAGGGAATTATGGACTCGAGGTTGCTCTTGAAACTTGCTGCAAGCAAAGAATGTATGGTATTCATCCAAACAGTACCAAACGTACGGTGTACCCATTCTGTTAAGGTACTTTCTGAAATAACCGTGCTCTTTTCGGAATTGGCACAGGCAAAAATATTCATTTTTGTGAGCACGGCTGACCTATGGGTTATTTATTGCTTGCCCTTCAGCGTTCCTGACAAACCTGGAGTGTTCGCTTTCGTGCGTAGACTATTTAGAGCTTCCATCCAGAGCGAGTCACGCACACTTCTCTGCGTTCTCGCGCAAGTAGATCAATCGAGATTACCTTTGATACTACCTAAACAGCATTTTCCGACACCGCACTGGACGCTGGTAATACGCACTCTAAACTTCTTTGTTTGAAGTGTTTAGCAGCAACATGTTCAAACTCGACAACATCTCAACAATAGGCCGTCCTCGAGTATTTTCCCCACTCCAAAGCCTTAGCATTGAAGTCGCCCCCAACTATGATATAGCCGTCGATGTTACAGAGAGTGCATTGAGTCGATCGGAGAAAATTAACAGCTCACGAAGGCTATCTCCGTATTTCATCCATAGGTGAGCCCCAACTTAGCCGCACACCACGGATACCTGCGCTGAAAACGTCGCGTACCCTGTGGCATTCGAAAACTATTTAGGGGAGTTCCTCCTCCTGTAAAACTCACTTATCAAGACGATCTGAGCCTTTTTTCGCAGACGAGCTGCATGAGAAAGTCGTCGAATTCTTCGTCTAATTTTCTCCCCTGTTGCCTCTTCTTGGCGTCAAGTATGTCTTTGAACATCTTGCAACAACTCGAACCTATGTTATGCCTCGTGCCAGCCACACCACTTTGGTTCCGCAGAGCAGGTTGTCGGAATGACTACATTTTCATTGATGGCCGTAATAACTACATTTTCAGCAGCTTCCGCTACAGTCTGGGTCTTTGCAGCTACCCTTTGTTGGTCGTAGCCTAGTCACCGGCAGCAACATATCACCTCCACCCATCTTGTCAGTTGCAAGTACAGCACACCCAGCCTGACTCTACCGGCTGTGAAGATTTTCACAGTGCTTCGTCCAGCTCTACCACCGTCCTTTTCTCTCCCTTGAGTTTGAAGGAAAGCATAGTTATCCTCAATTCGCTATTTCCTTCTTCCCCCAAGCTTTATAGTTGTCGTCACCTCTTAATCAGATTTAAGCCTATCGAGTTCTATAACTTCGATTTTGACTCTAGGGATCATTCGTTTCACGGGCCCTTGGTCTTTTACAGCTTTTCGGATCGAGTCTCAGAGTCTCATATGATCATCACACAATGTGATTTCCAATAAAACCCCCTTCCGTCTTCTTCGTTATTCGTCGGACTTGTGTTTTGATTGCGTCCAGCTGAACTTCTTTACGAATCGAAACCTCAGCTTACGTTTTCCCTGGATTTGGTTTAATCATCAAAGCCTTCCACTTTTTTGACATTACTTCCGTCTAATTTTTTCCGCTTTTTATGATTGTTCTAGGCAGTATATCTGAATCTCCTTCGTTTTTTGTAGATGCTTTCGGAGTCTTTTTAGAAGAGCTGTTCCTGCTCTTCTTCTTCAAGTCCTACAAATTACCTCAAAATATCTTTTCGGCATTTCAAGAGGATGTTTGGTGTAGCTATTAGCTACTTTGCCAGTGATGTCACACGTATTGCTTTTTACTTTCAGCTTTCTGTGCTATCGATTCGCCCGATAGCGTCTACTGCGTGAGAAAGGGTTCTTAGGACCCTTGGTTTCCTCGAAAAGGCAAATGTTTCGATGGATGTCCTTGTCCCCTTTAGTTCTGCCATCCACGTTTCTCTGTCCGTTTGTCCTTCTGTCAGTTTCTCCGGTGATAGTGACACAAAGTAATTTGTAATCGAGGCTATTTCTAATTATATCTGTTCATGTTCATAGTCTATGCCAAGCAGGGAGGCCATGCAAGGGTTGGCAGCAGCTTTCATTGGCTCTAGTGCTCAGAAATAGGTGTCGGAACGAGCAAATGTAAGTAACATTAAAGTTAAATAATGTTTTATTAAGACGGCCCGGTTCCCTAACTGAAAGTTGAATGCTGGGTCAACCAATATACTGACTTTGAAAAGATTAAAAAGGAGGCACTCGTCGAGGAACACTCTACGTGACTCAAGGGAAGGAATTTGAAGGATGGAGAGGCACATACTGTAATCACAATACGGAATATTGTATTTATAGAACAACGAGCGGGTGAATCGGCGTTGCGCGGATTCAACCGCATCGATCAAGTATCCGTAATGTGGACACCAAATTTGGCAACAGTATTCAAGAACACTACGGACAAAGGAAAAAAACAGATAAAGAGAAGTGGAAAGATTAACAAAACGTTTAGAGGATCTGATGATGAAGCCGGAAAAACGAGAAGCCTTGGCAGTGACGTGAAGAATATGGAAGTCGAACTTCAATTTGGAATCAAAAATCACGCCAAAGTCCTTGATATTAGAAACAACATTGACAGGAGAGCCAAGGACACAGTAGGAGAAGAGCAAAGGATATATTTTGTGGGTGAAAGACATTTGATGACACTTCGCAACATTCAAAGTGAGGGAATTAGCAGTGCACCAGTTAGCCAAAGTATCCAAATCGCTCTGCAATATGGTACAGTCACTAGCGGATTCAATCACTCTGAAAATTTTAAGATCATCAGCGTATAAAAGGCAGGGTGAGTTAAAGAGGGAAGGAAGGTCATAAATAAATAAAAGGAACAATATGGATCCTTGCGGAACTGCTGAGGTAGGAAAAAAAGGTGTTGAAGAGCAAGAGTTAACAGTAACGACACAAGAGCGATCACAAACATAGGAAGAGAACCAACAAAAAAGGGCACCAGAGAGACCAAACCCAGTTAGCTTTGATAAAAGAATAGCATAGTTTTTACGGGATGGAGGTTTACATGACATTAGTCTGGAGCCATTCGCGCTCAGATGTCACTTTGGATGAAGGTACTGTGTACGGATGCAACTAGGGCCAGAATGCCCATATACTTCAGCCCAAAACAAGTCGTTTCGTAGCAAAATCGTACCAGAAGTCCCTAACCTGCTAGTGCATCAAATCTGCTATCAATATCATTCAAGCCGTTTAACATGCCAAGTCATATCAATATTTTTCAGATCATCGCGTTATCCGGGGTGCACCTTGTGCAAGCGATTCCAATTACACCCCACAGAAATTGCTTTACATGAAACCTGGTCGCGTCGACCACACTTGCACACAAATAACTTTACAAAATCGTTCGTTATTGGCAGCTCTGCTCGCTAAGGCGCCAATCCGAAGTAGCGATTTGCTGCTCGTGGGTTCGAATCCTGTCGTATGCTGATGAATGTATTTGTTCGTCTTGTGTTGTCTTAAGAGCCGGCGACAGGGCATAATATCAGCACTCCACTAATTTTAAATGTCTCATCACAGCTTTATCGGTGACTGGGCCACTAGGCTTCCAAAAAAATAATAACAAAAAAGGGAGACACTTAAAGAATAATGAAATAATTAAAATTGGCTTTCCGCATGTGTCTTCCTCCAAAAGGTGCTTTGGTATTATCCTCGAAAAAAAAGTGCAATATGTTTCAGAATTTTTTAATGAAATTGAAGCTTTATTTAAAAAATTTGGCACAATATATTTCATTTGAAGTAATGTCCATCGGAAATTTCCAGCTAATCTTCAGTTTGGCTATCAATGAGATTCAAAACAAAAGTTCACATACCTACCCGTGAACCAAAGAAAGAACCCGAAGCCTATCAAATAAACATCAATATTTATTATCATCTAGCAAAATTTCTATCAACTGAAGTCTCAACACCACCACTATCACCGCCACACGAAGACAAAAACCAGATCAAAAACCAAACACTCATAATTTATAGAACAGGAACATCATCGCAGGAGCGAGAGAAGAAAAAAAAGTGACCATCGATCTAATTTTCTTTGAAAGAATTCGAAAATAAACAAACAAAAGGATCATCTCCATCAATTGGAAAGAACGAAGAAATTCCATTTTGAAAATTCTCAGAATTTTTTTCTTATAAAAATTTCATTAAAATCCACCAATTCCATACAACACATACATACATACATTAAATTGAAAGCCCATCAGCACAGCATCCCGAAAAAGAAAAGAATTCGATCTGTTCTGTTGATGCGATGTGAGCTTGGTCTATCTGTAAATCTTTTCGTTTCGAGAAGATATCTCATTTTTCCGTGGCAGGCAAGCAAGCAAGCAGGCAGCGAGCCAACCAGCTAGGCAGGCAGAAGTGGCCACTGGCCGACCCGGCCGGCTGGCTGGTCCATCCGATCAACCAAACAGATCATTTCAATTTCGATCGAAATCGACGATTTTATTATTAGTCCGTTTGGTGTGTATTGTCTGTATGGTTTTTAGTGAATTCCTCATCGCGATTCTCCTCGTCGTTCATTCGCTTCTTTCGCTATTCGATTGGGTTCCAGGAATTTTTTCAATTTTATAGATTAGCATTAATGCTTATTTTACATTTACGATTGGCTTTCATCGGGTTTTGACTGGATTTTTTTTCCCCGATTTTTTTTTTCTTTGTCGTCTTCATACGATTGAATAACGACGATTTCTTCTCGCTTCTGCTCGACGCAAAAATGATGGAGATGATTGCTTATCTCTTTGAATGAATACAACCAAAACAGAAGAAAAAAAACTGACACATTCTTTTATTCGACACGAATTCTAATTGACGTAAACACATATGCCAACAAAATTGTAAATTGTTTTCTTTGGAGTATTGTTTTTCTGGGTGATTTATTTTTACGATTGTCGAGTGATGATAAGTTGAATTCGAGGTTTTTGGCTTTTTATGCGAGATTAAAGTAATACATTATCAAGCATGCTATTGATATAATCATATCTACGTGCGTATAAAATATTGCAAATATGTAATTAGTGATGTTTTAAATGAGGTCTTTCGACACAATGCTCTGTAAATAGAAATGTAGTTCCGTATCAGGTTATATATAACGGTGAATTATACTATCTAGATCCGAATTCGGAGATTTAGTAATCCACACGCTGGGCTAACGTAGCAGAATACGATAAGGCTGAGGTTGTTACACCTTGCTAGATACTAAAACCAATGACGACAGTATTACAGAACAATTTGATTCAGCTTCACCGTGCTGCCACCATATTTAATTAAGGCTGATCAAAGGTGTATTTCTAAGTAAATCTGGCAGTCGTTTCTTCAAAAAATCCAAGTATGAAATTAGCTGATTACAACCAGTCTGAGAAAAAGTCGTACCATAAGTCTCCTCCCAAATATTCCTGTTCGTACGTCTAAGCTAAATATTTACAGTGTGGAAATAATAGATACGTGTTGTTTTTTGGAGTTGACCAAAGCACCCACATCCAGTTAAAGCAAATCCTTCATGCCATTTTGGCTTAGAATATCACCTAAATGGTCACTGGCGCCAAAGGGTTAAAGGTAATTAACATTTGGGCTTAATTAATATGTTTGCAAATGCATCAAATCTCTATGGACCTAGACCTAATTAATATGTATACAAATGTATCCTGAAAATTTAAGCTCAAACAGATGGTGTGTTCCCGAGAAATAGACTGCTTCGCGTTCTACTCATTTTCGAAGATTAGTAAAAATTACTAGTAAAAACTACCACAATCGATAGAAAATATAAAAAAAAAAAAAAAACTCACAGGAAATTGTCTCTTTTATCTTTCTACTCATTATGAGAGCTTTTCCAAATTTACTAATTGCCAAAACATTCAGCATAGCCTTCAAAAAATCCAATTTATCTATTAAATCTACAACTTAGCCACCATACGGCAAAAAAAGCGTAAATACTCGTGAACTACTCGGGAACAAGAGCAGAGCAAAGTATATACGCGCAAAACGTACAGGGTGCTCACAAGATATCGCCATCAGTAACCGCACACGATCAGTATTCATCACAGTTCTTATCGTTCGCACAGTACTCCTCATTCACACAATACTCATCATATTCCCACTGCACACGGAGCTGGCTCAGTGCTCTCATTCATTTTTCACACTCTACTCACACTGCACACGAAGCTGGCTCATTCCTCTGTGTAATACAATAGTCGTATACATATCGTCGCTGTTAAATCAAACCGGCATATGTGCAAAAATTGAGTTTTTGGTATCAAAAAATTTCTCTTTTTCCCGTCTATTTTTATGTCGCACCAGCATATCGTATAGTTGAATAAAAATCCGTCTAATGGTGTTGTACCGGTATGCATTTACGAGGAAACAGCCCACACGCGAAAACTTTAAAGCGCTCTGGTGAAAAATATGCATTTTGCAGATATGCCGGTTTGATTTTACAGCGACGATATGTACAAGTTGCGACGTTGGAATAGCCTATATTTGGTATATAATAGTCTATATTGGAATAGCCTCCGCAATATCGCTCTTGTCACTAAAGTACACTGTGCGTTGAAAGTATGAAATGTGCAGAGCAGCTCTAAATGATGGCTCACATAGCTCTATCAAAAGAGTTGCTCTTTTTTCTAAAGAGCTGGCTCACATAGGTCTATTAACCCTTAAAGTGCATACTTCTTAGGAATCACGTAAAGTGCACACTTGGGTGTCCGACACCCTGACGTGTTCTATGCTGATTTGCTCTGCCGCTATGGAATATTTTATTACAAAAAAATTATGAAATGTGCTTTAGAATATCTCCTTCAAAGTTATGTCAATTTTATATTAATTTATTTATTTTTAATTTGTTTAAAAAATTGTTGAAAGAAAAAAAGTTGAAAAAATGGCTTTTTAAACTTAATGTTGTTGGGTGTCAGGCACCCACAATGCACTTTAAGGGTTAAAAGAGTTGCTCATTTTTCTAAAGAGCTGACTCACATAGGTCTATTAAAAGAGTTGCTCTTTTTTCTAAAGAGCTGGCTCTCATAGCTCTTTCAAAAGAGTTGCTCTTTTTGATTAGCTCGCTCTTGCGCTACTCATCACTACCCATATGCGAACATTGTGTCGATTCACTTCTCCCCTAAAATGGAACGTAAATTCATCGCTAAATACACACAATCCGATTGAACTGAAATTTTCAGGATAAATTCGTGTATATGCAGAACAGTGTCTGGTCTCACAAAAAGTTAATAATCTTTAACCCGTTGGCGCCGGCGGCCATTTTAGTGATACTTTAAATATACCTATTAAGTATTCTGTCAACAAATAACTTTTGCAAAACAAAGTTTATGGAATAAATTTCAAACGCGTTTTTAATGTGAATATGGTATTTTTGAAATGTTTAGCCCTATGTGTGCGCTAGGCGCCTAAAACGAGATTGGGAAAATTTTGACTTGCGATAACTTTTGACCAGATCATCAAATCATTATGAAACTTAAAAGACATATTGATAAAGGTTATTAGTTTGTGATCACGGTTCCCTTCTTGTCTATAAATCAGCATAGAAAACTTATGTCGTCCCTAATGCTTATCAAAGCAGAGAATATTTGATACGGGAAGCTCGATTGTTTTGCGGAATAAGCCTCCGAAAGCAGAATCAAATCGATTTGTTTTTTGCATGCACTTTGTGAGCTGATGTCTGATGAGAATCAATGCATACTTTCGAAACCACTTTGTTGAAATTTTTCAATTTGAATCATCCCACAAAAAATAATTCGTTTTGACATATTGATGTTAGTAAGATGTATACTCATATCGTTTTTTATGAACATGCTGGCAACCCTGCAGCTACGGCTGGCATTGAAAGTGAAAACCTTCAAACCATCGACTCTCCTGAAATATTTTCGTCTTTTACAGTGAAAATCAACTCATATAGAAATCTTATACTTTGTCTATACAACCGAAGCAAAACTTTTGAAATTTCTTATTGGGCAAGAACGGTAACCCTCCTCCAATTTACCTATATTTTAAGCATCAAAAACTTCTGTTCACGAGAACCCACGACCCAATTATCAGATACACTTGAAATTCACAGAATGTATTGGTATTAAATAGGACCAGGTCTGATAGAAGCGATTTGGGAATGCGGGTAACTTTGTGCCAGTGGTGCCATCTTGAAAAATTATAAAGCAAAAAAAAAAACAGCTTTTTGCCCTATGAATTCTGATTCAGTTACCAGATTTTCATGAAACTGACACAGTAGCTGAATCTTGCTCTAATTTGGTTGAAAAATGTGGTTGGTGCTGCCAGCTATGGTCATTTAGGTGTTTTGAGTTTTGAAAATTCGCTCAGGAAAATGAAGCTTTTTGCCCTATAACTTCTAGTGCAGTCATGAAATCAAAACGAATTTCATATGATAAATGGAACTTTTTATAGGCATTATTCAGAAAGAATTTGGTTAAAAAACCATGATGAGGTTGCCAGCTATTGATGGTTTTGTATCTATTTGCGATATCTTTATTAAGCGATTTTATCGTAAAACTTTTAAAGGGTAATGATCAGTAAACAACAAATATTAAGTTTACGAAAATTTGAAAACTTTTGCGACTGGTAACCCTAAATTTCTTTGTACCCCTATAACTTCCAATACAGTCATCGGATCAAAACTAAATTCGAAGAGTAGGTTGGTTTCAATGTGAGGCACGTGTGATATATTTATGACTTTGATGCTAGCGAAGGGTTGCCAGCGCGAGGCATTTTTTGCTATTTTCGTATGAATAAATGCTTACACTAAATATTCATATCGCGAACATTTACAATAAAAATAAGTTACCAATGTTGAAATATTCTTAGTTCTAGAAATCTTTCGGTCCCAAACATTTTTCGTTTTTTGATCCCAAACATTTTTCTATCCCTGTAACTTTCGACGAAATTATCGGATAAAATCGACATCGATAGAGTTATTTGATTTTGACGTAAGACAATTGTGAGAGACTTTTAGTTGCAGTGCTGGTAAAGTGTTGCAAGCACTAAGCATTTTCTTAGAGAGAGTTTTTTTGTAAATTAAATTTGGAAATATAAAGCATGATTTTATTTTCAATTCCACAAGAATCAAATAAAACAGTCTGATCTGGTTCCACATCCCTATAAAAAAAATGAATCTACACAGCAAACAAAATCATTGCATCGATTTTGAAGAAAAAAACCCAAACTTGCTACTTCAACTCGCTTTGCTTTCGAGATAATAATTATTATATTACCACATTCCAATGGCTATTAGCATAATCAATTTAGCGAGTCGATTGACAGATTAGTTAAATGCTAATAATGCGCACGACTGACAAAACGACTTATGCCTCGTAAAATATTTTTCAAACTGGTAATACATTCGATTTGTGAGCACTGTTCGGAATTTATTCCTTCAGAAAACTATCCATAAAAATCGACGACAATCTGTGGTTTAAAACAGAAGCCCAGAACAGACCTGTTAATTGCGTTATGCGTAGGTATGTGTGGAATTCATGTAGGTGCCCTGTCGTGAAGGACAACCAATTTCCACAATAATTTGTTCATTAGCTTCTTCTTCTTCTCCGCCAGCATATTTATGTAAATGTGTGGCATGCTTTCTGTAACCTATCGCATACGTTTTGTGATGTGGGCCTGATTTCAATAATGTGAAAATTTGATGTTTCACTGACATTTACTTCCAAACCGAATACCGTACTAATCCGATGGACATGATATTTCAGTAACCTGTGCGTAATTGGATAGGCTGTTCAAAGATACATAGATGCATGTCAATGCGGGTCAATAGAAACACGGAAAACACATAATATGTGTGTGTACGATCCGATCGATTGTCATGGAATAATTTAAAAAGATTTGATAACGAAACATGTGTTCAGCAGATCAGTTTTCATTATGTTGGCGATTCGAACGATTGGAAACTTGATTGCACAACTGTCGTCATCGATTGTCAGGATTTATAGCCTCTGCGAAATTAGAGACTTTGTTTCGGCAGACAGTGGTTTTGTAGATCTGTCTTCTTATAGAATTCGAAATGGTAAATAGTATGATAATGCCATTTAAATTTAAGATATGAAACTGGTAATCCCTACTACAGTGGTGGACACCTAAATAGAACACTATCCTCGCAGGCGGTTCAATTTAAATTTGCTGGAAACATGCAGCGAGGAATTGAATGTTTACATTTCTTATCGCATGCTCACATATCTGAGAACTAGTTTTGAGCATCGTCATAAAATACGCAATGCATCTTCCCATTGCATTGCGTATTTCAGTGTAAAAGGAAGTGTTTTTATCTGGTCACCCAAATAGTACACGCTTGGTTTTAGTGAGTCGAAGTGAATTTTCTTAAATAATAACAAATTTATTTGAAAGTAAGAACAGTTAATACTACTTTTTGAAAAAGTTAAATATAAAGAAATATTTGTGAAGATGGGAAGAGGGCCACATTGCTCTGCAACATGAAAGACAGAGGTTCAACAATTACGGAAATATCCAAGCAGCTGGAGTGTTCGCGGATGGTAGTTTACAATGCTTTACGTCATAAGGAGCTCTATGGCAGTGCCAAAAACGTTCCGAGAGCTAAAAGGCCAAGAAAAACAAAAAAAAGAGGACAATGTTATATACAGAGCAAGTGTCGCCGACCCCTTTTCGAGCTCCAAAGCGATAAAAAGCAGTGTTCTGAATCATAGCAATATTTTTGTGTCAGATAGAACAATTAGAAGGCGTCTGCAAGAAAAAAATCTCAGAGGATGCATCGCTCAAAAAAAACCACTTGTGACAAAGAAGAACTTAAAAATGAGGAAAACATCTAAACAAACCGACAATTTTCTGGAAAAATGTGCTGTGGAGTGATGAATCCAAGTTTTGCAGGTTCGGATCAGATGGGAAAAGGTATGTTTGGCGTCCACTTAACCAACAACACAATCCCAAATACACACAGAAAACTGTTAAATATGGTGGCGGAAATGTGATGGTGTGGGCTGCTTTTTCCTGGCATGGGGTGGGACCAATAATCAAGATAGACACGAAAATGGATCAACACGTCTACAAACGAATTCTTGAGGACCACATGATCCCCTTTGCAGACGAAAATATGCCACTGATATGGCGTTTTATGCAAGACAATGATCCTAAGCACACTTCTCGTCTTGTGAAGGGTTACCTTAGTGATAAAAATGTCCCCGTTTTACAATGACCCGCCCAGTCTCCTGATCTAAATCTGATCGAGAACCTGTGGAATGATGTCGAAACTCACATAAACAGGGTGAAACCTAAAAATGCTGCTGAATTGTGGGACCAATTTCAGATCGCCTGGAGATCTATTCCTAACGAACGCTGTCAAACTTTAGTGGAGAGTCTACCAAGGCGATGCTCAGCTGTGCTTAAGAACATTAAGAACAAAGGATTTGCAACAAAATATTAAGTTATACGGTTGCTTAAAAATATTTTTTTTATAACTTTACTGCAATGCAAATTTATGTACTATTTATGTGGCCACGCGTATTTTAATTAGTGTGTTTATATATTTTTACTTACAAACAAATAGAGTCATCATTTCACATTTTAAATAAGCTTTTATAGTTTCAATAAATAATACATAAGTTCGAAATCAGTTGTTTCATTAAAAACTGAAAAAATGCCCTTTTATTGATAGAAATGCAAGTGTTCTATTTAGCTGTCCACCACTGTATATCGTAACAAATAAAAAAGAATTTCAGTTGTTGGTTATACCTGTTCCTGAATTGGTTTGTTTCTATTCTAGTTGGGCTCGAGATCTAGATACAAACACGGGACCAAGAGACTAACCTGTTTGGTTACGCAATGCTTAAAATTCACAATTCCAATATCAAAATAAAATCTCTATAGCACAAGCCACAACAACTGTATCCTCATCATCGATCCAGAGCCTAAAATCATCATACCTTCGCTAATCTGATGTTAAAATGCTCATTAAACTGCACACACAACGAAAAATTAACACCTTCCTTTCAGCCCAGCAACAGATCCCCCATCAAATCGATCCTCGAAAAAATCGAAGGAAAAATCTTCCATTTGAATTTTTGTTTACTGTATGTTTCACATTTGGAATTCGACATGGTAAAATTATATTTGTTCTCTAAACGATCTGTGTTTTAGACTAAACGAGATCAGAAACATCTGATCGGTTCGTCGGCATCGTGCTGCTGCGATTTGCAGCCAAACGGTCTCAAATTTATAAACAAAAGATTAGTTTTTCAGTCTCGCCTTTTCAATTATTTTTTTTATCAAACGGAACATTCCAGATATTTTCTGTGTAAAGTTTCAGTTCTGCTTTATTTTGGCAGACCTAAAATTGAAAATATTGAGAGCAAATCTTCCGAACAGTCAGCAGTCGTGCGTTTGTTTAAAAAAAGATGAATCATTTGGAAGTGAGAATAGGTGATGATGAGACGAGCATCTTTTGTTTTTTTTTCCTGATTAACGTGAAGATTTATTGGAGTGGTATCATATGTTTTCGACTGTGAAATGTAAATGTACGCCATACCGTTATCGCCAGTACTCTCAATTCAACCTAAAGATATTTGCCCGTTGATACATACGAACCAGAAAAGGTGAAAAATTAAACGATAGAATTATCTATTCTTCAAGATCACTTTGCATCGAACACTACATGTTTTTCATAATTCAAATATTCAAATACATTAGCTAGTCCGTTCCCACATTTTTGCGAACATTTATCTTAGACATGTATGTATATATTTGCAAATTGATAATACGTATTCGTATCAGCACAAAAGCTACAATTTCACATTAGCACAACGATACGACAACTCGACGAGAGCGAAAAAAAATTATGTGTGGAATGTCCGTTCGCAAATATTGAAAAGATGCAAAGATAACAATAATTTACATTTCAAATTTCACTCAAAACGAACTAACGAATACGACAAATAACTTAACTTGGTGGCGCGATCACGAAAATATGAAAAATTATTCGATAAATTTCAGTTTGTTGTTGCGATAGAGACGAATGTTAGTGGGTAGATTGGAATTAATTCGATTTTTTTCGCCGTCGAAAATTGCCAAATTGAACGGAATTGATGCGCTAATTCACGGAAACAGTTGTTAATTGGCAGTTTAGATACACACACACACACACAAATACCTAAATATATAATTGCTGGATGGAAGGTGATTTCTTTGAGTGCCAGACTATTTTCTGTGGTGCAATGTGCTGTGTGCTTCCATCGTTTGCATTTGTTTATATTTGCAGGTATATAGGTAGATGTTTTCTGGCAATTGTAACATAATTTTATGTATCTACATATGTATCTGTAGTTTGTTTCGAGGAATGTTAATAATAATGTGGTTCGGAGAAATATTACTAATTCTTTTTCATCTCATGCAGGATGTAATGCACAATATGTTATTTTGGGATTTGTGCGAATATTTTAAATTCTTTGGCTTAGTATAATCACACGATATTAATATCTTTTGAAATATTTTATGAAATCTCGGACTTGATCACTGGCAGCTCTTTCTATTCTTGTTTGCTTAACACATAATAAATAATACATCTGAATATTTGCGAATTGGTTCAAAAGACTTGGTTGAAAGAACGTGGTTCAAAAATCATAGTCCGGTTTTCTTGAAATTCGTAAACAATTTTGGTTGGCTGTAAAATACAAAAAAAAAATATCTGTAGCTCAATAAAAAGTTTAGTTTTTTTGATTAATTACTGATTTATTACTGTCAAAACTTAAGGGGACGTAGCACCTTCAAATTGAAAAAAAAATGTTTTTTTCAAAGGCTTGTTTTAATTGAATAAAAAGACATATCTTAATGAAACTTTTTACGCATACTATATTTGTCTTAGACTACATAAACAAAATTGTTAAAAATTTTTCGTGGCTCCCTGTCGTCTGCTACAATTTTTTGGAAAATACACTAAAAAAAATCTTGCGCGCATGATAACTGCCCTCAGGAAAGTCTGAAAAAAACCAAATCGGGGTTTTGATCAGCATCAAAGAGGCCTTGAAATGAACTAAAAAAAAATTTGGTTGAAAAATAGCGTTTTTTTTCGAAAATCGAGGTTTTTTTCCCCAGAAATCGGTTATAAGTAAAAAAATTTAGTGCCGATTTTTTCATCCGTAGTTCATTCTGAGCATTAACATGTGCAGATTAACGTGTTAAAATTTCAGAACGATTGGATAGTATTGTTATTCTTAATCATGCACGCCAACTTGAAAAACGTTGTTTCGAGAAAATCGCGCTTAAAGTTAAAATTCAATATTTTTTGCAATAAATCTTACCGAAAATTAATCTGCGATGCCTGGACCATACAATATACCTTCTTCTTGCGCATACTCCTCTTCCAAAGATTTTTGCTCCCTTCGAGCAGTTCTGGCCTCTTTAGATGCCTCAGTCGAGTGTCTTTCCGCCTGGTTGATTCTTGCAGCATCTCTATGTTCTGCATGTTCCAGCGCACGTTCGCCAATCGTAACTTCCATTACTTGCATTATTTTCAAGATAGATCCTTCATTAAATGAACATGCAGAAATATTTTCAGCCATATTTATGATATTTTTCCCACATAAAGTATGTTTAGGGGCCAAATTCCAAACACAAGAATTATAGCTTTCATTATTATTCTGCGTAAAATTGCCCAAGCAGCGCTTTAATAAATCTTCTGATGATAAGTCATCATAAATAGGCTTTAAAATTTCTTGTACCTCATCATCTAAAGGTGGAGGATGCTTGAAATTTTTTAATACATTATCACCAGCTGCCTCCGCCTTGCGCCAGATACACCAAGTCGTTTCTCCAACAGGACAATAAGAGTGTTGAGGGTTCTCATCAGTTGAAATTTTGTGGTAATATGCTGCCCAAATTTCCTTGCGCATATTTCCAATTGAATCAGGATTTTGTCGTATAGCTAGGCCATAATATGTGGCTAAATTTTTCATTCATTTTAGTGTCAATTGAATTTTTTTCGGACCTTTTTTTTGGAGATTATAAACTTTTTTTAGAAGCATCTTTTACAGCTATTTTTTTTTGCCAAGGCTAACTTTTTTTTTGTTTCTTTAAAAGGAGATGACTGACTTATCTTTGTTTACACTTTGGCTTAAGTCGATGTATCGATATAGCGAAGTGAACGAAAATCATAGAAAAAATGACCTTGGGGCGCTTCGCTATGTATACTCGCAAAATTTTTTTTTTTTTAGAATTTCAATTTTATATTATTAAAATCATGTTTTTAAAGCTGCATTCTAACATATTCAATAAAAAAATCGATTTTTTTAAAATTTGGAGGTGCTTTGTTGCCTTAAGTGTTCTGAACTTAAGTATACTCAAAATCAATTTAGTGATATATAGAGTGCAGTACTCAAAATTCAACCCATATTTAAAATCCTTCGACCAAGTATATTTTATACTTAGTGCTGCCATACATTTATAACAACTTCGAACAATTTTTTAAATCGTTCAAATGCCTTAAGGGGTTATACGCAGTTAGAAAGCCGAAAAGAGACGTTTTTTTTTTCAATTTTTTGTGAAAAGGTGGTTTATTTTACAAAAACAAAAAGTATGTATGCATTTAGTGCCAACATCTAAGTTTATAATGGCACTAATAATTTGTAAAAAAAAAATTGATCTGGTGCGCTCCTCCAGACGATCTCCTGAGGGTCTTCCCAAAAAAGGTGTTCGGCGGTGACCACGATTTCTCCGGTATAATTCATCTGAAGTCAAAAAACCAAACAGATTCTTTTAGTAGATAGATAAAACTAGGTATTGGTCGAAGGAATAATCGAAATTTCGATTTTTGACAAAATGGCAGCTTCGTAAAAAAATCGAATTTTTGACCAAAATTGCCATTTAAAATTGTTTAAAAAAATAGAAATAATTATCTGAAATCTTATTCCTTCGATTAATACCTGAGAAATGTGTCTGAAAAAATTCTGTTAAAATTTCAAACCGTTTGGTTGAGCCGTTTTTTAGAAATCTTGGTCACCGACATGGAAAACATAGTTTTCAGAAAAACGCGTTCAGAGTTTCAGAAGAAGTTAACATATAGATAATTTTTTTTTAATTATATGGAGTCATCTATTTTAGGGCCATAAGATGTACCCTTTGTAGCCTCAGGAGCTTCCAATACTTCGATTTGATGTTGTCTACAAACCATTCTTCCCTCTCGCTTACTCCCATGCGCTTCGGTCTGTACTCCGCCTACTTTCTAACAGTCCGAGATGTGATTACAAATATGCGTATATCTCGGAAAAAACTTGTCGGATCGATTTGAAATTTTCAGGGAATATTAAAAGTTAAATTTACATTCCGAAAATGCAAAAGATAAAAAATCGATTTTATGAAAATTTTAACTGCGTATAACCCCTTAAATTAAAAAGTAAAGTAAAGTAATCCCACGACAATCCTCGTACGGGTCTAGGTTTTGAAGCTGGTAGAAGAGCTTCATTACAATTTTTCAATCATTGTGAATACGAGTGTGGAGTGATTAGTTCCACGACTCACTTTACCCCTGATTTAAATCGGGTACCTAAATCAGAACTAGGTGAACTCAAAGCTTGGTGCGCGGACTCTCGTCCGAACCTGAACTCGAACTAGGGGCCCCACACGCAAGAAGCCAGTGCTCTACTAACTAGGCTACTTAAGTGGTGTCTGTAACAGGCGGTTAATTGAAAAAGAGCAGGATACTGAGCGGTATAAGTGCGAAAAAAAACCCTTGAAAAAATTGAAATTGCTAACAATTCTCAAAATGTGTCTGGACTTCGCTCTCACACATTCCAAAGACATTTCTACTAAACAGTCTGGGTCGCCAAAAACCTGAAAAAAACCAGCTGTCAAATCGGTACACAAGCAAATTCAGAGAAATTCTTTTAGGAAGCATAAATTATTGGACAGAGAATGAAGCATTTCAATAATGTTGCTGTTAAACAGTTTTTCGAGACGTTCTCCCCTTAAGTATTAAACGCAGTTTTACGGGCCACTACTTGAGTACTTCGAAGCTTATGCAAATGTGAGTCGAAAGCAAATGAGCAAATTTGAGCCATATACCACAGAGGACAGCAATTATAGGGGACAATTTTATTATATCAGGTTGCTGAGAACTACCTAAAAGTCAACTCCACTATTCTATTAGACCACATAGCCCCATTGGTCAGAAAATAATTTACGCATATCAACGAAGCTTCACCCTAAGTAAATCAGCAACAGATGAGATTTTCTTTCTCCAGCAGTCTTTGAAAAAGCTTATAAAATATAGTTGTTCTATATTTTCACCAGGTTCAAGTCATCCAATATCGATAACTTTCCTACGACAAGCTGACGCTCTTTTTTGTGTGACAATCTGCATAGAAAAATATGATCCAGGATGCTGCGAGAAGCATGAGAGTACTAACCTTATTAATCCAAAAAAAAAAAAACAACATCGAAATGCGCGTGTCTTAAAAAGTTCAACAAACCCTATAACAAAGCCAACAAACTCTATTTCAATTTCTAAAAATTTGTCAAAAAATGTCCGCTCAAATCTCTCCAAAAATTCCAATCTCCTCCTGTACAAGACTATGATTTTTGTCGGTCTCCGTGTATTCGCCAGAAGCTTGGAGACTTAGCACGAAAAATTACAAACTCTTAGAATTACGAGAAGAGGATCCTTCGATGGATTTTTGGTCCAATCAAAACGAAATCGATCAAGAATTGCTGGATTACTTGCACTATCGCTTGTGAAACGTTTAATGCTTTATTATTTTTTTCCTCCTTCCGTCCACTCTCTCTCTGTCTCTCAATCAGTATGCACGGACCGTGTGCATCATTTTTGCCCTCTGGTAAATGTTTCCATAGTGCTTCCCAGACAACTAGTGTGTTGGTATAAGAGACAGCATAATTCTTATCAATATGTATCATCATCGATCCTACAGCCGAGATCCGGTCCTGGTCTCCGTCAACCAAAATTCGATCGCGAGCCGATGTCATCCAATTGGGCCCTCCTAAATTCCGAGCGTTCTGGTCAATGTCATCCCTCCAGCGTAGGCCAGGTCTCCTAGCAGTTTAAACGTGATTTTCAAAGTTTAAAAAAGTTATTTTGATTTCAATAACGATGGAAAAGGCTAAGCGTTGCACTCCTTTGCTCTATGCGCCTTCACGAACACAGAAAGAGCTTTTGACAATGCAAGATATGACTCGCTGCAGCGATGGGCATTGAGACGAATAAATGTGCAGCAGATTTTGGTAAAAAAAAAAGTAGCAGAATCAGAAAAAAAAGTAGTAAAAATTAGACATATATATATATATATATAGTGTATGAAAAAAACCGAGAACAACGACTTTTTCTGCATTCTAAGAACTTAGTCAGACGAGCGGCATTTAACAGTAGTTGCCACACGCTCGGCGTTTTCTTATCGTAGTTGTGCTTCAGTTGATGCTTAATGGTTCACCGAAGTTGCATCAGTGCTATCTTCACTAAAAAGAAGTTCCCCGGGAACAGTAGTAAATATCATTTGCTACCTAGTAGAGTAGTAGATTCAGAAAAAAGAAGAAAAAAGTAGCAGATCTACTACAATTGTAGTAAATGCCCATCACTGACTCGCTGTACCACGCTCTCCAGAGGAGGGATGCCCCTCAAGAAAAAGTAAAGTGGGTGAACAAAATACTAAGGTATCGAGGTGTGTTTGCTGAGCTGGGGGAAACGATGCTTAGGGTGGACACTAGTAGGGCATGTCCACAGGGAGGAGTACTATCCCCCCTGCTATGGTTCCTAGTAGTTGCTGACCTTCTCGTGATCACCAATAGTAAGAGCCTAACTGCTCTGTCGGCTGCGCGGACGACATCACGGTAATAATAAGAGGCTCACACATGGATACATTGAGATCCAGAATGCAAAAAGCCTTAAATGAAACAATCTAATGGGGCGAAGAAGAGGCTTCATCCATTAATCATCAGAAAACTATCATAGTACATAGAAAACTATCATAGTACAAAAAGAAAAATTGAAAAAGGAGCCCTAAATATTAGGGGCATTATCTAGGAATCCATCTAGAAAGGACACTTACTGGGACAATCATCTAAACAAAACAACACCAAAGGCCACTAAGGTACTCTGGGCAACAAAACAATTGCCCTGACACAATTGGGAACTTTCTTCCAGGTACACAATCTGGGTTTAAAACAAATACTGAAAGCAGCAATGCGGTGGAAGAAAACCAAAAGAAAACTGCTGTTAACAGACTCAACAAGCTTCAAAGGATGGCCTGCCAGCTGATTCCAGGAGCAATGAGATCCATCCCAATGGCAGGAATGGAGGCTCTTTTAAACCTAAAACCGCTCCAACTCAAAATCCGGGATAAAACAGCGAAACAGGCTATTAGCCTAAAACAGGTTTATAGCTACAAATCAGGAAACCTTAAAGGCCACTTCAAAATCCTAGAGGACATAATGCTTATAATGAAAATGTTGAACTTCCGCGATCAAATAAAGATCAAAGCAGCCTTCGGAAAGAGGTTCAAGGTCACAATTCCATCAAGGGACATATCGAACGATAGCAGTCCACCTCCCTCGTACAAAGGAGTGCAAATGTGGCATACGGATGGTTCAAAGATGGATTGTGGAATAGGAGGAGAGATCGTAGGTCCCATGTGCAAAATGTATTTCTCTCTCCTAAAAGAGGCCACAATCTATCAAGCAGAACTATCTGCCATACTTAAAGCCTCACAAACAATAAAGATCTGAAACACTAAAAGAGTCAGATTTAAGATCCTATCGGATAGTCAAGTGGCTCTCAAGGCTATCAATCGCGAGCAAATAAATTCAGCTATACTCTTAGAGGTGAGAGAGGCTCTAAATGAAATATGGGCACAGAACAGCCTGGATTTATTTATTTATTTATTTTCGAATTCGTCGTCGACAATCAAACATATATAAATGTATAAATACACATATATATGTCCGATTTCATGACACACTTCTTCAGCTCAGCAAAACCAGCATTTACTGAACTGAAGAAAATTTCACCATTTCAACATACTCATGCATGTATGCTGAAAGAGGGCTCTGTTGAGAAAAAGAATATATAAATATGCATGCATCTCTCATCCACCACCAACTGTTAAGTGTTTCATACAAACTATAGACAAATTGGGGTTAGTTTAAATTGCCGCTAAAGTTAGTAACTGATTGACCATTCCCGAGTAGGGAATGAAGGATCTGTGGATAGGTTCGAACCACACTCTCATCACAATTTTATTGATTCTTTAACAAAATGAGGGTACATTGGGAGTGACATAACTGGCTAATTAGCTGTGGTACGGTCGTTAGTTTCTCACATGAATTCACCAACACCCAGATTATTATTTTGCATGCACTTGAATAATATCATTTGCCACATCCTTCCCCTCAGGCAGTGTCGAACACTGGTATGAGAGAGGAAAAGAATTCACAAATCAAACTATTCATTATAAAACTATTTGAATTGAATTCTCTGCTATTTCAAACATCACTCTGAATTAGATTTTTATGGAGAAAGAAATATTAGCATTAATTGGTTAGAATTAAAATATAAATAAGATAAGAACTAAAGTTAGATAATAAATATAAAAAAAAAACTAAAAAAAATAAAAAATAAAAAAGATAAAAAACTAGAATTAAAGAAAAATATTTACATTAAAAATATAAAACAAAAATCATCAAAAAAATTCATTTGCTTTTAAAATAGGTTTACAACATACTGCTTCAGCTTCCTTTTAGTAACGAAATACGAAAGGTTGTTTTTTAAATCATCAGGCATATCATTATACAACAATATAGCTGAAAGAATCGGGTCATTTAGGGCTCTATTGGTTCTGACTGGAGGCAATCTATAAGAATTCACAGATCTTGTTTCATAGTTATGCATTTCTCTGGTTGTTGTCAGAGAAATAGAAGTTTTATCCTTTCCGTGGACGATTTTCCATATTGTTATTAGCTTTTGAAATGCTAATAGTTGAAAAAAAGTCATTTTCCCAGTTATGAAAGGTCGCTGATTAGTGGGTGTCCGTGGACTCAGATTGTGAACTGCCTTAATTGCCTTATTTAGAGTTCTGCTCAGGATGGCCAGGTTTGTTGAAGAAGATTGGCTCCAGTTAAGCATAGCATAACTAATATAGGGAATTACAAAAGCATGATAAATCATGTTTTTTAAAACAATGTTCAAGTAGCATCGTCTTCTTAAGAGACCTACAATGGGACAAATCTTGGCTCTGATTTTTCTAATTTTCTTGATCCGACCATGACAATTTGTCATCAATTATTATTCCTAAATATTTAGTTTTTTCTAGTCTATCAATGGGTTGGTTGTTAATCAAGATGTTAAGTGATATGTCTTCCTTATTTTTCTGTTTGAAAATCAAGTAATGCGTTTTATTTACATTTATTTTTAATTTATTAGTAACTAGCCAATTGAAATATGTACCTAAATCATCATTGATCATCTGCTCTAGTTCTTAAGGATCTCTATTTGAGTTTAATAAAAGGGTGTCATCTGCATAAATGACATATTTAGATACTAAATTAATATTATTCAGACTCTGGACATAAAGCAAATAAAGAGTTGGTCTCAAAATGGATCCTTGAGGTATGCCTATATTTATCACCCTCCTATCACTAGTTTCACCTTTGAACTGCGTAATTATGGTCCGGTTGGATAAGTAATTTTTTATTAGCTCATTTCCCTTTCCTCGAATACCCAGTTCGTTTAAAATATGGCCTAAAATAGTATGGTCAACTGTGTCAAATGCATTTTAAGGTCAACAAATATGGCTGATGTGATATGGATCCCCGGCTAAAGAGACGGGTAGATGATACCAAAGCCAAAGAAGGAGCAATAATGCCCTTAACAGGTCCTTCTCCGTACGAGGGGCTTTACAGAGGCAGATACGGATAAGGAAATTAAAATATGGAGCAAGAAAAAGATCGAAAGTTACTAGCTTAATCTTGAGGGTTTAAAACACTCAAAAAATACCTTGGCTTCGATAACAAAAGAACCATACAAGGAGTGGCTCGCTGCAAAAGTGGCCTAAGAGCTCTATGTGGAGCACTGACAGGACACCTTCCCTGCAAAAAGAATCTCCACAGAATAGGTAAGGAGCGAGACGGCTGCTGCAGATACTGTGGATAAACAGCAGAGTGCGTAGAACATCTCACACTCTGTCCAGCACTAGCGAGATGAAGATTAGAGCTTTTTGGCTCTGTTCTTCCCTTCATCAAGGGCGTAACAAATGGAAAGGAACATATCCAGGGTCATAAGAAGCCTGGACATCCTATAGCACATAACGCAGAGGAGGCACAATAGACCCAGGAGCTATCTGTGCTAGGGGCCTTCCGGATCCACTCCAGGCTATCAATCAATCAAGAGATGGGACGCTTAACAAATATGAACATCTTACCCTCAACTCTAGTTAGAAGCAGAATGATTTCCTGACACATTACTGATAATTTTTTTTGTAATTTATTGTTTTTATTTAGCAAAATATTTGCTTAAATAAATGAATTTTAAAATAATTACTTGTGTGCTCGAAATCTTAGGTTGTCCAAGACTTTATTGTCCTGTCGTCTTTTGAGAGCCAGTATCGGCTAAGCATTTACCTCCCTCAATTGCAATCGAATCAGGCAAAAAAGCTAACTTAAGGTACTAGTACACTTTAGAAGGCAAAAATATGACCATTTTTCAAGAAATTTTTTCTCAGACATTTTCTTAAATATTAACATGAATCTTTTTTTATAATATTATTTAATATTTGAAAAATACAAAAACAATTTTTGTTTTATTTGATTATTTATTTTTCCCTTTTATAAAGGGCGCTGAAAACATGTTCTGAAAAAATTCGTTACTCCACGGCGGACAGATAATCTATGAATTGGTAGGTTTGAAACAAAAAATTTCAACAGGGTTTTAAAAACTAAGGTCTCTTACATCGTAATTTACCACGGTTTTTAAAAACCAAAAATCAAAAAAGAAATAGCGGACTTGTGAAAAAAAAATGTTAAAAATCGAACCTTTTTTCCTAGTTTCTTTAACGCCAAAAATTTGTTTTTGATTTTCTTTGTCATATTCTGGTATATTACGATGTAAGATACTCTAACAAATAAAACGCCATAAAGTTTTTCAAAATTGGTTCGGTGAATCCGGAGATTATCTGTCCGCCATTTTAAAAAACCTTGTTTCGAGAAAAACGTGTTTAAAGTTTTTGTTTTTCATTTTCTTTATTAGAAGTTGCATGCGCTCAAAGTCAATATTTATATATTAAAGTTTCGAATTTGGAAAAAAATATTTCAAGAGGTCTTTTTTGAAGTTATATTGAGTCGAAAAATGCAATAACAAAAAAATCGATTTTTTTAAATCTATAAAGTGTACTAGTACCTTAAGGGAGTGAGTTATATCGGAGGCCCTGATTCAAACCCAGGTTCGTGCTTTGAGTTCATCTAACTCTGAATCTCATTTCTGAGTTAAAACAGGAGTAACGTGATCCGTGGAACTATTCACTCCACAGTCGTATACCTGCACATTGATTGTAAAATTTGTGAATGATGCTCTCTACCAGGTTCAATTTCTAAACCCGACAAGGGTTGTTGTAGGATTACATCACTTAGTAAGCTATAAGTGTTTCTAATTATATGTCCGCAGCTGTAAATTTGAACATTGAAAATAAAATAGATAGTAAATTTTTATAGCATAAGAAAATTAATAATATGCAGATGTGCTTAAAATATATGTATGAAAAGTGAATAAATTAAAAAAAGGTGCAAGAAAATCAAATATGAAAAAAAAACCTAAATAATTTCAAAACAAATAAAGATATATCTACGTTTAAAATGCGATAATTTCTTAAGGAGATATCAATCCCTCTACAACAGGGGTGGGCAAACGGTCGATCGCGATCGACCGGTCGATCGCAAACAGTTCGACAGTCGATCACAGACATTTTAAATAATTTACTAGGTTAATTTAAAATGTGAGCTAAAAAATTAGTAGAAGATTAATCAGTACATTTCGGAATGGGCCTTGGCCTAATAGATCCAATCGGACAGTTTACGCAGTTTCAGTTCACACTATAGCTCGCAGAGCCTTGGTGGTTAATCTCAATTTTAGATAAAATAACATTTTAAATTAAAATCTTTTTACGCCAATGTAGCTAAAAAGTGACATTTGGTGTTTGAATTTGAAAATTGAATTGTGCAAATGTCTTTTCAATAACAAAATTGATCGAAAATTGAAATTCTTGACATTTTATCCGTCAGAAATGATACGTGTCTCCGCTTTTCTCCATTTTCAAAATTTTCACTCGAAAGAATAACCTGATAATCGAGATATGTCAAAATTTAGCTACACGATTAACTCAGTACTAGCCTAAAGAATGAACTGCACATACTAAATCGGCGTGAAATGATTGACCACATGTGCCAAAGCCATCTGCATTTTCAAAGCGGAAGCATCTTCCAAGCAATTTTTCACGCTTAAAAGTGAGCACAACTCTTGTTTATTTTCAACCTGAATTTTCGCCGAAATAAATTTCACGTGAAAATTTGCATGAAAATTTAACGTGAAATCGAAAACAGCACTAAATTTTAGATGGGTCAGCTAAGGAAGCTTTTTGCAAAGATTTCTAAACTTTTGCCTGAAATTATTGCATTTTTGGACACATTGGGAGAAAAACATGAACAATTGGAAGATCCAGTATGGGTAAAGAGATTAGCATTTCTTACGGATTTTATGAGCCATTACAGCTCGCTTAGTTTACAATTGCAAGGAAAAGGAAAATATTGTTGACTTGTTAAATTCGGTAAATATTTTCTCAATAAAATTAAAACCTTTTGCTTGACAATTAAATAGGCAAAATCTTTAAATATTTTCCATATTTAGAAAAACATATTAAACTTACTGGTGAATGTAAAATGCAAAAGCTGAAAGACATCCTTCAGTTCGCGAAAAAGTTCGGGACCTTCGATGGCCACTTGGACTGAATTTTTCTCTCCTGGCCCATTTATCTGGTATCACTGTGGTCTAATAGGTCTATGTGTGGCCTTGTGTCAACCGGTACAACCTAACCTAACCTACTGGTGAATGTAATATTGAAATGTTTTGTCCTGAACTGGAAAATTTTAATCAAGAATTCGAGAGACGATTTGCAAATCTCAATGACCTTTAACCGATTTTTGAATTTATTTAATTTCCTTTTGGAGAATTCGAAAACGAGGATATTTCATCAAAACTAGCTCATGCTTTACAATTGAATTGATCGGATCTAGAGTTAAACATTTTAACAATAGCACGCGCCAATGAAAATAATTTTTGGATTTTATTACCATACAACGTTTTCTCAAATGAAAAACATCGAATCGCAACTTAGGAGTTCTCTGACTGATGACCACTTAATGGCATCTATTCGATTGTGCATCAGTGCTTACAAGCCGAACTCTACAATACTTTTTGATGAAATGGAGTGTCACGCATATACACTAAAAATTAATCCAAAATATTTATTAATAAAGTACATTGCACAAAGTAGTAAATACAATGTATTTAATGTATTAATATCAATAAAGACCTTAATTAAATTTTTATTTGTTTTTGATTTAACCCATTTTTCGAAGTCGATCGCGTATAAATTAAAAAAATTAATGTCGATCTTACCAGTATTAAGTTTGCCCACCCCTGCTCTACAATCACAAGAAATGTAGCCTCAATAACGTTAGAAACAAAACACTACAATTTTTTAATTATGTAAATACCTACAAGCTACGTCATTCAATTGATAGTACCCTGTGCCCATCACTGCCAACCTATTTGAATTGATAGTATAAAAAGCACATTTTCATTTTCATTATTCAGGGTGAGAGTTAGATTGTGGACAAGAGAATAGCAGCGAGCAATCGAATATGGCAGGCAATGTACAATAGTCACGTTGGATTGCAAAGTGATGTTATGTAGTCACCACATAACTAACAGTTGAACAGCAAAAGCAAAAAGCAAACATAGTATATCAAAACAGATTTCTTGCCCATAATTTCTGCACAGGCACGACGACGACGGTGCGGCAGGAGAGTTTTCGTGTGCGTGCAAATAACTCGCATTGCCTCTTTGGCCCCAAAAATAGATAGATATGCCAAAAAAGCATTGAAACAGATACGCCAAACATTCACAGTTTATGCCGAGTGGAACGAAGGAATCTCGGGCGGCTAATGTATGCATGCCTCCTCACTTGCAAGCAATTCACATTTTATATGATTCTCTTTGGCTATAACGATGCTTTAATAGTGTACAGATGGCGCACAGTTTTATTCGTTGCGCTACAGATGAAATTTTCAGATTGCCCATCATGCCCAGCTTTGCATCAAGCTCTCGAATTTCATTTCGATTTCAAATGCATATTACGGACTACAGTAGCGTGTAGTGTATGTGGAGTCAATTTCAACGAGCATACGTATTTGACAATCCGGAATCATACATACATATATGTGATATGGCCGTTTATTTTTGATATGCATGCATGTATTCGTTACTGTTCATCAATAACAGTGAGGCCATCTCTATAATCTCGCTCGATCACAAAAGACCGAAACGAAACTATACGGGCGAAGTGATATCTGAACAACATATACTTCACATATGCTGGCCATTTTTTTTTCTAGTATGGGGAGCAACGTTTTCTTATGAAAGCATAAAATTTATTCCGTCGATATATTGTAGAGATGTTAAACGAAAAAGCAGATATTTTTCTTATGTTGGAGTTGTCTAGTATGCGTGGACTTGAATGGAAAGAAAAACACAATATTATTCATTGTATCCCATAATATTAAAAGAAATATAAGCTTGTGTAGTAAAATACCGGAAGATTTGTTTCATGCCAAATTTTATATTTTGACTAGCTCGAACGTATCGAGCGCAAATGCTATTAACATGCAATCATAAGTTCGATCCAACAACCACTCGAAATCCATTAGTTTTCACACTACATTCCAGTCTCAATATAATTTCGCAGCATGAATGCATGAATCAGAAATCTGCATACAAAGTTGCAACAACAGGTGCAAGAAAAGTAACAATCTTGAAAGCCAATATCCACCAACAATACGATTTGCATTAATAATTTATGCATTTTTGTAACAAATCCTAACACCACTCCGGCATTGGGCAACGCGACTCAAGCGGACATAATTTGTATCTCATGCTCGCAGATTCGATTGAAACGGGAGAGACAACAATATGCATGATTAACAAGAAAATATCTCCTAGGTTAATCTTGTTTCGATGGTCAACACACTCCATCATACAACTGCCTCCCCTTCGTCGTCGTTCGTAACATGCACTCCACAATTCATATAATCTTCATACACATGTTGCAAGCCTCCAACATACCTACTAACTTGCATATGCCATATTATGGTAAAACTATTAAGTGCTCGTATATAATTTTTCAAAGCACCAAATAAACACAATTATCTTTGCACTCTCAAACATTTTGCATATGTATCTATAGCTCGTACCTACATACGTAGATGTGCTTATAGTATCTAAGATACATTATATGAATAAGTCACGCATTCAGTAGTATTTGTCACATTCCAGACATTCCATTCGCATTCTTATCAAAATACAGTCCTTCAAAAAGCCAAACAACTACCACTTGCATATGAAATTTGCAAATCGTATCTACACGAGCAGTGTGTGCCCCATAGGTACATACATACATAGTGTGTTCACATATCTTACGAGCACTGGCTAGGCTACGCCAAATGCCAATCTTTAAAAGCGAAAATGAAATGTAGCCGGGGTATCATGTGCATGAAAAGATCACTTGCCTCAACACAATCTTCATCAATCGGATTGTATGTGTGTTTTGCAAATACACACACACACACACTCAAATCGCGATTGTGTTCCGCGATATTCGCATACGCCAACTATGCATTCAGAAGCATAGTGGAAAACTGCTGCGCGACAGTGTGTTCGCGAAACTATCTTTCGCTCGACGCCTGGCTAGTGCGATACTAGTTTAGTATGTAGCAATGAGGATTTTTTTTGCAATTTTTATTTCTGCTCATTATTTGATTTCGTTAGCATGCATAACATTGTGTTGTTTATGTACGCAAATTCAATACTACGTGAGATGCTTTCGCGCAAAAATTATTCGCACACTGTACATTAGAATACGTTCATAAACGAACGGCTAGAGAGATAAGTATGTACGTAGCTAGGCTACGGACGGCAGTAGCGCAGCAAAGCAACGGCAGCGTCATGATCATCATCCTAATGCATACAAACGTCTTTGATGGCGGATGATAAATAATTGCGTAAAGTGGAATTTTTGCACCAGACGAATGTTGAAAAACGAATAATAAATAATATTGACGGCATATATATACAAGCATTATTAACGCATTTTCGTTACTGACTTGAATTACCTATATTTGAATGGAACGAATGCAAAAGAATTTGGATTTAAGATGCTGTATGTTCCAGCTTTGATTAGGTAATAGGGTTTGGTAAAGGATAAGTTAAAATTCTATGCATCGGATTTTATTTGATCAAAATAAATTCAAGTCATCCTAAAAATTCGAATTGATTTTCTTGATTTATTTAAGACTTAATTTTATCAATTTTTTAGAACATACGATAGATTGAACGTTCTTTCAAAAAATACTAACTTTTTCAATATTATGATTTCAAATTATGTAAACGAATGTGACCCCAAAAGGTCATAATGTAAAATTTCGGTCAAATTTGATAGATGAAAGAGAACGTTGGCCAAAACGAGCCTTAGTACAGAATCCGAGAATAAAGTTTACATAGATGATCAATAAGTAATGATAATGAATATACGAGTAAACCAAGGCGATTAAACTTAAAAGATATATTTATTTTTCAACATAGTCTCCTAGCAAGCTAATACATTTAGTCCATCTTTTGTGCAAACCCAGGATACCCTTAGAAAAAAATTCTTCATCTTGACTCTCCCAAAATGCCTCAACAGCAGCAATCACTTCGCTATCATCTTCAAATTTCTTACCCCGAAGGTGTTCCTTGAGCCGAGGAAAGATATAAAAAAAGTTTTCCGAGGGAAGATGTAAAAGCTCGAATCCTGTTTTTTAAATTGCAGCCATCGAAACTGCAGCCCTGTGAGCCGGTACGTTATCTTGATGAAACAGAACTCCGGCTCGCAGTTTGTCGCGTCTTTTGTCTTCATTGCCTCTAGCAATCTTCTTATTTGGTCTGCATAGTAAGAGCCTGATATAGTGGCTCCCTTTTCCAAATATTCCACGAGCTCGACACTTTGAATTCCTTCGGCGTTGGTGAAGAGGGTTGCTTCCACGTCATCGATTGCTGTTTGATTTTTGGATCAAAATTGGAGATTCAAATCTCATTCATGATCACGAAACGTGACAAAAAAATCTACTGACCTGCCTGGAACTTTTCGAGATTCACTCTCGAAATGTCGACTCGTTTCTTCTTTTGCCAGTCGGTTAACATTCTCGGCCCCCAACGCGCAGAGACCTTCTTCATATGTAATTCGTGGCCAATGATTCTTTGAACACGGCCTTTCGAGATCCCTGTGACCTCAGCTACTTGCCTGATGGTCACTCTTCAATCTACCAACCTAACATCTTTGGTTGGACGTCCTTCGCGGTGTTCGCCTTCATTGGATGTTCTTCCCAGCTTAAACTCTTTAGCTCAGCGTGCAACAGTGGAATATGGAGGAGCAGAGACCCCTAATGTTTCCACCATGTTGCCGTGAATGTCTCTGGTAGACGATTTTTTCAAACAGAGGTACTTAATGACAGCTCTAATTTCGTTTTTCTCCTTTTTGATGTTCTCTCTTCGACTGTTCGTATTCAAATGAATGTACCTCTTTGGATCATCGGAGTCATGGCCTATTTATACGTTTTTTATGCTAGCTTAGTGAGTATATGTGGTAGCAAAAAAATTTTTTTTTTCTTTAATTTTATCCGAACTGGAAATAACCGATTTTCATTACTTATTGATCAACCCTCGTATTACAAGTTTATTCCTTGCATTTAAAAATAGTAAGCGATATATCCAGACGAAAAAGGGCATTTTAGATATTATCGGGAAAGCGAAAAAGCCTTTGAATAGAAGCAAGATAGCAACATGAAGATACTCTCAACTTTTCTAGTAGTTGGAAAACTGCCAGCATTATTCCAATTCCTAAGACATATAACCCAACTTTACCCGAAAGCTACAGACTCGTTTCCCTCCTATCCACTACCAGTAAAATATTTGAATGTGCCATCAAAGAACAGAGAATGTCCCATTGTGACACATTCGAAGTCATTTCACAATTCGAATTTGCCAACATCCCCAAACACTTCGTCAATCATTCCCTCTTAACCCTAAAAACTGACCTGGTAGACCACCTAAGCAGTCGTACTCCCATCACAGCTTGTCCTTCGACACTGTTTGGCATGAAGGGCGAATACATTAAATGTCCTCCCTCTCCCATTTTCATCCGTACTTGTGTAAAATTATTTACAGCTTCCTCTCCAATAGATTCTTGGTAGTGAAAATAGACAATATCCTGTCAAACCCCTGTTCTAATATAGCCGGTATCCCCTAAGACTCTGTCCTTTCTCCCATCCTCTTCGCCATCTACACAGCCGATATTCCACGTCCCAAACTGCCTCTCAAAATTTTATAGTTTGCTGATGACTTCACTGTTTATTCACCTGCTCGTAGCCTGAAATAAACGCGAAGCGTATATCTTTATTCCTCGACACACTTCATAACTACTTCTTGTCTTGGCACCTTATTCCCAACCAGTCCAAATTCGAATCCTTCATCATTCGAGACCACATTAAGCTTCCCTAATGGACCATACGGCTCCTTCCCTCTATAACCTTAAAAATGAACAACAATCCCATCGCTAGATATACTGTGAGCGTCAAAAGTGAGTGCACACATTTCAAATTTGTTTTTGAGCTTCAATAAAAACAAAATTACTGATTCAAAAATATTTGTGATTGAATAATATCAAACCTTTATTTGTTAAAAACTATATAAAAAATAATCAATTCCATACATTAGATAACAAAAAAAAATTACAGAGGAACAAAAACAAAAAGTCAATGAAATATGAATCAAAAGTAAGTGCACACGTGTTCAAACGTTGCTAGATTCTAGCTGTAAACAAAGTCACGGATCTTTTACTATAACGGAATACAACTTCAATTTAATTTCCAGGAAACAGCAATCGCAAAAATTCTTGGTAAAGTTATTTTTGAAGGAGTTAGTTTGATTTAAAACGTGCTAGAAGAAAGATGTGAAATTGAGGAAAGACACTGAGACAGAAACACGAAATATTATAGTGAATTTGCATTGTGAAGGTTAAAGTTTACGGGAAATTGGAAACATGGTAAAAAGACCACACAGTGCAGCTAAAAAAATTATTGACAAATATAATAAATTCAAATTATTGGACAATTTTAAAAGATCTGCACGGCCAGGGAAATTAAATAGAAAAGAAATAAGAAATATAGTGAAAAAAGTTAAGGACAATCCACGTTCAAGTGCAGCGAAAATAGCTGAAAATTATTCCGGGACACACGATTAATCCGTTTCAGCCTCCACCGTTCGAAGAATATTGAATGAACATGGGTTACATGGCAGAGCATAACGAAGGAAGCCATTTATTTCTAAAGCGAATAAAAAAAAAACGCAAAAATTATGCTAAAAAATATAAAAACTGTACTTATAATTTTTGGAAAAACTTTTTATTCTCTGATGAGATTATATTTTAAATATTTGGCGGGCATACAAATAAAAAACTTTCGCGAACTAAAAATACTGAGTTCTTGGAAAAAAATGTTTCCGGCACAGTGAAGCATGGCGGATGATCTGTTATGGTTTGAGGGTGTATGGCAGCATCGGGATTTGGAAACCTTGAATTTATTGATGATACAATAGATAAGCAAGGCTATCTCAATATTTTGCAGCGAAATATGGCTGACAGTGTTGCGAAATTGGAATTCCCTAAGACGTGGATCTTCCAACAAGATAACGATCCTAAGCACACTCACTTCCTATTTAGTAAGGTTGTGGTTGCTTTATAGAGCTCCCAAGGTATTGGATCATCCCCCAATCCCCAGACCTCAACCCCATTGAGCATTTACGGGATTATTTAGACAAGAAAATTCGGCAACGTCTAATCACAAGCAAGGAAAGTTTGAAAAATGCTCTAAAGTTAGAATGGGTTAATATACCAGCAGAATTTACCAGAAATCCATGCCTAGAAGACTGGAAGCTGTTTTAAAGGCAAAGGGCGGTCAAACCAAATACTAGTTTTTCTTAAAATTGTTATATGAATTTTTATTATATGAAGTGTGCACTTACTTTTGACTCGTATTTCATTTACTTTTTGTTTTTTGTTTTTTGTTAGTGAATATATGGAACTGATTTTTTAGTATATTGTTTTAAACGAATAAAGGTTTAATATTCCTCAATCAGAAATATTTTTCAGTCTATATTTTTTTTTGTATTGAAGCTCAAAAACAAATTTCACTTTATAAATATATATATATATATATATATATATATATATATATATATATATATATATATATATATATATATATATATATATATATATATATATATATATAATTTTGTGTGAGCATATTTTGGCAATTTTTGGAAGATTTTTGCATATTTTGATCATTTTAATTGCAAGTTTATCAGCATATTTCAATGATCTTTCGGGCATATTTTGCCTTTTTTTCGTACATAACTATCCGAGCTCTGGTCATCATACGACAAGCCAACTAACCACTGCATGAATCATAATTCTCTTTTTGTTCGCAATGGTCGAATATGCTTGACCGAACTCAAACGACATGAAAATAAACAGAAATAATAAAAAATGTAGAGAAAAGAGTTGAAAGCAAAAATTTCAAGAGATAGCAAATTAAATATTCGCGGGTCTTATTTTGTACGTTCAATTTCCTTCCCTTGAGTGTTTTTTTTTTTGTTGGTAAAATGAATTCTCACCAAAGATCAAAATATTACTCTTGAATACTGTTCAGGTGGCTCTATGCGTCATCTATCGACAATGTATGATGCTATCTCTATGTAATTTTCGCATTAGGCCAACGTGTATGATAAATTGTCACGATTGACAAGCATATTGCAGTTAAGTGTGATTAACACAATACGATAAGACTAAATATGTTTGTTTTCTTAGTCATCAAATGTGGCCTGATAAATTGTCCTATTCCAACGAGACTGATGGACTGCATGGTCTGATTCGAATCTAACTGAACAGCTTATCGGGATTTTTCGTTCGGATTCTTAATCATATTCTTGTGAAAATCAAACCGAATTGAGGAGGTCATGCTTGTGTACACGCATGGGTTTAATATTTTATTTGAAATTTCAGGAATAGATCGACATCATGAATATATTTCTTTGTAAATATAACATGTTTGTTGATAAAGTAAATATTTACTGAATTACTACTGAAGGTGTTAAAAATGTAAAATGCGTTTGCATTAAACATACATTTAAAAAAAAAACGTTCCATTTATGGTCAAATAGTTTTTTGTGCTTTTCACACCTTCACTTTGTTTGTGCAAAAATTTTGACAGCGTACAAAGTATAATATGTTTGGATATGTAAAGTGAATAATTTTTTATTATTTTTCTAATGCGCAAGACGTTTTAAACTCGAAAATATAATTATTTTTTTCCAGTGTAGCATTTATCCAAGAAGGTAAAAATTCAACAGCAAACTAACTATAGGTAGTCAAAAAAATTGGATAATTTTTAAAAGATCGAAAGCTTTAAATTATAATAATAGGCGCGTTTTTTTGCTACCCTTATCCATAACAGAACAATGCTAACCAGTGCAGACGCATTGGATTACCCTTAACTATGATAGGCCCTCTTGTCGAATTTTTGTTGATTAGGTGCCCGTAAATACATTCTCATTGTCTTATATGTTTCTTCGAGTGTGTGAATGGCGAAGGTATGATAAATTGGACTTTAATTTAGACAAGGTCAACGATATGAATAATTCAATAATATTTTCGACGGATTCGATTATTTGATTGATTCGAATGAGCGTAGGCTATTGCCAGTACAAATATCATAGTTGATAATCGAAAATGCTGAAATAAAGACATCGATGGCAAAATGCTGAAAATGTTATTGAAGGAAGTGTGAATATTGTAGATTTTAAGGGGATCCGAATGACCAATTTCATTGAAATGTGATCGAACTGTTTTTCGAATTTATGTCGCAGCATCATATGTAAACATTTAAAAAAATTAAAGTCAACATGCTTTAGAAAAACAAGTTTAATCATTACTTTCAAATCGAAGAAAAGATCAACGTCAATTGACGAAAAGATGCGGCGAAATCGTTGGTGACGATATAAGCTGATGACAGTCTGCGGGTCATATAAGGTTATTGTAAATACATATTTTATTCAATATGAGCCGATCCGAATAAGGTGATTAATGCAATATTTAAACTTCTTGTTCGAATCGTTATTATAAAACAGTAGCTACAAGAAATGCTGAACGGTTTTCGATATTCCGGTATAAACAGCTTAATTCGATTTCTTTGTCTCTTCGATCGTTAATGGACAACGGATGTTCTAAATTATTGTATGACAGTTGCGGTAGTTAAGGGTATGTTTTGTTTGTGGGAGTTTTACTGGTAGATAAAAAAATTAATTAAGTATAGGTGCGTTTTTTGCGTCTCGATCAATAGCATGTTAGGGTAGGCAGCATTGAAAACAACAACAATCCTGCCTCAGTTGCTGTTGTTTTCAATGCTGCTCACACTAACCTGCTATAATCGATTGGTGCTTTGGTGCTTAAATCAATGGTTTGAAGTATAATTAATTCAACATCGATTTTTTTAAGTATCAAACCTAATATGTATATTATTATGTAAACGACGTTCATAATCTCAAAATTGATTTATTGGGGCCCCCTTAATATGACCAAATACCCATATAACAAACAATGAGGGCACAACTCATGCCTCATCAACTTGCGCATATCATCCATTCTCTTAATTGTCCATGTGAAAAATTAATCATCCTCATTTTCAACACCATTTACAATACAAACTCTGATTTCGGCATTAATGCAAACATTCTTTTCTTCTACATTGCAGATAATCCAGTGGAAACATTTCCATCATCATACGCGTCGTCACCGTTGTCATTAGCATCACACCGTTTTAGATTATTTCACATTATTGTTATCATCCATATCGTCGAATAACGTAGCAATGTCGATTGCCTCCGACTTTGTTATATCTAGTACTAGTCTAGCCTCGTACAACAATCAACAACGCTAGGTAGTAGTATAACACGCGTCGTGTTGTTTCGATTAAAAAGTGGAAAAATGTTGCTTTGTGTGGTATGATCCGAAGAAAAAATAAACGGCAATCAAGTCGAGCAAGCGTCAGAAGTAGTGAGCCAGTTCGTCGGTTTCGTCGTCGTTGTCGAACCACTCGAGCCCCTGAAATATTGTGATTCATTTTTGTATTTTGTGTTTGATTTGGGTTTTATATGCAAAAGTTTAAGTTAAACAAAATAAAGAATGCCTTAGAAAAGAGGAAAAAATTAATGAGTGATAGAATAAGTGAAAAGTAATTAAAAAAGCTAGTGATTCACCCTGGTGTACGTGCAGAGGAGATAAAAATAATTTAAAAAAAAAGTTTATTCGGTAGTGAGAAATTCAGAAAAATTGCTGATATTGCTCGAAAATGTTGAAAAAATGAAATAAATCATAATTTGAAAGTATGCTTCGTCACACGCCGATCTGATAATAGTTAATTTGATGTTTTCTTAAATGTGAAGTAAAAAATCGTAAAGCTAATCGAATAGGCGCGCTATTTGAATCGAAAATCGAATTATGTGATATGACTACTAATATCGATTACACTCAGCGGCAAGAATGCATCCATCGGGCGGAAAATCATCGTCTGCAACAATGGGACGGCCCGGTACTTATAGTGCTCGTGCACTCGAGATGATCAAGCAGGATTTAGAGCCGTTTCAAGTAGTCAGCGGATCATTGGTTAGTTTTTTGAAATTAGTTTTTAAATATCGATAGATAATTTTGTGATTTTCTTTTCCAGAACTCCGGATCAGCATCACCGCAAGCACCCAGCTCACAAAATCAATTAGAACAAGAAGTACAACTGCAACTATTGCATATGTGTGCTGGTAACTATGATGTAAGTTTTTTGAATGATTTTTAATCAATATTTTTTTTAAATAACTTTGATGATAAGCTCATCACCGTGTGGTGTGTGTTTTAAATGCCACTTTTAAGTTTAGTATTTTGCTGTTGGCATGTCAGATAAAATACAATTCATAATGAATACAAAAATTTCAGGCAATGAGGATAGTTGAAAGGATAAATTTTCTATTGATCCATAATTTAATTTGAAGGTGCATTTCATTTTTAAAATTGTTCTATATACAGTATACACCTATCTCTATATAGATAGGTATCGCAGAAAAGCGTTTAACAAACGAGCTAAAATGTGGGTAAAGGTACCTTTTATTTCAGTGTGGAATAAAAGTACAGTGAAACCTTGGAATGGAAAATGGTTCCATTCCCCATGTGGTCCGATTTTAAAGGTTCAAAAAAGAACTATGAAGATAGTTTTCCTTACCTATATTTTTTGGAGTGGCATTCATCGTGAAAAAAAACCGAAAACTGAAAAAAATGAAACCACAAATAATCAATTTTAAACATGTCAAGGAAAGATTGTTTGCGATCTGCATTCGAGGAAAGTTTTTAACGTTTGACTCGTAAACGTTCATGTCCCCACTGAAGATAAGGAGTTCAAAAATTTGAAATGTGCCACCCTCACTAAAGCTGCGACATCATTTAATTTTTGCAAAACTTGAGGTATGTTCCTTCGGATGATTACGGTGATAATGGAATTAACATTCTGCTGCCAAACTTCATCTTCAGCGTTGGAATACTGCGATTCGAAGTCAATATCTGAGCTAACAAATGCTGTTATGGCTTCTTCGGTTGAAATGTCTTTAAAAAAAATTCTTCCCAATCTTCCGGGAGAGACTCGTTTGGCACAAATCGACTTCTGCCAAATTTTGAATGTCTGGTGGAACATTTGAATTTGTATCTCTTTCGATTCTGCTTTCGATTGTCAAATTTCTAGGGAACCCACATTTTCAAAAACACATTTGAATCAAAAGTGAAGAAATGTACTTTGTTCCCAGCAGATCACAACCTGCAGAAAGCTTCAAATATACCTAATAATTTTTTTACCTTTGAAGTACGGTTAGCATTTAACAGAGCACACAGTGTGTGGTTCACCATATATGTATATGCGGTAATTTACTTTTATGTTTTGTATAATCCCATGATCTAAGGGTTGTCGAAGAGAACTGCAATTGGGTAACCAATTTTTTAGCTTGATGTTTTCAAGATTGGTGTGACCACTATCATCATCAGGAAAGATTATGATTTTTCGGTTTTGTTTCTGCATTTCAATGTCAAGTGTGTACGTATATTCACTAAAAATAGCACCTCTCATCCCTCATTTTGTGTTAGCCCGCCGAGTCATGCCCAAACTTCCCTTAGTCTTTTGGCTTTTCCTATAACCAGCAAATCTTTCTTTTCTTCGCCGCTTAAACTAAACAGGACTGCAACTGACACGCGTTCCTTCGAACTTTTACCATTTAGACATTTTTCGTGTTTCGAGCAAAGCTATTTTGTGGTGTTACTCTAAAAAATGATCCTCTCGTATCAAGATTATTAATATTTGAGGGTATCACATAACATACTTTTAACATTCATTAAATTACATTCTTCACATTCATGAAACTCTTGTACTGTGTCTAAAACAACATCAGCTCCCTCGCCACAAAGTGTGTCGTAGTGAATATTGTAAAGCTTTCGAAAGGATTCTAGCCATCCGTTTGATGCCTTCAAATAAAATAATTCTAATTTTTTTGCGATTTTACTGGCTTTACTTTGAAGTATCGAGAAGAATATTGGCAAATGTTTGGAGCGTGCCTTTAGGGAACCGTTGGTACAAAAATTTATTTATCATGCAGAACGATAAATTTATGTACAACTGCTTTCTCCCAGTGTCTTCGAAATTAAATTGTAAATTGATATGGTTAACCTCTCCAAAGTTTCCGAGACTACTCTTTTCCATCTCTGTCAGTTGCATATTCCATCATTTCAGAGATCCTCAGTCCATGTTACTAGTCCTTGTTGCTGGCATTGCTGTTTTATCATCCCGAAACTTTTTGAAAAAATTATTTATGATAAACTTTCTCTACTTTTTGATTAGCGTCTAAATGAGCAACAACATGGCTTTAGAAGAGGTCGCTCAATGACTGCAAAGTTGACTGTACTAGTCTTGGTAGTTCTGTGTAAAATGGAAAAAGGTTACCAAGAAGACGTAGTCTTCACAAATTTTGGGAATACTTTCAATAAAGTTGACCATTTTACCCTTATGCCTGCTAAATTTCGGATTCGCTGAGCCCTTACTAAGCGGGTTTAGTTCCTACCTCCTCAATCAATCCCAATCTTTAAAGTTTTAAGGATATTTCTCGAGAAATATGTTATGTAATTTCGTAATGGACTTTTCATATTATGTTTCCGATCCTACTATAGAAATAATTCCTCTTAATTTCTACTCTTCAAATCACAGGTGGGAAATTAAGACAGCTGATTATGAAGCTGTTCCTTAATAAAATAATTTTGCAGAAGGAAAAGCAAGTAACAGTACTAAGCTAAAAGCCGCAAAAATCTAAAGCAATTTGGTTTCGAAAATATTGACTTATATGATCACACTAACAAAGGCTTTTAATCATCAACAGTTGAACTTGAAATATTTCATTTTCACGAACCCTTTTTGTGCCATAACAAGCATCAAATTCGTTAAGACGTAATCCAAAATGCTATAGCCACTGTACTTACTTAAGATGACGTTTTGACGAGTTCGATCAGTGCTGTGAGACAAAAATCGTTGCCAAAAAAGAGTTGAAGCAGACCGATTTTAGGTGGTCAACTTTTGAAACCATCACTCCCTTATATCCTAAATCTTCCATCAAATTACTAGCATATATGTGTTTGTAACCAACAGCTAGACAATCCCTGTGGATACCTAAAATCGAGTCGCAGTGGACTTGTAAAATGATTGACCGAATTTCACCCATTTCTTTTCATTCGAAAGCATCAATGAAGCGGACATAAGAAGTACAATCTGCGTTACATAAAATGAGTACCCTTAGACTCGAAATGATTTTCATTCGGAACATTCAATGCGTCGAGAAATAGAAGAAAGCGCAAGTTGTCCTTAAAATTTTAGCTTCCTATGAATTTTATTCAGATAATTCTTCAACCTGATAGTGTGCTGCATTCTTTGCATAAAACAAAGACAAAGCACTAATCGTAGGTGGTGTCGGTAATCCTTCAGCAGATGCAGGTTGATCATGTTGAATTTAGTCGTCCTTAGATCGTCTTTTTTGCAACGTAGACCAACGTTATCGTATACATTTTAGTTCATAGGCACAGCCTCATTCTGTTGCTAACCAATGCTAGAGCGAAATGCCAATGACAAACAATGAATACGCCTAAAACGAAGATGATTCTCAGATGTGTGCTTCGTGATTTGATCTCGAAGAAGAATTATTATGCCAAAACTACCTTTCTAGTTTTCTATTCCAACAGGAAAGGCTTACGGAGATATCCCTTTCAGTATGCTCTTATAGTTGGAGTATCTAGCCTTATTTCAGAATTATTTGCAACTCTGCTAATTTTGCTCAATTTAGTGTTTAGTCTTACTCAGATTGGGTCCTCGCCGATGATTCAGCGGATATTTGTTGGAATGTAAAAAAGCAATCCGCTCGCTTTCCCTCGATTTGACGACCATTTTAATTATAGGCACTTGACGGCTTAACCTTCTTCAGAGATGCTAAATTAACTTTACTGAAGCGCTCGTATGCTTTTAACAAAATTCATGCAGTAGCTAAGCCTTACTCCAAACCAAATTCAGTGGAATTTGGTTGAAAAATTAGGTCGGTGCTGCCAGTTATGGTAATTATTGGGTCTTGAATTTTGAAATTTCGCTCAGCAAAATAAAGCTATTTTAACCCTCCGAGAACACAGGGGGTCAAATTGACCCCAGAGACCTTTTTGACCGATCGCAGCGCTTAGGCCTGCGGGAAAAGAGAAGTACTATAGGCTCCTAAATATATTTCTGTGTCTTGACTATAAGTTTACACCGTTCACTTCCAGTCCCAAATCGTCAGTCGTCGTTGAGAAGCCTTTGAAGCAGATCAAGGGGTCAAATAGACCCCATCTGTACTCGACGTCAATTTTGAGATAAAAATTCAAATTTTTTTTACTTTATAAATCGACAGATTAACTTAAAAAAGCCAAAAAATAAGTTTGCAAGTGTTTTTATTTTTTTGTTTTTAGCAATATGGCGTATAATCTGCGTTCTATTGTACGCAATAATTTGTTAGCTGAAGACAATGATAACAATTTTGGCGACAGTGATTCCTCCGAAGACGACCATGTCTCGGAGCAATCAGAATCTGATTATTCAGAAGATTATACCTTTTTTGCAACCCTTTGTAAAGGGCTAATTTTTTTTATTATTTTTATATGTCTGGGGAGTATCCATATACATTTTCAGCTCAAAATATTAAAAATTGACAAAGTTATGATTTTTTTTAAGTATCCAAATTTTAAAATCGTCAAGGCCACTATATGGCTGATTTTTTTTTAATTTTGTCATATAATGAGAGTACCCACTTAAATTATTAGCCAAAAATATTGAAAATGAAATTAGTGACGATTTTTTTTTTGTAAAAAAGCTGATTTTCGACAAAACTGTTTTTTCCGAATTTTTTTTAAGTATGTTTAGGACATTTCAGGCACTTCTAATGTATGAGAACTACTAAAAGAGGTCTCAAACAATACTTGAAATGAAAATCTTCAGTGGCGGCGATTCTATAGACGTTCAAAAGTGGTTGGGGTCAATTTGACCCCAATTGTTCTCGATGATCGAAAAAATAGGTGTGTTCTCGGAGGGTTAAAAAACTATTTCCAGTGCTGTTATGAAATCAAAACCAAATCCATATGGTAAATGGCCCTTATTGTAGGCAAAATTCAGTTGAAATCTGATTGAAAAATCATGACAAGGCTGCCAGCTATGATCTGTAGTGACAATAAACAACAAATTTGTGGATTTCGAAAGTCGTATCGAAACTAAATTCGTAGGGTAGGTTGGCTTCAAAGTGAAGCAGATGTGAGATATTTTTGATTTCGCTGGGCTGCTGACAAAGAGTTGCCAGTACGAGTCGTTTTCGTTATTTTCGTATATATAAATGCTAACGTTAAGTATTCGTATGGTTAACATCTACGATCGAAATAAGTAAGCAATGTTTAAATTTTCCGAATTCTGCAAATTTTCCAGATAGCAACTCCAAAGGTCTTTCTATCTATGTAATTCTCGATGAAGTTATTGGATGAAAACGAGATTCATAGGGTTTTGGACGTGAAACAATTGTTTTAGACTTTTAGTTGCAGTGCTGGCACTTTATGTATGTTACAGGAGATACTGCTCTCAAAGTTTTGTAAGATAAGCAACCGATAATGAATATAAGTGACAAGTGTTTGCCTTTGACTTTAAATGCACTTAAAATCTGCACGATTCCTCTACTGTTCATCGAACATTAGTGTTTCTAACGGGTCTGTCACGCTACAGCTTTTTTTTTAATTATTCATAAAACTTCTAGAGATATGTTGTGAATCTGCATAATTTTCATTATCGAAATCAACCGAGTTAATGATGGCAACCACCTCTTCAACCAACAAATAAGGGTAATTTTTCTATTTGCTGTTTTCCTGAATTCTGTGGGCTTTAAAGTCCTTCTTGATCCTATTTAAATTCTCACCACAACGATATAGTAAGCTCCAATTGCAGTGATGTTACTATTCAGATTTCCAGCTGCTTGAAAAATACGAGTATTTAAAGGCATATCATTGAGTTTCCCTTAAACGAAAAACTTGAAGGAACAATATTCATATTTGTCAGACAATAGATTATAGTTTTTAAACAGTGCACAACATTTAAAAATCACAAATTCGCCCACGGTTAAAATGACCCAACACAAAGCCCCGAAAATGTACATATATCCTCCAGAACGATTTAAATGATTTGCAAGATACAAACATCAACAATGGGCCAGAAAACAGTGTTGAATAGTTTCAAACCACCATCTAAATCACGTTTGATCATTTTCGGGCTGTTGTATGAAATCGCACAGGATGCTGCTGACTAATACATATCCGTTGATTTTATGTAATTAAAAAAAACAAGTCAACTTACAAATACCGCAATTTATTACGAACTCCACTCCACCAAGTGACAGCTACATATAAACTTGACCATCCACAAATCTCCCGACGACGCCTGAATAAATCAGCAAGCCAAACAAAAGAATGAAGCCAAAAACACAGCACTCTCAAGTCAAAAAAAAAAAAAACCGAAAGAAAAATGCAAACAAAAACCACCGGACTTACCCATAAAAGCGATCAATGCCAAAAAAAATTATTTCCTCTGTCAATTTCTTTTGCTTTTAATTTTTGCCTTCTCAATTCATTTCTACGACAACATTGGCATTCATATCGTACAAGGTAAGGCAACACTATTTTCGAAACGGGAGGAAAAAATGTGTAAATGACCATTCAGATATTTTAATGATATCCGCAGAAGCAGCAGTAAGCCGTGACGCCCACAATCCGCACTGGACATTGATCTGCCTGTTCCGAAATGAGTTAAACTACGACAGCGACAACGGCGAAGACGATGTCGCAGACATTTGCACCACATTTTTGTTGTTGTACATATTTGAAATGGGAAAAATGAAAATTAATGGAAAAGTAATTTTATTGAAAAAGGGAGCATTTTTTTTTTTTAAAATATCTGTTGCGTGCAAGTGACATTAAAGTGCATTGTTGGATATTTTTGACTTGAGTCATGCACAAGTGAATGATTTTAAAAGAATTCACTTTGGGGCCAAAAAATATTTCGGAGGTCATTGTTTCTCATGAAGTTCACTTTTGTTTTATGTGTTCGGGTTCTCTGTATAAGGACGACATTTAATCTGCGAATTTCGTTTTGTTTTGAAACGACCAGAATCTTAAGGTTAATTAAATTGACAGAAAGCTTTTCTAGAAATTCCAACTCGAAAATCATTGCCAAGCAGTTAGCTACTAAATAAAACCATCTAACCTGACATTTTTTAAACTTGCCTTTCAAATCACCAGCATACGATGAAAAAATCCATTAAATCGTCAACCAATGTCAGTTATGATAAATTGATATTTCAACGCAGTTTTTCATATAAATTTTCATGCGTTGCCTTTTGTTTTAATGAAGATAAATATAATGCTGCGCTAGAAAAATTTCTATTTAATCATGGGCGTCATGGAATGTTTCTTTGATATTTTTTACAAGTCAGAATATATGTATATATTTTTAGTTCTGTTTTGTTTCGAAAGATAAAGCATTTATGCAGAAGCGGGAGCCCACAACAAGAACAAAACAGAAAAATGCAAAACAATAAAGATAAATGGCCTCGTGCTCCATTTCTTTCTATTGTGGATTTGAAGAAAATTTTGTATGGTAATGAAATAGAATAAATTATAATGAATTCATGAAAGTGTTGAATGTGAAGGTTTTTTTGTTTTATCGTGCAATGTCTTGTGTGTTCTTGTACAGGAAAAAATATATGAATGAGATAATCTAGTTTGATATAGATATCAAGAAATTTTTTTGGAATGTGACGGCTCGTTGCACTAATTTCGCTCATAACTTATGTTTAGCAAAAAAAAATATGTTCGTTTTCACGCTTTAGTTCATTGTCGCGATACCGCCCGTTTGGAGTCTGGGGTAGTAGAGACATCATTCACGATAATGTGTACACGTTTCGAGTTATAGTTATACTAGTGACTTAACCACTGATATGTCTCTCAGCTAATTCAAACTCAAGGACGATGTGTGATCGTAGTTGACCGTCAATAGGCCTCTATAAACACCAGCTTACCAACTCCATCTGCAGAAATGCAGCCCCAATCCGTGACATGACCACCTCCGTGTTTAAATGTGCTGCATAAGTTAACTATGCTAAACTTTTTTTTTAGCTCGGCGTTGGCTTCTCTTCATACGATTTGCTTGTCGTCAGATCCAAATATGTTAAATTTGCTCTCGTCGCTAAATAAAGCGCTTTTTCGAAACTCAAGATCACGATGAACATAAGCTTTGGGGAACGCCAATCCTTCTTTCGATTCATCTCTGAAATAAATGGCATTTTCCTCGCTATTCGTTTGTTTAAACCTCCCTCCATGCCTGAATGTCATTCGAATTTTTGCCGCTGATATTGGCTTTCGAATGATTTATTCAACTTCAGGTCTCAAGTTGCTGATAGGTTTTTTTCGTCCAATTTTATTCACAAAAATTCCGTAAAATTTTCATTAACTTACGACATTACAAACAGATGAATAAGATCTGCCAATTGTCTTGCCAGCTACTCGATAGGTTTTCTTCTTAGCTGCAAGGTTCACAATAATTTTGTTATCCTCGATAACTGTTTCCTTCCTTTTGTTCTATATTTTTGATTTTCGTTTACCGATTGCTTATAGTAATGAAAGGAGCGCAATAATTGGCAAATTTTATTTTCTTCTTTTTTTATATTCATTCTCCTTTTATTTGTATTTTCTTCCTCTTTATTATTTTACTCTTTTCCTTTATTATTTTTATTTCCCTCTACTTTATTATTTTTACATCTTGTCTCTTCTTTATTCCCATTATCTTGCTTTTTATTAATTCTATTTTCTTCTCCTACATATTAATCTTCTTTTTAATTTGTTTAATTTGTTTTCATATATTTTTCCTTTTTTACAATTCATTTCCTTTCTCTCTATTTGCTTTTTATTTTCTTCTCTATATTTATTTTTATTTCCTGCCTCTTAATTTTTTTTCTTTCCTTTTATTTTTATTTTGTTCTTTTTATTTTGCTCTCGTTTTTATTATGCTCTCGTTTTTATTATGCTCTCGTTTTTATTATGCACTCGTTTTTATTATGCTATATAATATATATATATCTCTTATGCTATATAATATATTTATATATATATATATATATATATATATATATATATATATATATCTTATAATCTTATTCTATATAATATATATATATATTTATATATATATATATATATATATATATATATATATATATATGTATATATATATATATATATGTATATATATATATATATATATATATATATATATATATATATATATATATATATATCTTATAATCTTATTATGCTCTCCTTTTTATTATGCTCTTCTTTTTATTATGCTCTCCTTTTTATTATGCTCTCCTTTTTATTTTGTTCTCCTTTTTATTTTATTCTTTTTACTTTCTTTATTATTTTGTTCACATTTTTATTGTGTTCCCCTATTATTTTGATCTCCGTTTTCTTTTGTTCTCCTTTTTATTTTGTTTTCCTTTTTATGTTGTTCTCCTTTTTATTTTGTTCTCCATTTTATTTTGTTCTCCATTTTATTTTGTTCTCCATTTTATTTTGTTCTCCATTTTATTTTGTTCTCCATTTTATTTTGTTCTCCATTTTATTTTGTTCTCCTTTTTATTTTGCTCTTCTTCTTATTTTGTTCTTCATTTTAATTTGTTCTCCTTTTTATTTTGCTCTCCTTTTTATTTTGTTCTTTTTTTATTCTATTCTCCATTTTATTTTGTTCTCTTTTTTATTTTATTCTCGTTTTTATTTTGTTCTCCCTTTTATTTTAATCTCTCTTATATTTTGTTCTCCTTTTTATTATATTCTTCCTTTTAATTTTTTTTATTTGTTTTATGTTCTCTCTAGTATTTTGACCTCTTTTTATTCTGTTCTTCCTTTTATTTTGATCTCTTTTTTATTCTGTTCTCCCTGTTATTCTGTTCTTTCTTTGTTTATTCTCTTATATGTTGTTCTGCTCTTTATTTTGTTCTCCTTTTTACTTTCTTCTGCTTTTTATTTTGTCCTCCATTTTAATTTGTTCTCCTCTTTATTTTATCCTCTCTTTTATTTTCATTTTTATTTGAATTTCCCTTTTATTTTGTCCTTTTTATTTTGTCCTCCTATTTACTTTTCCCTCTTCTTGTTAATTTTTGTTTTCTTCTTGGTGTTATTCGTTTTCCACTTCTTTATTTGCATTTTGAAGATTTTTTGCATTTATATTTTCAACTCCTTAATTTGAATTTTTTTATATTTTCCTTCTCGGTTTTATTTATATTTACTATTCTATTTATATGTTCTGATTTCCAATTTTCTTTTCCCCATTCTGTTGTTTCCTTTTTGTTACCATTTTATTAACATTTGGTACTTTTTCCTTTGGTTCTGTTTTTTTTTTATTCTACTGCTCTTTTTTCTTATTCTTTGGTTCTAGTTTTCTTTTCATTCTAATTCTTGTTTTCTTTATGTTGCTTTAATCTTCTGTTTTCCTTGCTTTCTTCCCGCTGCTCTCGTTTTTTCTTCCTCATTCTGTTTTCCTTTCCTTATTATCTTTTCCTCTCCTAATTCTGTTTTTTCATATCCCTTTTCTTTAATTTTTCGTTTTTTTACGTTTTTCTTCGTTCATTTTTCTGAGTTTTGCTAATAATTTATTCCTGGCTTTTTTGAAGTTTTCGTAATATTTTTTCCATATTTTGTTTGCTTTGTTCCCTTTTTTTCTTCCTTTTTAGTTCTGTTTCCATTCTTTTTGTTCTATTTCCGTCCTTTTTAGTTCTGTTTCCTTCCTTTTACGTTCTGTTTCCTTCCGTTTCCTTCCGTTTTCGTTATTTCCTTCCCCTTTCATTCCTCTTTCGTTCTGTTTCCTTCCTCTTTCGTTCTGTTTTCTTCCTCTTTCCTTCTGTTTCCTTCCTCTTTCGTTTTGTTTTCTTCCTTTTTCATTCTCTTTCTTTTCTTTTTCGTTCTGTTTCTTTCATTTTTCATTCTTTTTCCTTCCATTTTCGTTCCTTGTCCTTCCTCTTTTTGTTATCTATTTTCCTTCTATTTCGTCTTCTTTTCCTTTGTTTTGTTTTTCCCATCTTTTTTCTTTTCTTTCATATATTTTTCCTTTCTTCCTTATTTTTTTCTCTTTAAACAAAATCAAGCTTTTCCAAAAGAGCTTTTCTGCACACTTAATATTTACTGCTTCACTGGGACTAGCAAACTCTGATAAACAATGATTTTATTTCTTATCATAATGTGTTAATCATATTCAATTAATATTGAATATTAAATGGCTACAAAAAATTAGACCAATTCATGTAAATTTTTTGGTTTCTAAGCTTTTTGTGGTAAACCTTGGGGAAAATATGTGTATATAGAAGAATAGAAATGTTTTATTCAACTTGGTTTTTTATTGCTTCATTGTTCTGTGTAACAAAAACAATAGTTCGAAACCAAAGTTGCCACCATCTAAAAATCTTAGAAAAATACGTATCACACTCAAACTGGTATATTTTTCTTTTAACTATCAAATGATTCATTGATTCTATGATACATCCATGGACCACGAAACCATTCACCATGAAAACTGCACCACCAGAAATAACACGAAAATGCCAACATTCTCACGTAATTACTCATTCTATCATTACGATATTATTTGCATCATTAAAACGTTCTTTTCTGGTTGTTTCGCTCGTTTGCTTTTGATTTTCATTTCATTCTTTATTACGAGCGAAAAATGCATATCTAATTATCTGGACATGATTGCGCCAAATACAATTTCAGTTCTTACATTTTTTCAAGATACAAACGATGAGCAATGACGAACGGACAAAGCTTTGTGCAATTTTGAGACTGCGTATGTAAACTATACACATATCATATGTGCTCGCACGGAAATTGAATCTCTGTGAGTAGGCAAACCGACAAGTGAAATGTGAAAAATAAAATGAATGGAAAAAAATCTTGTAGGAAAAATGAAATACGAACTGAATAATTCCCAAGATCAAGACGACGACTACTTCTTCATGGACGAATGATTTTCTTTGTGGGTTTTAGATTGTGACAAAGTCATTGAAACTGGTACGATTTATGATGATGAAGTTTTGGCACGCGGGCTTAAAGAGTGCGAAAATAGAGAGAACGACCAGATCCAATTTAGCAGAGTTTATGATTTTGCTTCCATAAAATTAACATGTTCCGGAATTAATTATTGGATAAATTAATCAAATAAAAATTTAATTTAACGGCTATACTGCTATCAGGAGCTAAAAAAACCACAGATAGTTTTTAATACTTAAGAGCATCGACATTGAATAAGATATTCAAGTGCACCGACAGTAGCTTGCAATTGGTAATGTCAAAGATACAACTTGACATGTAACAACACATATGACACTTTGGTATCATATAAATTCTATTCCAGCATTATTTTCCCTATGAAATATGTTAGCTTCACACGATGCGATTGTACAATCTAAGGCACTTAGCCCTTAGTATACAAAGTGCGTAATATTTACTGTGCCTCCCGCCCACAATATCCGAAATATTTACATCTGTCGGATTCATGAAAATTTCTCGATCCACTTATAATTTATCATCAACACTACTACCATCACGAAAAAATTGATTTAAATCTTTCGACATTTTTTCAACCATCGTCACGGGTTGCTGCTGCTGCTGTGGCCCATTGGCACTCAGTCTCCATAAAAATCTTCACTCAACCCTTATCGCCACCGCCAAGTATCCTTTCTTCCACATAATGCCCCTCATTTCATATCGCTTCTGCTTATTGTTGAAATAATTTTCTATTTATAATTAGTACATTTGAACATTGTGCACACCACCAGCGAGATGCGACAACTACGACCATGATGACGACAACAACGCTTTGATAATTAATCGGATTATATTTTGATTTGAACGAAAGAATGCGATGATGAAGAGGTTTACGATGTGCTAGGAATGCACTTTATGTGTGCGTCTCTTTTAGTTTTTGTTTCTTTTCCTTTCTTTAATTTATTTTCATTTTACATTTTATAACGAAGCAAACGAGAAGACGCGTTATGGTGGAATGCATCGTTCTTTTTGAATGATGGCCTATGGATGGAATATGAATTATAAAATAATCTTGTTATGATTGAAACACAGACTGGAATTCGACATTTACTATCGTCATCATCATGCATTTGTGGCATTCCGATGTTAGGAAATTTTCGGGTTTGGGGTGTTAAATGTTGACATCTTTATAGTTTCGAGAGGATATTTGATGTGTTCGGGATGCGTAGTGCGAGTCGTAAAATTTAGGAATGGTTGGATAACGATATTTGATTTGGGGGTGGATTAGTGCGGTGACTTGTCGGATCAGATTCGATGTGACATATTGCAGAGAATGAATGTTATGGGTTTGATGAAATGTCTTCGAAATGCAGGTTGTGTCAGAGATGTAAATTTGATGATTCCACAAGAATGTATGGACTATTATTGAGAATGTTAGAGTGATTTTGAGGAAGATCAGATACTTTATAAATTACAAGAATGTTTGACACTTTGAATACTTTGACTTTGTAAGATTTATTCTGTCCTTTCATATAGGATCGTACAAAAATGGGGTCGGCTATTTCAATAATATATCTCGAAAATAATAAAATGTAGATAGAACGTTTATGCTTAGTAGGGCAGTATGTTTTTACCTTCGAAAGGGGAAAGTTATATATACATACAGTGGCTCACAGCTTATTTGATACAGTGCCTCTTTAAAAAATTAAGTTCCAGTAACTCAAAACATAATAACAATATCAAAAAAATTTGAACGCCATTTTGAAGAAAAATGTTTGTTGTTTATTAAACAAGCTTATATTTGTTACAAAGTTGCTGGTTTACATCTTAAAAAAAAAAAAAACTAAAAGTAATAACAAATTTCATATCACAGCTTATTTTATACAGTTTGATTAAACATTAAAATTGTTGTGAATTATGAGGTTTCCAGTTGATTTCAATACTTCGTATGATAGCCCTTAGCCGTAAGCAGAGCCTGGAGCCTATTCGGCATTGAGTCAACGAGTTTTTTTGTGATGTCAGGAGTAATTTTTTGCCATTCCTCTAGCAGTGCTTTCTTCAGGTCTTGTTTATTAGAAATCATGTGTTTTGTAATGTTGTTATCCAACAAAGTCCACAGATTCTCAATGACGTTCATATCTGGTGACTGTGCCGGCGGAGACATCAAATGAGGGCACTCCCTAATTGGCCAGGACTGCACAATTCCCGACTTGTGCTTTGGATCGTTGTCTAGGTACAACCAAAATTGGTTGCGAACACCCAGTTTTTCAGTGCTTTGCAGCAAATTGTTTTTGAGTACATCAAGGTACTTTGTTTGGTCCATTGTTTCCTCAATAAACTTTAAATTTCTGACTCCGGCTGCGGACATGCAGCCCCAAACTATCACATTACCACCACCATGCTTCACAGTAGCTTTGAGGCTCTCTTTGTTTAGCTCAGTGTTTGCCTTGCGCCAGACGTATGACATTCCGTCGGAGCCAAAAATGTTAAACTTGGACTCGTCCGCAAAAATAACCGTATTCCAGAACGCGGGTGGCTTTCCCACATGCTCTTTGGCAAAGACAAATCGGCTTATTGTATTTTTTTTGGAAATGAATGGCTTCCTACAAGCTACTCGCCCGTTGAAATCATGGTCGCGAAGCACTCGTCGGACGGTTTCAGCACTACATGACTTCCTTAATTCCAGTAACCAACTTTGGAGCGGAAATCTTCGTGTTTGCTTTCACTTTCCTTACAATGTATCGTTCGTCGGATACGATGAAAATATTGTTTGGCGCATTTCTCCTCTTATTTTCTACCCGATTTTCGTGTACGAAGCGCTCAATTATGTGCTGCACTGTAGAGAAACTCAAATTCACACTTTCAGCAATTTTTCGAACACTTTGTCCTTTTTTAAAGTGGTTTAATACCAATTCGCGCTGTTCAATTGTGGTGCGATGATCCATTTTACAATTTTGGCTCATTTTGGCACTTCAGCCTAAAAATTACCTAAGCCAATGTCTAAACACAATCAAAAATTCAAGAAACAAAAACAAGACAGATTAACGGCGCGACAAATAGAAGTTTATTCGCATTGAAGTGTCTGTATCAAATAAGCTGTGAGCTGCAATTTTTCTGCGCCAGTGGTATTTCTCTTTTACGGGACGCCGAGGAATATTGCTGGAACATTTTTTGTTTGCATTGTATTCGTTGAATATGCATCTAGTCAAATACGTTTAAACTTTTTGGACAGGGTTCTTAATTTCAAAGTTACAGTGATTTGCATTTTTAAATAGTCACTGTATCAAATAAGCTGTTAGCCACTGTACATATATGTATGTATAGATGTAAATTTCATTATTTTTTAACTTCACTGAGCTCTAAAGGTCGTAACTAATACTAATATTCTCTTACATATATTCATGGGCAACGCTTTCTCGGTGTATTTGACTTTATACCGACTCTGTGGGAGTGTAAGACCCTTCGGATGGGTCTGGCTTCTTAAACCTTGACTTCAAATAGTTGTGTGTATGTGTGTGTGTGTGTGTGTGTGTGTGAGTTGGGGAGAAGCGCATTGGCACCTCTAAGCACTCAGGCCAAAGGACCCATTGTACTCATTTCCCTCTGCCTACCATAGTTTCGCAGACTTCTTGATAAAGTCTAGGATCACTGATAGGGGAAAAAAGGCTATCGTCTGCATGCGTGCAACATCCCAGCCAAAGCATTGATATCTGAGACGCGCAAACGCTGGGCATTCACAGAGCAAATGCTCCGCAGAGTCAGCCTCTTCTAGACAGGATGAACAGAGGTCATCCTGTACAACACCTATTCGGTACATATGTCCTCCTAGGCAGTTGTGTCCAGTCAGAATACCCACCATGGCCCTGCAAACTTTCCTGCTCTTATTGAGCAAGAATCCCGCAGTCACATGGTTGGGTTCTGAAAGGAAGACCTTCGTGTGCCTGGCCACACCAGCAGTCGTCCATCTATCTTTGTGAGCATCATCTACCCACTTTCGAAGAATGGCACGTGCAGATGCGGTCGGCACACCCAAGGCGGGTTCAGGACCCCGTAGTGGAAGTCCCGAACCTTGCTTCGCAATGACGTCAGCAATTTAATTCCCCTCAACACCACAGTGCCCCGGTACCCAGAGCAGATGCACCCTATTGAATCTGGCGACATAGTTCAATCGTGCTCTGCACTCTTGGACAATTTTCGAGTTTGTCAGGGGTCTACGCAGCGCCATCAGTGCAGCTTGACTGTCACTGCAAATAGCAATGCTCTTTCCCCTCCATCTTTCTTCAATTGCCCAACAGGCAGCTCTCAGGATAGCAAATATTTCTGCTTGAAAAACCGAAACGTGCTCTCCAAGAGAGAAAGCCCACCTGCTATTCGATGAATGTAGATAGACACCTGCTCCAGATCTACTATCTGATCTCGAGCCGTCCGTGAAGAAGATCTCAAAATATCTCCTCGTACACAGATCTGGATCGACCCAGTTACTTCTGCTTAAGAGGATTACTTCGTACCTTCTTCTGAAGTCGAGGAAGGGCACCCGAGCATCCGAAGGCATAATGAGAATCGGAGAGATCTCACACATCGAACCCCTAATAGAGCAGTGCCCCACATCGTCTTCACCTACCCATAACCCAAGCTGAGCTAGTCTATGGGCAGAGCTCATCGCCACACTCTGAACTTGAATGTCGAGAGGGGCAGATTGAGAACCGCATCAAAGGCTGCACCCGGAGTAGTGTTCATGGCACCACAGATACCCAGGCACACCGTCCTTTGCAGCGTGGCTAACTTTTTCCGAGCATACAATAGCCTCACGATAGTCCACCACACCACCGATGCGTCTTCTAATAGTTATTTAAACATAGTATTCAAATCCCAGACTTTATACTTTAACGTAAGTAAGCCAGATTTTTGCACACCTTTGTTGCCTGCTGCCTGTATAAGTCACCGTTAGTCATGGTTTGTAACCCCCGAACTTTCTTACCTACAGTAGTGAGAATACACACACAAAATGTTAGCCTTTATACTTTGACGTATGTATGGCAGGCACTGGCTCTCAGTCTAAAGGAAGAGAGACCTTTAAAGACGAAAGATTGGCAGACAAATGAAATATTGAAAGCCAATGTGCCATTCACATCGCTTGGGTTGCGAGTGATGCCTTGAAAGCTACGGGATTCACAGGAATTGACCACCCACCCTACAGTCCGGAAATGATTCCTAGTGACTTTTTCCTATTTGTTCAAATTTAAAAAAGGAGTAACGGAGGCGAAGATTTTCAGACGATAATGAGATGAAAGCGGCCGTAGAAAACCATTTTGAAAAGATTTCGAAAGAATATTTTTTTGAGTGCCATAAAGGCATTATATTCACGATGTGAACAGTATATTTGACTTGAGGGGGGATTACATTGAAAAATAAAAAATATAAAACTATACTTTTCATTCAATAAGTACCTTAAGCCGCGAACTTATCAGCCGCCCCTCCTTACATTGATAGTCAATGAAGTCCGTACTAAATTAAACGCACAGACTCAACAAGGTTTGTAGTGGCACAATATTACTTTTACTTTTGATTTAATTTAGAAATAGTAATAGGCAGTGAATCATAGTTAGAGTTATTTTTTAACTAATAATTTCCATGTTTTGTCCATTTACAGCTTTGGAAAAATTATTTTGAAATTCTGAGTTGCAGGTAAATAAAGTAGATTTCGTATCGATTTTTTTTTGCTTTGAGAGCGTGAGGCTTCGTTTTCTTCTCAAAAGAACTTACTTCTAAGTGTCTTGTCCCAATTCAAACCCCCACAGATAATGTGGATTTAATCGCTGCTCAGAGTAGCAAGTGCTTTGCTACAAATTAGTGCTGATTGAGTATGTATGAATAAAGCAGTATATAGGATTTAGGATTATTTTTTTATATTATATTTATATATTGTTTTTTTATATTATTTTTTTACATTATTTTTTTTATATTATTTTTTATATTATTTTTTTATACTATTTGTTTATACTATTTTTTTATACTATTTTCTTATATTATTTTTTTATATAATTTTTTTATATTATATATTAGGACAACGAGGGAATAAAAATAGGATAAAATATTGCTCGTGTTTTATGCGTAATTTAAGGAAGAAATAATAGTAATTTTATTTCCACCATTACTTCCATGTAATAGTAGCTACAGTAGCTATTAACTAATCTAAAAAAAACTTATTTCTTCCTAAAATCCTTTTTTCAGAGATAATCACATTATTTACTAGTTCATTTGAAATTAAATAAATTATATAAATAATAAACATCCTATGTCTACCATAGACGTGCACAGGCCTTTGAAATAGAGGGTGCCATCATCAGATTTAATTTTCATTGAAGGTCTGTAAGTGAAGTTCTGTTTTTTTTTCAAAACCAGCTACACAATAGAGGAGGCAATTACTCCCTACGCCTGTGCCAGCCACTGATTTATACACATTCATGCTGTTTTTAAAAAAATTAACTCATTGAAAAAAAGTTACTTTTTCAATGTACCTGTAATAGAATTCACCATTTCACATCTTTTCACATTTGACCGCTATATCTAGCACTGTTTGATAACCTTCAAAACTCTCTATCCTTACACCACCATCTGTAGTTTTTGACCGTAGTCCAAATTCGAGCCTCCACTACCTGCAGTATACAGATCGAAATTATAGGCTACTTAACCTAAGCTGTATTACCTTCAACGAAACAGCTACACGATCCATGAAACATATTTCCGCAAATGAAGTTTGACGATAAAAGTATCAAACTGATTATTTTTACCATTTAAAGGCATAAAAATCACATAAAACACATAATTTATGCCAGATTCGGTTTTTATTATCTAGTTTTGCAGGCTCACAAAACCCATACGTATCACATTAAAATAGTTTTTCAGTTCGTTTTGATTGTAACTTTTATTTTTTTTTTTTAAATATCACAAATATGAATTCATTGAAATCTATACCTCTTCGTACCATATTTAGAAAACTGTAAATATTTTGTAATTAGCGAACCAATCAGTTTTCGTGTTCACACGAGGAAAAAAAAACATTGCGTAGGATAAGGAAGAAAATTGATTTGTATCTCTCTAATGCAAATGTATAGATACATGTAGGTTGCTGTCATCCGTCCGTTTGCAATTAATGCAAACTAATTTTGAGTGTTATCATCGTTAATATTCATGGAAAGATCCAAATCGAGAAATTTCGAACACATCTACTCAACCGGATGCTCACACTGTGTCGACGTACAAAACGCGATTACATATTTGCAGTAGTTTTCTTGTGTATTTTACGATATGGGATTGTAATTAGCTCCCATGCGGTTTTTTTTTGCGAAATCAGTGATTAGTGCACTGATTATTATGCAGAAAAGAGATCGTTGCGTATCTTGCAGCATTAACTATTGTATTTGAACGAATGTACCGTAGTGAGGTTATTATAAATTCAACTTTAAATAATACCCTCGAAGAACTGATAATACATTATTACTTCGATGCATGTAGGCGTTTTGAGTTCATTAGTGTGAATTGTAGGAATGTCCGTAAATGGTAGAACCGGTAAAATAAGAAAATATGTAAAAGATTTTTTTTCTGTGTCGTCGTCGTTCGGTATTCCGTCGTGGAATATATTTTGATCAGTTGCGAAAATATTTGCGATTTGAAACAATCTGAAAATCACGCCATACAAATAAACATGTCAAGGCAATATATGGTCGTCCAATTGTATGTGTATGTATGTACGTACGGACGGGGTCTTCTATTGCATCTGGGCTCATACATAAATATCCATAAGGTTATAGAACCATAAACACAATTAACATTTCGACATATGTTCAAATTCCTCTTTGATATGTAGCTGTTATCTACCACTAGTCAGGAGGGACGGTAGACAGGGTACGGCAGCAGGTAGCCACGACACCAAGAACTCGATCTCCCGATTCGCTAACATGGCAGATCGTTTCCAGCAGAATTTAATATAATATGCAAATTTATATGTTCGGTATCATAGAGCTTTAATCTATAAAATATTGGCCAAAGTGGTGTACGATGGTAAAGATCGCGTGAACGGTCGTCGATCGGTGGATCGGTCCTGGTCGTTGTCTGAAGGCTGGGCGAACGCGTGCAGAATCGTTTTATTTCGTTGATCTTTCTAAGGTCTCCTGACTCCTAGTGGACGGATATCATCGTCGGTTGTATGTGTGTAGTTATTGCGAAATAAATGCAGGTTTTCAATGATCGTGAATTCAATATAGTGAAAAATTACAAATCGGTACCATATTGGCGAACAGTTGGAAAGTCAGATGCCTGCGTCAATGTACTTTTCAATGTTGAAATATAAATTTCAATACGAGGTGATGGTTGGATTGAGTTGACTGTGCAAGAAATAGAAGAGATAGTAGTTTAGGATCTGATTTATTTAGAAAATTTTCAAAACAATTTATAATTGTGTGCTGAATGATTGTTTCCATGCGAAGAAGTTTGGTTTCTATCATGGATATAATTGTGAATGTATAATAGAAATTCTCTCCATATTTTTCACAGCTTTTTTTGTTTTTGTTTTTGTTCTCAGTATTCTCCACTGCAGAAGATTATTATTGGAATTAATCCCTTCAATTGCATTGGATTTTTGGTTTGGATCATAAGCACCATAGTTTTAACTTAGACCATCTGAAAGCGTTGCAGGCAAAGTTGGACCAAAATACACAATTCTTATGAATAGCGTTTTTCAAACAAAAAAGGCGCACAGAGTGAGGTCGGCCTAATAGGCCTATACCACAAAAATCACTACTTCCTTTTTCAGCCGTCTTTTTCATCCTTTTCTACAGTCTTTCTCATCGTTTTTCTGGTGTTCCTTAAGGCTCCATCTTTGGTCCTCTTCTGTTTACCTTGTTTATCAATGATTCTGCTTGTATCTCCAAGTGCTATCACCAAAGCTTTCAAAGTTCTTAAAGGGTTAGTCCACTGTTAAACTGTTCAAAATGATTTTTTTTTTAACAGCTACCAAAAAAAACTATTCAAAATATCGATTTGAAATTTTATGTACATCTTTATTCAATTCAATTCAATTCAATTTATTCAACCAAAAAAATATATATAATTTGTATACAGTACAATTATTTTTGTTTTTAGAGATGTGATTGTGGAACAATCTTGCCAACTATGACATGTCTGCTATTTTGTAAAAAGACATTAATTTTACTTTAAAAATAGTTATGCTAAGGGAAAACTGGGAGTAAAAACCCTTATGTTGACTAGCTTACAATCTACTTAATACTACTTAAACTAGGTAAAAAATACTAGTTACAGTTAGAATAGACCAATATTTGGCAAAATATTTTTGTACAAATTTGATAATTGATGAGATATATGCTAAGATGTTGCAATATTTTGTAATAGCTCGAGTGGGTGGATTCCTGACGAGGTACATGAAAGTGCATATTTACGGTTTACTGAGATTATTTTGTTGGATATCATTTGGACACCAGTAATGTAGTGAAGTCTATTAGTAGAGTAAAAGAACGGGAGATTTAGAGCTAATTTTAATATCTTATTTTGTTTGATTTGCAATCGAGAAATATGAGACTTAGCACACTTGCCCCAAACGGGACACCCGTACAACATCATAGGCTGGAATATAGTTTTGTATATTAAAAGCTTGTTGTCGGTGGAGAGAATAGATTTTCGACTTATCAGGGGATAAAGCATTTTTATGTATAAGTCACACTTTGCCAGGGTAACATCAACATTATACTTGAAAAGAAGTTTTTTATCCAGAGTTATCCCCAAATATTTTATACTTGTTTCATTCCAAGTAATTTGTTGGCCGTTTAGATTGAGTGGCGATGTAGGTAGATTACTGGGCTTTTTCTTTCTAGTGAAGAATAACGCTTCTGTTTTTGCAGAGTTTAGCTTAATTTTCCAGCGATGGAAATAGTTAAAAATAGTGGTGTATCCGTTTTCAAGGTTTGTTTTTATTACAATTGGGTCGCAATGGTTGGTTGTTATTGCAGTATCATCCGCAAAGAGGTAAAGCTGACAATTTGCAGGTGTCGGTATGTCGCTCGTAAATATGTTGTAAAAAATGGGGCTGAGTATTGAGCCTTGAGGTACTCCCGCAGTAATGAGACACCTTTTCGAGGTCGCTTCGCCGATACTTACTACAAAATACCTGTGGTCGAGGTAATCCTGGATAATATCGCAGATGAAAATGGGAAAATTAAGTTTTATCATTTTGTAAATCAAACCGCGATGCCATACAGAATCGAACGCTTTTTCCACATCTAGAGTGAGGAACCCGATTGACACCCGGCGGTTTAGGTTTTCTTGGATATTGTTTTTGACTCTGTGTACTTGGTGCGTGGATGTGAACGTTTTTCTAAAGCCAAATTGTTCAGGCGGAAGAATATTGTGGTCATTTACAAACTGATCTATTTGGTTCTTAAGAACCTGCTCGAAAACTTTGCCCATACAACTCAAAAGGCTTATTGGCCTATAGCTACTTAGCAACGATTTGTTCTTATTTGGCTTCGGTAAGCAAATTATCTTCGCTGTTTTCCATTCGTTGGGAAAGTATCTTGTTTTTAAACACCCATTGATGATTTTCGTAAGATATATCACTCCCTTTTTTCCTAGATTTTTAAGGACAATATTTGGGATGTCGTCGATACCTGTAGACTTATTTTTCTTCACATGTTTGATGATTTTTAGAACGCTTTGAGTGCTAACGTATGGTGGGTCTGCTTGTTGATGCCTTGCATGTAATAGGGTATCGTTTACTGTGTTAATTGTTTCCTGATTGCTAAGGTTTTCAGTAAGAGTGTGTTGCGATTCGAAATAATTTGCAAAGGCTTCCGCTTTCTCTTCATTAGCGGTAAGCAGTGAGCTATCTGTTTCTATAGCAGGGATGAAGTTATTTCTATTTTTCATGGATTTGGTTAATCTCCAGAATGCCGGCGAGCCCTTACCACAGGTTCTCAACCTATTGCACCACTTTTTGTTTTGTAGAATAGCAATTTCTCTACTAACTTTATGGCAAAGTCGGTTATACTGTTTGTACATCTTTATTGAGGTTAATAGTTAACATTTTCATTGGAAATAATTATTAAAAAACAAAATGGCGGCCGCCCCAATAGATCGTCGCAGCACCGCCGAACAAAAATGCAAATTGAGCCTCGTAAATTCCTGGACAAAATAAGCATCTGTGAACAAATTACCAAAAATATTTCATTAGCTTTGAGTATAAAGAACAGCACGGCCCTAAATTTAGAATTTCAGCGTTATAATTCTTGTCATCTAAACCACCGGTATCACACTTGATTACTGAGACAAATTATTGATACTTTAGTTTGGGGTAGGGAAACTTATCTACCTTTTCCTAGAGCGCTGCCAATACCGCTTTTTACGCTTATATTTTAGTGATTCTTCATTTTAATTCATTTTATCTTTTTTACTACAATTCTCATCAAATAAAATTTTTTTGATGACTGTACGCGTGCAAGAATTGTATCGACAAAAAAAGCTGATCGATATTCATTATCTGTTCAGGATTTTGCGGTCTGACTTGGCATTCAAAGTGTGTTGACTTGAAAGCATCGGTTGGAGAAGCAGTTACCGCTAAAGATACTGACCTTAACTGGTTTTGCAAATCCTGCATTAGATATTCAACGGTTTCTTACACTCAACGTCTTTGTTCTGCTGCAGATACGATTGCCAAACTAAATAACTCTTTCGGCAGTGGTGCAGATTAGTTAATAGCGATCAAAAACGCCACTGACTAGTTCAACTGTGGAGCAGAGCCCTCGTTTTCCAAGTATCTCTCTTACTGTGACTTTAGGTCACGCTCTCGCAAATTCTCTAGTCCCTTCTCTGCTGCTGTAGGCATTGCTCTCAAAGGGACAAGGCACGTGCAGAATATTTACGTAATTCATCTGACCAATTCCTTCAAAATTTCCGCAGATTCTCATCAGAGTCGAAAAAGCTATCGCATAGCGAAGCAGATATACTATTGTCACATAGAGACCTCTTTCCTTTCTAATAATCTTAAACCCTTCTGGTTCTACATTCATTCTGTTGAAACTATTAAACACTCCCCAAATAACTTCACTTTAAGGAGGTTAATCTGATCACCGATCTTGCAAGCATTTTGGAGCGATGAAAAGTGAACTTAGGTGAATTGCTAAACGGCCAACTCAACGAAGAATAGGAGGCTCTCTGCATGCGGCTGCATAATATCTTCTTCTAACCTTATACTGCCCCCACCAAGCAGAGAGGTACAAAGAGCCATAAGTCAGCTGAAACTGAACAAAGCCAAAGTTAGATATGGATGACCCACGTTTCACCAAGCAATGCAGGAAATTGTAGCGCACTTATGGGAGGACGAAGGGATGTCAGATAATTGTCGGAAGGGTAGATTAGGTTAGGTTATACTCTGGTTATCACTGTGTCGACTAACGTGTCGACACATAGACCTATTTGATTCGTAGTGATACCAGATAAGTGGACCTGGAAAAGGAAAGTTCAGTCTAAACGGCCATCAAAGGCCCCGAACTTTTTTTGCGAACTGAAGTATGTCCTTCAGCCTCTGCTCTGCCACATGTGAGAGATCCACCAGCCAGGGCTCACGAAGCAGCGCTGTCTGTTTTTCCCCAAAGCTGGGCAGTGACACAGGAGGTGCTGGATTGTTTCTGAGACTCCCGGCTCTTGACACTTGCTACAGTTGTCGCTGGTTACGAGTTCCATTTTCATGGCATGTGCTGCTACAAGACAGTGGCCAGTAATGATGCCGACCAGCCGCTTGCAGTCAAGCCGCGTTAATTCGAGCAGGTATTTAGTCGCTGCGAAATTGTATGACTCCCATATGATTTTAGTTACCCTTCAGGTCTGAGTTGCATCTGCACATCGCACCCTGCATCATATTGGAGTCGATCGAGTGCTTGATAGTTTGGATTGAAGTTGCGAAGTCTACCGACCCTGACTGGGGAAGGCTAGCCCTGTATTTGGCTAACGCGTCCGCCCTCTCGTTTCCTTCAATGCCCTTGTGACCGGGAACCCAATTCTGACTCTTCTGTTATTACCCAGTCTATTCAGGGCCTGAATGCAGTCGAGTACACACTTCTATTTGTATCTGTAAGACATTCGAGTTTTAACCGCCGCTTGACTGGCTGTAAATATGTTGATTTCCTCACTTCTAGTATCTTTGGCATGTGTTAAGTCTGCGGCTTTACGCATCGTAAAAACCTCCGCCGGAAAAATACTACAATGATTAGAAAGCCTTGAAGGTGCTTCCATAGTTGTATCTGCAGAAAATGTTGCAGCAGCCACTTCGGCAGCTGTTTTAGAGCCGTTAGTGTAGATGCTAAGAGTTGCTGTACCCATTTGCTGAACCCATTCTTGCCCAACTCCCACAGTGGCTTGATATACTAAGGATATAATACGCCTAAAAAGGGAATGTAGCAATGTTGCAGCAACTATAGAGATATAACATTGTTGAGGGCTTCTTATATTTTGCAAGATTGGTTGTCACCGTACGCTAAAGCCATCAGACAATATCATCACAGGTAAATCAACAATAGATCAGATTTTTACTCTTACGTAGGTGATGGAAAATGTGTAGAATTCAATATTCCATTATACAGACCGTGACCGATATGGTACCTGCCTCTTCTTCAACCTGGCATTGGAGAAAGCAACCCGTGACTCTGACACGTTAAAGAGAGGAACTATTGTCAACAAATCCAGCTTCATACTGGCTTATGCAGACAATATTGACGTCACTGAGACATCTGAACTAGCTGTGCAGGAATCCTTTATCCAGATCGAGCGGGTGGCACAAAAGCTGGGGCTGCACATAAATGAAAGAAAGACGAAGTACATCGTGGCAGAATCTGCAGGAAGAGCACCTAGAGCTGGTCAAACGATCATGGTATTGGAGAATGATTTTGAAATAGTGCAATCCTTCACCTACCTTGGGTCAATTGTCGTCGATAACAATCTGGAGGAAGAAATACGCGGGTGGCTGTTCAAATCCAACAAAGCCTACTACAATCTGTCGAAATTCAGCCGAAAATCAAAGCTTCTTCTGGACAAGAACAAGGTCTTACCAGAACTCACGTATAGATCAGGAACTTGGGTGCTCAGCAAAAGGCACTAGCCGCGTTCGAGAGGAAAGTCTTGCGGAGAATCGTTGGCCTCATTTGTGGGAAGGGTGATTCCGGAGACGGTACAATCATCAGCTGTACGTAGAAGCAGTTATAATTACAAAGAAAGAGATCGATAGACTCGTGGTCAGGGTACTCAGCTCAGGACATTTTACGGCAGACGGTAGCGGGGAGACCTTGTTTGCACTGTAAGGACGGCGTCGACCAGGACGCTCGCAGCTTGAGGGTGCCTAATTGGATAATTTTCCATCTAACCAAAACTTTTACCCATTTTTTTTAAAAATGCCTTTACAACACTACTTTGTTTGTTAACTGGGATCGTTGTCAAAGGCAATATATTATGTTGACAAAATTGACTATCTGAAACCTTATATCGAAACGTTACTTCAAATTTTCTGCAACGCTATTAAATACGTAATATCTTAGTCTCAATTTATTCCTAAACATTCCTTCAGATTACCAATAAGACACGAGAACAAACATATTTGCAATCCATTCAAGATGTTGTGTTACATTGACGTTCAATGCATTTTCAATCAAAATCGAAGAACAAATCTCTATCTTTACTGACAAAAGATATACTCTACATACTTACATATTTACCGGAATACTTGAAATTCCATGAAAACTTCTCACCGACTGTGCGCGCTCCGAAAAAAAAGAAATCCAACATTTTTTTTCGGATTTATCCGTAGGGAATTTCACGCATTCTTGATTATGTACTTGTATCTTACCCAGGGACGTTTAGATATCACCACCGTACATATGCACATGGAGGAGAATAAATGCGAGCCCATTGAACCACACTGAATCGAATCGCTTGCATGATGATGATGATGACGATGATGCACAGATTTGGAATGTCTGCCCTGTTAAAATAAAATTGATGCATCCAACATGATTTTTATGATGGTACTTTCTGTCTTTGTGCATAAAATGTTACGAGATATTTCTTAGAAAATAGCTAAATTTAATAGTTTTATGTTTAAAAGGAGTTTAGAGGCGGCAAGTTTGTTTTGCTGCGTTGGGAGTTGATTTTGCTAGGGGAAAAAACGGAAAAATGTTAAATATTTTCGTATTCACAGAATACTCACATGCAAGATATGTAAATATTTGCAGAAAATAAATCGGCTTTCTGCAAAATAGCAAATAAAAATCGGATACAATTATCTAAAAAAAAGGGGATAGGTATAGTAACTGACAGCCAAAATAATGTACCTAGGTAACTTATGAAAACTGGTCAATATCTGGCTGCTTTTGAATGAAATAAAGAAAAACACTTGTGAGGAATTGCAAATATAATGTGTATTTATCATTTAAGTAAAAAAAATCATAAAAAAGTAAAATCCGTTCCGATAAAAATTAATAAAAACACAGACAAGAGCTGATTTTGGCCTCATTTCCAAAATGATGTGAAATGGTTTGTCGTAGAAAACGTACCGCTAGTTTTAATAATCCGTTTGTGAGGGAAGAGTATCGCATTGCAGACATGATGACTATCATCTGTCAGACCTTGATTTTTGAACGAAATCATTATTCTGTAGAAATCAATACTACAGTTATTTGAAGATATATTATATTATATATATTGAAGAGCGAGAGTTAATAATAAACAATTTCAAGGACGGGAAATCTAAAAAAAAAAATTGCTGAGATTATTAAAAGTAGTGTTTTAACAGTTCAGCATATTATTGAACGTTTTGTGTGCAAAAATCGTATAGAAAATCGAGTAAAAAAGCTCACAATAAACTTTTTTTTCTGAAGCGTATTGCCGTTGGATCGTAAGACAGTCAAAAAAGGATCCCTAATTGATTGACCACAAATTGGCAGAGTTTGCTAAAAGGACTGTCGGCAAAAAGACCAACGCCCAAACTATTGGGTCATATAAAAAGTCTCCGCGGTTTTTTGTCATTAGATGGTGTTGATGCCTCTATATCAGGTAATACTTACCCGATCATCTCAAACAAACATGTGTTTGAAAAGTGACATTTCAGCTTCCATTTTCTAATTCGTTACTCGTGTAAAAAGTTATAGTGATTCGAAAATGAGTGAAAAATCTGAAGAAATACGCTATGTGATGCTATTTTACGATAAAAAAGGCAAAAACGCTGCAAAAACATGCCGAAAAATTTTTGAAGTGTACGTTGAGAATGCTTTGAGTGAACGAAGGATGCAGGAGTGGTTTGCTCGATTCCGTTCCGGAAATTTCGATGTGAAAACTGCACCTGACCACCCAGTCACTGAAAAAGCCGATGAAATTTTTTTTGGCACGCAAGCTGTCAGGAAGTAGCGGAGGCACTAAACATCAAGCACATGACAGTTTGGAATCATTTGAAAAAAGCAGGCTACACAAAGAAACTCGATGTTTGGGTACCACATAAATTAACGCAAGGAAATTTGATTGACCGCATTTCTGCAAGTGAAACGTTGCTGAAACGCAATGAAATCAAACCTTTTTTGAAGCAAATCATTACTGGCGATAAAAAATGGGTGAGATACGAGAATATTGAACGTAAGTGATCATGGTCAAAGGCTGGTGACCCTCCACAATCGACTTCAAAGCCTGGATTGACGACAAATAAGGTTTTGTTGAGTGTTTGGTGGGATTGGAAGGGAATTGTCCATTATGAACTGCTGCATACTGGCGAAACCATCAATTCGATCCTGTACTGTGCACAACTCGACCGTTTGAACGAAGTCATCAGGAAAAAGCGACCAGAATTGGCCAACAGAAAGGGAGTTGTGTTCCACCACGATAATGCGTGGCCACACACATCTTTGATGACACGGCACAAATTGACGGAACTTGGTTGGTAAGTTTTGATACACCCACCGTATAGCTCGGACCTTGCACCGTCTGACTACCATTTGTTTCGGTCTCTGCAAAACTCACTTGATGGTAAGAAATTGGCCAACCGGACCGCTGCTAAAAATCACTTGGCCAAGTTTTTCAACGATAAACCACAGAAGTTCTACACCGATGGAATTATGAAGCTACCCGAAAAATGGCAAAAGGTCATAGATAATAACGGCCAATAGGTACTTCATTAAAATTGATTTTCAATAAAGAAAATTTTTATTCAAAAATGTACCAAAAAACCACGGAGACTTTTTATATGACCCAATATAAGGAGGACACTCATCCAGGAATGTCAATTTAAATGGTAGAGTTGCCCGGAAGGAACCTTTCATCAATCGCAAAAACAGTCTGCGCAGGATTGATTACGCTCGTGAACATCTGAGAAAGGATACTGCTTTTTGGGAAACCGTCATTTTCTCTGATGAAAGTAAATTTAATTTATTTGAATCTGATGGGCAAACATACGCGTGGAGGGCAACCAAATACAAAGCTTAATCCAAAACATTTAAAGGCCACTGTGAAACTCGGAGATATATATGTTATGGGCATGTACAGTGGCTCACAGCTTATTTCAACCAGCACGTAAAAAAACTTTAACTTCCTATAAAAAATAAACGAAATAAGTTATCAATATTATTTAAACGCAGATTATTAGACTAGTGTTCACAATTAGCATTTATTCAGCTTATTATTATTTTTATTTTATTTCAATAGGTCATAACAATTAATGACGAAAAAATTAACTAAAAACAATGCCACAGCTTATTTCAACCAAGTAACAGAATCAATGTTTAAATTAAGTTGCAAGGCACAAAAAAATATTTTAATATTTAGTACGACCACCCTTCTGGTGAACAACCATTTTTAGCCTCTTAGGCATTGAATCGCCCAGCATTTGTGTCACTTGTGGGGTAATTTTGGCCCATTCCTCAACCAATGCAGTTGTGAGATCGCTTTTGTTGGATATCTTCCGTTTTCGGATGTTTGTATCCAAAATGGCCCACCAATTTTCGATGACGTTAATATCGGGCGACTGTGCCGGAGGTTGCATAACATGCGGACAATTCCAAACCAGCCATGTCTGTACAATACCCGACTTATGCTTCGGGTCATTGTCTTGATAAAACCTGAGGCCATCGCGAATGCCCTGCTTCTCCGAACTTTCAATCAAATTGGACTTCAAAATTTCGAGATAATGAGACTTATCCATTGTAGTCTCAATAAATTGCAAGTTTCCAACTCCCGCTGCGGACATACAGGCCCAAACCATAACGCTGCCATCTCCGTGTTTGACTGTAGCTTTCACATTTTTGTTTTGCAATTCTGTATTTGGCTTACGCCAAACATATAAGGCTCCATCAGAGCCAAAAATATTAAATTTCGACTCATCAGCGAATATAACGGTATTCCAAAATCCAGAATCTTTATGCAAATGTTCCTTGGCAAATTTTAAACGGCACTTCTGATTTTTGGCACTTATAAATAGTTTCTTAGGCGCTATTCTACCATTGAATTTATGCTCTCGCAGCACACGACGAATAGTTTCCGGGTGGCAGGACTTGCCCAACTCAGCTTCCACTTCACTTACAATTTTCGGAGGAAGCGCTCGTCCGTTTGATTGAAAATTTTGTTGGGGGCATTTCTCCCTTTATCGAGCGTTCTATGATGCTCTGCACTGTAGAATCACTTAGTCCAACCATCTCACCAATTTTCCTGCGCGAATGGCCACTTTTAAAATTACTGAGAATAAGTTCTCGCTGATCAATTGTCGTACGTGGTCCCATTTCGAAAAACTAATTTTTCTGCACGATCTTTTCAAAGAATTCAGCAAAATTGAACTTGAACACATTACAAATATAATGACTAAAGCATAGACAAAGAAATAATTGCTGCATTGCAAGATAACGGATCATTGCACACCTACAAAGTATTTGGTTGAAATAAGCTGTGGCATTGTTTTTGGTTGCGTTTTTCGTAGTTTTAGAATACTAAACAAATAAGAATAAATAAAAGAAGTCATATTTGATTAGTTTAAACATTAGACTAATAACCTGCCTTTAATAATGTTGATATCTTTTTTAGTTTAGTTTTTATAGGAAGTTAAAGTTTTTTTTACCTGCTGGTTGAAATAAGCTGTGTGCCACTGTATGTCGCAAGCAGAGGTCGCAAATCTGGCTTTCATCGATGGCATCATGGATAAACATCAGTATTTGAATATTTTGAAAGGGAACTTCCTGCAAAGTGTTGAAAAATTAAATATAAGGAAAAATGTTCGATTTTATCAGGACAATGATCCTAAGCATTCTTCCCAATTCGTTCAAACGTGGCTAATTTGCAATTGCCCACATATTATTCAAACACCTCCACAGCCTCCGGACTTAAATGTTATAGAGAATTTGTGCTCAGAATTGGAGAAAGGCACCGGGAAACACACATTTAGCAACAGACAGGACCTTAAAAGAGCTTTGCCGGAAGAGTGGAACCAAATCTAGTCAGAGGACACGAAATCTTTTGTGGAATTCATGCCCCGCAGATTGGACACGGTTCTTAAGCAGAAAGGCTATCCCACGAAATACTAGAAGTAATATTTTTTAATTTCATAAGATATTAAGAATTTGATACAATTTTATTTCTAGGAAAACCATTTCACATAATTTTGGCTGTTAGGCCAAAATCAGCACTTATCTGGATTTTTATTAGTTTTTTTCGTAACGCATAACTTTTTTCGTTATTTTTTCACTTAAATGATAAATAAACATTATATCTGCAATTACTCATAACTGTTCTTCTTTATTTCATTCAGAAGCTGACAGATATTGATAATTTTTTATAAGATACTTGGCCACATCATTTTGGCTGTCAGTCACTGTATGTGGAAAAATCGATTATGAATTCAAAGAATCGAAGAAATATTGTATCAAAAAATATTTACCCTGTCAATATTAAATATTTGCCTACTTATCCATGAGAATTATTTTTAAAATCTATCAGATATCAATTTGAACAGCTATATATTTCCATCTACTTCCGGCACGCGTCAGATACGTAGAAAAACCGAAAATTCCGGTATTGTACATTTGAATCACTTGACTGACGTTGAAAAATTGATGTTTTGTTCAAGTAGATATTTATTAAAATGAATAAGGCATGCATGTGTACACGTATCTATTTACGCGAATTTTCAAGGAAAAAATTTACCGAAAATTACGGTTTTCTTTCTTATCTTGATTTACGCATCTGGGAAAACCGCAAATTCGATTCGGTTGAAATCCTAGAAAACTCTGCGGTAGCAAAAAAATATACTTGAGTATAGTACGTATTCTGTGCTTTCTTATGAATCTTTTGATATATTCGAATTTCGTACGTCATTTTTTTGTCGGGGGAGATGGCGAAAAAGAATTATGGCATTTATTTGATTTGAATTCGCGAAACAAGCCTATAAGAGTTCGCTGGATATTCGAATATAAAATACATGAATGTGTTGTCTGGTTTACGTATTTATTGTCTGCGTTGAAAAAATCAGACAAGACGGCGACTTCTTGGAATCGGACTGTGCGCGATGGTTTGATTAAGTTTTATTGAAAGATGAAAGATATGATATGACAAACTAGTTGTTTTCGCGAAATGCGAAATTTTCATAAACGTAGCTGTAAACATCAGCAGACGGTGTGGGAGTGTAATAAAATATTTTATTTTGAATGATATGTGATTTTATTGAAATCGTAGAATTAGTGAAATATATTATAGTTAAAATGTCGAGACATATAAATTGGGTATGTTAATCATATATATTTTTTACTGACTTGCGATGAATATCGAGTGTAAATATAAATGTATTTGTGTGTAGCGTGTATTGCACTCGATGATGGATATGGAAACCGCGTAGGTAATCGTTATATGAAAATATCTTATGAAATCGAAGATCTTAGTTTCTAGCGAATCAGTAGGCCTATTTTTTCTTTTCTTTTTTACATATTTTTTGAAAAATTGATGCCGAATCTGTCCAAAAAAAAGGAAATTCAATAAATGAAATTCTTGGTGCAGCGAAAAACCACAGTTTTCAACCTTCGCTATTATAAAAAAAAAAGCATTTTCTATTTCACCGAATAAATTCAAATGTAGGTATAAGTATTAATTTTTCCTGATTCTTTAAATAGTAATAATATTTCGATTTTGAAGGCTCGAATTAATAAAATTACCGTTATTTAAGAAATATGAAACATTTTGCCAATTGACAATAATAACAAAATAACAGTAGTCTCATTAGCCTGTTTTCTAAAACCCCTGCCTTCACATTCCCACTGGGTATATGCTTCGAGACATAAATATGTCTCTTTGAGACCTTAAATAGCGTAAAAATGTCTATCAAGAAAATTATTAATTCTATAACAAAAAAATTGTTATAAGTCCATAAATTATTTCCTATATTTCATGAATCACGCTCCATAGTCACATCACAACCTGTTACGCAAAATCTTTAGTAAAAAACTTCTGAACCAGTGCAACGAAATAGATATAAATTTTTTTGTTCCGGGTTTTCCAAACCGGCTAGATAGATGGCTGATGTTACCCTGCGCGCTGATGTCTCAGGGTCGCTGCGTGATTTTCTTTCCAAATGCTTACTAGTCAAGATTGGTGTTTTCATTACTATCCGGTCAGCTTTTCAAATAAGACAACTGAAATCTGCCAATCTCTTCAATGTTTCAATTAATTCTTTTTATGCCTGACAATATTTATGTGTGATATTTGCTTCCTTTTTAGGCATTTGCAGCCATTGCAAAAAAACGTATACTCTGAAAAAATAAATCCACATATTCCGTAGTCCTATGTAACATAGCGTAGCATTTGTGGTCGCATGAGCTATGCATATAGTACACTGAGCTTAAAAATATAGCTAAAAGCCAAATTCCCATACATTGTCAGCTTTTCTGCTATGTAGTATAGTCTCAACTCCTATGTAACATAGCTTCAACTACTCTGCACATAATCTCTTCACATATAATTAAACTAGATGAAATAATAGCAGTTTTTCAATAAGCTTGTGTAGTCTAGTGGGCACAGGGTCGACTCTTGAAGAATAGGTTCACGGATTTGAATCGGAATTTGATTAGGTTTTATATGTTTCAATAAAATAAATAAATTTCAGTAATAATGTAATATAAATTTTAATAATGTAAATAGAAATTTCCGTCACGAAAAACTCCAAAATTGTATAAAACGGGAAAATTTCGCTTTCACTTTGGTTTTTTGTCAGGCCGTGAACCTATTCTTCAAGAGCCAACTATAATACATAGCGCATACTCCTATAAATTTTTCGCCTTGTATTCTGGTATCAGGCGCAATGTTATCACAATTCCGAAATCAATTGTGTACTGGAAGTGTTTAAATTATTGACCTGGCACTTTGTCTTTTCTCAGTAAACAAAACAGATTTCTGCATATTCTTTGTTTACTCACATTTTAGTTGATTTTTTTTATATTATTATATTATAATTAATATAATTATTTTGCCCCAAATTTGTCCTAACTATCAACTCAGTGTTAGGCCAGTTCAAAGCCTGATATAAGACCATGGTGTTTCGGGCATGCCTGGATTTGAACCAGGGATTACATACACTCGCAACCGGTATTTTACCTACTCGACTATACAGCTTCTTATTTATTTATTCACAAAATTCATCGCAACAGAAAACAAATTCCAGTATTGGCAATGAAATTAGAAAAAGATAAAAATAAATATTAATGTTAACAAAAAGATAAAAAAAAAATACAATTCAAGTATCTAATACCTCAACGCTTAGGCCGAGTATAAATACTTTTAAACGTATTTTAAAGGCAAAAAAACGATTGTGTCAGAGATCCAAGCCCAATTGATTATAACGTCTAGGGATTCTGACAAAGGGAGAAGAGTAGCACAGATTAGTACGCGCGAACGGAACAGTGAATACTTTCTAAGACCTGTTGCCACAGACCTGTTCGCAACGGGCTGCAAGGTCGGAGCGAATCGGTGAAGCCAGATCTAATACCTTGTTGCGATTTGAACAGAAAGCACTCGTCAAGTAATAGTCGGCGGGACTCCAGGGAAGGAATTTGTATAAAAGACGGGCGCGAAACATATGAATATATTTAAAAAATAAAGAGCGTGTCAACCTACGCTGCACACACTCGATGGCAACAGAATGGCATAGGAAACGTGGTATGTCAACGAATTTTGAGGCAGAGCGAAATACCAATCCAGAGACTTGGGTGGGAGGCTTTAGCGGTGACTTCCACAACCTGGAAACTAAATTTCAATTTAGGATCAAAAGTCACACCCAAGTCTCTGAATTGGACGATGGATAGTTGATGGAAAATGACTAAGAGAATGAAATAGGAGATGATTTAAGAGAAAATGTCATATGTTTACATTTGCTGACTTTTAAGGACAGGGAATTTCGGCTGCACAAATTGAGAAGAGCACACAGAATCGGTAATGGATGAAAAGTCGTTAGTAAAAATCAAGAAAAGTAAAGGACCAAGGATAGACCCTTGTGAAACACCAGAAGAAGGATGAAAGGAAAAAGAGGAGAGGTTGTTAATAACACATGGTTTAAAAAGTCCCAGGACTAACCAAGAAAAACAGCTTTTTCGCAAAATTCAACTTTATTCATCAATATACTCCCCTTCTACAGCGATACAATCATTCCAACGTTTCTCTAACATTTCTATACCGTTTTTGTAAAACGATTTATGTATGGCCTCAAAATAGGCGTTCGTTTCGGCAATAACCTCTTCATCCGATCTAAATCTCTTTCCCTGAAGCATCTTTTTAAATCAGCCAAAAACCAGTAGTCGCTTGGTGCCAGTTCTGGAGAATAGAGTGGGTCCGACCACAATTCCAAACGTAAGTCGGTGATTTTCGTCATGGTTTTTACTGACTTGTGGATCGGTGCATTGTCTTGATGAAACAATGGTTTTTTCTTTGCCATTTGAGGTCGTTTGCGCTTAATTTCGTCGCTCAATCGGTCGAGTAAGGCTATATAATAATCACTGTTGATCGTCTGGCCCTTCTTCAGATAGTCGATAAACAATATTCCACGCTCATCCCAATATACAGACGCCATAACCTTGCTAGTCGATTGTTGGGTTTTTGGACGCTTTGGACGGCTTTTGTCCACTGCTCTCCACTAAGCAGATGCTCTTTTCGATTCTGGTGTGTAGTGGTGGATCCATGTTTCATCCATGGCCAAAAAATCCTTTTTATTCCGCTTAAAAAGATCCAAACAACGCTCAGATTCGTCAATCCGTTGTAGCTTTTGTTCCATTGTCAGCAAACGCGGCACCCACTTCGAAAAAAGCTTTTTCATGCCCAAATTTTCATGTAAAAGGTCGAAACGATGCCTTTTGATATCTATAGGATGTTAGCTATCTCCTGCAATTTCACTTTGCGATCATCCATAACAATTTTCAATACTTTTTTAATGTTTTCGGGCGTAGTCACCTCTTTTGGTCTTCCAGAACGTTGTGCGTCTTCCGTGGTCATTCGACGACGTTTAAAATCGGCGTACCATCGGCAAATTGTTTTTTTCGACGGATGATTTTCCCGGTAACACCTTTTAAGCCATTTCTGGGCTTGTACGGTATTTTACCCATCAAATAGCAGTGTTATATTAAGACACGAAACTAGTCTTTATTCATCGTTTACAAATTCATAAAAGTAGCGTCATTTTAACCTAAATTTCTCGCAAACTACTGAACGAAACGTCATGAAATTTTGACGTTTCTTTTGAAGGTTGGTACTACCTAAAACAAAAGCGCATTCGATATTTTTGGTGCCCCCTATTGGTTAGTCCCGGGACTTTTTGACCCATATGTTAGTAACTTCAGTGCAGCAGGACTTCGTTGACATATTTTTGGCAACTGCTATTCTGCACTCCCCCATTTCCTTTCAGTAGCTGGGCATTTCTAAGTATTTCTAGACTTTGTAGCTTGCGGTGCTAACTCGAACTTTTAGAGTGGTGGAGGAACTTTGAAGCGATTTTGATTGTTTGTGATTGTTTTGAAAAATGATTTTTAAAATCAAATAGTTGAAACTCTTATTGATGCCGTTTGACTTTAGATCCCTGGTTGCAGCACGCATTGGTCTTTTGACAGCTGTTTAGCTAAAATAATAAAAATAAAAAAAAAATTGGGTGAAACTCGACTTGATGCACCACATATCCGTTACAAGAATTTTGCCGATATCTGTCTCGCTGGTATGTTTGTGTTTTTGAGCTTGTGTGTTTGCTTTTGCGAGTGTTTTTGTTTGTTTGTTTGTTTTTCTTAATTATGTTGTCTTCTCGAGTATTTTTTTGTATAGTTTTGTGTGTTTTTCTTCAATTTTCGACCCCTGCTACCACCTATTCGCCCTCTGGTGGTAGATTTTCCCGGCTGTGGTGCATCAATTCGAGTTTCCCCAAAATTTGTCAGTTTAAACTTGGATTTTGATTTCATTTATGATACTCTCTATCGTTGATCCTGGGTTAGGTAGGCTAGGAGCATGAGTACAATGGGTCTTTCTGGCATGAATGCTTAGAGGTGCGAGTCTTCTCCCCTCCAACTCTCACATACACAACTTTTTTAGTAGGAAAAACGTGGAAATTCTCTACACCAATCACTGACATCTGTTTATTAACGAAATTGTTCCTAATTTCACCAGACGCATAGTATTTAGTTGCTCTATAAGCGGGTTATAATTGATTTTTGTGGTCTATATCATTCAATCAGTAAATTCTATCCTATATATTCCATAAGAACTTACGTTTCTAAGGTAAATGAAAGTAAGCCTCACTTTACACTGCACTTACCCAACCCCATACAAAGAACACTCACTATCCGCACCAGTCATGTCGAATCATCATCACCTGCAATTAATCATTTTCGATTACATTGTCAGGACCGTTTCGAATTGCTTCCAACCAAATCAACTAGTCTCGGTCGACATACTGCTATCATCCGACAAACAATTATTTCATTAAATACTACTTTCGACCATCCACAGCCATTTCGGTTAGCGCGTAATTTATAATCAACCAGAGACCAGGTGATAGGGCACAGGTATTCTATTTTTTTTTCAGTTGAATTTTTTCGAACCCATTATAAATACGTATCTTGTTGTAAACAGAGAGAAAAATGCTTAGGCTTTCTCAAAGTGAAGGAATTCCACAGTGAAAAAAAAGAAGACTTCTTTCAAACTCCAAGCAACGCAACGAAGAAACAATCTTGGAAGCAATATAGAAATACTGGCACACAGGAGTTCCAATCTTAAAATATCAAGTGCACCGAAATAAGACGAGAACGAACGAAAAGAACTACAGATTCTTATAGCCCGTCCAGACTACGGATACTTAAGTATCCGCATACATAAGTATCTGCCAAAAGATGGTCCACACTGCAGCGACATTTGCAGATACATTTTACCCTTGCCATGAAAATGAATGAAAAGTATGCGCTAATTGTAGATACATTTTCGAGCAATAGCGGATACAATTGTATCCGGATACATAAGTATCTGGAAACAACGGTCCACACTTGAAATTAGCTCACACTGTTGTATGCAGATACAAAACTATGTGAAAATTACTAGTGTGGACCGTTGTTTCCGTATACTTATGTATCCGGATACATAAGTAGGCGCTGTTGGAAAATGAATGCGGATACTTCTTCGATTGAGCGATTATTGATTCGGAAGCGAGAAACACTTTGCGATGCAGTGCACGCATTGTAATGCACTTGAAAGCAATGCTGTGTTCTCACAATTAATACCAAATTAATTTGTGGAGGTTTGATATTTAGATTTTCTGTATCTGTTTTTCGTCCATTTACAATTTAATGCCTGGAATGTAATTCCCGCCTCAATTTAAATAGTTGTTGCACGGCCAAATATTTTCAAACAAATATCAACCGATGCAGTGTTTTCATAAATTAGCCTGAACGATGCAGTGCAAGTTGTTACACAGAATCACATGAGTTTTAAATTTCAATGCAGTGCAGTGGGCTGCACTGCATTCACAAGCATCATTTGCTCATGCTTTTTCGATTGAGCGATGAATGATTGTGTTATAGGAACAACATACCTACCTGTGTCATTTTTAATGACTCTGCAGGTTAGCCTGAACCTAGGGCAGGCATGTAAATGAAAATCTTTACCTCATTCCTGGTAAATAGCCAATGTCCAAATGACCCATTTTTCAGCACACAAAACATGTGTTGAGAACTCTCGACCTCATTATCATACCAAAATGAAATTCACGGGACAAGGCGGTTTGGAAATGCAGCATGTCTAAAAGACTTTTGGTGGTTGTTACTGAGTAATTTGGCCACTTTCGTTCCGAGAAAGACTGCCATGGAAATTTCATCCACTGTATACCTGAGTATATTATTCGATTAATCGATTATTTCATTTTATTTAACCTGCATATAGATGCTTGTGAAAAAAGGAGTCATGTATACATACATATGTATATATATATATATATATATATATGTATATACATAATATGTTAGTATATATATATGCATATTCGGGCAAAGTGATTCTAATAGTAATTTTCATTGAAAACCGGCAATTGCCTACTTTTAGAATTTCAGTGCCCACAAATGTTTCATTTTCCAATACTCTATCTTAGCCATTCTTCAAATATAAATTTTCTTATCAGATTTTCATTCTCATATCCCATGCATTCATCAATGCATCCGCAAAATTAGGTCCACAGCAATTCTTTTTCAAATGTTTCCGCATACAATTGTATCTGCGGTCTGGACGGGATTATATGTTTCCGGATACTTATGTATGCGGATACTTAAGTATCCGTAGTCTGGACGGGCTATTAAAGACATCGCGCACAGTAAGAAAATATACAATAAAATAGTAATAATACAAAAAAATAGCAACAGGCAACCGGAGGCAGGCATTTGGAACTGTCTCGCGAACGAAGAAAAAGAAGTCGGAACGAAATCGTGGGGGCATAACAAAACTGGCTGGAATCGACCTTTTTTCCTGCACTGCTCGAAGCTAAGCTGAGCTGAGCTCCAGCACTCTCCGCTTACATTGTGTTGTCCACCGTCCTCGTCGTCGTCGTCGTCTTCTTCTTGGTCGTCGCGATCAGCGTCATCGTCATCATCATCATCAACAACGTATCCAAGATATGGCTTTAAATCTAGATATATTGACTATATATGTAAGTAATATTGTAATCGTATTCTTAAGCGAACGATGTTCTCGCTCGCTCCAATTGTGAAGGCCGAGGCACCCGTGCAGCGTATTTCGGTAGCCAAGAAGAAGTCAAATCGCACAAATTGAAGAACTCATGTACTAAAGTCGAACATCTGGCAGCGTGCTAATGCCATACCATGGCATACGATACCGGGTCCGGTCCTTTCTTCGTTTGGTCGTTGTTGTTTTTTTTCGCTCTTCTACTTTTTCCTCATATCATCGTCAAGCGATCCGTAGGAGCCGCACAGCAGAAGCAACAAAGCAACAGCAGCATGCCAGTATGTAGATAGATGTACAATAGCAGATGTAGCTACATAGATTTATGTAGGGTCTTTGGATAGGTTCTAAAGTGGAGGTTGGAAGTTTTGAAGCATCGAGTGCTTGAATATTTATGAGGATTATAGCTTGTAGGTTCTAGATTCAAGTAAAATACAGGATTTTTTTTCTCTAATGGCATAGCTTAATATTTATTTCAGGATTAATATTGGAATGATGGGATTAAACACAGGTGCGATTTAAGCGCTAAGATCTCGTTTTTTTTCGAAATGGCTGGGTTTATTTTGCTATTGATTAAAAAAAACCATCTTGCATAATAGGAAATTCTAACAGAAAGCAAATTGTTTTTCGAAGAAGATTTAAACTGCTGTGTTATTGATTTATTCATCTTAGACGCCAGGTTTGGTCCTAAAAAATCATCGCATTTCATTCTAGAATCTACTTAGCAGATACAGATAAACACAAAAGTAACCAAATTAATATTACAAAGTTCGTTTTGGCTTGACGGGTTGGGTAAAGACCTGGGACAGTACTTCAAATTGCTAGAAGACGTATTTCCAGAACTAATAAATGTATTTCAGACGGATACGATAAGGTTTTGACTTCTAATCACGGCCATGTTTTATTTTCAAAGTGTCAAAATAAATTTGACGTTTTTGCCGAAAGTAAAACTCAACACTTCGAAATAATTAAATTATATTCTCTGAAAAAGGAATCTGTTGGGCAGTTTTCGCCACCGTGATGTACACAGTGATATTTTCAGCCAAGAAAAATCCACCATACAAGCAGCAAATTAATCGCGTGGTTGCTAAATTTGGCTTAGAACAATGGCGTGCACAGGTGGGGGTAAAGAGGGACATCTGTTCCTTCTATTGAAGCGTACGAGTACAAGGAGACAGTTGCCTTCTCTATGGCAAAACTATTTTTGAACATATATCTTAGCAATCGACTCTGTATTAATCTTTTGCTACAAAGTCTTAAAATGATTTATGTTAAAATGAGTTATGTAAATCAGTTTAGTTCATTAAAACTCGGAACTTATTTCATTCGAAATTGCAAAAATTAATTTATCGCAACCGCATCTACCTAGTCTAGCCATAAATACTGTTACAAACTTTTTGAAGCACTGGTCAATAAAAGAGGTGTTATATGTTAAGAAATCATTGTTTATTTATTAAATGCATTGTCAACAACGGAAATCGCAACAAGTTATTCGAAGTGATTGCCTTTTGCCTTTACACAAGCCTTTAATTGAGCTGGCCACTTATCTATGGAAGCACGCACGATTTTAATCGGAAAGTTGGCGACTGCATGTGTAAGAGACTTCTTTAAGGATTCGATATTAGAATGTCTTTTAGAGCACGTCATTTGCTCTAAGACAGACCATAATTCGTAATCCAGCGGATTCAGGTCTGGGCTAGAGGAAGGCCAATCTTCAGCTTTAATAAAACCTGGAACATTTTCTTCAAGCCATTTTTGGGTTGACTTCGCCTTATGACCTGGTGCAGAATCTTGCTGGAAACTCCAAGGCTGATTTTTGAATAATGACGTGTTGAGAGGTTTCACTGCACTTTCAAGGACACTTTCTTGATAAATTTTGGCAGACGTTTTGACGACCTTCTCACAAAAATGCAACTTTGTCACCACGTTGTAGCTAACACCCCACCAAACCATTACTGAGGCTGGATGATGACCTCTTTGAACCTTTTGGGCAACTTGAGAAGCTTCTCTGGCACTGCGAGCATAAACCCTATCGTTTTGTTTATTAAATGTTTCTTCGACAGTAAAAATTTTTTCGTCCATAAACAAAATTTTACGGTGTTCTTGGTTTGCGTACCGGCAAAGTAATCGTTTTGATTTTTCCACTCTATTTTTTTTAACGAATCTGTTGGTAAATGCCCGGTAGATCTACGATAAGCACCCAACCCCAAGTCACTTTTGATGATACGTGAAATTGTTCTTTGGGGTATTTTCATCTCGTGCGATAAAATTTATTGTTTCCGAAGAGGATTACGGCGAATTCTCTCGCGCACGGCTTTAACCGCTTGAGGTGTTCGAGTAGTTCGCGGACGGCCACTTCTTTCACAGTCACATACTCCAGACGTATCATTTAATCTTTCAATAGCCCGATATACAAACATTCGGCTTATAACAAGGGTATGCAGAGTCTTAAAAATATCACTTGGTTGCATTCCTACTTTATGAAGTGCAATCACAGCAATTCTATTTTCTTTGTCGCCCCAATCCATGTTCACTACACTAAAAATTAAACTCAAATGATGACAAATGCATCAAGCACAAGCGTACTATAGCGATTAGCTCAATTTTTAAGAACAACAATATAACGGTTTCTTTCTGCAGGGTTGCCAAACCTTGTAACAATATTTATGGCTAGGCTAGGTATTTATTGCACACCTTCTGCTTTGCTCTATAACATTTTCCGCTCCAATTTTCTAACGGAAACAAACACGATTCAAGAAAAATGTATCGTTAGCTAATAAGGCCGAATATGAGCGTTCATTTTAGGCATCAAAATTAAAGAAAAGCTTTGCCAAACTTAGCCGGAATAACAAAATTTACTTTGAGTATCAGCAATCACAGAAAATTTCCTTTATGACTCCTTTTTACAAGGTCCTGCGCACGCCTATGGATCAGAATATACTTTTTTGGGCATAACGTTTCTCGCCTATTCTTGGTATTTTGAAATTCCCGCAAATCGGCCATCCTTGTCTCAGCGCTTCTGTCGTCATCATCTTCATCATACTTTACCATCATCTTTCGTCTTCAACACCTTTTTCAATTCTCTCATCAACCTTCTTTTTCAGCATCTTTTGCATCTCCTTCGTCTTCTTCAGCGCCCTTTATTTTCTTCATCATCATTCGTCTTCAACATCCATCTTAAATATCTCTCGTCTTCATCATCCCTCCTCTGTTTCATTATTCTTCGTCTGCAGCAATGTTCGACTTCTTCAGCATCCTTTGTCTCCTTCAGCATACTTCGTCTTCTTCAGTATACTTCGTTTTTTTCAGAATCCTTCGACTTCTTCAACACCATTCGTCTTCTTCAACATCCTTCGTCTTCTTCAACACCCTTCGTCTTCTTCAACACCCTTCGTCTTCTTGAACACCCTTGTCTTCTTCAACACCCTTCGTCTTTTGCATCATCCTTCGTCTTCTTCAGCATTCTTTGTCTTCTTCCGTATACTTCGTCTTCTTCAGAATCCTTCGTCTTCTTCAACACCATTCGTCTTCTTCAACACCATTCGTCTTCTTCAACACCATTCGTCTTCTTCAACACCTTTCGTCTTCTTCAACGCCCTTGTCTTCTTCAACACCCTTGTCTTCTTCAACACCCTTCGTCTTTTGTATCATCCTTCGTCTTCTTCAGCATCCTTGGACTTTTTCAGCATATTTCGTCATCTTCAGTATACTTCCTTTTTTTCAGCTTCCCTCGTCTGAGGATCGTTCGTCTTCTTCGTTATTCTTCGTCTTCTTCGTCTTCTTCGTCTTCTTCATAATCTATTGTCTTGAGCATCCTTTCGTCATAGCTGCGTTTTCTGTCCGTCATCCGCAGTTTTAATGTGCGTAAGCGCCTCTCGGGCTCCACCTCGCACAGACACTCCAAGTCGACCTCTGCTTCGGCACTTCTTACATTTCGTGTTCGAGTTCAGTTGATTGAACAACAATTTCCAGTCTAGCCCCAGTTTTAGGGGTACGTGTATTTATTAACCATCGGAAGCCAACAAAGGTTATACGTCACCCTACGACTTGAGAAAAGCATTATTTTATTATGTTGTTGTTGCTGTCTCTTTATATCAGTCGGTCTATTTTCTAAGTAGAATTACTATAATTAGTCAGATAAGTCAAATTGTCGCGGCAGGTTGTTGTTTAAATTATATTTGCAATGCTGGGGTGACTCAAAATCGCTATTGATATTTTCGAGTGAAAAATTGTTGCCTTCCGAAGGTCAAGCACAAAATCGATGTGATCACTTTAAATTAATTCAATCTTTTCATAATTCATTCTCAAAAACGTAGCCTTTTCTTCCAAACCCTGTTCCGTCGTTAACCGTTTTTCTCAACTAACATTCTTATGTTATTTGTCTTTCGCCTATACTTGTAATTTCGAAACTCTTATTACTATGAATCCTACATTTATGCCCAAGTGGGTATTGAAATGAGCTGGACCCAAACAAGAACCTTGCGGTCATTCTGCAAGCATTGCTTTTTGTAGATGTAGGTGATCAGTGAAAAGTAACTACTATCTTAATACGAAATTAAGGCAAGTCATATATAGTTTACTTACTCATTACAACTACTCATAACAGTGCCAAAGTGAAATGTCTGCCTCAGACTGAGACAACCTGAAAACTATTTTGAACAATAAACTTTCAAATAAGCGAAAATTTGTACCAATTATTTCAATTTTTTTAGCTATTAAATATAATTCAAAATAATACTGCAACGTTTATTTATACAAAATGCATTTAATAATTTATTTATCATAAATTTTTCCTCCTCTTCCAGAAATCCGGATTGCGTGCATTAAAACCAACCAATGCCCGACCAGATGGCATTGATTTCCTTACCAAATCGCATGAACTTCCACCCCAACTCAACGGGCACAATTCGAAAGTGATAAAACTGCGACGAAAACCGAGTATCGAAAATGAACTATCACCTAGCCTGCAATATCATCGTGGCAGTCCTGCTCTGGATTCGGGTGCCGGCAGTTCACGATCCGATAGTCCTCATTCGCATCAACAATTAGTATCTGGCTGTCGGACAAGTGTCGGTCAATTCAGTCCGTCGCCATGTCCATCTCGATCGAGCGATACACCTCCACCGCCACCACCCAGAAACTCATCAACACCGCCAACACCTCCGCCTGCAGCACAAATGATAAAGAAACGGTCGCCAGCAACGACGCGACCGGTACCTCTGCCTGCTCAAAGTCCTGCCCGAGGTACGTCGCCTGTTTCGAATATCAATCACCGGCAACCTCCGAACCCAGTTATAGCGCAGAACGGCCCGAAAGCGCAGCAGCAATTGTCGCAGGCCATGCAAGCGTTGAGTTTGTATCAGAGCGGTGGGAATCCGGGCGAACCACCTCCACCATATCCACTTAGTTCAGGTGGCGCTCCACCGCCACCGCCCAGCTATACAGCCTCCATTCAGAATCGCCAAAGCCCTACCCAATCGCAATCGGACTATCGGAAGTCTCCAAGTAGTGGTATCTACTCAGCCACGTCGACGGGGTCACCGAGTCCCATAACTGTTTCGAATAGTGCAATTATTCCACCTCCGGTACGAACGACGCATCGGAACGCTTATCAAGCCAGAGCGCAACCGCCGATTATCATGCAATCTGTGAAGTCGACGCAGGTCCAAAAACCAGTCCTCCAAACAGCAATAGCTCCAACGACGCCAGCAACGTCTTCGGCATGTGTTTCTCCAGTTCACGTATCCCCAGCACCTCCGTCATATGCCTCGTCGATTCAGCAAAAAACGCAAACATCACCACTAATTGCAGGGACAACAACAATACCCCAGAAATCGCAAAATGTTAGCATTCAAACAACAACTCCACCGACGACGCCGCCAATAATATCCAGCACCATCAACGGGGCCACTACCCCGATTGTGCCGAAAACAGAGCCCCCCTCGTATGCAAGTACAATTCAGGCCTTGAAAGCCGCCCACCATCATCAACAACAACAAAATCAACTGCAACCAACGCAACCGCCGCCCTCACGACTTCTGCCTCCACCTCCCTATCAAATATCCCCAAATAACTTAAGCAGCACTAATTTAACTAATAATAACCTAGATGGTGTGCCAAACTCAGTCCATAGTGGAACAAACAACAACGTAACAGCAACACCGCCATTGCCTCCGACATCGTCAACATCAGTAAAGTCCAGTGTAAATTCGAACAACAACAATGGGTCGCCAAACCAAACGGACAAACCCAAAATCGCCATAAATTCGACGAGCGGCAGCAGTACTAGTACAAAAACATCAACAATCGAGTCCTGTCGAAAGATCAAACACCAATCACCGAAACCCGAGCGAAAGAACATCTCCAAAGAAAAAGAGGAGGAACGCAAGGAGTTCCGAATACGACAATACTCTCCGCAAGCTTTCAAATTCTATATGGAACAACATATCGAAAATGTCCTAAAGTCGCATCGACAACGCATTTTCCGGAAAAATCAGCTCGAAAAAGAGATGCTGAAAATCGGCTTATCTACCCAGGCACAGGTACAAATGCGTAAAATGCTTAGTCAAAAGGAAAGCAATTATATTCGTTTGAAACGTGCGAAAATGGATAAAACAATGTTTGCTCAAATCAAGCATATCGGTGTCGGAGCTTTCGGTGAAGTTAGTTTGGTACGTAAACTGGACTCGACGAATCATCTGTACGCGATGAAAACTTTACGAAAAGCTGATGTCCTGAAGAGAAATCAGGTGGCTCATGTGAAAGCCGAACGTGATATTCTAGCCGAGGCGGATAACGAATGGGTTGTTAAGTTGTATTATAGTTTTCAGGATAAGGATAATTTGTATTTTGTTATGGATTATATACCGGGTAAGTTGAATTTGAATTTTAGTGTTTTGTGATTGTTGTTTTATGATCTCTTTTTTTTTTGTAGGTGGTGACTTGATGTCGCTTCTCATCAAAAAGGAAATATTTGAAGAACCTCTGGCTAGGTTCTATATTGCCGAATTAACATGTGCTGTGGAGAGTGTTCATAAAATGGGCTTCATTCATAGGTAAGTGTAATTAAAGGCGTGTTTTTTTGCTCCTCTATCCAACAGAGAGTAGAGTATATGCATTGAAAACAACAACACTCCTGCACCAGTGAATTCACTAGTACAAAAATTCTATTCCTCATTTAGTGCACGTGTTGAAGTGTAGAATGTGCTGATAGAAAAAAGAAAAGCTCATGAGAAGTTGTCTTTTTTGCTGTGAGGTGGCTTTGGGTTTTTCATGGTTATGTTGAATGTTTTGGTAGTTACGAAATTAGAAAAAGCTCTCATAATGTGTAGAAAGTTAAAAGAAGTAATTTTCTGTTCGTTATTTTTCTATTTTCTATCGATTGTGATAGTGTATGTTCGTTATTTTCTCCCTTTATTTTCAGCTGTTGCGTGCTACCACAGCAAATACAGCAACCTATGTCAGTCTTAGCGAATGCACTGCTGTTTCATACTAGATCGTTGTTTTTGCGGCATAGTTGTACTCTGCTCTGCATCGGAGCAAAAAAAACACGCCTACAGTAAGCATTCATAGTATAGTACACTTCCTTTCTCAACAACAAACATAATTTACGTTTCTTCGATTTCTTTTCCGTTGAAAATTGTCTTGGTAGTAATCATCACCATTGGCTCAAAGCATGCAGCAAAAGATAGTTCCAGCAGTCCCGATTTTGAACCGCCATCCAGTTCCGTATCCTTAACATTTGATTCGTATCCTGGCGTACGCCATCGGGTCACAATATCGCTCATATATTTTGTAGTTGTTTAGGCGGCGGTATCGACCATCCTCATGTCGAGGGCCCAATATTGTTCGAAATTTTTCTTGATTCAAGTTTTTTACGAATACATAAAAATTTGCAAGACCAACGATCATGGGCTTCTTGGCGAGACTTGAGCGGAATAGTTTTATCAGAATGAAAAAGGCTTTGTTAACTGACAGCAGCCGTGCCTGATGTCTTCATCGTAGATCGTTTATGATTTTCTATAAATTTCGATTTTCGACTTGTGGGCTCAATGAAGGATGGTGCACCTCATGCTCACCGTAGGATCCCAGATCATTTTTTCCCAGGACAGGTTGAAGAGAACTCAGAAAATAGAGCCTCCGGTAGACCTTTGTTGACTTTAAATTGCTGTGATAAGAATCCAGCTGCCTTGATCTGGTTTCAAATAATGGCCATAGCCTGACTTGTCAGTTTTATCAATATGCCAAATGTCAAATTGGCCGTCGTTCAATGGTTTCTCTCCGCCATCTCCCACTCAATCCCATTTCTTTCCCCATATACGGGAGGGTTTTCGAAGAACGATGTGATGATAGATTGATATATTTAAGAATGAATCTGATTAGTGAAAAATACAGGATTAGGGAATGTTTGGATGTGAACGTGATTAGGGAAAAATTGGAAAGATCTCAGAACGAGACCACAAAGTTTGGAGGTTCGATTAACAATATTAAGTATATGCGAGTCAAATTTGAGATGACTGTCTCCAAGGAGAGGATCACGTGCATTAGCGGGAGTTGAAAGAAAAATTATATTGTGTGATTAGGTAAAATTATTCGATTGAATGTGAAGAAGTATTAGTTGCTTGTTTCTTTGACTCTAATCCAAAAAAGCAATGTGATTCGATTGGCGTTGGTAGCAGTCCTCAATGGACCTAAGTCTGGAAAATAGTTATGGGCCGAAAATGGAGCCATGAAAAACACCAGTACTTTGTCGAAAAGGAGCAGATATGAAAGAATCACATCTAACGCGACAGAATCGGTTAGAGAGGCAGAACTCAATCTGTCGAATTATGTTTGAAGAGAATCCAAGATTTTGCAGCCTACTAAGGAAAACATTGTGATCAACAAAATTAAAGGACTCGGAAAAGTCAGATTCATGTACGTTAAATCGCGTATCCAACGCTTCAACTTCGAAGTTCATAAAACAAACAAGATTCGTAAAAGTTGAATGATTTTTGAGTAATCCATGTTGCTCTTTCACAATTAGATGTCCCCATTCAATGATAATATAATCATGTTAATATCGTTCAATTATCTTGGTATAAAAAGGGAGCAAGGAAATAGGACGGTAATTCAAGGTAAGAGATAAAATACTGAACTTGTGGACGGAAAAATTGCAGATTCTTTTCAGTGAGAAGGAAATATGCAATGAGTTAGGCTCTTACTTATGATGAGGGTTAGGAGAAAGCAAAGTGAATTGCATGTCTTCTTCAAAAAGACTGAAGGAAGGCCACCGGGACCAGAACTAGTTATATGCTTAAGATTATTCACTGCTAAGATAAATGAGGACACAAAATTCTTTACAGTTTGGTCCTCTTTCTCCGTCGCTATTCCAATACATTAATCCTTTAAAATTTGTAATCAGCATGTAATTGGATTTGGTAAAACTCGGAATACGTGCCTCCCATAGCCGTTAGACAATTTTACCGATTGAAGCCTGGCTGGTATTTTTGTGTTTTTGCGATTGTATCTTTGTTTTTGGGGGTGTTTGTTTATCTTTAGTGTGTTGTCTTCTCGTGTATTTTGTTAACCGTTTTCTTAGTTATTCTTCAATTTTTTATCCCTGCTCGTCCTCTCTTGGTAGCAAGGGTAAAAACTTGAAGAAGAATACTCAAAAACATCCAGAAACTAGACGAAAAGACAATACAAATGACGATAAACAAGTAAAAAACACCCTCAAAAACAAACTACCAAAAAAAAAAAAAACTCAGACATATCTGCCGAATCATGTATCAGTAAAATTGTCTAACGGCTATGGGAAGGCACGTGGTGTAGTTTACCCGAAATCTGAAAAGACACATTTTTCAGAAAACGGTTATGACCTTTTTTTTTGTATTTTACGCAAAAATATCTTTTTAACAATAATGTTGTCGAGCTTTGTGCCAAATAAATATTTGCGGATTCTTTTAAAAAAACTTAACTTAAAAAATGCAGCAAAAGCACGTTCCATGATTGAGAATTCCTACGGCAAGTATACGCCATCAAAACTTTCTTGGCTTAAAAGCTTCAGATATACTGATTTTGATACTGAGAATAAGGTGCGGTCCTGAGCAAAAACAATTGAGAACACTGATCTGCAAGCGTTATTGGATAAAGATGATACGCAAGCTCAAGATCAACTTGCGGAGGCATGAAATATATTAATTTCAAACGTTTATCCTGGACTTCTTGAAGAAACTTGAGCTTGCCTTACACGCCATGGAAAAATTTTGAAAGGAAAGACTGAGAGACATATGGAAATTTGAAGAACCGCTTCTGGAATTCCACTTTTAGCAGCGTGAAACTAGCGAAAAGAAGTGGATATATTTCGAAAATCCCATGCAAAAAAAATCAGTGAACCATCAACATTCGATGGCTTGGTCAAATCTTTTCGGAAATAAGCCAGTGCTCTGCGTTTGATGAGACCAGCAAGGAATCGTGTACTATGAGCTGCTGAAACCGGAAGAATCTATCAATGGCCATAGCCACCGACAGCAACTAGTCAATTTCTTTTCCTCCTTCCTTCAACTCTCTCCATCACTCTTATCAGCGTGCACAGTCCATGTGCACCATCTTTACCCTCCAGTAAGTTTTCCATAGTGCTTCCCAGACAACTAGTTTGCTGGTATAAGGGACAGCACAGTTCTTATCAATATGATTGACTCATTTTTATTTACTTATTATTGTCTTCATTGACTTGTGTCCAGAGAAAAGTAGACAAAAAACTCTGGTGTTATTCATCATTGTGCGTTGTTAATTTTTATGTGCAATTTTAGGTTTTCTTTGAATGTCACGATACTGCTTGAGCTCTTTAACGGATCTGGCAATGTATTGCAGAAAGCTATAGCCTGTTGTATTGGATATAGCTTTAATCTATCCGTTCTTGGTTTACAAACTAAAAGGTTGCTGGCTGATCTTGTTTCTCTGCTAGTTAACTCTCCAACAGTTCGAGGAATATCTGGCCATTTTAGCCCGTTGTTGATAATTTGGTAAATTATTTTGCCTCTTTCGAGATTAACAATCTGTTGGATGTTTAACAACCTTGATCGAGTGTACACGTTAGAGATGGGCAAAATGCCTCATGGCTCATGAGGCATAGCTCTTTCTTACAGTGCAGCGCCTGAAAAAAAGCACAGCATAGTCTGTGAGCGAAAGCTTTCTTTTGAGTAAACTTAATGAAGTATGAAGCGAACAGTGTACTGATAGTACGGCGCAATACTGTAAAATACTCTAAAAAAGAGCGATCAGAGTATGTCATGAGACATTTTGCCCATCTCTAGTACACGTCGCCCGTTGGTGTTAAGGTCGGCAACCTAAATATAACCTTTATCGCCTTAGTGATAAGTCTCCCAATTAGCTCGATGATATGCTTAGTTGTTTGGCTCCACAAGACTACTCCATATTTAACAGTAGACAAGATAAACGCATTTAAGATTAGGAGTTGAGTGCGTTTTTGCAGAAAATCATGTCTTCTCAGTGTCGCGATAAATGGTGCGATTTTACTCCTGATGTAGTTGATGTGATGGGTGCAGGACATCTTTTCACCCAAAATCAATCCCAGGTATTTTATTGAATCGACCTTCTCCAGTTGAACTCCATCAATTTGAATACATGGATTAATAGGGCGTTTATTTTTTTGCTGGAACATAATGTATTTGGTTTTGTGGACATTTATAACGAGTTTGCTCTGGCGCAGCCACTTCAAGTATTTTGTCCAAATCCATATTTACTGTACTTTGGATGGCTGTCTCATCTTTTCCAGCATATAACAGGAGCGTATCGTCAGCAAACAAAACTATCTTACCAGAAAGCCTAAGATCTTGAACGCTGTTCACGTAGATAAGGAAAAGTATAGGCCCTAAGATCGATCCCTGTGGAATACCTTTGTTTATAGAACATTTCTGACTGGTGTAGCTTCCTTGTTTTGTCACTATTCTTCAAACAATGCATTGTTCGGAAAACTTCCTGAATGAGACCAGAGACACAAATGAGTAATATTGCAGCACGACAACGCGCCGTGTCTTCGCTTGTGCATCTTCCAGGACAGCAGCAAAACACTGAAATGGGATCTGCTATCATACTCGCCATATTTGCAAGACCTAGCTAATTCTAATTACCACTTCTTTTCGTCGACGGGGCCCATGGCTTAGCTGGGCTACACTTGGCCAATTCGGAAGAAGTGTAAAATTGGTTGTGATGAATGGTTTCGGCCCGAAAACGCGTTTTTTTTATCGTAGTATTCATGTATTGTCATGTATTGTCACGTAGTATTCATGTATTGTCAGAGAATGTTTAGATAGTAAGAGCCGATACTAGGGATAAACAATTTTTTGTATGACCCTTCAAGTTTGCAATTTTTTATTGGTAAATAACCAGAAACTTAGTTACCCACCTAATAGGTACCTATTACCTACCAAAAGTTTTTTTAAGAAGAAAACTATCGCAGATCTGTGTTAATTTTCAACAGGTTAATGCTAGATAGAGATTGGGACTAATAAATTCATACTCGTTGATATTAACGACCCAGCAACGCATTTCTAAGATCAATTCAGTAAATTAGGTGTTCAAAATTGGATGTTGGACTGGATTTCTTCAAAAATTGAGGAATGCTTTCGACGCGGAACTTTTCTCTTGTCTGAAAGATGGGAGAAGTTATAGTTTCCAATTATCAATTCTCCGCTGTTGCGATTACTGAGGCAACATAATGATCTAAAGTTTGGTCCTCTACCGCCGACATTATATGCCCTTAAAACTTCTGAAAAATAATGTTTTGCTTACTACTAATTCAATGTAGTCTGTTTTCCTTTTCTTTTTTTTCTCTAGTTTTCTTATTTTGAATTTGTACTTTTTCACTTTGATTTTGTTTATTATTGTTCTTTATTTTATATCATTATCATCTCATTATTATTTTGTTCATTTTTTCATTCTTTCGTTAGTGAATTATTTGTATTTTATATTTTCTATTCAGTAATTGGATTTTATCTGTTGAATAATAGTAAATAAATAAATAAATAAATGCTTTGAACAAATTTACCATTCTTTTCGCAAGTAAAAAATGTTTTTCTTTTATTAGAAATACATTTTATTCTATTATTTACATATTTTTTCTGTAAACTATTACCAACACAGATTATTTTGATAAAACGACTCACTTCAGTCATTTTGATTTTAATACATATTAGTTTTTAAATATCCCGTAAAGCACCCATTTTGGGTTGGCATTCGCGTATAAATTTCATGGTTTCATTGGAATTCCATCTTGACTTTGGCACTGTTGAACTATATACATATCGGCTGGCCATCACCAGCATTTTCAACATTGACAAAATATGATTCTGAAACGAAGTATCTATTCAATCCATTATCCTGAGATGTATGTGATGAGTCAACTTGCCCTTGTCCTGTGGGATAGATGCATAAATACATGTGTCTCCAAACCTTTGATGATCATCTGTCTCCAATTAATTGAATCACGTTTTCAGCTGCAATATACCAATAAAAAAATGTTATCACTTCTGTCTACGTAAATCGAAAGCAAATAATCTCGTAATGTAAAATTATCGAAACAACATTCTGATATTGATAGCCTCCCCCCGAAATCCAATGTGTACATGCATTTTGTCACGATCTTCTAATCCCAAAATCACGTTTTTCCGTCATTTCGACCAAAGATTACACATTAAAAGTGACCTTCGCAACACCACAAAAAAAAACTGCAGTTTGATCAATTGCATACGTAGCACTAGTAAATCGATTAGCTCGAAAGATAAATGTTTTTTTTCTTCAAATTCATTCATTACTCTTATAATCTAATCGAAGTCAATATTTGATTGAATTAATATAATTTTATCATTACAGAGACATCAAGCCTGACAATATTTTAATCGATCGCGATGGCCATATTAAACTAACCGATTTTGGACTTTGTACAGGCTTTCGATGGACTCATAATTCGAAATATTATCAAGAAAATGGTAAGTTGAGGGTTTTTATGGGATAGTTTAAGCGACGAAATCCAAATAGAAATATGTGAAACTAGATTACAAGTACGAAATTGATAACTGTTATTTTCTAGGTGATCATTCGAGGCAAGACTCAATGGAACCATGGGAAGACTTTAACGAAGATGGTCGAATACCAACAGTACTTGAACGGTTAGTTTCATTTTCAATGCTATATTTGGATATTAAAATGAACTCCTCAAAAATTTCAGACGCAGGATGCGTGACCATCAACGGACTCTGGCTCATTCTCTAGTCGGCACGCCAAATTATATCGCCCCTGAAGTTTTAGAGCGTAGTGGTTATACGCAACTATGTGATTGGTGGAGCGTCGGTGTGATCTTGTACGAAATGCTGATTGGGCATCCGCCATTTTTAGCAAACAGTCCGTTAGAGACTCAACAAAAAGTAAGTGCTACTACAGTATATCAAATCGCCAAGAAATAAAATATTTTCCTTAATATCGCGCAGGTGATAAATTGGGAGAAAACCCTTCAAATACCGCCACAACCAAAACTCTCAACTGAATCGACTGATTTAATACGCCGTTTGTGTTCATCAGCAAAAGTTCGCCTGGGTAAAAATGCCGATGAAGTGAAATCGCATCCGTTTTTCAAAGGCGTCGATTTTGCGGATATGCGTAAGCAGAAAGCACCGTATATACCGAAAATCGAATATCCTACTGATACATCGAATTTCGATCCGATCGATCCGGACAAGCTACGAAACTCGTCAGGCGATTCGAGTAAGAGCGGTGACGATTTCAACGATACCGGCAAGCCATATCATGGCTTTTTCGAATTCACATTTCGTCGTTTCTTCGACGATAAGCTTAATCCGAATATGACTGACGATCAGGGTCCTGTCTATGTTTGACGGTAGTAGTGATGGGCGATGAAAATAATCCAGGAGGATATAAATGGAAATCAAGCAAGTATCGTTGATAGAAACTAGTAGAATAATGTGAAGAAGTGCAAATTACGAATCTGTATACATTTTTCACAGTATATTGCTAAGAAATGTGCAATGTGCATCAAGTCTTATCTGCATAAAGCACTAAAATCATGCAGGATAGAAAATATGGCCACCAATGCCCATGCCAATTTTATCCGATAGAAATTCGAGATTTCCGAGCACAATTCGCTCGGACTTTTAGCAAAGTATTTTGCACGACTTCACATTTCCTGTGTTTCGGTTTCTATTTAAATCTAATTTTTATGCAAATGCACAAGAGCTTGCTACGAATGAAATTTGTTTTCATCGAATTTTGATGAACTTACAATAATGTACACACACAAAAAATTTCTTGTTGAATTTTTTTATTGAAACTATCTAATTCTCGAAAACATGGAAACTAAAATGCCTTAATTTTTTCATTTCGGCTTTCGATAATTGAAATTTTCCGCAATTTTCCTCTTATTGTTTTGTTAACTTAAATGGTAAAGAAAATTAACTACCCCACCCACCGGATTTTAGTAAATAAAATAATTTTGTGTTATATTTTTTTGAAATTGAAACAAATGAATGAAATTTAGAATTTTGAATTGAAAATTGAAACTATATATATTACGGTCATGGTTTGAGTTCAATTTTTTTGTGCATGTAAGTAAACTTATTGGAAATAGTTTTGTTTTTTTACCAAAAGTAACGGGAAAACGTAAAACGGCGTGATTTAGTTTAATAGAAAAGTAGATTGAATTGAAAGAAGAAGGTAGAAGATATGAATTACTGTAGTGAATGGTCTTTTTTACGAAGAAACTAAATTTTGTAGTCTATGAGAAATAATTTATTGGTATGGAGAACGATAGATATGATTTGATTGATAATGGATAGGATGGCGTTAATGTAAATTTAGTGATGGATTTATACAGTGTCTAATTAATATCAATTTGATGATAGTGAGTGTGGGATGTAAATCGAATATGTGATTCTTAACTTATTTCTTAACAACTTAAGTGTGTTAATACCTTAAAAATTATTGTTGAGATTGGTTTACTCCGAAAAACTGATCCTTGTGCTTGGCGGTGAAAAATATTAAGAATATTCCAAACTTTATGCATTGATGGGATCGTAAGTTAAGGCTCGATGAGTGCAGACACTTCTGGTGTTCACTATATTTAGCGTATTTGCACAGCCCCTAAGCTTCCTGTGAACTTATCGAATGCAGAATTTAAAAAAGTGAGTGTGTTATATATAGCACTATATGAAGCATATTCCCAATTAGTTAGGTTAATAATTTATGATACTGCATGGAATTATTGCAACGTCTATCAAAATGTCTATCTATAGCCTGTGCCGTAGATTACAGTAGCTTTTGTTAACTTATTCATGAATACTTTGCTACCTGGAAGCCTGGCCGTCATATAGAAGCCTGGCCTATCGCAAAATCAATTAACGTACAAGATGGCGGACCTAAGCTACTTTTCTCAATGAGTCCACACAGTGTTGTTTTTCTATGGTGCTAAAGAGATTTAGGTACCTACAGGAGATATGAGAAAACTGTCATGTTAATCAATGTTTTTTGGGATCTTTAACAAGCAATTTAGATACAAAGTCCTTAACATCAGACCTCAATCCATTCGTCGGGATGTGTCATGCTGAGTATTTTTCTTATGAACTACGGTAAAAGGCACCCGTTTGCAACCCATCATCATCGGGGCACTACAGCCCGAATCGAGCCTTAGCCTCCTTAATACTTCGCCTCCATTCGTCTCGGTTCAGTGACCGCGTCCTCCAGTTCGGTGCTCCCAAAAGTGACCTGCTGTCAGCATCTATAGAATCCTCCCAGCGCTTGCGTGGCTTACCGACTGGCCTGGCTCAGCTCGCTCGCCCCTTGAGAGATCGTTTGGGGATTCGATTGTCGCTCATTCGTTCGACGTGGCCAGCCCATTGTAGTTTTTGGAGTCGTATGACGGTAGAGACTTCTGGCTCGTCATATATGGTATACACTTCCGTAGCATAGCACAGGTCTAATAATTGTTTTGTAGATGCGAAGCTTCGTATACCTGTGTACGCAACGAGATTTCAAAGTGGGAAGCACCGAAAAAAATGTCTTATTGGCTAATTGAATCCGTAGTTTGATTTCGTCAAGCTCATTCCCATCCTTCGAGAGGTTCGTTCCTAGGTACACGAAGTTGTCTACGTTTTCAAGGTTATAGTCCCCTATCGTTATGTTTTGTCTTATTGGCGTCCTTTTCCTTGATTGAGTTATAACTTTAGTTTTTTGTTCGTTAATTTGAAGACCAACTTCCTTGGCGGTTTCGTCTAGAGCTACAAATACTTCCTTGGCGTCGTTGAACGAACGTGACATAATGTTGATGTGATCAGCGTAAGCTACTAGCTGTGTCGACTTAAATAATAGAGTTCCTCTCGTGTCAACGGGGATTTTTCTGATGAAATACTCAAGCGCTAAGTTAAAGAGTACCGGAGCTAATCCATCCCCTTGTTTTAGCCCAGTATTCGTCGAAAACGAGTTGGTCATATTATTGTTAGCAACTCATAGGTTAACAAAATTTGAAGATTTTCAAAGTGGAATAAATCCTACCAACCATAATCGGCAATTGTTTACAATGAACATTGCCGAGAGTAGGTAGCCGGTATTCCAAATTGCATAGTTCTCGCGTAAACAACAAAATAACCATAGCACTTTCACGATATTTATTCGAAATATCTTTTACGCGACAAAAACTTCGAAAGCTGTCTCCGGATAATAGGAAAGTAGACTCTATTCCCTGATTCAACCGAACAGAACCATTCACATTATTAATTGTGAAAGAAATGTCAAAGCAATTGTCATCGAGCAATTGCCAACAAATCTTAATCCCAAGAGGACTACACAACTTTAAAAAGTAGCTTAATACGTACCTGTCAGATTGCAAGTATTTAATTTCATAACTATTATTCATATCGTTTTTCGCTGTTAATAAAAAAGGCATCGGATTTTACTGCCTTATAGCAAGAACACAATTTTTCTTCAATAGAGATGCCACGCTTGGAGCTGAATTTTCGCATAGAATGGCGATGTCGTCCACAAAATTTGTAATGGCAGCAGCCTTAAATTAGGCCAAGGTTAGCAAAGGCATAAGTGCCCAAGCTCGTATGTTGATGTTCTACATGGGAAACGAGTGGAAGTCCGTGTAGTACTGAGATACAACGGGCATCTATCTACTTAATTTGAAAAAAAACGACGTCCTCTCTGTAGCGATTTAGGAAATAAAGAGGGTTTGCTTGGAGGCCTCTCAACTGAATCGAAGTCCACAAGAGGGCCTGACAAGTAGGAAAAGATGATGGCGAACCATCAAAAAGGGGCAGATAAAAAAGAAGAGTAGTGCCCCGGGAGCAGGGCACCTTAGAAATGGCCGTGAAGGCACCCTGTAGTCCGACCCTGACGGATGCTAGTTTGCCGCTTTGCTAGCTCTACGCGGCGGGTGTGGGTCATGAAAATTGTGCGGATTTGCTTTTTTTTCTATGATAGTGCTAAAGCTTAGGGGATTGCCCTTTGAAGCGATGGCGGTAAGGAGACACATATGGGAGAAGCCGATATCAATTATTCCATTATTCTTTTAAGTGCCACATTTATTTCTTATTTTCTAAAGCGCTAGTGTTATGCCTAGTCGCTACTAAAGCTTTCATGTAGCACTTAATTAATGGAGCGCTGGTATTATGCCCAGTCGCCGACTGTTAAGACAACACAAGACGAACAAATACAGCCATGGGCACGGCGGGATTCGAACCCGCGGGCAGTAGATCACTGCTTCGGACTGAGGCGTTAGCGAGCTAAGCTCCCAGAAAAAGGGGGACGCTACGTATTATTCATCCGTCATGAAATAATACTAGCCACAAAGGGAAAAGGGCTTTTGTCCGTAAAGGACCAGATGCAGCTCTCAGGCATGAGCTGTAAACCAGTCCCAGCCGAGACGTGACGAAGCACGTTGCTAGCTATCTGAAAAAGGGGACCGAAAAACACGCGAAAATTTAAGAGGGGGGAAAATTGGCGCTATTTGGGCGCCCGAGGATGAGGCAGACAACCTCAGGCCTCTGACCGGGAGCAGGGTCTTGCTCCACTATTGTTCTTCTTTTTAGCATAAATCTATCTCGGCCTCTTTGTCCTGGTTTAAGTCTGCTGGTGCTGCTCCGCTAAGCTTCCTGCATGCCGTCTGCTGCGAGAACGACTGCCATGCCAATTTGAGTTTTTGAATGGCTACTGACAGTGAGTTCAGTGCATGTTTAGGAAGTCGCTAGGAGCGATAGGGGCTAATAGTCGGACATCGCTCAGAGTGAATTGCCATGAATGTGATGTTATGTACACCTGCCTGCGCTTAATATTGTTGTGTTTTTGCACTGAAGGCACGCTTCGTGTGTTCCAAATTCTATACGCTTACGAAATAAAACAGTTATTTTACTACTAGTAAACACAATTTTATTCGAAACAATAATTGTCACAACTAAATCACTTTACACTCTACAACTAACTAAACTTCCTTACCCATTTTAAATGCCGCGTTAATATTAGTATCACTCGCGATTAAATTAACTCGCTTTGAAATTAACCCGCCCTGAAACGCACTCAATTCGTTTTTTCAAAAGACTGACTTCCCAAAGAGTCATACCGGGGATATTTATTCTCTGAATCGTCTATTGCAGGTTATTAGGCAATTCAAGAATTCTCTCGTCTTGTGGGAATCTGTTTATCTTCACATGTTTCTTAGTTACAAAAAGTTTCTTATCTGCGAATTCTCCATGGGATTTTTCATTCTATAGGATATATTAGATAAATATTTCTCAATGTTTCTTGGAATTTCGAAAATGTTAGCGTGTTTGTGTTGATTAAATAAAATTGATACAAATTGATGCAAACGTAAGCCATTTTTAAATAGATGGCAAATTGGAAGATGCTTATAATTGCAAAATAGTTTATGCCTTTATTTTGTGACTATGTGTATATTCCCTAACTTTTCAGGTAGAAACATTTAAAAACCTGATATGATAGGAAATTTTTTCCGAAAATCGGAAAAGTAAAGCAACAGATTTCGAGTGAAAACTTGCAAAACAAGAAGAAGAGTCAAAAGTGGCATCTCGATTTCGAGATTCATCCACGAATAAACCCAAATATACGTACTACATATAATTACTTGGCACTTGGAAATAATCTGGCCGAAATTTCCAACACAAAAAGTCTGTGTGAATACTTACAAGCCGGGTAGCTAGTTAAAAATATGCCATTTTTCAATTACGATATAATTAGGGAACGCTTTGTGAGTAAATTTGGAATCTCAAAACGTACAAACTTAACAAAATGCGAGTTAAGGAACGTTCCTATGTAAACCTTTGATAATTGAAAATTTTAGGGGCTTATAATTTATTTTATCGAGACCCGAATTTGATAATCGAAGCGAAATAATTTTTCTCACTAACACCAGATGGATTTTTAGTTGAATCGTGTAGAAACTTCGTATCTACCTTGTATGGAGGCGGTGTTACCATAATCTACCATGGAGGCGGTAGCAAATCTGGACATATTTCCGGCACAACTAGAGCTAAAATCATCATCGCTCGATTGTCGTGAATACTTTTGAGATTAAGGGTACGGACAAGACGGAGCGACGAGAGCGTCGAGTCAAGCAACGCGCCGAAATCGGTCCTATGCTTTCATGTCGAAGCAGCGACCAAAGAGTGAAAATTTGATAGTAGCAACGACATCGATTCGAACCGATTTTGTTGCCCGACTGCTCGCAGCGGTAATGTATGTTGTTGTTGCAAAATTTGTTTTGATAGCATACAGTAAATAGACGAATTGCGTTAATGGGTTTTCCGTGGGTAATTCGAAATGTTGGGTACATTTTTTATGAATGAAAGGTACGGAATCGCACACAGTCAATTAGATTTCTACCTGTGATTAGGAAAATCTATTGATTTATATATATCAGCAGTCTATTGATTTCAATTTGGTGTATTGTGGTGAGAAAAACTCTTCATCCGACACTGAAGAACTCATTATTTCGACTGCCACTGTAAAATTTCGTTTACAATTTTGCGTCTCGTCGCGTCTACATGAACGCAATTCATTGAGCTGTTCCATGCTTGACTCGACGCTATGCTCGACTCGACGCTCTTGTCGCTCCGTCTTGTCCGTACCCTAACGCGTACGCGCTTAAATCTTTTCATCGGACCTTTGCTTTTGTCACCAAACGATCCAAGTCCCATTCGCACAGTATCCACTACTTTCAAACCTAAAGCTTTCACTACCGCTTCACGAGTGTAAGATCGTTGGCTTCCGGCATCTAATATCAAACGGATCAGCTGCTGCGACTGTCCATCTACTGAGTTCGACACGAGTACGCAAGCCGTTTGTAAGTAAACAGTATCTGCGTTCACATTTCATGCTGAACATAAATTCACGGAAGGTTTTTATCTGTTCGTGTCTCGACACTGTTCGCGTATGCTTAGAATCAGCATTTGAATTTATTTTCGCACTAAACTGAGTATCACAAATCGGTTTCATATTGCGCCCTTTATGTTTGGTACAACGAACCGTTTGGTTCCTACAAATCCTCGAATTATGGCCGACTTTTCCGCACCTGTAACAATTACCGTCTTTTTTCAGTTTATCTTTTCTTTCACTTAGCGAAACCGTATCACTTCTACACTCTGTCATATGGTGATTACTATTTCCACAGAAATTACATTCTTTTGTTTCCCTAACACTCTGTGCTGTCAACGCAGCAGCCGTTCTTGTGGGCTGGGAACTCGATGAACGACGAGGCAGGCCAAGATTTCCTGATGTTGTCGGCTGCAATTCTTTGGCCTTTTCTAACGATTCTATTTCTAGCTTCAAATATTTGAAGATTTATCACCATCAAAACAACGACTCAAATCGTTGCAAATCGATCTGTTGTCTCCTTCATCGACAGAACCTTCTTTCTCTTCACCCAAAAACTTATTCTGTTGTTTTTGTGCTCTATAGAAAGCTGTTCGCAGCTCCTTCGGCAAGTATTTCAGGCGAACGGATTTCTGTATTATAAAATATTGTGAAGAGTCAATACCAAGAGCTGTTAGTGTTCTCGTACTGCTGGAGATCACACAGTTGTACAACGTACGGAGCCCGGTTACGTCGTATACCGACACTACTACCTTCAAAGTCATAAGCTGTTGTGTGTTGCGATCTATGAGCTTCTCTTCGTCAACATACTCTTCACGTAGCAGTATTATTGCGTCTTCGTAGCAATTTGCTGCTGGTATAAACCCTTCTATGGATGCCGCCGCTCTATCTGGCAACACGGACTGCAGATAGTTGAACTTTTCTGATCATGTGAGCAAATCGTTTCCATGAATAACTGTTCGAAATTGTTTTCAGAACGAAATCCAGTCCTTGTAATCGCCGGTTAACCTTTTTAGCTCCAATCGTGGAATCTTCACTATTCTTTTGCTACTGTGAGCGTTCGATCTCATATACTGCATCATTTCGCTCTTTCGTTGGCTTCTATGGCTTGATGCGATCGACAGGCAAAAATCATCGTTTTCGACGTAGTTTATTGCTTTGCCGCTCGCATTCTTTGCATAGTTTTGGCAACAATGCATTCGCTGTTTGATGCGTGATATGGCATCCGTAAATTTATCGTCGTACTCTAATATCGCTTCAAACTCTGCTTGCAATGCCTCCTCCTCAATCAATGGCACAGATATAAGAGAGAATGGATTAGAAATCAATCGAGAGAAATGTGCTAATTTTCGACTTTTTGTTTACTGGTGTGAGAATGAGGTACTGGTGTGTGCCCTACACAGTTCATATGGTAACAAAAGCACGAGCGATCGCCATTTTGAACGTCGTTTGACATTTCTTTCTCCGAACCGGCGAGTGGAGATTAAAATGATTTTTGTTAATTAAATTCATTATGATTTCACACAAAAACTATACGAAATTGTTGCCAAAGGTTTATTTTACTCACCCGAAATACGATATCTCCTGCGAAGCACTTCGGTAGCTACTTTTGCAGCCTGGAACGCGGCACTTCATTATCGCACTATTTTATAACTTTTTACCGCTAATTTACTCGCGAAACCGACACAAAAGATTGCGCGCAAACGTAGATATACGTTTCCACCGAATTCGCCGAAAAATTTCCAAATTTTAATTGAAAAATTTTGCCTGAAAGCCAATGCTCTCAGTCCCCGACACAAATCAAACTGACGTTGACGTTTCTTTCCGTGTTGCCCGTTGCACGCTTTTACGCCGATCTGGGGTTCCCAGCATTAACACACAGCATTAAGGATTTTCGGGTGTGAGTGCAGTAGAAAGGGGCGCATTGAGCGGAATTTTTGTGAGAGAGCAATGTTGTGTGTGTTTTAAAAAAGGCACACTCACGTATGGGTACATGGATAGCCATTTCGTATCCATATTCTTTCATATCTATGATCAATGGCTTCACTTCCTCATTCGCGTCAGACAACTTCTTGTTTATTACGTTTAATCGATCGAGCAGAGACACTAATTCTTCTTCGGTCAGCGAGAAGTTTTCAATGTTTGCTTCAGAAATTTGTGATTATGCCGACTTCAAATATTCAAACCACCGATGGCACAATTTTATCGCTTGCGTTCTAAGCGCACCACGTTCAACAAACTCCATTATAACACGTGCGTTTCCGAATCGTTAATTCCGTTAGGTCTTCAATCCCGGGTTTCGGCAACAATATCGAAATAACATTTAAATTGTCGTTGCGCGTCAAACTAGGACTAATCACCTCCTATTCGTTGGGAGGTCAGCATAATGAAATTGCACATCTATAAGCTTTCATTGACCCGCTATCTTGGCCGCATAAATGTCTCATTGGAGCCACCTGTACGCCCAAGTGACCGAATTAATCTGTTCTCATGTCCATCTGTGGGTTCGTAGAATTTTATCGTTAATTCCATAACCCGGTTCTTAAGTGGCTTCATTCCCGAAACCCGATGCTAGGAAAGGTTTTTTCGGCCACCACTTAGTTACTGGGTTGTAGAATCTGCCAGTGCAGAGGCGCAGGTTTCTTCTTTTATGTATCCGCTTCTACCATGATAGTTTGGAACAGATAATCCAGGATGGAGATGCGTAAGTCAGGATAGGCCAGATGAGAGCCGAATAGCAAATGGAATTAGCTTGATCATCTGTCTTTCTGGCAAAAATATGTCTAATACATTGAAATGAGAATATAGCTGCTTTGATTTTACGCCGCACATAAGAGTTAATCTTTCAGAAATGAGTGAAAATCAAAAACAAGGTACTTTAGAAATGAACTAGGAATTTTCATAGAGGCTCCGAACGAGACAGCGATTTTTTTTAATCTGGTTGTGAATAGTTTGGGATTCTTGGTGGTTAGCAGAATTGCGAAATAGATTGTTGCCCCATTCATAAAAGTAATGTCCTAAAAAAAACGGCGACTTAGTGTTTTGGTGCAGTTGAGCCAGCCTTGTAAGCCCATGGAGGGATGCACTTAAGTGCCTTTGAGCCATTTTTTTGGTGGTACCAGCAGACTTTGTACTTTTGTGTCCTGTTGATCGATTTTAATCGCGAGCGAGAGCGAGAGCGATATCTTGTTCTGGAACCAGAACGTGACCGTGCATGTAAGTGGCGATTATACATTTGTATGAGGGCTGTAGCGATAATTAGGATGGGAATGGGCCTTAGCACAACTTAGAACCAGACCGAAGTCCAGAACCAAGAGTGCTAAGGTCAGAAGTGTAGAATGGCTAATGCCATTCAAGAGGCAAAACAAAAAAAAGGAATTGCCCCGAGAGCAGGGTGCCCTAGAAATGGCCGTGAAGGCCCCTCGTCCGCATTAGCGGAGCACCCTTTAACCAACCCCGACGGATGCTGGGGTGCCGCTTTGCTAGCTCGCTGCGGCTGGGGTGGGTTCTTTAAACAAATGGGGATGGTTGGCTCTCAAGAAACGGGATGCTACGTATTATTTCATCCGTCATAATACAGTAGCCGCAAACTGGTATGTAAAATACCCAGGGACCAAAATGGGGCATAGTTCCGTAAAGGAAACCACCCATGGCTCTGCAACATGGGCTGACTAAGCAGACCCAGTGCTCGTGACAACGCACGGAGCCAAAATTGAAAAATCTAAAAACGGGAAAAATAGGGAAAAGCGCTACCTCTCCTTTACAAGGAACCCGGGTGAGGCAGACAGCCCCGGGCCCCCGATGGTAGTGGAGCCCTGACCTCGATGGTCTGGGGTCCTCCACCCTCTTATCTGATCGAGATTCAAAACGCAATCTTTGGACACGCCGCTATTTGCACCTTGCTATGAATCTGACACTTCAATTGAGCTTTCCCTTTAGAACTCCCATGAGCATGATGCAATTTTGCCCTCGTCTCCCCTCGGCCGCGATTTCAAGACGATTTTTCGTCAAATTTCGAGACGAACCTTTTCCACCTAACATTCGCATGACTCTAAAGTACTTACTGCTTCTTATTGCTTACTAAAACGTGTTCAACAGAGCCTCATTTTTTCCTTGTACCATATTTTTTCATTCGAACCCACGGGCACTTGTCTAAAGAATGCCGCAACTACACTATCACTGCACTTATTGCAAGTTGCAAACACAAGCCAATAGTATGGTCAGTATGAATATACATTTGAATATAACTGCACTGGACTCGAATCGTTCGGCTCGACAGTATACTTAGAGGGATCACACACGATTAGGACCACGTGCACTGTATTTCACTTTTGGTTAGGTTCAAAAGACATTTCAATGGTTTTTGAGTTGCGAATAGAAGCGGAATTTCACTATCTGTTTGTTACTTTGAGCCGAAATTAATTTACTGGCCCGAGTCAGCGGTTGATATATGGTTCGATTGCGGACGACTCCTTCCGCCACGCCAAAAGCGTCCGCCCGACGACACGACTATACCCAGCCTGTCTCGAATACCGGCTTGAGCTGCGACACGAAAACAAGATACCGTTACCGGTTCATGCCTTCGTGTCGCCTCATGCCAGGCAATGTCATATCGGACTTGCAGTGTCTTGTTTTTCAAATTGAAAAACAAAGTACCGCTAGTCCGAATGAGAACTATTTCTGGCTAATTCCAAGGGCACGACAGTGTGTGCTGAAAATAGCCGTGCAGAAATTTCGAAAGGAAATTTCTGCATGTTACAGGGCGGCTACCAGTCTGGTAAACTCTGCCATATCTGATTGCGGTGAGGAAACGGCGACCTCGTTTAATCAACCTCAGCAATTTCGACGGCCATCTCCGCAACTTTTTCCAAGCTGACGTCCGAAGAGAAGGCCAAGATAGCTTGTGACTGTTCCGGAAGTCGCTGCAGCCATCCTCAGTTCCGCCGAGCCCAGCGAGAAGACTACATAGTGGTTCTTCGTTTATGAAGTTTTAATACCAGCCTTTACAAACTGGCTTTCCATTTGGCAAAACCACAAAACTGGCTCTTGTTGCCAGAACGCGGGGGGTTTCATCAATGCCGCACTACGTTATGGGCAGGACGATGCGCCTGAGGGCTCAATGGCTGCCTCTTTGTCGATCGACATCTAAAACAAAGTTACGCGACGGAACGGACGGAAACGCGGCAGAAGAATAATGTGGTTGAAAGTATATGTATATATATATATATATATATATATATATATATATATATATATATATATATATATTTATATATATATATATATATATATATATATATATATATATATATATATATATATATATATATATATATTTATATATATATATATATATATATATATATATATATATATATATATATATATATATATATATATATATATATATATATATATATATATATTATATAATTCTGCACGGTGGGACGAGAGCACTGATGAAAACGCACTTGTGCACCAGCCGATCCAGCCTTCTCATCAATCCGTGGTTTAGTAATTACTACCAATTTAATCCACGTGCTGACCTGATAACGCCCAAGTACCACACGCCGTGAGCAAAAATATTGCGCCGAACCATTTATGCTTATGTGCGATTTCAGACAGTATGACACTAATAAAATCTCTAGCTCCGAATCTGCCGGGTCAAGAGTCAAACAAAAATGTCCGTCCAATTCGCTTCTGAACTTGATTTAATTAGACTACTGGACAGCTTGACGGCCACCAGCTGCTCCATTCATATATGTGTTTTTTTATCTTATAAAGATTACACTCGCGCCTACCATCTTTTTCACGGTGACCACTGTTTATCACCAAACTACGAAAAGATTTCACTGTAAATTGGCTATAAAATCGACTGAGTTTAAAATCACGGCACGACTGAACCTCCACGTACGCGAACTCCTTTCGACCAAACTCGTCGCGAGCAGGAGACAGACTCCCAAACTAACGCAAGTCTTTCGCTCTTGAAACCCAAAAGAAAACGTACAGTACTTTCTGGTTGACACTGCATCCTTTACAGTACGCATCGATATTTAGCGTTTAAATTACTGAATGCTACAATTCGTAAAATCTCAATGTTTCCTGTTCAATTTCATCGAACTTTTTTGCTACACCATATACAGTTAGTCACAAAAGTAAGTATACACCCTATAAATTCATTGTATTCTTCTCAGATACCAGTGCTTATTTATTTCAAAGAAAAAAACAAAATTTATTTTTTTGCCACAGAAACAACTCTTTCAAAGAATAATCAATAAAAATGAGAAAACAGCCATGCTTAAAAAAATATCTGAGCTCAAGTAAAAATAATACAAATTTCATATCACAAAAATAAGTATACATTATGAATAAAAAACGTACTTTGTGATTTTTTGTTTAAGAAAAAGAAATTCTAGTACTTAGTTGAGTATCCTTTGGCTTTTATAATGGCATTCATCCTTGAAGGCATCGAATTGACCAAGTTTTGAGTAACATTTTGGCTAATTTTATGCCACTCTTCCTTAAGCGCACGTTTTAAATCATTTTTGGTTTTTATCTCTCGTTTTCTTATTTGTCGGTCGAGATGCTCCCATAGATGCTCAATTGCATTCATATCCGGTGATTGTGGCGGCGTTTTCAGCTGTCTCGGAACATGGTATAATAGCCATTCCTTGACAGCATATGAAGTATGTTTAGGGTCATTATCTTGCTGAAAGATAAATGACCCATTCAAACCCAATTTTCTGGCACTCTCATGCAAGTTGTTCTTTAAAATATTCAAGTAGTCATATCGATCCATTAAAGAATCGATAAAAACCAAATTTCCAACACCAGATGCTGCCATGCACTCCCATACCATAACAGACCCTCCGCCGTGTTTTACGGTTCCTGCCATATTCGAAGGATTAAGTTCTGTATTTCGTTTTCCCCAAACCTTTTCACGTCCATCTGATCCATGGATGTTAAACTTACTTTCATCGGAGAATATAACGGTATTCCAGTATGCTTGTTGATGTTGCACATGCTGTTTTGCAAATTGAAGTCGCTTTTGCCGATTGACTTTATTTACAAATGGCTTTTTCCTTATATTCCGACCATGATATCCAAAATCATATGGCACGCGGCGAATGGTTTGGGGGTTGCATGACTTGCCTGTCTCTTTAGTTATCTCCGCCTGTATTTTCGGGGCACTAATTTTTGGGTTTTTTTTTAACTTTTCGAACAATAAGTCGACTTTCTTGCAGCGTGAACTTGCGAGGGCGCCGAGATCGGTACTCATTTTCTACATTTCCTTGAGCTTTGAACTTTTCAACGACCTTCTGAATGGTTGCTGGGCTCTTGTCTACAATTCTGGCTATTTCCCGTATTGACTTTTTTTCCTGGAAGTATTTTACAACCAATTCCTTTAAGTCCGTGGAGAGCTCTTTTCCTCTGGGTGCCATTATTCGAAATTTCGGTGAACTTATTCTAAATAAAGGAAATTATTTAATAATACAATACACAATACAATAAATAAACAAAAGTATCAAAGTTAACAACATACGTCTGATTCATTCAGTAATCCACATCGAAACGCCACATGTGTATACTTACTTTTGTGATGTGAATTTGGGTGCTGTTGTTAAAACTACGACCAATGAACACTTGGAGTGGAAAATTTCCCGGGGAATTGTTTGATTTGAGTGACCGTGTAGATATCAACCAAGAGCCCGGGTGCAAAGTGGTGGCAGTGTTTTCAGGAAAATGTAGTCTTTTTTCAAATAACATGTTGGATCGATGGGTGTATACTTACTTTTGTGATAAACTGTATGTCATATATTAAAAACATATTCCTCCAGAACTATAAATTCAACAAAATGCAGATTCACATATTCGATTTATATTACAGTCCTACTAGGAGACAAAAAATAAGTTAGTCCCATTACTATCAATATATATTTTCCAGAACTAATCATCACTAACGCCTTCGATAAAGTTCATGAAGTAAGACAATATTAATTCAAAAAAAAAAAAAAAACATTTTAAACTAATTTGTTGAAGCATTGAATTAACAATAGAAAAAAATACATGCATTCTACCTAAGAAGCATTAAAAATATTTTCTAAAAAAAAAACAATTCAAGTCATTGGTGCTGTCATTAAAATAAAAAGTTTTGAGAAAATAAACTCTAGTAAACGTTGTTTGTAATATATGTATGTGTATTCGAAATATGTATGTATAACTAATAATTATTTTTGTGCGTGCATATGATGGTATTTTATTCGAAACGAAAACGATCAATAAGTGAGTTATGAATTTCTCCTTGTTTATTTTTAAACACCCTAGCCTCAAAAAAAAAAAAATGTTTGTAGTGTGTATTTGCTTCTTTGTAAATTCTATTGCATATTAGTTTCTATAATTATTTTATTCTACGAGTCTAAATATTTGTAATTTGTTTCGTGCGAATCACGTGTAAGTAGTAAGTTTTGTACATAAACCCAATTTTAGAGTAAAACTCTTTTTGTAGAGTTCTAGGCGAATGGATATTAATGTATACATTTTTATGATTATGCCTAATTATTTGAACTTCTTGTCCCTATAAATATAATTTAGAAAATTTCTGTGAAACCATTGCGCCACTGTTCATTTGGGCAACATTTCCATAAAATGATTGATTGATCGACTTTGAATCTAAAGAACAATTCGCGATAGCAGCATGGTGCTGTCAGATATGCCTTAACTCTATAATAGTAACTGGTATTCAACATTGAAATAATTTATCGGATACTAGGTGCCTTAAAAGTCTCAACAATTAGATATATATAAAAAAAATAATGATGCAGTGCCTGAAAAATGATTGCATTCAAGCTTCTCAATCAATAATTTTAATGCGAATCAAGTTTATATGTAGAAAACAAAAAATATCTATAAAACAAACATATATACATATATGTAAAACACTTTGATAATAATCCACAACGTTTGAACAGTAATGGCCAAAGCGTACTATTTATTTGATAGATTGATTTGTTTTGTCCTAAACCAAAAGAGATATTTCTTACATCCCACATATTTTTAGTAAAACAAAGGCAAGAACAACTATTTTGTAATGCTTAGAATTTAATGAAAATTTATATTAAAAAAAAATCGAAAAAAAAGTATTCCAGCGGGCTGGAAATTAGTCTCATGCGCACTAGTTAGTAATTTAATTAAATATTTTTTTTTTAAAAAAAGGAAAACGATTAAACTAGTTAACTAAGTTATTTTATTATTATTATAATGATTATTGCAACATCTTTTCCTCTTCCTTTTGCAAACTAAATGTATTATACACATACAAAACTCATATCAGCAACCTTTAGCAAAGCGAAAACAAAACAAAAAAAAATCTTTAAACATGCATAAATTCACAAATAAGTGTCTTAACAATCGATGATAATGTATGTTCATTTATACTCTTCTAAAAGTCTGTAGATAATTAGAAAAAAAATCTGAAATGCAGTTGAAAAATCAATTTATGCTTGACATATAATACAAGTGTTCTTTTGTTAGAAAAAAAGCCATAAATAAAATAACGAAGAAAAAAAAATCAGAAAAAAATAAATTCCTAAAAATATACTGTCTACAAGTATCAAAAAAGAACTAACTTAAAAAAAAAATATAAAATCTAAATATATATTTTTCTGTAATATATACTACATATATCTGAAAATGAAATGAAAACTACATACTATATATATTTCAGTTGATGTCCGAAAAAAAATGATGTATAAAAAAGAAAACGAAGAAAAATCACACAAAAAATATGTATATCGGCATTGGAATCAATGTCTTAAAACGAATTTCATTTTGAAAATTTAATGCAATAATCAAAATGTAAACAATTTGTTGTAGTTAGGAAGCCAATACACAAGAAACTTAGGAGAAAACAAACGAAACGGGAATATATGTGTAGATTGCTGATTATTGTGTATTTATATATGAAAATTAAAAAAGAAAAATGTCAAATCAAATACGTTTAGTGAAAAAGAAAGGGAAAAAAGAAAGAATGAAAATTATATTCAATTTTTTTTTGAAGAAAAATGAAATGAATAACAGGGAAAAACTAAATAAAAAAATATAAAAAATAAAAAATACGATTGTTTTTTGTTATAGTTTTGAGAAAGGAAAGAAAGAAGAGGAATTATTTTCATATGTTTAGGGTAAATATTGGGTTGTCGGGAAAGTCATACCGCATTTTATAGGTGCTAAAGTCATACGCATCTCTGTTTTTGCTGTCATTTGACTGATAACAGGTTGAAATTTAATAAAAAATATTGAGCTTCCGGCTGGGTTTTGGATATTTTACAACAGTTATTTTTCGCGGGGGAAGACATTTATTTTTCGCGGGGGAAGACATTTATTTTTCGCGGGGCAAGACATTCATTTGCTATTTCGCGGGGCAAGACATTTCTTTTTCGCGGGGCAAGACATTTGGCAAATAATGGAAGACATAATGGAAGATATAAATTCGTATTTTCGTCACATTTCACTGTTTTGTTCCCGTAAAGACAAGCTCGCACGCCAACTTGTGAATTTTTGCGTAAAGTTCAAGGAGATGAGACTCTGTAAGAACGCAAGTGCCAATAATGATTTGAAAAAATCCGTGATGATGATCTTGACCTCAAACATACTATACTACCGAGGTGATGACAATGCGTCGATTGAGTCAAATCCACGTTACACGACATCGTAGATTGCAGAAACTTTGAATATACATCATTCAACTGTTCACGTCCTCCTAAGGAAGCTCGATTTCATACGCAAGCTACAATATACAAAATACTTATTCGTACACCGCATAAAATTTAAGAAAAAAAGAAATAGCGCTGCAACCACAGGACATGGAATGGTGAAATGCGTAACCCATCAGTAGGATGCTAAAAACACTTTATTTTCAGCAAAAGAAGTTCACGAAATAACCCACATTTTACGATCCAAAATTAATAATCGTACACGGTTAAGGACCGGGATAACAAAACAAATGAGGAGTTTACAACTTTCATTGTTTTTTTTTTTTTGGTTAATCTGCAAGTTCCGAAAGTTCTATCAAACACAATTTTGATCAGCAGTGATAACAAATTCGACAGCATAGCTAGCAATAACTTCAAAATGAGTTGGAAATCATTTGAGTTTCTGAATGAGAAAAGAAAACTTGTTTTATCCTTGAGTCAACAACAAAGAGCTAAGGAAATCCAAAAGGAAGGTTTGGAGTGCCTTCTGCAAAAGTCACAATAGCATCCAGAGACTGCCAGGATGCAGAAAGCTCTGTCCAGAGGCTACCAAGGGCATATAGGACTACTAAGAACTCCAGAAGGAGGGATGACTATCACCTTTGTCGACACACTGGAAGTGCTGCTTAGAACACACTTTCCAGGCTGCGAAATCAGCGATGAGGCTGAGGAAGAAGAGGAAATTTCTGATCGGATACCTCACTCACCTTTGCTTAAACAAATAATCACGTATGAAAAGGTTGAATGGGCGATAAACTCCTTTAAACCCTTTAAATCACCAGGACCAGACGGAATCCACCCAGCTCTGCTACAAAGAGCGACAGGGAAACTAAAAACCATCCTGGTACACATATTTAAAGCGAGCTTGCAACTCAGCTATATACCAAAATTGTGGAGACTGGCGCGGGTTGTGTTCATCCCTAAAGGTGGCAACAAACCGGCCGACCTGCCAAAATCATACAGGCCAATCAGCCTCACATCTTTTATATTAAAGACCATGGAGAAACTAATTGATCTATACATAAGGAATGATCTTTTGGCAAAGATGCCACTTCACGAATTTCAATTTGCCGACAAAAGGGCAAATCAACTATATCAGCTACACATAAGCTGATACAAACAATAGAAAAGGCATTGGAAAGCAAGGAAATCGCACTATGTGCCTTCATGGACATAGAAGGAGCCTTTGACAGTGCAAGACATGACTCGCTGGACCTCGCTCTCCAGAGGAGGGATGCTCCTCAAGAAGTAGTGAGATGAGCGAGTAAAATACTAAGGAATTGTTGATTACCTTCTCGTGACCCTCGATAGTAAGGGCCTAATTGCTATCGGCTACGCGGATGACATCACGGTAATAATAAGAGGCTCACAAATGGATACCTTGAGATCCAGAATGCAAAAAGCCTTGAATGAAACAGTCCAATGGTGCGAAAAAGAGAGTCTATCCATTAAACCTCAGAAAACTAGCATAATACCATTCACCAGAATAAGGGAAATCGAAATAGGAGCCCAAAATATTAGAAGCACAGTCGTATATCTGCAGGAAGAGGTAAACTATCTAGGAATACACTTAGAGAGGAAACTCACCTGGGACAATCATCTGAACAAAACGACAATGAAGGCCACTGATTACAGGAGCAATGAGCTCCACCCTAACAGCAGGAATGGAAGCCCTTTGAAACCTTGAGCCGCTACACCTCAAAATTCAGGAGGAAGCAGCGAAACAAGCACTTATCCTACAACAGGCCTACAGGTATAAATCAGGGGACGTTAAAATCCTGATGCACGTTAGGTCCATAATGGAAACGTTGAACCTCAGCGACCAAATAAAAACCGAAGCAGCATTTGGGAAGAGGTTCAAGGTTACAATTCCATCAAGGGACAAATAGAAAGATGGACCCACCACCCTCGTACAAAGGAGCGCAAATAGATAGAGTAGGAGCAGGGATCGTAGGTCCCAAGAGCAAAATGCATTTTCCTCTCAAAAAGGAGGCCACCATCTATCAAGCAGAACTATCAGCCATACTAAGAGCCTTACAAACAATTAAAATAGGGAACATTAAAAGGGTCAGAATTAAGATTCTATCGGATAGTCAAACGGCTCTCATGGCTATAAATCGCGATCAAATAAATTCGGCTATTGTCCTAGAGGTGAGAGAGGCCCTAAATGAAATAGGGGCACAGAACAGCCTCGAGTTGATATGGATCCCCGGCCATGAGGGGCACCAAGGAAACGAGGAAGCTGATACCAGAGCCAAAGAAGGAGCAAAAATGCCCTTCATAGGTCCTTCTCCGTACTGGGGTTTTACAAAAGCAGATACGGAAAAGGAGATGAAAACATGGAGCAAGAAAAAGATCGAAGACTGCTGGCTTAATATTGAGGGTTTAAAACACTCAAAAAAAAAACCTTGGCTTCGATAACAAAAGAGCAAAAGAAGCAGTGGCTCTCTGTAAAAGTGGCATAAGAGCCCTATGCGGACCACTGACAGGACACCTTCCTTGCAAAAAAGTATCTCCACAGGATAGGTGAGGAGCAGGACGACCGCTGTAGATACTGTGGGGAAACGGCAGAGTGTGTAGAACATCTGCTCACACTCTGTCCGGCACTAGCGAGAAGAAGATTCGAACTCCATCACAAATGTCCTGTCAAGGAACATATCCAGGTTCATTAGAAGCCTGGACATCCTATAGGACATAACGCAGAGGAGGCACAATAGACCCAAGAGGTCTTAGTGCTAGGGTCCCTCTGGACCCACTCCAGGCTATCAATCAATCAATCCTTGAGTCAACAAGGAACTCTCTTTCTTTATCTGATCGCTTAAGTTCAGCATTTTCGTTATAGGCCGGATATCCTCCAGGATGTGTGTGAGGGTGTGTGGATGTGTTTCTTTTTTTTTGAATTTAGTTATATGTTTTTCTTCAGTACGTTTCCTTCTCGTGTGCTTTTGCGTGGTCTTCTAAAATATTTGACCCCTCTGGTGATGAAATTTCCCAACAGGATACTATCAAGTCGAGTTTTGCCAAGAATTCAGATATAATTTAAATTTCGACAATTAGCAACATAAATGAAAAGATGATGCAGTTCGAAAAAAATTGTAAATTAAATTTGTTGACTCAAACACATACAAAAAACTTTAATTTCGAAAGCGTTTCACATAAATTTACAATCAAAACAGCAATTCTAAGCCGTGAATTACATATTTTTCGCAATCAATTAAAAACGGGCCACGTTTCAAGCATTTCATTATTTTCAAATAATCATCTTACCTTTCTGCCTGCCATCTTGCGGCGTCATATTTCTTCAGCACGACTAGTACATTTTCATTTTGTCAGTTGCATCTGGTCACGCCGTTCACGCTTCATCTGATGTCATTTTGAAGTTTCGCTGACAGTTCGTGACGTCCACGCACTGCGTCCACGTGCGAATCTAGCTGATTTTTCTAGATTCGGTATTTACCGAGCCGCGTTATTTTAATTTCTCGAGAGAAATCAAGTAAAAATGTCGATACGTGAAAAGCTATTAATGAAAAAGATCAAGAAACGCGAGAAAAGGAAGAAGGAATTGGCTTTGAAGAAACAAAATAGTATTCAGCAACGAAACAATGGTAAATGAAGATGAGATTTAGGGGTTAATGTGTCATTTAAAAACTTGTTAAGCGCTGAAATTCGTGATATTAAACGTTAGTTTTGTTATTTTAGATGTAGAAGCAGAGCAAATAGAAGTCAATGAACAAAATGGTGCGGTATCGGAAGAAGAAACTTCTAACCATATTCCCGGTCAATATGTGCTCCTGAAGCGGAGACCTGATAGCGATCAAGATCATGATGTTGAACCGAAAAGTAAGTTAAATTGCTTGTGCTTTGCAATATAATGGAAGATTATGAGTATGAAGCGGTATAGCAATAACCCTATGATGATTTAAAGGCGAATTTGATGAAGCCTCCTCGTTGGTTGGCAATTTACGGCCGCCGGACGGCAGTTGAGGCATCAGTTGATATTCTTTTCATTTCTGAGGGAAATTCACTGTAGTGGCTACATATTCGACAATATATATGATACATAAAAAAAGTATTTTGTTCGAGCGATAGCAATTTAATTGATTCTTTCACCTTTCTGCACAACATTTTACGGATTACTTTGCTTCATTAATTTTCATTATATTTTTTTAGAAAAAAAGAAAAAGAAGAAACAAAAGCAACAAGCCGATCAACCAGAAGTAACTCAAACTCAACTACCCGATGAAGAGACGATCGAAGAAAATGAAAGCCCACCTGTTCCGAAACCACAGAGACAAAAAAAGAAGAAAAATCAGGAACCGTCAAACAGCAGCCAAGATGAAGAAGAGGAATCATCAACCTATGCAAACGCACGCGGTACTTTATTCCACAAAATATTACCTAAGCATATTTTCTGAATTTCTATCTTTCGATTTAGAACCCTCATCTTCGAGCCTATCACAACGTGAAACCATGCAGAATCGATCATTCGACGTACTGAAAGATTACGTTTCTGAACCAACCTTAAAAGCTATTGCCGATATGGGTTTTTCAACGATGACCGAAATCCAAGCAAAAGCCATTCCACCGCTACTTGAAGGTCGCGATCTTGTCGGAGCAGCCCGAACTGGATCCGGAAAAACGCTGGCCTTCCTCATTCCAGCCATTGAATTGATATATAAACTTAAATTCATGCCTAGAAATGGAACGGGTGTGATAATCATCTCTCCGACGCGTGAGCTGTCCATGCAAACATTCGGCGTGTTGAAAGAGCTGATGGAACATCATCATCACACCTATGGCTTGGTAATGGGCGGCGCGAATCGACAAGTTGAAGCAGAGAAGCTAGGGAAAGGGATAAATATTTTAGTAGCGACACCCGGTCGACTTTTGGATCACCTGCAGAACTCGCCTGATTTTCTGTATAAGAATTTGCAGTGTCTGGTAATTGATGAAGTCGATCGGATTTTAGATATCGGTTTCGAGGAGGAGTTGAAGCAAATTGTTAATTTACTGCCAAGTAAGCTATTTGGACTTAGTTTTGTTACGTGAATTAATTGTCTCTATTTTGTAGAACGTCGTCAAACCATGCTGTTTTCTGCCACACAAACGGAACGAACGGATGCATTATCCAAGCTAGCCTTGAAAAAGCAGCCTATTTACGTAGGAGTTGATGACGATAAGGAAACCGCCACTGTAACTGGCTTAGAACAAGGCTATATTGTTTGCCCGTCAGAGAAACGACTCCTTGTACTATTTACATTTTTAAAGAAGAATCGTAAGAAGAAGATAATGGTTTTCTTCTCGTCGTGTATGTCTGTAAAATATCATCATGAATTGTTCAATTATATCGATTTGCCAGTGACATCGATTCATGTAAGTTTTATTTATTTAAGGCTGTTAGTTCGTATATTTACGTAAAGTGCTATTATATCTTTGCAGGGTAAACAGAAGCAAACAAAGCGTACCACCACATACTTTCAGTTTTGTAGTGCAGAGACTGGAATTCTGCTGTGCACAGATGTGGCTGCTCGTGGCTTGGATATTCCACAGGTTGACTGGATCGTACAGTTCGATCCACCAGATGATCCTAAGGTATGTGTCATTATTATTCTGGAGAATTTTTTTTTTTTTAGATATTTTCATTTGCAATTAAGCGAGTATCGCTAGAGTTAGACATGTGAGGATTGCTTTCTATGTACATTCTTTGTTATTTTCATCTATTTTATGGGTATGTGTGAATGGGATTGATCTATTATTCTAAAAGCTAACGATTCTTAAAAGTTACTTCCTATTCTTCAATGCAACTCGCTATCGTTAAAGGCTACTTACTATTATCAAAAGCTTCTTTCAATTCTAAAATATCTACTATTCATATGTTCAAAAGACTAATTTTTTGTTTTTCATAATTTATAGGAATATATACATCGCGTCGGTCGAACAGCGCGTGGTGAGGGTAGTTCAGGTCATGCGTTGTTAATGTTGCGTCCAGAGGAATTAGGATTTCTTCGATATTTGAAACAAGCTAAGGTGCCACTTCATGAATTTGAGTTTTCGTGGAGTAAGATCGCTGACATTCAATATCAGGTAAGTTTAATTTTAATATCTGAAGATGAAAAATTATTTTTTGCATATGCTTCTTCATTAGATGATAACGTTAGGGGTGTTATTTTGCTCCCCCTATCTATAACAGAATCATGCTATCCACTGCAGACGCATTGGGGACAACAACTCCCCCTTTCCATCACAGGAGTTGTTTCCAATGCATCAGCACTGGTTAGTATTGTTCTGTTATGGATAAGGGGAGCAAAAAATGCGCCTATTGTAAGATTATCCGGTACATTTATTTGTTCTTAATAGAATATATTTTAAAAACAATTCTTGAAAAGAGAAGAATAGGTGGCATATCAAATCATCTGATTAACCTACATACAAATCGATTATTTGCGGAAAAAATAGTACAAGTTTTTAGATTTAAGAACATCATTGATCGATGCGTACTTGATCTAGCTAGAAAATCTGTTATGATTGACTTCTTTTGTCTAGATGCAATGGTTTTATCCACAAATTGCATTTTCGATGTATCGTTCACCAAAAATTATAAATATTTCAGTAAGATATACGAGGGTTGATCCAAAAGTAGTGATAATCGGCTATTTCTAGTTCGCATAAAATTTAAAAAAAAATATTTTTCACTACCTCAAATAAGCCAACACAAAAAGAACATATAAATAGGCCACGATTTCAGGGAGGTACATTCATTTGAATACGAATAGTCGAAGAGAGAACAACAAAATAGAGAAAAACGAAATTAGAGTTGTCATTAAGTACCTGTGTTTGAAAAAAAATGTCTACCAAAGACAAAGATAGTGACTTAGTGGAAGCACTAAGGGATTCTGCTCCTTCATATTCCACCGTTGCACGCAGGACCAAGGTTTTTAAGCTGGGAAAAACAGCCACTGAAGGTGAACACCGCGAAGGACGTCCATCCCCGTCCCTCACGGAACATAACGTGAAAAAATTTGAAAATGCGGTGTTGCCAGATCAAAGAGTGACCATCAGGCATTTAGCTGAGGTCACAGTGATCTCTTATGGCAGTGCTCAAAGAACCGTTGCCAACGAATTACATATGAAGAAGGTCTATGTGCATTGGGTGCCGAGAATGTTAACCGACGAGCAAAAGGAGAAATGAGTCGACATTTTGAGGGTGAATTTCGAAAAGTTCCAGGCAGATCTGGAGAAGTTTCTGTCACGTTTCGTAGCCATGGACAAGACCTAGATCCACAATTTTGATCCAGACACCAAACAGCAATCAATGACCTGGAAGCGACCCTCTTTACCGATGCCGAAGAAATCCAAGATGTCGAGTTCGACAGGGAAGATTATGCATCAGTTTTTTTGGGATGCTAAAGGAACTATTAGTTTGTAAGCCGGTTTGCTTCCCGCTTTATTCTAGGGTCACCTGTGCCTCTAGCTCTTCTCCGGAGCTGGTTAATCCTCCGCATAAGTAACTTAATCGACTTAGGGAGTACGTAAGGATTGTTTACATTCTTTACCGGAATTGTGATCTTATTGTCCTCTTTTGAGTGCTTTATGCCATACTAGGTGAGATATAGAGATTTTTTTCAAAGAAATTTATTTAGTGATTAGCAGTCTTTCTTCTAATCAGCAAAAGTTTAAAGACATATCATATAGAAATACCCGCTGCTGTGAAAGCTTTTCGATTTCGAAAACTGTAAATTAAATTAAATAAAGTATAATCATTTTCTCATCACTGAAATTGATTTAGCCACAAACATTGAATTCGGCAAATCGTTTTCGTATTTCGACTCCAATAGGTCATGTCATCTAGTACTAGATTCAAATTTCTATACATAAAGTCCTTGAATATTTCGTTTGGCAAAGCTTTAATTTTTTTATTTCGTTTTGCCTACTACTGATTTGATTCTTCAGCAACCAATAAATATTCATTGATCACTTTTTTTTTATCAACCCATAAATTCAATATCATTAGAAGCTTCTACTCGCTGTTTTTAACTGATAATAGAGTTGCAAATTGTGTCTGATTTAATGGAAGAATTCCAATTCAAGATCTTAGTGAAGACAAGAGCCTTGATTTGAATGGTTTCTATATGCAGTTTCGGATGCTTCAAATTAGAATGTGTCGAAATGGTTCCATAGAAAAACCTAAGGTGTCAAATCCTTGGCATATAGAAAAATTAAATCGAACGTACTTTATGCAAAGTTTTCGGAGCAAAATCTTCTAGAGAATATTTACCATTTAAAATAATAAAAATAAATTGAAATTTGAGACGTAGTTGTAGAATATTACGTAATAAGTAGCATTTTTGATAAAAATATAACGGTATTTTATATATTCTAACGCAATTCCTGCAATCATTTTATCGTCTCTGGCATTTTTAAATACATTATTCTTTTTTTCCCAGAGCACATTTTCAAATAAACAAACGGTAATAATGTTCTGTCTATAAAAAAATCTCCGTTTTATATTTTATTCTGTTCTTCAAGTCGTTTTTAAAATGCACACCAAGAAAATAATATTTAGAATTTCACAATAAAATGCATTTCTCGACCAAAACACCAACAAAAAAAAAACATCAACCAAACAAACATTAACTTGTGGCAAAAGTCTACGAGTATGTTTCCTAATAAAATTGTTTTACATACATACGTAAACTTTTATGTATTATTTCTCGGTTTTTGATGTTGTTGATGTTCTTATTATTCTTGTCACAGTACGCTAGTCTGAAACTTGTTCGAGTAAATAAATATATGCCAGTTTTTCCGGACAAAACATATTAAAGTTCTTTTTATTCGACTTGCATGTGGAGTATTTATAAATGTCAAAAACCACAGCACAACAGTGCAACCCATCATGCATTTACGTCGCTATATATTGAAATATGCAGGCTAATAGCGTCCGATTTTCGGTACACCCGCACAATTTTGCCCAGATTTTTCAACACTATGGAAATCTCCAACCGTTCTGAATTACATTTAAAAATAGTCGTGGACGTCGTCGTTTCACTTGTACCACCTCGGTCTAATCGTGCATCGCCATTCGAGTAAACAATAAAATTCAACAATTTTCAGGAATTTCTTTTGCGAGAGATATGTATTCCGTACGTGCCAGCTAATTTTCGTGTTTTATTTGAAATTTTTGTTTTATTATTTCGAGAAACGGTAGTAAAAATCACAAAGAAAAGAAGGATTTAAACAAATCGAGTTGAAGGTGATGAAAATATCATATATAGCATCGACTAATCATTAAATTCTGTGAATTTTCTTAAATTTTCGAGTGATATTGAATAAATTTGTTGTTTTAAATCGTTAGAATTATTAGATCACAAGAGCTATTATATAGTTCGACAAAACAAAAGCCGTCGTTAGCTTCCCATTGCCAAAAAGACAAGTATTTTCGACAATTTATTGAGAATGATGCCTTAGTAGCAAAACAGTTACGCGACCTGCTGAAGAATAATGTTGAATTTAGAATCGATTGTGGACAGCAGAAAAAAACCTTTTTATTAACTTAACACATAAAAATATTTTTATTGCCTTTTTTTGAAGCCTTCATTACCAATTCAATACAACAAAAAGGATTTCTCACCCCCATCGATAACGCGGAACATCTTCTGTTGACTTTTCATATGATCGACATGAATACAGGAGACGCAAAAAAGATACACATATATTCTTGTGGTTGTTGACACTTTTTTAAAGTTTGTGTGGCCTTATCCAACCCGAGGCACATCGAGTGGAGAAGTAGTCGAGCACCTCAAAAAGCAATCAGTTATCTTTGGAAACTCTCGAAGGATAAACTCAGATCGTGGTACTGCCTTTACACTGAAGCAGTTTAATGACTTTTGCAAGAACGAAAATAGACATTTAGTTATCGCCACTGCAGCGCCGCGAGGTAACAGTTAAGTAGAGAGAGAGAGAGAGAGAGTGAATCGTGTTCCAATAACTTTACTTACCAAGATGCTTTTAGAAGAACTTCAGGCGTGGTACAATCAAGTAGATTAGACACAACATCTTATTAATAATACAGTTACTAGGAATAAAAAGGATACAGCATTGAAAGTGCTCTCTGGATTTGATATGCGTGTGAAGATCTTCAAAGGTGGTGACCTTTCGGATCCCTCAAACTATCGGTCAGTCGCCGTTACTAGTGTAATAAGCAAGATATTTGAGAGAATCATAAATTCCCGTATAGTACGAAACATCAACGAGACATCAATTTTAGCACCTATTCAGTACGGCTTCCAAGAACACAGTAATACAATAGCGTCCAATTTATTAACAATTCATTGGATAAAGGTAATCATGCAGCGGCCATTTTTGTCGATCTCAAGAAGGCCTTTGATACTATTCATCTTAAAATTTTGCTCTAACGTCTCAAAAAATATGGCATTCGCAGGAAGTTTGATTCGATGATAAAATACTATTTATTGGATAGGCAGATTGTGACAAAACAATCACAGTACATCAGTCGGGAACGTTTCATCAATATAGGCATACCGCAGGGATCAATTCTTGGACCAGTGCTATTCATCCTGTATGTGAACAGCATCCAACATCTTCAGCTGTCTGGTAAATTGGTCCTCTTTACTGGTGACACACTTCTTTTATATACAGGAAAGGATTGACCATCTCTGGAGTATAAAATTAATAGAGACCTAGAACAATATCAAGCGTAGCAAACTGGTCATAAATGTCTATAAGACCAAATGCATCATATTCCAGCAGAAGAACAAATATCCTATAAATCCTTTTATTCAGTTCGACGGAATTCGTCTGGAAAAAGCTGAATCAATGAAATACCTTGGATTGATCCTGGATGAGAAAATGTCATGGATACACCATATAAACCACATCAGAAATAAAGTCGCACCAATGATTAGAGCTTTAAGAAAATATGAGTTCTTGGAAATCAGTACAAAATTAATGATTTTTAATGCCCATATATCCATAAATTCCTTAATTTTGAGGGGGGTAAAGTGGTCTTTAATATCCTGAACAACAGTTTGAAATGGCCGAACACTCCCGCACTGTTTTGGAGACAGCCAACCGGGAAACCAGGACTGCTAGAAATCTGTCTCTTGCAATTCCAAGAACGGATAGATTGAAAACGGGCCCAATACACCAGGCTATCGCATTTTATAATTCATAAAAAAAAATCGATGAAACACATAATAGAGGTTAATGCTTCTGTTAGAAAAGTTTATATTTTTTATTTTAAAGTTTATCACAGTAATTCTTATATTTTGCTCTGTTACCTCAAATTCACTGTCAAACGTTGTTTCTTATTAAAGCGTTCTGACGCCCGTAAATTAAAGTTGCTTCAGAGGATTTGCTCACAAATAAATAGAACCTTTGAATAACACTTATTAGTATTTATTGATAACTTCTGATTTTATGACTATTTCATATTTTTGTAGGGTTTTTAATAAGAACCATGTTCACTTGTTGGAAAGAAAAAAACTAACTGTGAACCCTTCTTTTTTTTCTTGTTGAATTTATTTTACTCGGTTACTACGTCTGTCTTTTTTTCAATAGCGAGCTTTCAATTCAGTGGTTTTTTTTAAACAGTCTAGGAAGTACTTGGACGATGTGTCTGATTACGCAATGATGCACAAAGACCATGCATACTGATTGAGAGATGGCGAGACTGGAAAGAGGGAGGAAAAAAAGGTGGAAGCCGAAACAGCTGAAATTTCACAAAATTATAAACTTGAATTACTTAAACAGGAGGCTCGAGCTATCATATTGAAGACACAGCAAGAGAACTACCGAAATTACAATAGACATCGATATATCGATTAAATGATCTAGTGACCATCAGAAGGAACCATTTTGAAAGTAGGCTGAAGCTAAAGTCTAAATTTTGAGGACCTTACAGGATGACTTGCGTACAAAATCATGATAAATAATCCATTATTCAAACAGTATTATGTTTACAAGAAAAACATTATAATAAAGTGATACGTATTTAAAAGTAGTTCGGTAAGAAACACCCATTATATGAGATAAGAATTACTCTCCTTTACCTGCACTTAGCCGGATTCCCGGAAATTGTTTATTGCGATGTAATTACAATAATAATTCGTATGAATTTCTGGGGAAAGTTATTTATCAGGTAAATTTTAGGTAATGATGTTTAAATGACCTTCCTAGAAGATCATAGTGATATCCGTAACTTATGGTCAATTGCAGTGTGGTATTTATTCTGTTAACGTCGTGAGCGAAAAATCGAGTGATAGTTTTTTGAAAATGTCTCCACGAAAAGAATTGAGTACGGAAACGCGTGCGCTTATAATAGCGTACCATAAAAGTGGCATAAGTAATCGAGAAAGTGCCTAAAAAAATGAAAATACCTCACGCTACGGTCGATTATAACGTAAAAAATATCGGGAAAGTGGCAGTTATCTTAACAAAAGACGGAGTGGGAGACCGAAAGCAACAACATCCGCAGGTGATCGCAGAATAGTGGTTACCAGCAAATTAAAAAGGCGTAAAACAGCCCCAGAAATCACCGCAGAATTAAATTTTGGTCGCCCAAAGCCATTCAGGGTTTCGACGTAAAACGTCGTCTACAGAAAGCCGGGCTCCACGGCCGCATTGCGATGAAAGAGCCATTATTTCGCAATCAAAATAAGCAAAAGCGACTTAAATGGGCTCGTGAACACCAACATTGGACCATAGAAGAGTGGAACAACGTATTATGGACAGATGAGTCCAAATTTGTACTGTTCGGAACCCGAAGGCGAATATTCGCGAGGAGATCTGTGGGTGACCGTGCCAGGGAAGCGTGTATTGCTGCTGCCGTGAAGCATGAAGGCGGTTCAGTGATGGTGTGGGGCTGTTTTGCTGGTCGTAGTGTAGGAGACATTGTGAAAATTGACGGTGTATTAAAAAAAGGCTACCGTGAAATTTTGGAGAACCACGCAATCCCTTCCGGAATTCGTCTTTTGGGTCAAAATTTTATATTCCAGCAAGATAATGACCCAAAAAATTCCTCCAAATTATGCAAAGGCTATTTACGCCATATAGAAGAGGAAGGAACTCTCAAAATTATGGAATGGCCTCCTCAGAGCCCCGACTTGAACCCGATCGAGTTACTATGGGAAGTACGGAAATCGGCTCCAACATCAGCTACTGACATGTGGAACCAATTGCAGTCATATTGGACTTCAATAGCACAAGAAACTCAGGCAAAACTTATTGCGAGAATGCCTCGATTGTGTGCTGCAGTTATTAAGCCAAGAGGAGGTCACATAGATGAAGGCAATATTTAAATTAAACGTTTTAATTTTCGCATTTATTTAGTGTATTTTTATGAACGTATGTATAGATGTACATAAAAAATAAATGTTATCACATAATTAATGGGTTTTCATACATTTTTTGCTGCTAAACAGAGTGCCTAAACACTTTTGAGCGGTAGTGTATGTTAATTCTGTACTGATAAAAATTATCAGCATACTATTAATTCTACGCTTAGCACGAAAAGCACAAAAAAATATATGTTATAATGAAAACTTATGTTATAATGTATTTTTTTTATTATTATCTTTACTAAATTATGTTTTAAAATTGTTATAATTAATTCAATAATTATTGAAAGTGATTTTATAATTGATTCAATAATTTAATTTAGTTATCAGGTGAGATACAATCATTTGTATTCTACAAAATCTGTGCTTCTTTTAAATTCCTTGGACTGTTTCAACGTAAACAACATTATTATTTTTGTCGAAACTTGTACATGAAAATAAACCGTTTTGTGGCTACTCATTATACATACATTCTTTAGTATATACAAAAAGAAATATCTATGAATTTAATTGTAAGCGTAACCATAAATTAAATCCACATATTCTGACCGCCTTAATACCACTCATCTAATATAATCAAAACTCGTTCAAATGAAAGACATTCATGTTGATTTATCACTACGTACATGTTGTCGACAGTATTGTTTTTCTCTTATTTACTTATTTTTTTTCGGAATATTCTCCGGGCGTATTTAAATTTTCTCTTGATTTCGCAAACACAAAGATAATCGTTTTGAAAATATTTCATTCGATGGTATTTAGATGAAATGAAATTTAGGTTAGAGTTTGTAAACAACAAAATGTTAGTTTGATTCGGGTGGACTGGGAAAAGAAAAGCAAAAACTATGTTATATCTACAGATCTATAAGTGTTTAGGAGAATATATATGTACGTGCATTATTAATAATTTCATTTGCAATTTGAATATTTCGGATCGGAAAGTTCAGTGCAACTAAAATTTTTAAATTTTCGTATTAGAATAAACGAGTGAATGCGAGAGAGAGAGTAAATTGTATCTAAGATAATTCTGTAGAGAAAAATTGAATTGTAGAAAATTATAATCCAACGGCTATTCATAATAATAATTCATGTTTTTTGATGATGATAATTTATGTTTGTCTATGACAAATTGTCCATCTAGATATCATGAGCTAATCATGTTTTAATTTTGATACAAAAACTTCAATTGCATGATTCACAGTGAATGTGTATGATTCACAAGAGGAAAAATTTCTTATTGCTTCAAATAATTTTTGCAAGTTGCTTTTGACGTGCACCATGTTAAATGTTTATTTTAAGGTTTAAATCTGCTGAAGTAGTTTTTCGTAAAATCAATGTTGCTTGATGTGCTGCTTATAGAAAATAAATTCAAACGTTTGTTCATAATTTATATTACTGCAGCTAAATGAATTCTTTGTTTATTTAAAAAAAATCAAAATAGGGATAAAATCAAGTCGCAGATTGGTATGAAATAGCTGAAATATTTGGAATTGATATAAATGACTACGTAACTCCATCACTAAATATTTATACTAATTGAATTTACCTGATTCGACTTTACTAGCTATCAAAATTTTAATTTGAAGATAAACTTTTCTAGAAGCTAGATGTATTTAGATTTCCTAACAAATGTCAATAAATCGAAGGCAATTGTTCATTTTTTTCAATATACATCGTTGTAAATCATAATATAAATATAAATTTACAGTTAGGTTACGATTTAGTTCGATAGATAATGTAGAAGAGACCCATAAGATCGATATTTAATCCTGAATATCAATATCTGTCAAGAAATTAAAATATATCGAACTTCTAAACTTTTTTTTTTTTGAAGCGGGTAGGAACGTTCTCCTCTCATTTATAACGCCTACGAGGCCATCCCTGTAACGTGGGTTGACGGCCTCGCGTGTGTGGGGATCGACCCACTAAACCGCCCGCTATATTCCTCCATCTGAGATGTTAGGGGATGGGTGGCCCTGGTTTTACAATTGGGTGACTCCCGTTTCACCCAACTCCGGCCCTTCCTCGTCCTTCCCTCCCGAACGCGTGGTCTGTCATTGTGTTGAACCTAGACCAGTTTGTGTGGCTCCCCTGCAGCACCCTTGTCGTCAAAGATGATAACAGTTTAGTAGTTAGCCCTAGTAAAACAAGGTCAGTCGCCGATTTCTTGGACCAGATTCCTCGCCACGAAATTGTGCACGAGGTGAAGGTTATACTATCCCTGGAGACATTATGTTCACGTATAAGGGAAGTGGTAATGTCTCCATTGTTCTGTTAGTAGTCAACCTTCCTCTGGTGTGCGGCGTCTATAGATGTTGAACCGCTGACAACTTGTGCATCAACAACACAGATTTTACTGTCCTTCTTGCACACCAAGTCTGGCTTGCGGAGACCTTGGTCTGTTAGAAATCTAGGCTCGGCTTGGACATGCCAACCTTTGTCCCTCAGTGATTTTCCAAGAACTTTACAAATTGCATCGTGCCGTTTGACACGACCCCCATGCGTGCGGGTGCAGCATTGGATGATATGTGCTGCTGTTTCGGTCGCTATGCAACCTGCCCGACACGTTATATCGCGCGAGGGGGTTCTCATACCTCGTGACGTCCTAATTCTGGTTGGAAGAGCATTTATCCTGATGTGGTGATATTGGATATAGTCTCTACCCGGGATCATAGATCCCGGTGTATCGACCCAATTCGAGGACAAATTACTTTTATTGCACTCTCTTAGGTCGGAACCATCGACCGACGTGTGAAGGGCTGTAGCCCACCATTTGTTTACTGCACTTCGTGACCGCAGCACAGTCCCAGCGCGAAAAGTAACCCTCTCAGCCCATTCCATTCGCTTACGAATGAAAGGAGCGTTGAAGGCTGCTCTAGCTGCCGGGAGCGTCGACTGGATCAATGATGTCAACCTGTGTAACATCATTGAAATATACATTTAAATTATAACGTTAGTACTTATACTACCTCAACGTCAATCTTAGCAGGAATGCTGACTGAATATATAATTTTTGCGAACAACTGTTCGAAGCATACTTGTCCACCTACTCTGGAGTATGGTAGATAAGTTTTTGTACATCATTTTTTCTGGGCCTCTTAAACATAGAAAAACAAACTCACAAATATTTCAAGTCGTAATCAAAATCAGATAATATAAACATGCCGTTGAGAAAGAGGATACTGTTAGTTTCCAATGTTTAGATCAATATATCTCAAAAACGGTTATGGTTACAAGAAAAAGCTATAGAATCCTTTTTGCAGGAAATTTTCTAAGCTACAAATTCGTCATACATTGTTTTTCTGAAGACATAGCCGTTACTGAGATAATACCCTTAATTTTTCCGAAGCACCATGTTAAGTTTCCCTGGACTATCATTGCACCATAAATTTCGTATTCCGGCTATGAAAATATCTAGTAGGAAAATAACTAAACAAAACAGGAGAGTAAATAAAATAAATAAATAAAATAAATGTATAAATCATCTAAAAATTTTCGATTTACCTATCAAGAAGTATGTCGAAAGTTGTTTTATTTAAAACTTTCAAAAACGAACGAAATTAAAAAGATTATTTACAACAGTTCCTCCTGATCACTTCAATAATTTTATTTCTTTTGCGAATTTCAAAATAACTCAAATTTTGCTCATCTTTTTTTTTTCATTTCTGCATCATTCCGAGAACAACTTCAAACAGCCATAATCCGCCGTCAGAAAATACATATCTCGAAATCACATTTCAAGAAAAACAAACACTCAAATTACTTCTGGTTAAAACTAACAAGATGCAATATATCGCAAAGGAACAAAAACACTCAACAAGTGCATGTATTATGAAATGATGCATCAAAAATCTTTGCCTTTTATTGTTACAAATGTACTGCGAGGCAATAGGTCATCATCTTCATCAATTTTGTGTTCGCAATGGTGCTTTAACTCCTCATCATCAATGAATGCAAAACACCCCAGTATTGTGTAAAGTATTTGAAATTGAGAAAGGAAATATGTTTACATGTCAGATACTCATATGCATCATAAATGAAAATAACACAAAACTATGTTACGAGTCGTTAAGGAATGATGCTTTTGTTGGAATCCTGTGGTTGGTACTTAGTACTCAAATGATAATGAACAGAAGATTGAAGAATACTTGAAAGTTGTGGTTTTTGCGTTTCATGCGCAGCCTGTTTCAAGTGATTGGAAGCTGCTCAAAATAGATATAGTAATCGTTTATATGAAACAAATGGTCAAAGGGCAGGACACTTTAAAATTTGAAATTATGAAATGTATGCTTTTAGACGGGCTTCAAGTAATCAACATGAATTTGATTGAAAACATGAAACCACTATTGAAATTCAAAATGTAAACGTGACTCAATTATTTAATTGCAATGAGATCTTTGCCTGATTGCTGGGTAGAGTATGAAAGCACCAGGAAGTGCATCAAAATAAAAACTTAGACAGAAAAGCAAGTTCGGAGTATTGCTATATTGAATGTTGAAAATGAACTTTAAATATAGCAAGTTACTTAGTTGAAATCTACAGAATAAGTTTCAGGTTCATAGCGATCCGAAGTAGTTTGGGATATTTCGAACGTTTTATTTTTCTTTCTGTGATAATTTCTAGTCGAGGAAATATGTGATGAAACATTGAGACATGCATACGAAATTCTTGATGAGCACTAACTAAAATAATAATGAATTACCGATATTGAGTAAGCACCATTGCTCACGGTGCTCAGGACGAAAAATATTCATTAAATTCTTCCTATATTTTTTTTCCTTCTTCCTTCCACGCTCTCCATCACTCAATCAAAATACACGGTCCGTGTGCATCAAATCTCCTCAATATTATTACTTTCGTACTTCCCAGACAATAAAATATTGGTCTAAGGGAAAGCACTGCTTGTATATAATTCATGAACATATTATAGCTAGTGCAAAAGAGCTATCGTGCATCATATATGATTCATATGACAAGCGAATCTGTCAAAATAATTTTCAATCTTTCATATAAGATTTCATTTTTGGACTAACTATACTAGATTTTTATTTTATATGCAAAACCTACTTTTTATTCACAAATATTTTTTCACGAATCATCCACCCAAACATTTCTCAGATTCTCTTTGTAAACATTTCTCACAAATTCCTCTTCTCTAATTCTAATTTCAGCTCGAACAACTAATCGGTAAAAACTATTTCCTACATCAATCAGCCAAGGAAGCATTCAAAGCCTATGTCCGAGCATACGATTCACATCAATTGAAAACAATTTTCGATATAAATACGCTCGATTTGCAAAAAGTCGCTGAAAGTTTCGGTTTTAAAGTGCCACCCGTTGTTGATTTGAAAGTCGGAACGAAACGACATCGGCCCGAAAGACGTGCTGGCGGTGGTGGTTTCGGATATTACAAGAATCTTAATAAGGATGACAAGAAACAGAGAATATTCAAACAAGTACGAAATCAACATGATATTAAGAAAAATCGAGATTTTATGAGATAGATGAATTTTTTTTTGGTTAGTTGAATAAGTTACGCAAAATTATTTTAAACATAATTTGAAAAAATATTGCAATAAATATTACTTTCATTAAAAATAAATAAATTTATCAATCATATGAAAAAAGAAAACTTTAATTTATTGCTATTTGAACTCTTAAACTCTATTATTTAATTAGTGATGCAATATCTTATGCAACTGTAGAAAGTTCGGTCAACAACTATGAAAGAAACATCAGATTCGTATAGAAAAACTTACTTAAGTATTTTTACAATTTCATATACGATTTTGGGCTACCAAATGTCTTGAACTTTCGAAAATTCATTTTTTTTACATGAGGAAACTTTACACGTTCTTGTTGATTTATAAAAATATTGGTGTTGATAGTTTTATTGCTACTGACGACCATAAAGAGATTGTTCAAAGAAACTGAGGCCAGCAATCGAAACGATTATTTACTAAATTTTTTCATTTTTAGTGATAGATTGTCTATAGGCAAATCATTTTTGTGCCTTCTTTTCTCCATCTTGCTTGGATGTTCTAATTTGATTATGTACTTGGCTCAGACTTTTTTATTCTCCGTAATAAAGCTCCAGATGTTCAGATCGTTGTCGAGAACGGTAGTTCAATGCCGGTTTTAGCAACCTAGGAAACGAGTAGAATCATATCGATAACGAATAGATTTCAGTCCAAATTTTCTTATTTATTAGTATACTAAAACTGAGAAAAAATCAATTATAGAATAGACAAAGTAATGAGATAGAATGCGGATACTAGAGATGGGTAAAAGCGCTCATAGCTCACCACTCATTTTTACAGTGCAGCGCCTGAAAAAAAGCAAAGCATAGTCTGCGAGCAAAAGCTTTCGTTCGTCTAGACTTAATGAAATGTACAACAAACAGTGTACGATGAGAGTACGGTGCAACATATATTCAAAACAAATTTAAAAAAATGAAGTAGTCAATCGCAAATCTATCTAATTAAAAAAAATATTTAATTAAAAATCTATGGGAATTGAAGCTAAATTATTTAAAAAATTAATAATCAAGTGACTTTTTAAAGAATTCTTAATGCTCTAAGAGTCTACATTACACAGTACATATTTAAACTGAAATACTGTCGTATATAACAGTGCCCAAAGAGCAAGGGAAACAAATTTGTCTGAGCGACGCAACTCAGGGAGAGTTGGGATAGCAGAAGTTATAAGTTACAAAAAATACTCCTGAAGAAACACTGTGAAATTCAAAAATACAGCGAGATTAAAAAAACAATTCATATAATAGCAGTGACAGAGGTTGAACTCGAAAAGGAATATATTCAGAGTAACTGAGTTTTAACTTGAAAAGGATGCTTTCAAAAAATAGAAAATATGTAGACGAAAATATGTTAAGAAGTATTTATAGGTTTATTAAACTGAAATTTCGAATGAAATGTCACACTAAAGGATTGAAAGTGGACGAAAATAACAGAATTATCAGAGGGTCCAAGAGAGTATTGCAATATTTAGAACAACAGAATTTAGAAAACAGCAGCTGTACAGGGAATAACAAAGGTCCCTTTCGAATGAGGTTAAATCCTCTAGAAATTTAATTAATCGAAACAGTTCCAGGTCATCAGCCTTAGAAAAGAGATTCTAGAAAAATGGAAAGGCTTTGGGTCCGAAAGGATCGAGGCTTATTGAGCGGCTGGTAGAATCCTAGATGTGGAATCGGAAGGAGTAGAAGAGTAAGATTTGAGGATTATGTTGCTAAGATAATCAGATGTGCAAGGAAAATACCAGAAAAAAAGTATCCAGCAGTGCCATGCATTTTCAACTTGATTGTATATGAAAGCTACATCCATATGAAAACTAAACATATGAAAACTGACGGATGAAAACTACATCTATTGGAATCTGTTGATCTAAGACGGAAGCAGCTATGTTGCCTATAGATTAAATGATTCACTGCATTAGAAATACCGTTTATTCAACGACCAGATATTATTAATAAAACTTCCTTTTGTTCATTCAGGTCGCAATAAATGCTTACATCTTCCAGTTGCTTCAGAATAAACTGTGAAATTGAAGTTTTATGCGTAATTGAATAGCTGAATCTCTATTTCTTGGAAATACTTTCATTTATTTTTTACATATTGCTGTCAGCGATTTACGCACGAATCATGTTGGTGAGGGCTTAAATTTATTCAAATGGTTGAATGTTGTCTGGGATTAGATAGCTTCGGCTTTAGAGAACTTAAATGCAAATAAGATCCACATTGGCCCCATGGATGCCTCGAAGAGGAGGACTGTTCACCGCAAAGAAAAGTAGCTGATTCGTCCATGCTTTCTGATACTGACACTTACTATTCAAAGTAAATATTAGCGAAAGAAGCTTCAATGTCAAGAAAGATGCAAGTTGCATTGTTTATCATTCTCTTTGCAAACTTTATTTTGCAGGTTTTGCAGGTTCGCGTGATCTAAGAAAATAAGACTTTTTATGTATCCTATTGATTTTTTTTTTTTTACAAAAAAGAAGTTAACTGAATTTAAAAGAATGGCATTTACTGACTACGGTAAAATGATGAGACAGATTCTATCTCGGATGCCTGGATTTCTGGTACATACAGGTTATCAATTGAGAATCTGAGTTTAAAGTCAAGTGCGTTAAACAAATTTAAAGAGATATTGTAATACGTACGTAGTTTACACTAATTTAAGACTAATTTTCATAAATGTTGTTTTAAGTCATCATGACTCCTGTCGCGGAGAAGAATTATAAGAAGAGCCTTGAAGAAAAAATTAAAATTTTGGATAGGTCTAAACCCAGTGAAAATACAGCATTACTAAAGATTAAAAACCAAACGAGGTGACATTTCAAATAATAAGAATGCAAGAAAAACAAAATGAGTGCTAGAATATGCTCTGAATCTTTAGTAAGTTTGAATAAAACTGCTCGTATAAAAGACACTTTAGTGTCTAAAATGGGAAAAGTCTTTGATGTTATGGATAGAGTATTGTTCTTCAAGGAATTCCTTTGAATAATTATGTGACAAAGCAAAAAAAGGCAACAAAGATTTGCCAGCATGTAAAAGAGCTTGAATCAGTTTCTTTTAATATCATTAAAACTAATTTAAAGGCAGTAAAGGTTGGTTTCACAGATTTATAAATCGATTTTCACTGCGCAATGTCAACACTGTGGGAGGAAGGATATGAGAAGACACATGAATAGTCCAGGGACCCTGAGAGAATTTTCCTAAAATCGTATTGTAAGAAAATACCCGGATGTACTTACATCTCGAAAAATGAAAAGTCTGGTTCTTGATTATTAAAGAAAGTTATTTTAAATATAACAAGTAAGCTGATCACGTTGGCCTATGAACGGCTCATGTATTGGTATAATGTAAATTACTCGTATAACACGGATTTATATAGTACGAAACGTATCAACTGGTCTACCGTACTTACAGATTTGCAGATTTTTCCCAAGGAATAATAATATCCTTAGAAAATATCTTCAAATTGATAAAGACATTTTGGGAGTGTGGCTTTTACGACGCGCTAGAGCGTGACTTCTTTTTTGAGTCCGCTTGGGTTGAATGTTGGAGCACTTTTTTTTTTTTTGCTGAATTGTGCAATTTGATACCAAAATTGGGTATAGAAAAATGTATATTCCATATTTATCTAAATTTATGCTTTTCTTAGTAAGATACGAATGCTTTTTAATAGTACTATATGTCTTGATGTATTCTTGACGGGAACGGGACGAGGTAAATTTTAAATAATTCATTAAAATAATTTCACAAGTTAGTGTTTAAATTCTGAAAACGACGGTAAGAAACCAAATTAAAGATGTGAAATTCAGAAAAATCTTAAACCAAATTATTACGCTAATTGAAAACTAATATGATGCCCTCGATTTTTTCCAAAACTAAAATTCTAAAATCTCTTAAAATCCGATTAATAGTAATTAATTGAAGCTCTCTCATAAGTCATTCAGCCGATATTGCCTACGTCACAAAATTTCAAGAAAAATCGTTTACATATTTGAGTCATAATCTTATTCCGTTAAATGCAGGTCATTAGGTACGATTGCATCATCGAGCAAAAATTACTGCACTTACAGTCCAACGTAATATCGATTCTAACATTTTTCTGATTGGACAATTTCCGCCCAATGAATCGCGCCAATCTATGGGCTGGTAAAGACCATCTTAACGATCTTGCGTCAGATCTCTTTAATAGCGAAACTACACCCGATCTCCACTAGATCACACACATTCAACACCATTACCTTATAAGTGCGCTAATATAGCACGACCTTAATTACAATTAATAGCCGATCAACTGCCAACACCATCATCCCTTTAAAGGAAGTTTGGCTGTAGCGTTGCACATTTTCTTGGCTTCCAAAACAAGAACCTACTAATATTTAGCAGATCTTAGATAAAGATCTTGGTCATTTGGATGCATCACGAGTGTGTTCGATCCTCAGAGTACTTTTGGGGTATGTTGTCTGTGTTTGGACTTCTTTAGTAATATGCTTGAACGCAATCTCAGGTACATGCAAATTATCATGCAGTTTCGTTGCTTTTTCGAATAATGGTTTGTAAATTGAATAATCATGTAAGTTGCTGATGAATCTATAAAATGTATAGCTTGAATCGGCTTCTTACTTCTATTCACACAATGCAATTTCCATTTCGAGCGGAAATTGTTAGAAGCGAAAATTCGTTTTTACAAGACCAGTAAAGTTCGAGATCGTTCAATCTAGATAAACGTTTTGCGTCACCATTGTGCAGTTGGACGCGTTCAATCACGATCGATTAAGATAATACATACGTGTATAGACATTTTCGGAGGTAACCAATTTTAGAAGCACATAAATGACCATTTAGAGGTTTTATGAATGAATACACGGGAAACAACAAACATTTCAATCGAACAACACCAGTAAATATAGTGATGACGACGTAGCTGTGTAGGCGTTAAAACTATATTTTTTTTCTGTTGCTTACGAAACACCCTATTAAGTCTGTTCGACTATGCATATAAGAAACCGAAGCTAGTCAATTAAGCTGTTGTTTCGTTAGTTATGCACTGCGAACTTATCTTGGAACGGATACGGCGGATCTAGTCCCAGAGATCACAAACAAATCTGAATCTTAGCGAAATGACTAACACTTTGCATGCCCCCACGTTGTTATTTCAGGTAATTATAATTCCATGTGTGTACACCACCTTTTTTTCGGTCAAATGCAGCATGAAGATCTCTGTAGGATTTTACTTTCCTTCGAATGGATTTTTGTCAACAAATGTTATTCTACCCACAAATAAGTTGCCTCAAGTGTCATCTACATTCGATTTCAACATTTTCGTGTCATTCATAATAATGTTTGTCTATGATAGTCATTGGCGCTTGTAATATAACGTCCAGCGTAACGGTGTTTACGGTGCACAGATGTTTTTTGGATTTCTCAAGGTGGTAGCAGCGGTTGTGATGGCGGTGGCGGCGCTTGATTTATCTACAAAATAATTTCGAGTGCATACCGTGAAATTATGGTAGTTGGCGTAGTTAATTTCGGAATGATTGTCATAATAATTTGATTGTTTGTATTAAGCGTGGTGTCGAGCAACATCAAAGATATTTTGTTCAATTAGTGAAGACGCAAAATCTCATAAAAACAAATAGTTTATTTGGTATTCATTTGCATTCAAAATATGACGTTTTCCAATCAAATTCGTTGCATTTCAAATTATATTAATATCTATTCAAGTGATGTTTAGAAATCAAATTAACGTTCTAGCAAATCAAATTAGCATATTTTTAAAAGAAAGTAACTTTTATGCTACTTAATTTACTATGCCAAACTTAAGTATAAAAATCGATTTTCGTTGCGGTCTAGAATTCTTCAGCCATAGTGAGGTGAAGTTTCCAATTTTTTTTCAATTATAATACATTTATCATTCATTCATTTATCATTTAAACGCGGGAAGACAAACCGTTTGAAGGGGCAGCTATTATGTGGGTCCGATTTCCCCCCCAGCAAGGAGTCTGTAGCAGATCTAGAGACTAACCGCTGCCTGACGGGAAAACTGATGAATACCTTTGAACGCTCCTGCTCCAGAGCCTGTCCCTAGTGTAACAGGGATCTGAGTTCTCACAAAAGACAAGTATGCTAAGTGCTCAAATTAGACAAAATAGGTGAGTGCCAGGAATACTGGAATGAATGCAAGGACGTTCTAAGACTCTTTAAATCAGAAAAACGTGAAGTCAAGTTGAGCTCTTGGTAGGACCTGTGGAGTAAAATCGAGGTCACTTCAGAAACGGCAAGACTTAAGGAAATGCTTGCTAGACACCATACCACACCAAGCATAGTTTGCGAACCAGACGAGGAATGGACAAGCAACAGCTCGATATTGTGGAAGATCCTCGTAGATACTCCATTTCCAGGTTGTTTGTACGACTTCACCGCTATACCCACTGGTAGGCCGGTGCCCGGCTTTTATGACATAGATGATATAAGTTAAGTTCTCACCGGCAGAAAATAGCCTTATCTATCGACACCTTCAAGTCCCCAGGTCTGAATGGAATTCTGCCTACTATGATCCAGAAGACCGGAATACACTTCGTATGCTGGCATATACCAATTTTTAAAGGTTGTCCAGTGCTTATCGCGTTGAATTTATAATTATTTATTTAAGCAGGTAAAAACAACCATATGATCACAAAGACTATATGTCAATTAGCCTGACTTCCTTTCTCCTCAAAGCATTCGAAAGACTTTTAGATCTCCATATCAAGGAGACATTTGGATTTCACCACCCTTTCGAGAGACCAACACGTATACACGGAAGGGAAGTCTGTAGAGAATAGAAAAGGCACTCCATTACCAGGAATATGTTTTGGGGATTTTTCGAGACATTGAAAGCGCCTTCAATAATCTGCACACAACAACCATTTTTGACAGCTCCCACGCAACCAACACCCACGCTGCTATAAGCAGCGGGATCAGTGGTATGCTTAAGCAAAGGCTCATATTAGCTGAATCGGCGGGTGCACAGATCATAAGAAATGTTCATAGAGGTATGCTCCAAGAAAGAGTTCTATTTCTTCTCTTGAGGAACCTCGTGACTAATATAATTTCTAAGAGTTTGGAGAGCAACGGTCTATACCGATGACGTTGCAACCGTAGTATCTGGTAGGTTCCCGCATTTCGTTAGCCAGGTCATCGAGTATGCTCTGGGGCTGATTAATAAGTGGTCTGATCACTAAACCCGATCTTATACTCTTCACGAGAAAATGAAAGATCCCTGAAATAGATCCAATCAGGTTGGACGGCGCTAGATTAAATCGCACAATAACTACTTCTAGAACGCAATCTCACCAGGAAGGAGAATCTACAGCAAAAAGCGCGATCAATGCGATTTTCGCCAGCAAGAAGATGCTTCAGTACTGTTCTACTGACAGGATATACACAGCGATAGCGAAGCTGATATTTTTTTTGCGGCTGCCTAAACTGGTAAACAGTTTTGGGTAAAATCACCTTTGCTAACATAGCCAACAGAGCTCATAAATTAGCAGCTCACTGTACTACAGGTTTCTCAGCCACGACTCTGTCTGCATTCTCCATTGTGTTTCATCTTTCCTCGCTTGATCTTACGTAGAAGCGCTGCCGCAAAAAAAAACTACTGTCACACCAAACGAATCGGGAACCAACGAGTCAAAATACTTTGGCCACAGCAGCATTGTGCAGGGGCATGCAAGATGTACTGATGACTACTTGGTCCCCACTCTTTGATTTAAGCGAAGAAATCAAGCGACCGTAGGATATGGACAGGTTTGGCATCAGCAAATGGGCACAGTAGCCTTTAACGTTAACAGCGACGGATCCAAAACAGCTGCAGGAGTAGGTGCTGCAGCGTACTCTGTAGATTGCGAAATAGAAGTAGTCTTCAGACTCCGCAATCACTGTATTATTTTCTAGGCAGATGGTAATCACTGTTGCCTGAGACGATCGTGGATGCTGCGAAACGATAAGAACTGGTGTGCAGTCTCAACATACGTGGAGAAAGTGCTACGCATAAAGCGGGAGGAAGGTTGCCTTACCGACCCATGAGCTGTGGTAGTTTCTGAAGTCCGTAGTTACCGATGCGTGAGTCAGCACGACCGGGTTGACGCAGTGCATAGGCGGGTTCCGACTCGGAACTTCGTGGGCTTGTAGATGGCCTCTTTTTTTTGTGAGTCAAACCTCACAAACGGCGCGATGAAAGGTCACCCGGGGATGTGGTAAGCAGATTTTTTTTTGGCCATTTACACTAAGGAAAAAAAATCACTGTATTATTTTCTAGGCAGCTGATCGCAATCATTACTGGCCGTTATGTTGCAGCTACACTTTTAATAATCTACACTTTTTGAGGCACCATCTGGATACAAGTTCAAAATTTTAAAAGAAATGATTGTTTCGCATATCTCTCCATAGATCGTCTTATGTCAATAAATAGTCCATAAGCCATTAAGTCAATAGATAGTCTCAGATCTGGCAAAACCCAAGCATTTAAGGAAGTAAAAATTAGCTGACTCTAAAAAACAAATAGCATAGCCGCCAAAAAATATTCACAGCACTATCCAAAAGACCTAAATTTGTGTATCTTGTTTTTAGAGTTTTCAGGTGTTGCAGCACTTAAATCTATCGTGCGATCATTCAACTACTTGTTCGATATGTCAAAATCGCTCCACAAAACTACAGTATTATTTTGCTAGGCATATTTGAGTAAGGATTTGATGGTTTTGCTGTCTCTATCCTACATGGGTAGCATTCTATATTTTTATTTACTCAGAGAATATATCAAGTGAGGATGATCATTGATACCTCATTTGGTGTATGCTGAAAGCTGATGGCATTAATAGACCTTGTGAAAGAGGTGGATAGCGAATAGATGGCGGCAGTTTATGAATATGGTTTACAGTTACAGTAAAACTACCCCTAGGTTGAGAGCTAGGTTAAGAATGGTTTTTGCCTCAGAATTAATGTTTAAAAACTCGTTTAGCGTCTAATTGACAAGAGTTTTTCGCAGCTAAGTCAATGATCTAGAACCTCAACTAGAGGATGATTTAACTAAGTACATACGATATGAACAGTCTCCTTTCTAAAACACTTTTACAACCATATAATTTATTCAAACATTCTTCAGGCGCCAATCATATCTAAATTGTCTGTTACGATTTTAATAGAAACAATTTATTAACGAAGATACAAATCTCGAATATCTTCCTCGAAACAAGAAATGACTACTTGTTTTGACACCTTTGCATTGTCTAATGGGGGCGTTCAGCTTAGATAACGGAAGCACGAGGCTACTGTTACCGTTGGAGATAATTCGTACTAGACTACGGTAAGGGTGCCATGGAATTGAAAAGTGGTCATCAACCTAAAATTGTGGGTTGACGGGTTATCAAAACAGTTTCTACTGCAAATGGATTCCTGCAACCTTTAGAGCATAAGGATGCCGTAATGTCATATGTTACCACTACTCTGATTTGATATTATTTAAACTAGTCATAAAATGAACATAAAGCATATTTTTACATCTTACAACAGTCAGTTACATGAACCAACTAGACATGTTACTTAATAACAGTTTGCTGTAAGACAAGATGGAACTTGTTGTGTAGGAAGCAGTGCTTCATCATATCTCTTTAACTGGCGTGGATTTCTCATTTCCATTTCCTTGGATGACAAACAACACACAAAGCCAACCAACAGCACAGCTACATCGTTTGAAAGCTCGTGAATATTAATATCGCAACGTTGAAAAGCCCACGTTAAGTGCGCATCGTTCTAGCCCTATTTGGCCATCTTGCAATCACCAAATCAACCACATAACATCACAATCCTATCATACAATGTCTCATAAACACATCTGCCGTCTATTTGTTATTTGTCGAACTTGTTATTCCCTAAAATGATTTCCCCTTAATAAAAAAGTCTACCGACGATTATGGATAAATAGCTGTTACCATTTTGGACTTCACAAAGAAGTATAAAAGCTGATTTCGTTTTCTATCTTCTTTTTTTTTTGTTTTTTGATTGTAATTCGTGGATACATTGAAAAGTGACACCTACGATGAGTGACTACATGCCTGCAAGTGGCAAATAATCTATCTACGATAAAAAATTATAAGGCTCGAAATGTGGAAAACGAGTTACTGAATGGTGGGTCGGTCATCTGTTCTGATCGCCTCCGCAATGTGCCCAGAAATGGGTACGACCGAGCCCATTAGACACGTCACTGGCGCGGTCATCATAGTCCGTTCGAAAGCTTATTGCAAAGCGATCGTCTCCCACACATGATCGTTGTCAAGTTAGACCTGATCTCCCTATCAAAGTCGGATCGGGGCTACGACGATTTCATCAAAGTCAGGTTGCAGCCTAATCAACTAGAGCTTAATATCTTGCGACAAATGAAAGGCACAAGGGCAATTTGCATAGTCTTTTGGAGATAATGTGCAAATGATCGCGAACACGATCGCACAGACTTCATTCAAAACTCCGATTTTACTGGCTGTGAATGGAATCGATGCGGAATAGAAAAATGCTAAATAGCATTTGTGGTCATTGAAAATGATAAAACAACCAAGAAAATTGCTTGTGACGACCTTCCTGCGGCTATGAATGAATGAGTTTTCTCGGTTACCTTGCAGCAAAGCCTACGAAAACGCAAGCTTCATTGATTTTACACACTTTTCATTCATAATTAAGTTGCAGTGGGTTTAATGCTGATAGAAGTGAGCAATTGTGTTTTCGTATGTGTAATTCGGTGATTCAGAGTTTGAGATGTGTTTTCAAATAAAATTTTCAAATCGGTAGATAAAATCGAAGAACAAAAATGGTCGACTGCCAGAAAAATAATTTATTTGTGTGCTCATGCAATGATGGTCAAGATCATTTATTAGAAGACTAACTGACTTATAAAAACCTTGGCACCATCCACAAATTCAAAGTAATCGTAGAAGCTATCATGCACTGCCTCCAAGCAAGGGAAAAAACGCTGGTTTCCAAAATCTTATCTTCTCAAAGAGCGTTCTAGATAGTAAATGTTGTAGTTTCCAAATTTTCTTACCACCGTTACTTAGTTCGATGTTCACATTTTATTTAGATATCGTGGTGTACGACGTTCTGCGGTAGCCGCTCTTCCTGAGTTGTCTCAGAGTCTAACGGATTTCAGAAGATTGACCCTTGATCCCAACAAGGGGGGCATTAAGAAGCAGTTGAGTCAATTGATACAGTCCGAAAATAACATTCAGCATCAAATGGCTGCAATGACTACCTCTAGCCCTAATGCTTCATCTCGAGATTCTGTAAAGGCACACTGTCCAACTGGCGCGATGAGACGCCCCGGGAGGGAAATGTCCACACAAGAAGTGACTAGGAGAGACCGCCAGTCAAACTGTCGGGATTTACGGTTTTCAGCGCAGATAGCTGCAAGCAGGCCTGCCCATGAGTTTGACGAGCAAATGGAAGAAGCAGCCTTTCTATGGGAACCATGATCCTCAACCCACCTGGCTGGAATCAAACATGAACATGTGTTAGGAGACTATGGCGAAGAGGCATTACCTAGGCGGAATGATCAAACACCCAGAGACAATAGATTGGCTTCGGACAGGGTCACCACTATAATACTGGTCACTGCCTTGTAGCAGCTCATGCCATGAAAATGGGACTGCTAACCAGCGACACCTGTAGGAAGTGTCAAGAGCTGGGACTCTCAGAAACAATCCAACACCTTCTGTGGCACTGCCCGGCACGGGGGAAAACTAGGCAACGCTGCTTCGGTGAGCCCTGGCTGGTGGATCTCTCACATGTAGCGGAGCAGAGGCTGAAGGACATACTTCAGTTCGCAAAAAAGTCCGGGGCCTTCGATGGCGGTTTGAACTGAACTTTCCTTCTCCAGGACCATTTATCTGGTATCGCTATGGACCAAATGGGTCTATGTGTGGCCCTGTGCCAGCCAGTTAAACCTAACCTTACCTATCGTTAAGTTCGTATAACTCTCCAAAAACGTTATAGTGGCATATCTGACTAAAAGCTCTAACTCTTCCAGATATTTTGCAGCCTTCGCCCGTGAAGCAAGTAATAAGTCATAAGGTCGACTGAGCTTATAATTACATTTGGTATTTTTCAATAAATCCGAGTCAAATATGAATCCTGGCTTGGCCCAGCATGGAGGTTTCTAGCAAGTTCGATAACAGGACAAAGGTGCTTTTTATGTATTTGACTGGATTTAGGTAATAATGCATTCTTCCACTATTTGGGCATCGATATGGGCTTTAACTAAAAATTTAGTTTCTGAATTCAGTAACAGATATAATTTCTTCATTTAAATTAAAAGAAGAGTGAATATTTAGCTGCAAATGGGATGACTATTGCATACGCGATAAGCATTTAATGTCACAAAGACATATTTTTGGTGGATTTTTTTCGAGTAATAACTAAAACTCACTAAGACTAAATTTTAAGACTTGATGTGGCAAATTTTTTATCCATCACCATCTAATATATTAAGTACTATTTTATGTTTTACATGTTTACTCAAATTGAATAAGATTCAAGAGAACGAAAAACTACAAAATTTGACACAAACTTCTTTTTTTTTTAGTATATGAAAAGTAAGTTTAGAGTAACGTGATTTTCTTCGTCTCTTCTAAGTTTCTGCATTCGTCCAGTTAATTTCTTCACTGAATAAAATTGTTTCCAAAATGCTTTAGAAGAGAAGTTCATTTTTCCATGGTCAGAATTATTTTTGTTTTAATATATGATGGTCCAGGTGGAAACCATCAAGTTAGTCTTCAGGGGTGGTGGTAAAACGTACAATGACTTAATTATATTTGACTTTGTTAGTGCTAAATTTGAAAAAAATTCGCGAGGCTTATGACACTTACATCAAGATAACGAGGGAAAATGTAATCCACGACCCAAAAAAATCTTTGAATTTGTTATTCATCATCGATGTTGTATTCGCAGACGGTTTAAAGAAACTTTTTAATGCACCGCATCCATCAAACTTATAACTTTCTATCTCTGATTCAGTTCTGACAGCTTTTGTCAGCCACATTGATTATTACGTGAAGAAATACGTAAAGTTACTTTGAAGTTCGATTGCTACAAAGGTCCTGGATCTGATCTTCTTCCTCCGACTTTTTTTTGCATAAGTGTGAAGAACAGCTAGTACAGTAGGCGACAAAAGTCTACATATTTTCGATGCTTGACTAGCCCCATGGCACTAATTGAACAAGTAATGATGTAGTCTTGTATATAATCTATTTTCATTGACATGTAACAAAAAAATCTTTTCTGCAATACAAAATCTTTCCTCCGAAAAACAATAGCACTGACAAAAGTCTACGTACGATCATAAGATCCACCAAAAATTTCATTAAGGAATTTACATTTCATTTCAAAACTTAATATTAATATTTTCGTGGCCCACCATGGGCATCTATAACTGCCTGCAAGCGTCTTGGCCTTGATGCGACCAAATTTTCTAACTCGTTATGCGTTATTTGACCCCTTTTTGCAATGAGCCTTTCTTTTACCATTGTAGCACTTCTAATGTCGTGTTTTCTTATTTTTCGATCCAGAAGCTCAAAAACGTGCTCTATGACATTCGAGTCCGAACTTTGTGGAGGTGTATTCAGCTATCTTGGAGCATAATATAATAGCCAGTCCTTCACGATTTGAGCGCTGTGCTTGGGATCATTATTTTGTTGGAATATCCAGCTCTCACCAAGGTCCAACTTATCGACCGATTCCCTTAAATTGTATTGCAAGATAGTTTTGTAGAGATGGCGATTCATTACACCATCAATGAACACAAAATTTCCTACACCCGACGCTGCGACAGCACCCCAAACTGTCACATTGCCACCGCCATGTTTGGTGTTTCGGGTCCATTCCCGTGTTTTTCTTTCTCCAAACTCTAGCTGTATCGTCACTTCCGAATATGCTATACTTCGATTCATCGGTGAATAAAACCTTCTTCCAAAAATCAAGTCCTGTGTGTAGATGCTTTTTGGCAAATTCTAAGCGAAGTATGCGATTTTTTAGCTTATAAGGGGTTTTTTGGGTGGTGTTCTGTTGTGATAACCTTTCTTGTTCCTCTTCGTTTTGCTATGTCCTCCGTCAATTTTGTGGCATGCGCCTTTGGGTTTCGGTTCACTTGTTTCAAAATAAAGGAAACATCTCAGGTTACTTCCGGTTGTCACGCTCATATTCGAAAATTGTGACAGACACTGTATCGAAAATAACAGGGTCATTGCCATTTTGTCTTCAATTCCAAAACTTCTTGAAGAGGTTGCCTGCAATGAGCTCTCTCCATTTGTTAGCTCACGTCTGAACGAACACCGGTATGGCTTTATGAAATGTTGCTCAACTACCACGAATTTGGCAGTTTTAGTCTTAGACATTCTGAGTAAAACAGGGAAATAATACCAAATTGATGCAGTTTACACTCACTTCAGCAAAACTGATCTATTTTAATTCAAAAGACACAAAAATTCAGATTCATTGGTCTTTACTTTGCTGAATCAGTTGCTACTTTCACAATCGGACACAATTTGTAAACTTTCAGGGACTTTTGTCGAAATATGTCTTTCATACCACCAGTGTATCATAAGGTAGAAATCTTGGCCCACTTCTTTTTAATATATTCATTTCTGATATATCTTGCTCCTGATAAATATGTCTAACCTAGTTTATTCAGCGGATCTCCGACTTTATCACTTCATTTAGTGTAAATCACTGATGCACTTTTTCTCCAATCTTGATTCACTGGATCATTGGTGCAATGAAAACAAGCTCTCCCTTAAGATTCATGAATGCCACGTTATAAGTTGAGAATTGCTCATAACACAGACTAGATAGGTCCAATTGTTTGTTAAAGGAATATCTACATTCACCACATATGCAACTAATGAGATGGTAAACGGATGCTGCAGGGTGTTCAACAGTATAATCAATCTGTATTTGCCAAACATTTTCAAATTTCAAATATTTACTATGTAGCGGCTATGATTTTGAGCAGCATATGCTGCAAGTTAACCCTGGCGTACTCCTCTGGTATGGATAGAATTTTAGAGAGTCTCAGGTACATTTTTATTCTAAAGATACGAAATGGTAAAAAATATTATATTAAAAATAAACATGGATATAACATTAAAAAAAATGTCATGAATATAAATTTTGATGCAATTATTTCCACCAAAAATTATTGGAAATGTTTAATACGGGAGGTTGAACTTATTAGAAGTTGTTGGTTCATTTTGAAAATTATTTGCCCGAAATGATTGTTGAGTTGAATTTTTGCTGTTGAATTCCAAATTGGTATTTTTTTTTATTATTGGTTTATTTTTTTCAGTTTCCTAAAGATAGGTTTGAGGCAGAAGTTGCTCACTTGTGAATACGGTTTAGCGATTATTTTGACCAAAATAAATGTAAATCTAAAGGACAATATATTTTTGCCTTTTTTTATTTCTCTCTAATAGATTGCTGCTGGAATGCTACTTAATAATTAGGATACAAAATAGAAAATGTCATGAGATCCTCAAAACTATTATTAGAGTGTTCTCTAAAAGGATGCAAGCAACAAATTTCGTTCGCAATTCAAAAAAAATATCAGAAACTAAAAGCTACCAACAAAACTAAATAAAACCAATACCAAATAAACTATATTCGCAAGAATATTTAAGTATACGACCATTTTTTTTACAAAATAGATATATACCACATTTATTTCTATAATATATCGACCTCTAAACAAGTTACCTTGTTCGTCCTACATGCAGACCTGGCGTCGAGTTTTCACTTCTTGCCCAAGAAACGCCGAGCTATTTGCATACACAATATTTTCGATTGACGTCTGATAAAGTTTACAGTCAGTGTTAACGTTGTATTTAGGTCAATGGTTAAGTCAGAAAAATGGGATAAAAAATGAAATAAATTGGAAATCATAGTGTAATGTGTACCAATTTTCTTATTTTAAAAAAAATATCGATATTTGTCACAAAATTCAATATATCTAGCTTCGAAAGGAAAAATCGGTTTTTTTATTAAAACATAGTGTAATCACTACAAGCCATAAAACATTTAAAAAGAATTTTACAGTATCTAAATAAATTATTATATATTATCAATTCAAAATTGTGTGATCCCAGTATATAATTTTTCATTCGATGATGTATAATTTTCAAAATATAATTTTTTACAGTTAAATAAAAGAAATTCTTAGCAAGGTTCGACACATTTTTTTTCAAATAAAGATCAGCTTTAAAGATACTAGGCTGACTTTAATATTCTTTTCAAAAAAAGCAGCAACTCTTATCTGTTTTCATAATAAAGGGCACGCTACTAGATCCAGCAGATCAGGCTTCAAGATTTCTCACATGCAATTTAACCTATCTCGACGACAAAATTCTTTTATTTTCCCATAAGCGCGACAGATTTAATTACAACTGTCTTGTATGAATCAATGCCAGAATCGAGTTTTTGATTATTATTATTATTTTTTGTAACTGGAATTTCATTGCATCGATGCATTTTTATGATTTTCCAGTTCAGTTGTACCTACAAACCTACACTGCATTTACTACGTCTAGTCTGCTGGTCTGCACTCAGTTTTTGATACAGATGATTTTGATGTGAGTGGGGTTCACTGATTGCGTGCAACTGTATCGTAAAATGTGCCTGCATAAATTCTATATTTAGAAGTATTTTTCTGGAGTTTTGCAAAAGTGTACATGAATGCCGGACGATTTAGCTGATAAGTAAGTGAAATAATGAAATGGAAGCTGGATGTAGGTATGATGTATTGATGGGGATTGAATTTTAAATAAAGTTATTTTGAGAATGACTACGAGAGGATTTCTGCAGATGGTTTCATTTCGATTGGTGCAAGTGGTTCCACTGGTACAAGGAGATGTGATGAGCTCTAGAAAATGAAATTTTATGTTCTTACAAAGTATTGGCTAAAACTAAGAATAGATCTGAAGCAGGATTTGCAGTGACCATCTTTCATTGTGACCATCTTTCACTGCTGGTTTAGATAGTTTTCTAGCCATTTTTTTGTTGGATGGAGTTTGACAAATGAAGATTTTGTTGGGGTTGATCGTACTCTTAAAATATCTGAATTTCATTATAGGTTTTTTTTACAACTAAATCATAGGACGGCAAGCGCAACGGTTCGGCGCTGGGTTCAAGTATTTTCAACAGAGAAGACGAGCAAGCACCCTATTCCAAGCACCCTTTCCACAAAATCCTGGCCGACTATACTAAAACTGATTGACCTACAGTGGCTCACAGCTGAAATGATGTTCTCTCAAAAATGTCCTTTACTTTAAACTTTTAACATTTTTTTTATTCAAATACTTGTTAAATATTTAGTTGGATATCCTGATTGTTTCAATACCACTTTGAGGCGATCTGGCATTGAGTGCACCGACTTTTTGGTGTACTCTGGTGAAATGGCCTCCTATTCCTGTTGAACTGCTCTTTTAAGGTCGTCTTCACTGCTTATCGGATGTTTTTTTGATACCATCTTCTAGCTTCGACCATAATTGTTCGATAATATTTAGATCTGGTAACTGAGCAGGCGTTTTAATATTGTTTGGACAATTCCAAATCAACCACGTTTGCACTAGTTCTGATGTGTGCTTGGGTTCGTTGTCCTCATAAAACCGGATATTGTAATTGATGCGTAATTTTTCCGCACTATGCGGTAGATTATCCTTCAAAATAATCAAATACTGGAATTTGTCTAGGTTCCCCTCAATGAACACCAAGTTTCTCACTCCGGAAGATGTCATGCACCCCCACACCATCACGTGGCCATCGCCGTGTTTTACTATACTGCATACATTCGGTGGTTGAAGCTCAGCATATGATTGTCTCCACACATAACCCCTTCCATCGCTTCCGAAAAGGTTAAATTTGATCTCATCCGCGAAAAGAACGATATCTTAGAACGTTGTATCTTTTATTAAATGGTCACAAGCAAATTCCATTCTTCTTGGTTTATTTTTAGTACTAATATAGGATTTTTTCTGGGTACTTTTCCGTTAAAATTCGCATCCCTTCAGATTCCCTTTGCGGTTTCTGGGTTACAATTTTTATTAACAATTTTTTCCGCATCCTGCGCTAGTTTTGGATTGCTCAGATTGGGATTCTTTTTTCACCTGTCCTTCAATCCAGCGAGAATCGGAGAGGGGAAATATTTTATTGCACGCTGTTCTACCCTTATTTTCTATGCAATTTTCACGAGCAAACCGTTCAATTATGTGCTGGACTGTAGACTTTGATTTCCACGTGATTTTCGCTATATCTTTCCGAGTTATCCCGACCCATTTTCCAATAAACTGTTTATTCCTAATTCTACTGATCAGTCCAAATGATAACAAAGCTTCACTAGAAATACTTATCGCACTCAATGGCTAGAATAACAATGAAAATGAAGAAATGCCCAACACACACCGTTATATGTCTGCTCTTTAAATGGCGCGACATTTAACGATGAAATTTGGTGTTTATAATGAGCTTTTATTTTTTTGTGCTGATTGGAATATTTTGTTGTTGTTTTTTTTTCATTGGTAATAATAAACAGAACCACAAGCTGAAATATTTTGTTTGTTTGAAGAAAAGGATTTTCCATTTTCCGGGAGTTTTTAAGGGTTTTCCTCGTAAAAAGTACTCACATTATTTAAGCTGTGAGTCACTGCATCCCTTTTCATGACGGATGAAATATACGTAGCGTCGCACCTTTTCAGGGAGCAAGTCCACCCTATTTTTTATTGACCCACCCCAGTCGCGCTGAGCTAGCAAAGCGGCATCCAGCACCCGTCGGGGTTGAACTAACGGGGGCTTATGCGGACGAAAGGCCTTCACAGCCATTTCTGGGGTACACTGCTCCCAGGGCACTTTTCTTTTTTTATTGATTTGCCCTTTTGATGGTTTGCCAGCACACTTACCCTACTTGGCAGGCCCTCTACTGGACTTCGGTTCAGTTTAGGCGCCTGCAAGCAACTCCTTCTCACCTCTAAATCGCTACACATTCCATATTGCATTCAAAGAAAACATATGGAAGTTGACAAGGAGCTAAAAATTATTCTTGCCAATGCATATGAAGTGAACACACTTCAGAGGTTCTATTCATTGAGTTATACAATTCTGAGTGAATTTGAAAAATATCTTTCTTGATTTTCATTCTACACTTTTATTTCAAATTCAATTGGGTTGCTTAGTTTACACATATTGCATTGACTGTCTTGAAGGAATTATCATACTTCCATACTTCACAGTCTTGTGACTGATGGTTTTTCTGGGCTTATTGAAAGTAATTTTGATGCAAGCAATAGAACTTAAGGGGTTACATAGGTCTTGAAGGAAAAAAATAAACAACTTTTTCAAAAAATTGTATTTTCAAAACCAAAAATCTATTTTATTTGAAAGCTGTAAAAAAATTTTCAAGTAAAATTTTTTAAAATTGTTGATTTTCCTACAAATTTTTCTCGTCCAGCTTATTTTTTTTGCGGTAGGCAGAATATTTCGGTGCAGGTTCATCTGAAATCAAAAATTACTTCGTTCAATCACGAGCCAAGGGTAGAAACTATAATAAAATTTTTGAATTTTTGATTTCAGATGAACCTGCACCGAAATATTCTGCCTACCACAAAAAAATAAGCTGACTGGACGAGGAAAACTGCAGGAAAATCGACAATTTTCTATATTTTTAGCTGAAATTTTTTTACAAGTTTCTGAAATGCTAAACTTTTCCATGTGTGAATTTCAAATAAAATAGATTTTTGGTTTTTAAAATACAGTTTTTTTGAAAAAGTTGTTTTTTTTTTTCCTTCAAGACCTATGTAACCCCTTAACGTAAATTGTTTTAAAAAAAACTCAGGCGCATAGCTAAAACCACGAGGCATATTTATTTCCTTTGGGTTTTTTTAGTCGCTTATCTTAATAAAGGTTGCGATAGCTCAAAGTATAAGAAAACCTTTTTGAAAATCACGCCCCAAAGGGATGTGACTGCCTTCTAATCAAATCTAATCAAATTTAGATTGTAGGTCATGCACGTGCTTGAAAGTTTCGGGAAGTTCCACACGAAAATGGAGAAATGAATGTGGTAGCTACAACGTCAATTCGCATATCAAGTTGCTGCAGGATTGAAATTTTGAATGCAGCCTTTTTCAAAATATTAACGGACACGTATTTGAGTGTTTGTGATCATTTGGCCTAGAAAAAAGTGATAAGAGACAGGAAGAAGCGTGTCGCTTAAAAATTAAAAGCTTGTACCTTAAAAATAGAAAAAATAAGATCATCTAACACTAAGAACACTAAAAATACATCTTTAACATGAAAATTAGCATGTAATTTTTTATCGGACAGTACAATTGAGTCTGGAAAAATTCCATGACAAGGAGTTAAAAAATTATTCATTTTTCCATAAGGCGTCATAACTAGTAGCGGCGAGTTATTACAAGCAAGTCTGTGAATATCTATTTGTTTAAGATACCATACGTACTCAAAACTTTTTAGCAATTTTCAATTTTTTTTAAACTAGAAGAACACAAAATCTATATTTCGTTCATATTTATTAAACTTTTTTTTTCTATAAAACTTCAGTGTCCCAAGGAAAACCATCCCAGAAGCCAAAAACTTATATTTTTCACATTTTTCTCAGAACAAAAGCCCATTTGGGTCATTACTTTACTTAAAAATCGGTCGAGAAATGAGTTGTAAAGAACTATAAAACATCGATTTTTTTAAATATGTGTATGAATCAAGGATTTATTCCTATTCATAAAAAAAAAACTCAAAACTCAATCGTACATAGGTTATACCCGGTATGATTTTCAAAAGCCTTTCACTAGCCATATCAAACTCTTTGAGCGAGTGGTGGATTTCGTAAATTCCACTATAATTTACCCTCAAATAGATAGGTTGACTATGCATAGATTAATATGACTATGGGTGTCTTACTATACATGTACACCATTCGTAACATTTAAATACTCGGGTCAAGATGAAACGCATTACTCAAAAATCTAATTTGAATATTTTTACGGAAAATTCAAATAAATTTTTATTGAGCGTGCTATGCAAAGATATACTTTTACATAGATATGTGTAGCAATTCAATCTATTCGAAAAGTTCATTCAGACATCTATCTGTAATCAGAAGTAGATCATGTGGGTGAAGCGATCTGAAGGTGATTGTTAGTTATGGAATGGATTAGTACAGGAATGATGAAACTGAAAGCTGGTGGATTTAATATTAGGTTGAGTTTGATTGGTTACATCATAGTGGGAAATATGTGGCATGAGGGTTAAACATACCAAAATAAAGTGAGCTGTGATTTAAATACATTAGTACAGATTGCAGCAAACTCGGTCACAACCCGATTTATTGTAAATTTTAACTAAAATAACCGATTCCAAATCCACGAAAATCTTATTCGTCATTTTTAAAAGCAATTTCGTGTATCTAAAACCGTACCTTCCATACGTAGCCCATATTTCAATTCAATCAAAGACTGCACCCTCCCGACCAAATCACATTTATACTCATGCATACACATACGAATATATCTAATCTCGTAGGAACTTCAAAGTTCAGTTGATATTTTTAGAAAATTAATTTCGAATGCCCATCAACGGAACTCCGACTATCTCATCTCGTGCTGCATAAATTTGAAGGGAATTGCCTATTTTTAACGTTTCCGCATTAATCTGTAGCAAAAGTAGCAAGCGCATTGATGTGAAAACGACCGTCCAACGAACCGACATGATACCATCATCATCATCATCAAACAAGATGATAGACTTATCACGGAGATGCTTCTCAATTGGATTGACGAAAAATTAATAACTTTGCAGAGATCTCGGTCAGCGACGTGTAATGAAATTAATTAAACGGATGAATGCATGGTCAGGTGAACAGTTGCACTTGTGAGAAGAGAATATGCAATCTAATTTGGAGGTAACAGCGATGCAGCGAAATGAAGCCAGAGATAATTTAATAAATTCTGAAGTGTATGAAAGACATAGTAGAATGATTTTCAAATATTAAATTATTGAATATTTTATTCTATAAACACCCAAACAACAATCATCTGACATTCTGCACGACTTGAAAGAATAGGCAAACCATTTTGGAAAACCGTATTCGCTCAAAGCAAGTATGTAGCGCCGAAGGCGTCAAGAGTTATGCGACAAAAGTCCGCATCAACAAGTTTACAAAACACGTTTTCAGTCCTTCTTATGGAATTGCAAAACTATACTAATTTATTTGTTAGCTTGACTTCAGGGGAGACAATTCAAACATTCAACCATTCATATTCATGCAGACTGCGAAAGAATTCCGATCCTATCCATAAACGCTGAAGATCGAGGCCCACGTGTATCCATGAAGCCCACAATATACAGTTTGTGGGTCTCCTAGAGCAGCAACTTGTCTCGTACTTTGATGAGGTCTTATTTTTCCAATTATCATGTAATAACTCCACATCTATATAAATCTGTGAATAGATGAGTATGTCACCATTGCATAAATTATACTAGCACAATAATCCAAGTTCTATCAATACAGGGTTACATGTTTTTGGAAGAAGCGAGCGAACAAAAAGTGCAAGACGAAAACTTAATCGTCGCATAATTGACTTTGATTTAATTTTAATGACAAATGCTTGCCGAAGAATAAAACAGTTTCATATAACTACATATCGTACATTTGCTTGAACATTAGTTATTATAACTAGCACCTCCTTTTCGACCGTAAAAGGGGGGGACTTGTTGTGATTGTTTGTCTGTTTCAAGATCAGGATCTGTTGTGCGACATATATTTGTGCAATTGAAAAAAAATCAACTAGAGAATATTTAATAAGAGAGTAATTACTAGCTTAATTTAGTTTGATTCGAGTTTAGATATTGAGGTCACTGAAGCCCACAGATTGTTTGATTTCAACGTATATGAATTAAATGAACAAATGGAAAGTTAAATATTTCAAGGTTAGGAGATTGCGTTTCTACTGCTTACTTTGAGTGTATAGTTTTTCATAATTTTTTATTTGTTTATTCTTTTAGTTCCTACGCAATTAAAAAATATGGTTTTTGTGCCTTTGTCTTGAAATGCAGAAACATTTCATTATATGCAGACTTCGGAGCATTGTAGGTCCTTTGTAAAATAGGAAGATACGGAAAAACTCTGATCATTTGCCCACAACTCAAGTACTGCGTAACTCGAGGGACTTCCGTTTTATTTCAAACCAAGGCAATAGCTCTTCAAATGAACTTATAACAAAAAGAGAATAATTTGAGAAATACAAGAAAAAACGAGGAACTGCTTGCCCCATACGAGCGTTTATTTTTTGCTCGGGGTACCTGAAGTTTTTTAGCTCTAATCAGAGATTTTCCTACACCCCCCTAATACTCACCCTAGAAAGAGCAACAGATGATTTAGACAATCAAATCATTTTCTTTCAATCACTTTCGAACGTAAGATCTGAATGTCCAATCTTACATCATTATAACTGGACAGATTCGATTTGAATGATTCAGAACACAGAAAAAATCACTGAATTAAGTTAATTTCTAGAAGTGGCAGTTAGAATGACCTATGTATCTAAAATAAGGTTAGAATATATTAAATTATGTTGGGAAAACCATATAATATAGTTGGGAAAACTTTTGAAAGACTGAACTGTAACGAAAAATGGCTGAAACGTGACGTTATCAGCCAACCTATTCTTTGTAAAACTATTGTAACTATCGACTTTACTGAAATTTTATCGCCTTTTAGCGAAATTGAATGAATCTCCAGTTTGAAACTGTCAAAGTTCTTCATCCTACAAGAACTGTATTTTATTATTAAGCTACCTATTCTGTGGACATTCAAAATTTTTTTTTCAAAAGAACTTACGACCGGATTTGACGGATTAGATCAAAATAAAATTTGCAGGATGCATTGGTCTTAAGTAGGACCAGGTGTGATTAGAGTTTTGTGAATATACTTGCAATTGTGTAACTCTTGAACTAAAATTTTGAAGCAAATCTCAACCAAATAAAAGCTTTCGGCCTTATAGTTTCCAATGATTTCAGAATTAGGACAAAGTTACCAAAACCGGTGATTTTTGTCATTTTTGGACAGAGGTGTGCTAAGATCGATTCGCATATAATTCAAGATATAACCTTAAAATAAAAAATACGCAACAAACATTTAAATTTTCAAGTCGTGACGGGTAGTAGCCTTTAAAATCGTTCAGCATCTATGTATAAATTCTGAAGCAGTCTTCGGATCAAAACAAAATCCACTGGATAGGTTGGTTTGAAAATGAAGTAGCTAAAATATGCTTTTCGTGGCAGTGATCGGACGATCTGACCACTTTTTTTAATGATATATGCTGAATTAAATGCCAAATACTCGTACCCGGTCGTTAGTATGTAAAAGTTATTTTGTAAGCATTTCAAGGATATAAAATCATTTCCTCTGCTTTTCCTTGAAAACTTTCTAGTGGTTCTTTTACCATAAAGTTTGTTTTCTGGTTAGCGACAATTGCAACTAGAGACTTGATTAGCACATTTACATTTTGGGTTTTTTTTCAGTTAACGTTTTTTATGTGTAGAAAAAAATGTGCTATAAATATTCTTTACTAAAAGAAATAAAAATAACATTTTAGCTTCCTTCAGTGCTAATATAATTACTAGATAACTTTGTTTCATACACCCCTCCTAAAATTTTGAACACGCCCCCCAGGAAAAATTCCTGAGAAAACCCCTGGCTTTAATATTTCCCGAGATTGTTGCAGTATAGAGTTTGTGCGTCTGAAAAACTTGACCAACCTGAGATGGAAGAAATGACAGGCTGGCTGATGGCTAAAGCCCTTTTTAGACATGAGTCCATGCGTCCACGGGTCCATGCGATCTAGCGTGTTTTGCTTACACGAGTCAATTCGATTTTGTTTATATAGGCGGCTCTAAAGCGAAGGTGGTGGAGTATGCTGATCCATGTACAATAGATTTTATAATGATTTCTTTCACTCAGTGGCATGTGTGGATGATTCGTTGATGATCATTTAAATATATGTTTTGTGGATGATTATTTTATTATATGATGATGTGGATAATATTTTTTGCATCCTTACGTGCATGACTATTACGAAAAAATTTGAATGCATATGAATATCTAGACACAAACATTTATATGTAGGTATATATAGTCATATGCATAAATATAAACAATTTTCAGTTACCAATTTATTTGTACGGAGCAAAAAAAACATCATTATAAGCACTTATCGCCTTAGCCCCGCCCACAAAAAAAAACTGGATTTGAGTTGTTATTGATACTCATGTCTAAAAAGGGCTTTTTATTTTTCTATTGTGATTTCGGGAGGAGCACGCGGAGTTGTAAACGTTGCCGAACTCGGATCAGTGCTGCCATATTAGGGAATTTAACCCTAGATTTAGGGATATTTGAAAAATTTCAAGGGAAAATTTGATGAGATGTGTCATAACGAATCACGAAGACTTCAACCTGTTCAACTCTTGGCTAAAGCAACAATGATGATATTTGAGCGAATCTTATCTGAAATTAAAAAGAGGATTGACAGTGCTACCACGTTGAATTTGAATTTTGCATTTCTCAATGGTACTGAAATTTTCAATATGTCAACTGAAGAACCGCAGAAGCATCGAGCAGATCTTGGATGAAAATACGAGCAAGATTTAAGTAAAGTTGAATTCTGCGAGGAATTCTACGTTTTTAAAGAGATATAAAGTTATAAAAAATGCTGGGCCTTTCAATCTCTTGCAACAGATCTATACGCATGATTTGCAGGATGCCTTTCCTAATATTATTATTGCTCTGCGAGTTTACTCTACGTTTCCTACTACATATGCAAGCTGCCAGCGAAGTTTTAGCAAACTTAAACTTATTAAAAATTATCTACGATCGTCCATGAGCCAGGAACGTTTATCGAGTCTGACAATATTAGCAATAGAAAATCGAACTGCTCATGAGATTAATTATCACAAGGCTATAGATTTGTTTGCATAACAAAAGGCTTGAAGAGTAAAATTGTAATTTCAAATTACTTTTAATCTCACGTTTTATTTCATACCCTATCCTTTCCTATTCTAATTAAAATATATGTCCGACACGTTTATGTATTTTGGAAAAAATATATGGCTAACAGAGAGAGAGCTGAGTAATGTGCACCAATAATTTTTTTGGTTCAAAATATGGCTTGTTGGAAAGGGTAATGTGCAGAAACATCCTGGCCAAAAACGATAAAAAGGATCATTACAGTGTCCTTTATCCTTAAATATTTCAAAATGCACACCAAAATTTGAAAATGGAACTCGTAAAAGTACATTTGTGAGAAATTTTTAAAGGTACGAAATACTATAATCGCCAAAGAACATTTAAAGAAAATGGTACCGACACAAGGTGAAACTTACAATATATGTTGGATATGAAATAACTCGATAGTGACTCTGCGTTTTTTTTTCTCGCAAAATCAAGGTTTTGTATTCCTCAGTTATGAGCAATTATTTTTATGATTTTTGTTTTTAATGGGAATAGTACTTCGATTTTTTCTGTAACTAACAGACCTAACACCAGAATATAAATTGTTTGCAATAATTGAGAAAATTCATTTGTAAGCAATCATGAAAATAAAGAAAGCAAATTTCTTGTCATGAACAATTAGGATTATTTTGGGTTTTCCCTACATCTAGGGTTTCTCGTACATATTATACTGTACATATATTTTCAATTGTTTCCTTTGTTTGTCTATTTTGCATATTTTTACAACAATTTACAATGCCTGTAGTTTAAATTGATTTCAAGAAGTTGCTTCCAGGGTATAGATCGGAAATGGTTGAAGTTAAGGAAAGTCGTGGGTTCATATCGACAAAAAATTTAGTCAAATGGGCATTCTAAGCAGAAAGTTAAAAAATTTTACTAGCGTACTGCACAAAAATGTATTTAAAATAAAGCAGGAACCACCCACAGAAGAAACAAAAACAAAATAATGAATTATCTGTAGTAAATAATATCAAAGAAGAATATTCAAAAGGTAAAGAAAAGGAAACAAAGTTTTTAATTATATCACTCTTGCCGATGAATTTATTACGTGCCAAACATTTTTAAAACATAAAATTCTTTCGTATCATATTTTGTAAGTTTTACCTTGTTTCGGTACAATTTTCTATAAAGTTTCTTTGGCGGTTATAGTATTCCACTCCTTTAAAAATTTCTTACCACTGTACTTTTACGAGCTCCACATTCAAATTTGGCACATTTGTAGCTTATTTAACTGAATACAATATATAAAAAAATTAAGAAAATCAAAGGTGCGTATTTTGAAATATTCAAGGATAAAGGACACTGTAATGCTCCTTTTTATCCTTTTTGGTCAGGATTTTTCTTGCACTATTTTTTCCGGAATACCTACACCTTATTCTTTCCAACAAGCAATATTTGAGGGCTCTGCGTGAAGTAGAAGATTTTATACAATTTTTTGAATGTAACACGAACCGACGTTTCTCAAAAATTTCAAGAAGCCATATTTCCGCAAATATACCACATTTTCCAAAAATATTTCATTTTCGATAATAAACTTATCAGTCCTTCTGGATAACAAAATATTTCCTAATTCCAAGGAGGTGAGTTCAAAAATTTTCTAAAAATTGGTCGATTTTCTATGGAATTTACCCCCACAAGTAATCCCAGTGCATGAAAAAGCTAGTACCTTCTTCGAAAAAAAAATGTTAAGTTAAGCACATAAGACAAAATCAAAGAGATCAGAGAAGCACATTCGAGTCTTTGAGTAAAAAAAGTTTGAAAATTTGATTTTTCGATCAGCCCGAAATCGTCAAAGATAACAAAGGACAACAACTGTCTGTTGATTGCTAGATAGATGAACATTTTCGGCTTTGTTTCACGCTGCTCTTTTAGTGATACCTATCAGGGATAACAAGCAACGTTTGCCAATGCGAATTATTCGCATCATTCTGAAGTACTCTAATTTCGTTTCGACGATTTTTTGATCCCTGCTGAAAAAAAGTATCAACATTAGCCATAATTATGCCCACGATATAATTTTCCTCAAAAAAACAACCGTTAACCTCCAATACCTGTATCCCTTTTTTTTGAACCACTTATAACTTAATTAATAGAAATTTCGAAAAAGAACCTTGTCATTAGCCTCTAATTTTTAAGTGATTTATGTGTATTGTACGTACTTTCTCTTAAGCAAGTACGTACAATACACATAAATATGTTTACTAGTAAATTAACGTGATTTTAAATGAATTTTTCCCCAAACTAATTTCACTACCAAGCCATGGGCTATGCTTTTGTTTTTTCGTCTGTGTGATATTCAGGGTTGACTCTCGGTCAAATCGTTTTTGTGTACCTGCAAAGGAATACCTAAATAAGTAAACAGTATTTAATTTTTTGTGTCTTAGCTTTGTACTTCCGAAGTTCCAAGTTTTGGATATTTAGTACTAGGCTTCATAGAAGAGGTTTCATTATATTGTACTTTTGGTGTAATTATTTTGATGTCTCCTGGTATTTATTTTCTGTTTAGAAATTGACTTGAAACTATTTAAATGTTTTGTTATTTCTGACTTTCCCGCTACAGGTACCCACTAATTTGAATTTTTTTCTTTCTTCAATTCTATTATTCTATAATTATATTTTTCCTGGATTTTATTGCATTTCGATTTTATTACAATTGACTTTTTACCGACGTTAATGACTTGGCAGTAAACTGGGTTTTAGGATTAGCAACGAAATTTGATATTGAAGACAAGTGGACGGTAATTAAACTTGTACGTATTTCGTGGTAATATGAAAATGTTTAGTGTAAATATCCTCCAATAACAAATCAGTCTTGAGAAGTTATTTTCAAGTAGTAAAATTTAAAGTTATTTCAATAAATACCCGAAACATTTTCCTGCTACTTCACTTGAGTTAGATCAATCTTCCGCACAAAGAAAAAAACAGTTACAAGGAAAATTGAAAATCATGGACAACATTCCGGTTCGTCAGCACAATCGTACAAAAGTTTGCAGCCCAATTCAGCAAGCAGCCATTTCAATTAAGCGGGATATTACTCGAGAGCTGAATAAAAGGCCGAAAACTCATTCTGGAAACGGTTTGGAGATCTCATCGGATTTCGGCGAAACTTTGATGAATTTGGATAGCCAACTGATGAAATATAAGAAGAGCCACGAAAAGGAAAATGTAAGCCAAAAATTAAAGACAGCTGATAGTGCCAAATCCACAACTCAAAGTCCATCTGCATTGCATATAGAGCAACCGCGCAAAACAACGATGTTCATCGGGGATACGAACCTCAAAGGTAAGAAATCAACGAAAAACGTAAATTCATCAGTTTCGAATAATAATAAAATCAAAAAGTGTTCAAACCCCAAGGTCAGTTATGAAGAGTGGACCGTTGATTTGGTTTCAAATAAGTACGGTGTTGCTCAAGGCAGAACTGATTGTTTGAAAATAAAGTTCAAAAAAGTCAAACAAAACGTTGCCAATAAGAACACTGATTTGAAGGAAACCAAACAAAACGGTGAAAATGATAATGCTAATTCAGAGAAAGACAAGCATAACGGTCCAAACTACGGGACTACAGTGGAGACAGAGATCGCATGCACTGTTTCAGAATCGAGCGACACGAAATCGAAGGAGCACAAGACCAAACCGCAGAGACCGAAGCACATTCGAGAGCGTTTGACTCAAAAAAGTTTCAAAGTGAAACCAGTTATAGTGCCCCAACGTCCTGAGAACGCAATAAGGAAACAGCAGATAAAAGCAAAGCTTGCTTTAATCGCGGCGCGTCAAAAGGAAAAACCAATTGACTCGGAACCCGTCACGAGTGCTCTGACTACTCCGAAAGGAAGTCGCCCAGAGCCGCCTCCGAAGCCAATTGTCAATGATACAAAGCTAGAAGCTTTCGTTTTCAAGAAACGGGAGGAATACCTAGCGAAATTGAAGTCGCGGCCGGAACAGCGCAATACAATTTTGGTCCCGATCCCGTCACACAATCAATTAACAGGTCACAGCTCAACATCGAAGACTAGTGTGAAGAGTGAGTTGGAGCCAAGCTCGTCCGACTCGACCTCTAGCTCAAGTTCGTCTGACTCCGAATCGAGTTCATCTGGATCAAGCTCGTCCGACTCGGATTCAGAAGAAGAAATCTCTCATTCACCAATCCTACCAATTGCATTATCGCCTGCTTCACTCGCACGGGACAAGGCATTGAGCGAGTCGTCGGATGATGATTGTTAAATGATATGTACGTTAAATTAAATTGTAAAAAAAATGTATTGTAAATAATATAGAGTATAAATAACGTAACTGTGTATTTTGATATTTTTTAACTTTGGATTTTCAGCTTATTAAATTGAAGTTAGTAGATACTTATTTAAGGATGCCATTCATTCAAGTAAAGCGAGTAGAGTGATTGTGAATCCCCACTAATAGATGATAACTCAAATCGTTTCCGGCTGGATTCCAACCAGGATCGCAAACGCCAACAGCTCATTTGGTTACAAAACCTACTAAATATTTGGCAAGGAAAAAGATGTATAGATGCATTTAGGGAGTAGGACCTTATGAAAATTAAAACGAACGTGGTGAAATTTACAGGACATGTTGGTATTAACAAGGACTAGGTCTGATAGAAGAATTGAATTGCAGGTAGCCTTGTGACAGTGGTGCCATCTTGAAAATTAACTGCCAAAAAACTGCTTTTTGGTCTATAACTTCCGATTCAGCCAACAAATTTTAACGAAATTCACACAGTACTTGAACTTTACTTTGAACCACATTTATTAGAAATTTGGTTGAAAAATTAGGATAAATTTGCCCGCTAAGGTAATTTTTGTCACCTGAACCTTGCAAATTTGCTCAGCAAAATAAAGCTTTTTTCCCTATGATTTCCAATTCAGTCATGAAATCAACACGAAATTCATGTAGTAAACGTCGTCGGAATTTCGTAAAAAAATTACGAAAGAGCTACCAGCTATGGTCAATTTTGTAATTTTTTTGCATTTCTTTACTAAGCACTGTTGTCTTTAACTTTCAAATGGGAATGATCCTCCAATGGCAATTAACAACAAATATTAACGTTTCGAAAATGTGAAAAGTTTTGAGAGTGGTAACCCTAAAATTATTCTTACCCCTATAACTTCTAGTGCAGTCATTCAATCGAAACGAAATTCACAGGGTTAGTTTCAAGGGTGTAGACTACATAGCAACTGTACTACCTTCTCACGAAGAAATATCAAGTTTTAAGCTTTGACCTACTGAAGCTTAGTTGGATTCTCATAAGTCTCTAAAGGCATCTTGTACTATTTACGGCTGTAAACTTGGAGTCTGCGATCTCACATCGTATCCTGGATTTACTTTGGCCTGTTGAAACCAAATCTCCTGTGCGAAGCAGTAGTCTGATAGCCAGATGGTAGAAAAAGTACGTAGTTTAGCAGCCTTACTATTTATGGAAACCCCAACAGAAAGACTGCTAGTGCTACTTTACTGGTACTTCAATTGGCTCTTATGTAATCAGATATTTGGGGCGAGTTTGTATTTTCACTGATAGCCAAGCGGCTATACAGGAATTAGAATCTCCTCGAAGCTAGTCCTCAAACACCGCACGCTTCTTAGCGAGATCTCGAAACATTCAATGATGCAGCTATTTTGGGTGCCAGAAAAAGGGATATTAACATACACTACAAGACAGACGAACTGTTAAGAGCAGATACACTTTTGCCCGAAGGTGTGTTGAAGTTTCTCGTTTGGTATTCCAATGGGTTCAGGTCAACTCAACATCAGGCAAAATCACCTAAATGACGCTATGAAGTCCTGAGTGGAAGGACCTTCCCATGAGATCGTATGACAAATGAGTGTGTCCTGAACTAATGAACTACTCAAATTGGGAAGAGAATTCCTTATCTTATACTTCTTTGCACACAGTTGCCATTGTGCATCGTCACATTGTGCGCTGCGTTGACGGATCTATGAAGCGACGCTTCAATGGTGAGTGTACCTAACTTTCATCATTTTAAAGGCTTGTTTGGCGTCATCATATTTTTGATTTTCTGTTTGATTAACTATGTATATTTTTTACATAGTCAATGGCCAATACCTGGATAACGATGAGCTTTAAAATCGTACTGGAGGGATTGTTATTTTGAGGAATCCAACATATAAAAAGAATGTTGAAAACTTTATCACGCTTTGTCACCTTTGTTCGTTTTCGCTTTGTCACCTTTGTTTCGACGACTGATCAAAGTTCTGCCACTATGATAAAGTGAAATGGGAAAGGTAGATGCCTCCAATTTTTTTTTTACATGTATGGGTGGTTTAACTCGTAAAATGAAGTACCAGCCTATGGAAGCAACTAGGATCAAAAAACATTGAATGATTGGTTGGAAAATTGTCGAACATTCTGTAGGTGATGTTGTATTTTATTTTATTGTTCATATTTGGTATGACCAAATTAATTAAGGATATGATTAAGTCTCGTGAAGGATTCTCCTAAAAAATGGTAGCGTATATGATCCGTTTTTCGTTCTTTCTCATGCTCGCCTTTCGAATCAGGCATCATCGTTTGCGTGTGAACAACTAAAAGTATCTTCATTTAAGATTCCTTAACCCTTTCGCGGGCATGGCATATTACAGTCAATCTAAAGCTCATTTGAGTTTTGAAAAGATATGGAAAAACCGGATGAAAAAATGGTGGTTTTTTCATGCAATTACAAAAAGGGTACGATTCGCTATAAAGAAGAATTCGCAATTAACTTGGATTTTAGATTTGTATCTTTTAAATGTCTTTGAAGAAGTTAAAGCCCCGGTTTTTAAAATCCCTGGAGATACAAGGCCATGAATCTTATTGACACAATTTGCCATTTTTTTGATTTTGATTTTACGAAGGATTATTTATTCTCGGGGAGATTGTTAAAAAAATTGACTCAAATTTGATTGACAAGACCAGCAGTGGAACTAATTTTTCCCCACTTGTACACACTAATTGTTGATAAGGTTTCCACTAATCTGTACTGGTTTGTAGCGGAAAACTTTTTTTTGTGAAAAATTGAAGAAAAAAGAGCGCTTCAACTGTAGGCCTTTTAAGTTCACTGGCTTTCTGTTTGCTTTTTCGTCAAAAATAGTGAGAGAACTCTGAGTTGCATTTAGAAAAACTCAAGTCTTACACGCACAGATACTAAGGCTCTACTGAGTCGGGTAGGCAAATAGATCAGACTTTGTGTAGCAATTAGGTCAGTTAAAGTTGCCAGTTGCACTCAATAGACCAACTTTGATCATACCGCAATACTACTTGCTGAAAATGAAGCTGTTATGGCTTGTTATGGTCCCGCTATGACTCTTAAGGTATATGAAGTGAAATTAGAGCGAATTTCGACTAGCATTTTTAAGGATTTAAGGACAGTGTGCTTAAAGTAAATGAATTTCGTTTATAAGCCAGCTTCAAGTTTCATGCATTCTATTGAGAAAAGCTGATAAGACGCTATGAGTGGCTAGAGGACAAAGTATTACAATGCTTAAAATCATTTGCATTTTGCTTTTTATAAGTCATGTTAACCTGTATTGTAGATTTTAAGCGTTCTATCGTATGAGAAAAAAAACCCCGGAAAAAATTAAACTTTCCAAAGTTTGGTTGATTTATTTTCTCGTCGATTTTGAGTCGAAACGAAAATTTTAGGTTCAATGGTTGACATTTATTTTCGCATAGCATTGCTTTGCTCAATGTTTTCAACCCATTTTACTAATGATTACAATATGCTTAGAGCTATTCAAATTTCTATTTGAAAAGCTTCAAGGTATCAGGAAGTACCTATAAAATATATTCATTTCAATTAACAATACCACTATTTTAATCCACTTATAGCCATCAACACACGGTATCTAACTTTTTAATCATATCGAAGCACAACTACAACCGTAATTGCATTCATTCTCTATTATCCAGGTGCGAATAGATTGTAATACTAACCTCCATAACAATCTTCGTCATAAGTGCACCAGGTCCATAGATCATGTGCTCGAAACAAAAGGATTATCGGTCAAGTGTGCTGTCAATGTCATCCTAACGAATAGACAACGATAATTTTCAAGATAATACTCGCATTCAAGTCGTATCGGTTGCCACTTGCGGAAATGTAGTGTTTTTTTGTATGTGATATCGTTTCTTATGCAAATACGTAAGAGTCATTGAAAAGATGGCTTGTGCTTTAAAAAGAGAATCAGTATAGGGTGCATAATGAGCTTTACTCTGGTGGATTTTCTTATGAGAGAGACAAAATTTATTTACATCATCTAAATTCAAAAGCAGTTACATGTCATTTTATATAAAAATAAATGTTATTTCGATCTCTCATCAAAGCATAAAAAATCGGAGTGAAATATAATCCTAAACTTGTTAAATTTAAGAATCAGGTACAAAACCAAGCAATATTCCTGTATTTTTACTCTACGAACAAAAATATATTTTATCGCCCTGTATTTAATGCTTCAAATCCACTGGCTGCAACCAAACATGACGATGCATAGTCGATAATGCATGCATCATCTTCATCAAAGCGATGAAAAGGAGTATCATTTTACCGCTTAGGGGATTATAAATGCAATAACAACAACAATGAGTAACAAGTTGACGTTACGCTTTAGAGCAGAGGCGTCCAAACTTTTTGCTGCGAGGGCCAGTTTGGTATTTAAATTCATTATCGGGGGCCAAGCATCGTAAATATGTGAATTAAAAAACCTTATTACAAGTAAAGCAGCATTGAATTTTATTTTTTATAGTAAATTACAGATATAACAATACTAAACAAACATGTCTAAATTATATTATTATAAAATTATTTCATGCAATTTTTAATGGGAATGGTGGAACTGGGTTTTTTCCTGGAGAGTTTCTTCAAAGTTGGGATTCAAATCGGAAACACCAATTATTACCAATGATTGCAAATGATCATCCGATAAATTTGCCCTATATTTAGATTTCAGATACTTCATCCTGGAAAAAGTTTGTTCGCACATATAGGTAGTGCCATACATAGAAATAAATTTACCAGCCAATTGCTTTAAATTTGGAAACTCTTTTGCGTCCAAAAATTTGTAAAAATCGATCAAGTTTCCTTCCTTGTATTTATTCTTGATTTGATCGCTAGCTTGAAGATCAATTATTTCCATTTGAAACTGACTTGAAACGTCGCCAACGTTGCAGTCATATGGATTTTGAAACAGCCGAATTTCCCTTGAATTTATGTCAAGATCAGAGAAACGCTTTTGAAATTTTAGTTTTAAATCCGCGATTACTTTTACTGCAAATATGGTGGGAAATCTTTCGTCAGTTTCTGTACTAAATTTTTCGCAGCACGTGAAATGGGAAAAATTACATTCATTCATATGACTTTCGAGCAAAATCAGCTTGGCTCTGAATGCTTTGATTTGCTCGAATAAATCACAAATTAAGTTGTTTTTACCTTGGAGCTTTAAATTCAAGTTATTTACGTGTGTCATGACATCTGCAAAAATTGCCAACTTCCAGAACCACTCTGCATCCGATAAAAGCGGTTCAGGGTGATTCTTTTCAGCAAGAAACATTTTAATTTCCTTTCTGAGCTTGAAGAACTGCAATAACACTTTTCCACAGCTAAGCCATCGAACTGCTGTATAATACGACAAGTCAACAGACTCAGATTCAATTTCTTCGAGGAAAGATCGAAATTGGCGATGATTGAGTGCACGTGATCGAATAAAGTTTACGACAGAAACAACTGGTTTCAAAACGCAGCTCATGTCGACATGTTTTACACATAGGGCTTGTTGGTGGATGATACAGTGCAGAAAAATTGGTGCTGTTGCTCCTGCGCTTTCACAAGCTTTTCTTATTAGCTAAACCACCCCAATATTTGCACCAGACATGTTTCTTCCTCCGTCAATTGTCACACCTTGGAGTCGATTCCAGTCCAAGTTATATTTGGTCAAGCTCTGTTGTAGTTCCTTAAAAATATCTGCTCCAGTTGTAGTGCCATGCATGCTGTTAACCGATGCTAATTCTTGGGTGACATTAACTCCACGAACAAATACTAAAAGTTGTGAGGTGTCACTAACGTCGGTCGATTCATCCATCGCGATAGAATAGTGAGTGAAACGCTGTGCTTTCCCAAAAATCTTGTGGAGTATATTATTGCCAATATGGTCAATTCGACGAGCAACAGTATTGCGGGAAAGACTTATCGTTTTGAAAAGTTTCACCTTTTCCGGACATAATACCCCAACAGCTTCCATCATACACACTTTAACGATGTTTCCATCCATAAAGAGTTTCCCTTTTTCGCCAACAAATAAGCAACTTTCATGCTAACTAAAGTCAACGATTCATTTTCCGAGTTTGCCTTCCTAAATAAATTTTGCTGTGAAGACAAACTACGACTTATTTTTTCAAATTTTTCAGTACGCTGCTTGTCCTTAAATTGTGAGTAAGCTGAAGCATGTTTTGTTTAAATTGTATTCCTTCATTACAGCAACAGTGTCATTGCAAATTACACAAATAGCTTTGCCATTCTTTGACTGCGATTGCACAAAGAAATATTTGAATCCCCATTCTTCTTTAAAAACGCGGCACTCGTTATCTACTTTTCTTCTTTTTGTTTCCATGTTCAACTTTAAAAAATAATATTAACATAATAATTAAGTTATAATATATTAAATATAAATCTAAACATACCAATTTACAATATATCAACTGTAAAGAATGTAAATAAGCTCCGCGGCCGACGAATTTTTGGTTTGTCATGGACAATCTCGTAGCTTTGCAGGCACTGCAGTTGAGTGCAGTCTGTCGCTCCGCGCCGCCTACGTACAGAGTACAAAATCATTCATGTAGTCGAGCGGCCGAGTCGAATCGCAGAATACAGAAAAAACTTTAATACCAGACTGTACTTTTTCGAGCGTGATACCGTGCTCATTCTAACCGAACGCGCTCTTCATCTGCGTGAGATCTAATACCGACGCGCCACGCTACATTTATATTTTACGAAATTTTTCAAAATCCTTGGCGGGCCGGATAAAATCGCCTGCCGGGCCGGGTTTGGCCCGCGGGCCGTAGTTTGGACACCTCTGCTTTAGAGCAACATTCATGGCTTAGGGCAGTTTTGATTAATTCTGTTTTTATTTCCTCTTTTATTATATTTCTTTTTTTTGTGTGTTGATGCTGAACTATATACTCAACTATGTATTGACGTCAAAAAAATATATCCTGGCTTTGGTGTATCAACGCAAGAAAAAACCAAAAAATGTAACTGCAACTTAAAAGCCAAAAAAGATTGCAGCTATATATTCGAATAATATGTCAAGCCGTCAAATTGAGCAGCGAAGGGTATATAAATAATGCAATCAGATTTAGCATAGACTAAACATCAAATGACCAAAATAATGAAATAGTAGAAATATTTGCGTTGTGACCCACATTGGGCGCTGACTTGCATACGTCAATATTTTAGTTAAATGTAGTCATAATCCCTTTTTGAGCAAGTATTTATAACTAAAGCTTATTGTGCTGATGTGATAGAATAAAAGAGGCTGTCTTCTGCATGCGCGCCGCATCCCAGATTAATTGTATTTATCATTTGGTAACGCTTAAAAATCCTAATTTGATTCAAACACCACATTTTTTTTGCCAAAAAAACAATGCGTTCATGAAGATATATTAACGTTTAGTTCAAACTGGCAGTTTAACATTTATCTATCTTAAATAATAATTCGGATCAATTCATAAGACCAAAATATCTATAGTAAAAATATTTTATGTATGTAAATAGAAATCAAAGTTAACAATAAGACAATCCTATTTACTGAAGGCTAGCTACCCCATGTGGGCAGCTTTGCTCAGATTCCGTGTGTAATGAATTGTTTCCTGTGATCTTGCCAAAGCCTTATGCTAATCACACATAGAGTACTTATTTGCGTTTTGCGTTCGCGCATTTACGCTAGGCGAAATCATCGCATCGCGTATTGATACAAAAACGCAATCAGATTATTTAAACTGTGTTTGTTTGTATATTCAATGCAATCTTAACGATTTACTGTTTGCACTCACCTATAACTTTATTATTGCTGGTTTCGCCAATATAGCATGCGATCTAACTTGCTCCGCATTCGAATCTCAATATCTGCAAACAATCATTTTTCTTCGTAAATATCCATAAATGCCGTCTTATGGCAATGTGATAAGATCTGAATGTTGCGAGTTGTAAGTGAGTGAACGATGCTATTCCGACAATTGAATTGTATGTACATGCAAAGGTTTCATGTCGGTCGGGTGTTTTGTTTGATGCAAATTGTTGATTTGCAATGACGACGCTTCCTTTGATGGTCTTTAGAACTATGGTTGCTACTAAATGCTTATCGCAATCGGATCGCGAAAAACAGAAACTTGTTATAAATCGCATAAATCTAATAGGAATTGAATAGTTTAAGGTCAGAGTTTTATGAGAATGATTGATTGTTACAGGTTGAGAACTGGTTTTCGAGCTCGTTACTTAAGAACGCAATGGAAAATATCCTTTTAACGATCTTTCATTGAGAATTTTGTTTCATAAAAACCTTCGAACGAAGTCCTGAATGCTGAGAGCCTTTTTATATCAACAAACTCATGAATGATCATCATTTTAAAGTCTATAATTTATCGGAATACCATTATAAAATATATTACACCATCATCTATATAACAAGACCTTTGAATATATCCGATCTCGTTAATATGTAAATGTTTGCACCCAGCCTGTATGAATGCTCAGATTAAGAATTAAGCCCTATTATCCAGTCAGGCATTTGCATGACAATGAAAAGTGTGTCACATGTCATGGGACTATACAATACCCTGAATCATTTCGGTTTCTTATTTAATGGTATTACGGAGATGCTATATTTGAGATAGAAATTGTATGGGGAAGTGATTAATTGAAAAATTTAATAACATTCAATTGATCATTCAAATCCCAATGAAATCAGATTTCTTGTGTAGATCATTTAATTTATGGATATCCAATTACTTCACTATTTATATCAACGAATATTTTGGGCATTTTAAATTCCATGAAATCTTATCAACCACAGGATGAACAAAAGTCTTATTTCACTAACATTTTTTGTAAAATGTTTTAAAATGATTCTCAGTATTTTAAAATTTAATAATTAAATTATAAAAAAATATGAAAAAAAGCTCTTTGTTTCTTCATTTTCCTCTCCTAATTTTGCTTCAGGGAGCTCTGCTGCGGCTGTGTTTTCTCAGGATAATTTTGCGATGACCAATGCTCTGGTGGTTCAAATTCTAATATCCTCGTTGGATCACTCAGCAAGCAGCGGCCCAGATGGCATTCGTAATGTGTTTGTTAAGTCTCTTGCATCTTCCTTATGTGTACATTTGTCTATATTATTTAATTTGAGTTTGTCTGTTACTGTTTTTCCTTCTACCTGAAAAGCTGCCAATGTTTTTCTGATTTTAAAATCGGGAGACATTGGCAATGTGGCCAACTGCCGTCCTATATCCCTCCTGTCTTGCTTTCCGAAGTTACTTGAGCGGATTGTTCATGACAGAATTCATGGTACTTTTAGTCATTTATTTTCTGTAGAGCAACATGGTTGCATCAAGGACGTTCAACGACTACGAATTTAGTGGAATTCACTAACTTCGTCGCATGTACTTTGGAGAATGGTCTTCAAGCTGATGTGATTTACACTGACTTCGCGAAAGCATTTGACAGGGTAAATCACACAGTGCTGTTAGATAAGATCTGTCATTTTAGTGTTTCCAGTTCCCTTACATCTTGGCTTTCTTCCTACATCCATGATCGCGTCTGCCGTGTTGTGTTTAATGGTTGTTCTTCCTCCCCTTTCTTTCCTACTTCTGGTGTTCCCAAGGTTCCATCCTTGGTCCCCTCCTTTCCACATTGTTTATCAATAACCTTTTTTGTAACTTTCAGTCTGAGTCTCTGTTGTATGCTGATTACCTTAAAATGTACCGTGCTGTCGCTTCACAAAATGATTGTCGTAAGTTACAATCGGATCTTTTTGTTTTAAGTGACTCTGCGAACTTCCTTGATCTTAATGTTTCCAAGTGTTTCGTGATGTCTTTTTCCAATAAGCCTAATCCCATTTCCTTTGAATATTTTTTGTGTGATAGTCTTTTGAAGCATGTAGATCAACATAAAGACCTCGGCATCATCTTTGATCCGAAGTTAAAATTTGATCTGCATGTTTCTTTTGGGGTTGCTAAGTCTTCAAAAGTAGCTGGTTTTGTTCTGCGCTGCTCTCGCTTTGCAACCAATATCAACACATGGGTTCGTCTTTTTATTTCTCTTGTTCGTAGCATTGTTGAATATTGCTCCCAAGTGTGGTCTCCTCGTTTCATTTACCTGTCTAATGCTGTTGAATCCGTTCAGCGTAAGTTTACTCGCTGCCTTTTGTTCAAGTTTAATGTTGCTTATCGTCCTTATGATGACCGTCTGCTTTTCTTAAATCTCCATTTGCTGAGTACCCGCAGAGTATTCCTTGATGAATGTCTTCTTTACAAGCTTTGTCATGGCTTACTCTCTTCCAACATTCGCGTGTGTCATTTCTTACGTGTGTCTGATCGCCCGGTTAGAACTCAATCGCTTTTTCTTACTCCTTTTGCGCGTGCTATTGTGTATTTCGACTCACCTATACCTAGGATACTTAGAAGCCATGATGAGCATCAGTTTGGTTCTTTGTCCATGTCTTTTCATTCTTTTAAAAAACATGTTATTGATATGTTAACGTAGTCTCTTAGTTATTTTTATTGTGCATTTTTCTCTTTACTTTTTCTTCAATTTTTTTTTTTATTTTTATTATTATTTTTATTCCTGTTTTGCATTATATTAATGAATTTTTGATTATTTTTTGTACCTCATTTTATAATTGGATTTTCTGTTAAATGAGATTTGAATAATAAATAAATAAATAAATATATATATATATATATATATATATATATATATATATATATATATATATATATATATATATATATATATATATATATATATATATATATATATATATATATATATAGATGTATATAAAAACTAGTGCAGTGATTAATGAAAATTACGACATCTTTAACACTTTGGCGGCAACGGGCATTTTAGTTAATTTTCAGGCACCCCAATATTTCTATGCCTAGTAAATTTTGGTCAGAACTAAGTACTGAAAATTAAAATTAATTATGTTTAATGATAAAAAAATTTTCATTGCACATGATAAAAAAAAAATTGTTCATAATAAAAATTGGAAATTATGAACCGTATGTGGGCGCTGAGTGCTTAAAAGTAAGCAAGGATTTTTTTCAAATTTCGATTTGTCCTAACTTTTGACAGAAACATACAGAGCGAATTGACATTGATTAAAGCTAACTGTGCAGGCAACCCTGTAAGTACGGCAGGCTCCTGAAAACAAATCCTTCAAATCATCGACCCTCCTGCTATTGATTAATTTTGACTTTTGTCCACCATGTCAATTTGAAATTTTCAAAATTCCGACCTGCACAAGAACCGCAGTCCATCACCAAATTACATCTATTTTCAGCACTCAAAACTTCTGTTCACGAGAACTGACGACCGGATAATCCGATCAATATGAAATTTACAGGACGTGTTGGTATTAAATAGGACCAAGTCTGGTAGCAGTGATTTTTAAATGCCGGCAACACTTGAAAAATCACTACGAAAAAAAACTGCTTTTTGGCCTATAACTTCCGATTCAGCCAACAAATTTTAACAAAATGTGCACAGTAACTGAACCTGATTTTAAGCCAAATTTGGTAGGAATATGGTTGAAAAATTAGGATAGCGCTGCTAGCTATGGAAGTTTTTGTCCCCTAAATCTTTTAAATTTGCCCAGCAAAATAAAGATTTTTTCCTATAACTTCCGATTCAGTCATGAAATCAAAACAAAATTCATGAAGTAAATAGACTTTACTGTAAACGAAATGTCGCATGAATTTCGTAGAAAAATCATCAAAGGCCAGCCAGCTATGGTAAGTTTTGTAATTTTTTGACATATCTTTACCAAGCGATGTTATCATTGAATTTGCAAATGGGAATGATCCTACAATGACAATCAACAACAAAAATTGAGGTTTCGAAAATTTGGGATAAAATTGCGGGTGGTAGCCCTAAAATTCTTTTCACCCGTATAACTTCCAGCGCAGTCATTCAATCGAAATGAGGGTGGGTTTAACTTAAGGCAACGTAGCACCTCCAAATTTTTAAAAAATTGATTTTTGTTTTTTGATTGAATATGTTAGAATGAAGGTTTTAAAACATGATTTTAATAATATAAAATTGAAATTCTAAAACAAAAAAAATTTATGAGTATATATAGCGAAGCGCCCCAAGATCATTTTTTCTATGATTTTCGTTCACTTCGCTATATCGCTACATCGACTTAAGCCAAAGTGTAGACAAAGATAAGTGAGTCATCTTCTTTTAGAAGAAGCAAAAAATAAGCTAGCCTTGGAAAAAAAAATAGCTGTAAAAGATGTTTCTAAAAAAAGTGTAGAATCTCCAAAAAAAGGTCCGAAAAAAGTTCACCTGCCACTAAAATTAATGAAAAATTTAGCCACGTATTATGGCCTAACTATACGACGAAATCCTGATTCAGTTGAAAATATGCGCAAGGAAATTTGGGCAGCATATTACCACAAAATTTCAACTGATGAGAACCCTCAACACTGTTATTGTCCTGTTGGAGAAACGACTTGGTGTAACTGGCGCAAGGCGGAGGCAGCGGGTGATAATGCATTAAAAAATTTCAAGCATCCTCCACCTTTAGATGATGAGGTACAAGAAATTTTAAAGCCTATTTATGATGACTTATCATCAGAAGATTTATTAAAGCGTTGCTTGGGCAGTTTTGCGCAGAATAATAACGAAAGCTATAATTCTTGTGTTTGGAATTCGGCCCCCAAACATACTTTTTGTGGGAAAAACGTACTAAATATGGCTGCAAATATTTCTGTATGTACATTTAATGAAGGATTTATGGCTATCTTGAAAATAATGCAAGTCATGGGAATTACAATTGGCCAATGTGCGCTGAAACATGCAGAGCATAGAGATGCTGCAAGAACTAACCAGGCGGAAAAATACTCGACTGAGGCATCTAAAGAGGCCAGAACTGCACGAAGGGAGCAAAAATCTTTAGAAGAGGAGGAGTATGAGCAAGAAGAAGGTGTATTGTACGGTCCAAGCATCGCAGATTAATTTTCGATAAGATTTATTGCAAAAAATATTGAATTTTAACTTGAAACGCGATTTTCTCGAAACAACGTTTTTCAAGTTGGCGTGCATGATTAAGAAAAACAATATTATCCAATCGTTTTGAAATTTTAACACGTTAATCTGCACATGTTAATGCTCAGAATGAACTACGGATGAAAAAATCGGCATTAAACTTTTTTAGTTATAGCCGATTTTTGGGGAAAAAAACCTCGATTTTCGAAAAAAACGCCGCCATTTTGTTATTTTTCAACCAAATTTGTTTTTTTTAGTTCATTCTAAGGCCGCTCTGATGTTGGTCAAAACCCCGTTTTTGTTTTTTTTGTCAGACTTTCCTGAGGGCAGTTATCATGCACGCCAGGTTTTTTTGGTGTATTTTTCAAAAAATTGTAACAGGCGACAGGGGGTCACAAAACATATTTAACAATTTTATTTATATAGTCTAAGACATATAAAGTATGTGTAAAAAGTTTCATTAAGATATGTTTTTTTATTCAATTAAAAACAAGCCTTTGAAAATAACATTTTTTTTTCAATTTGAAGGTGCTATGTCGCCTTAATGTGAAGCGGATTTAGCATATTTTTGGCTATGCTGCTAACACAGGGCTACCAGCATCAGACATTTTCGTATATATTGCACTAACAGATGCTTCCATTGCATAAGGAAATAAAAAAAAATAAGGAACAAATGTTTAAAGTTTCCGAGTTTTGAAAATTTTTCGGATGGCAGCCTCAAACATCGTTTTAGCGCTGAAACTATCGATGCAATCCTTGGATGAAAACGAAATTCAAAGGATAGGTTGATTTTAGCATGAGCTTGTTATGGTAGACTTATTACTGCTTCGTTGGAAAACTGTCACCAGCACTGAACATTTTTTTCATTTATGTTATAGAAGATGGTGTCGAGAAATCAGTTTTGTTACTTTCGGTAAGAAATGGTTGATATGACAAAAGTGTATTGCGTCTTTCCACATTTTTGGGTCACTCAAAGACAATTTCTTCGAAAATCAGTCTTCTAGCGGTTCTGATGCGCTGGTTTTATTTGTCCCTTGATGGTTCGCCATCATTCACCCTGCTCGGCAGGCTCTAGACTGGACTTCGGTTAAGTTGAGACGCTTTCAAACATCTCGAACACTCGATAAAATCGCTAGAGAATCTTTAAGAGAGGCTCCCCGTATGAGATACAGTGAATTTACTTCAGAATCACACAACTTACAAAGGATTTGCATGAACATTGCCGTGCTAAGCATAAACCTTCTATTTACATTTTAGTAACTTTCGAGTATTCATTGGTTTGTGTTTTGATTTGTGCTGGAGATATATGGAGAGCGCATTTTTCAATATTGATTTTAACATACTTCCACAAAAGATAGGTTTCAATTTTTTTAAATAGAGTATGTAGTTTTCAAAGCCGGTGTTAGCTCAAAAATGAAAAATTGACGGCAGAATAGCTTTCAGTGATATTTTGCAACGTTTGTAAGTAGCTTTTCTTGGCGAGAGGCTTAGGGAAGTTATTTCTGAAAACTTATGTAAGTGATAAGTTAGAAGAGTTCGTGAAAGTTACTTTCAGAGGAATCTCCCTAAGTTATTTGGAAGATATTAGATTCGAGAATTTAAGCGGTGTATGCTAGCTTTGAGTTCACTTAGCTCTGATTAGGTACTTGATTTAAATCACGGGTAAAGTGAGTCGTGGAACTAATCCATCCACACGCGTTTTCACATTGATTGATAAAAATTGTAATGACGCTCTCTACCAGCTTGAACCTGTAGACCCGTACGAGGGGTATCGTGGGATTACTTTACTTTACTTTACTATGCTAGACAATCCTCATTTTTCTTAGCTTACTTCATTCCTCTCCATGTTGCTAATTGGCTCATTCGCCAGGTATTTTGGAAGAACAAAATCTTATATGGCGAAATTTCATTACGATAAAATCAAATTTGGATAAGTATTATCGATGGCAGCTTATGAATCATTAATACAATCATTGGTAGGTTACTGCCCTTTCGAAAACGATAGCACCATCTTCACACCATTAAAATACCTCTTCGTCTTCGTCTCTTTTCACTATTTTTGACGAAAACGATATTTTTTCACTTTTCATTCGGGTCGAACATATAAATTACCAAAAAACCAGGGTATTCAGCCCCCGCTAAGTAGATTCGTTTCGTTAATTTCGAAAAGCTTATATTAAATACAAATGGCATTTGCGACGCCATGAAATCGGATGATGTCACATCATCGCCAAAATTGTCAGCAACACAAATTACATTGGAACGGAATTCAATTTGGAAGTTCTTGACTTCGTCTCTCCGTCGTCGTCGTTATAAGCATGATTATTGTTACTTTGTTGGCCACCCTCGTAAACAGCCTTACATATTTGGGCTGTTTAGCAGTCGTTTGGACAGTAGGCGGGTAGCTTTTCAATTTCATGTCTTTCAAATCGAAATTTTTTCGATCATTCGCCAGGAATCTCTCGCTTTATTGGCAACATACATAGAAGCCGCCGCCGCCGCCACATCGAATCGCATACCAATTAAGGGCAAACAAAAATGTCGCTTTTGTGTGAATCGCAAGGTTATTTTTCTATTCTGTTGCTAATGACCATGACTCCATGTTTTGTGCTGGAAAAGTCAAAAAGTCATTTTCGATTCGACCGAAGATGGCTTTTAAGTTTTAGGGGTGGGCCGTGCATGGTGTGCACGATGCTAGAAGTCATCGACTGATAGTTAGCCTTCCGCGACCGGGCAATCATAAATTACTTGAGGAAATTTATTAGTGGCTGCGCGTCAAATTAACTCCAAAATCGACTCCGCATTAGGGGAATTCAAGGCGTTGCAGGCATTTATCTTGTTAAGAAACACCATCTGTTTTTGGACATTCTCACTACCATGGGAATGACAAAAGCCACGCTATGTTGTTTCCTTCGAGTTTGGCCAGTGGGTCTCAGAATTGAAATTTACAATTGACTGCAACTTGAGCAATTCGATAATCGTCGGACTCAATGGAAATTATCGGTAATCAACTCGAGTAGACTGCGAATAGACACATATGGTGGTCTGGAATAAGACGAGATCTTATCACGGCTGCTTCAGCTGAGTTCGTATCAACCAGCATCTAGCTAGTAAGTGCCATCGTAGCATACGGTGCGCACTCGTATGATTTATCCAAAGAAAATCCGATTGTGTAGCAAAGCAAGGCAGGCTGCTCTTTGCTGAATTTCGAAATGATATTTTTAATCGGATTTCGTAAACAAATCCATTTTCGGAAGCCCAGTGCCATTATTCAAGCAGCGAGATTTTGATTTTAGTCAGAAATCAAAGTCTGATCGTATGTAGCTTGCCGATCCAGCACGACGAGGTTTGGGGTAAGAGCACCAGCAGACGGATGACGGAAAGTGTATGAAATTTGAATTGGTAGCGAAGAAATAGACCGCGACTTGGCTGACAATGGTGCTCTGCGGGAGTGAGGAAACGGAAAAATTCTGAAATGTTGTCAGGTGGGCGGATTGTTAGTTGCCTTTTAAATGTCGTGTCACCTCTGATCCATCGGACTCTGTCCGGACCGGTCACTTTTGACCTCAATGCCTTCTAAACGACCATGCGCCATTCGTGCGGACATCTAAATATGGTGTCCTTGTTGTGGGAATCGATAGTTTGTTTTCATCAATCGACAGCCACGACAAGCAGTTTATTTTTGCATGATATCTTGGATTTTTCAAATAATGCGCAGATTGTTTATGTTGATGATGATGTACAGTTTTCTGAATCTAAAACAAAGGCTGTGATTCTGCAAGCCGGAAGTTTTCAATATTTTCATATTTTCGTTCAAACGCCGAAGAAAACCAAACAAATTTCGCTTGGGAAAATTTCCCGAATGCGTTTAGCCTGAAATTCCATCGTCACTTCACATTTCCCATGAACGCTAGCAGCACATCAAGCGAAAACATGATGTAAAGTAGGCTAGCGACTAGATTCGCTTCGCCATTTACAGCCTATGAAAATGGAAAATATCTGGACTATTGTCGTGCCATGATTTATGGAAATCTCACTATGTCCGGTATAAGCACTTCCATCTTGGGACCTTTCCTACGGTTCGGAGCGATCAGGTAAGGTGTTGTTGCATGCATAAAGACATCGATTGCAGCACGATAACTGCACAGGCAGGCACACTAAATAACTCCGTTGACGAGCCGACTGTTCGACAGACGGACGGAACTAAATATCTGAGTGCAGAAATAATGTGCAGCAGATCGCGAAAACTTAATCAATTATCATCTGGCTGGGAGCATAACAAATACATACGTTCCAGAGGACTTATTGTTGTTACTCAACAGTCCTATAAATCATTCATAGACCCCATGCATACATACATGTATGAAATATTTAATAATTATGGTGATTGACCCAATTTAAAATCGTGCCCCGTTACACTGAAGACAAGGATAAATCAAACGCCAGGCAGATACAATGGCGATTTGATGGATTGAAAGGTAAATGGAAGGCGAAGAAGTGGAAAATTAACTCCTTCAGAGTTTTAAGAAAAGTTTCGATTCGATGCTTGGGAACGGTGAACGGGAAAAACCTTGATTTATTGATGACTTGCTATGATAATTGACTGTGATTGTTGGCATATACTTATAGGACGCGTCATTGTTAGAGGCCATATTCGGTATCTTGTTGTGCTTAAAGTGTTTGGACGAGAAGATAGTTTTTTTTCATTGTAATAATTGTATTGTTTTGGTGCGATGATTGATGGGCTGATGCAATATTTAAAAAAAATTATCTGCAATATGAACATTTCTTTACATTTGAGGCATAATTGTAGAAAGTCTGTGTTAGTTTACTTTATGCTTATACAGATATGCGAAATTGCTACATTACTGGTTATAATATTGAATGAACTAGACTTTTCGTTATCTTATGACTTTTTTTTGGGATAAAGCTGAAAATATATACAGTGTAACCTCCATAATTACAACTCCCGATAATTGCAATACTTGAAATTTGCAACAGTCAATATTTTTCTATTGTAGACTCTAAAGTTGTAACTCTTGTTGCAATTTTAAAGTCGAAATCAAATCAAGACCGTTACTTTAAAATTTCTTACCCTGTTGTATGCACTCACAAGATATTTATTGGAAGTCTAGTGGCAGAATAGTGTTTTCCGGTACATCCTCCAATACGTGCGCTTGTCAAGTGGTATGTTCATGTGATTTAGGTGGATTTTGGATCAACGATCAAACAACATACCGATGTCTGCGCAATTGCTGAAGGAAAAGGCAAAATTTTTTCACAACAAAATTCCAGAGAATTCGAATGGATTCAATGCAAGCAACGGTTGGTTCATAAAATTTAAAAAGCTACACGGGATCCGGCTTCTCAAAATCTGTGGAGAAAAGCTGTCAAACAATCCAGCTGCCACTGACCAATTTGTTGAAAAGTGCCATTCCAAAATCAAGGAATTGCAATTGAAGCCAGAGCAGATATACAACGCAGATGAGTCTGGCCTGTTCTGGAAGCTTCTTCCAGAAAAAAAACAACTTTTTTTCAGCACCGGGACGGAAAACTAGTAAGGAGAGGATAACTTTTCTAGCATGTACAAATGCAACCGGAACGCATAAAGGAAAAGTCAACAGTCCCAGCTCATTCAAAAATGCTGGAGATCTTCCAGTGGTGTACAGAAACAGTGACAACGCTTGGATGTCGAGATGTTTATTCGACGACTGGTTTCATTACACATTTGTTCCAGAAGTAAGGTTTTCAATTTCCGAAATTAAATTTATTGATTTCAATGGAATTTGTTTTGCTTTAGGTCCGCAGATTCCTAAGTAATCAGGGACTTCGACCAAAAGCACTATAACTGCTTGATAATGCTCCATGCCATCCAAAAGATGGCCAGCTTGAAAGTGATGACGATATGATATCCGTAATGTGCTTCCCACCGAACTGCCCTGCAAACATACAACCTATGGACCAAAACGTGATTAGGTTGACAAAACTTTTTTTTTACAAAAAAAGCTTGTCGGCCCAAATTGCAGGTTCTGAGGAATCGGACACGGAGCAAATAATTAAGGGAATAAACTTAAAACACGCCGTATGTCATTTATCTGGAGCATGGGTGAAGGTCAGATCACACGTTATTGAAAAATGCTGGGAAAAATTAATGACATCAGTCTCTGATTGGACGGAAGAGGATGACGTTCCGCTGAGTATCATAAGATCAGAAATGCAGTGCATGAAATATTTAATATACCCAATAGGTGATCTTCTGAAACAAATTGGGCCTTATGATAATTTGACATCAGATGATATTGATAACTGGATTGTGGAAACTGGAGCTGAGATTTGTTTTGAAGAGATAGACAACGATGAAACAAAGTCAGTTGACAAAAGCACCTTGGAGATAAGAGTGAGCAAGATGAAAAATGAAGACGCAGTACGAAGCGTCAACATTTGTATTGAATGGGCTGAACAGAATAACGAAAATCTTCAGGATATAATCGTTTCGCAACAATTGAAGGAGAAAGCTAATGTGAAGCAAGGCAAGAGCCAGAAGCAGGCTACACTTTTTACCTTTTTTGAGAAAAACTGAATACATGTGTTTGAAAAATATAAAGGTGTAAGAAAAGTTGTTGCACTCATTCTTTTTGAATTACAATATGTTTTTCCAATAAAAATAACTTCATTTGTGTTAATTGGTTGTTTTTCTTCACAAAAAGTACTGACCCGAAAAATGCAACATTTCGAAAATTGCAACAAGTCTGTGTTTCTTTTAGTTTGCAATTACCGAGGTTACACTGTATTTAATTACAGTTAGTCCAAAAAATGCTCATGCATCTAATGGCAGCTAACATTAATAATAATTGACAAAAGGACACCCAAGAACGATGAGAGTGACCTAACCAACAGGTTCAGGAAACTACCACAGTCGAAATTAACGTCAAATCACTCGAATAAGAGCTCCATTTCCTTGAGAATTAGTATGAATAAATGAAACGGATGAGGGATCAATCCGGAGAGAAAATTTATAAGACATGATTACATTTTGCTAAGAAAAGAAGGAGGAAAAGTGTTTCGTAAAAAGGTCGCATATTTTTTTTTTGATTAGAAGGACCGGCGATACATGTAAAATTTTCAAAAATTGTATACTTGTATAACTTGGGACACCTTTTTTCTATAATATAAGCTTCTAGTTGAACCTCAATAATGGCAAAAAAAAAAATTCAAAATTTAGCATTTTTGACCCAAAAACTGTCGAAAAAAGGATCAAAAATCGTACTTTTTTTATGAGGCGTGCTAATTTACGATTTTTTGAGTTTTATTTTTTTCCTTGGATCAACTAAAACGTACATGTTTAATAAACACACTCCAATCCATTTTTTTGATTTAAGATTGCCGCTACTGATGCTAAAAATCCCGCCGATTGATGCCTTTCGCCGCTAGGGTATCAGGAGATTGGCTACAACGGCGGCCATTTTGAAACAAACAATTAAATAAAATCAGATTCTTGTATTTTAATATGTAATAAATAACCGTGATCACTTTCAAAACGATTCATTTATTTCTTCTATTTTAATTAAGCCGGTCTAAATTCAGGCGTTTACATGTATCGCCGGCCTTAAGAAACATAGAATCGGGGAAGCGATCTTTTTCGGGAAGCAGTAATCAAATCAGAAGGGTTTGAACACACGAAGGGCTCGATGTTAGAAATGTTACTATGTATAGCTGATTTCCCTGTAGATGGAGGTTTTTTGCTTCGATGTGAAGCAATCGTAGAATACATCCACAGCAAAATTCAGCTTGTCGTAAGAAGCGACTAATGGGGACAAGCATGAAGATGAATCCTAAGTTAACCATATCTGCAGGTGGCAGCCAGATTGAGTCTGGAAATCCACTCGTGCTGGGCGTGCTCAGTATGGCAGCGGCTCCGATTCTGCAGGCCCTGACCTCATGTACGACTGCAATAGAAGACCCTGGTTGCAGTGGAAGGTCACAAGTTACCATCGTGGAAGATTCCATGGCCAGCAAGTTTTCGGACTTGCTGATAGCATCCCCTCTGATAAAAAGCTCCGGGAAGGCAAGTACAGCCTCAGCTAGGAGTCCGACTACGGTAGTACCAAGGGAAAAGATTTTTCCTCCCGAATCGTTACATAAGAGGAGAAGGGATGCACTAAAGGAGGCAACTCCGGCTAGTGCGAATGAGACGCCCGCAGGTAGTATAGAAAGTAAGAGTTCTCATTCCTCTGAACTCTGCAAACCCGTGGAGGCTCTCAGTTGCAGGCAACGTAGGAAACTGCGCAAAAAGAGCAAGCTGCCGGCGAAGGTTGACAGGGAGACCCATGCAGTAATAACTGCAGGTGCTTCCCTGGAGACTGGATGTCAGGCAGCGAAACCTCTGAGCCGACCTGGAGTAGCGAAAGAAAGGTTGGCTGGTGATGCTAAGGTTGCCAGTTCAAAGTAGAAATGTCCTGGACTGATGACTGGGCCAACGCCACGCCTTCTGGAGATTGTGAACCAGGAAAAGCTCTCAGTCGTCGACAGAAGAGGACTCTGTTCAAGAAGTCGATGAAGATAAGGAGGGACGGGTTACCCCGGATATTTCCCTGCCGGCCAGTACAGATACCAAATCTTTCAGCGGTGGCACACGGAAGAAAGGCAAGGTTGAGGCAAAAACCGATGACTGCGTTTCTGAGTGCAGCTAGAGAGATCCCGCAGAGGACACAAACACACCATCCACGAAAGCAGGAAAGAAAATGTACGCAGAAGCTGCGTCTTATTCTCTCATCGTTGTGATAGGTGTGTCTGACAAGGCTGGCAAACTGTCCGATGGTCAGTGCGCTATCCTTAAGAAAGAACTGTGGTGAGAGATAGCGGAGTCGGGACCAGTTTACAACTTCACGCAAGCGAAGTTTGCCTGCTCCAACCAAACATCTAAGGAGTGGCTCACACAGGTCGTTCTGAAACTGGGTATTGGCAGTCGCCTCAAATTTACCATTTTGGACTCCAATCTCGCCAAACCCTATTATGCCAATTCTTGGATTCCTGGTCCTCACAAGAGCGCAGGCTACATCACTGGCATATTCGGCAAACTGAATCCTGGCATCGATGTGAAATACTGGATCATCAGGTACATGAGTCCCAGGAAGAATCCTACCACCGGTGAAAATGGTTTCAACTTGGTGATCGTTCTTCACCAGAGAAGTTTCTCAATGATAAAATACATGGCCGTATGGTGCTGAGCTACTTTTTGTATGCGGTTAAATTTAACCAAATCAGGAAGTGGTGAGGCACCAACTCTTGTGACTGTCTATGGACAGATCTCCAGAGCAAAGCGCAGATATCCAGTGGAAATTCTCTTCTATAGAGTTTATTTCACTGAGGTCACGCAGACATCGTCTAAGGGTTCCTGCAAAGGGATCCAAAGACATCAACCCCGGACGTTTCTGTACCTGAAGGTATAAGATTTATTCAGATCAACTTGCAGCATGCTAAGGCTTCGTCCTATCTTTTCAGCGAAAAATGGACAAAACTGCAAGTTTCCCCCTACATTGCACTTGTACAGAAGCTGTTGATCCTAGGCAGCAAGATCTACGGACTCCGTTCAATCACAGGGGTAAAGATCTTTTATGAGGAAAGATCAGCATGGCCGAGGACTTGTGTTTTGGTTTCCAATTTGCTTGATGCCACTATGGTCACACAGTTTTCAAGCCGGGACCTGTCAACGGTCATTGTGCAGTACGTTGTGGCAGGCTAAAACGCACGATAGCCGCCGCAGCTTATTTTCCTTTGGACTCCTTACTCACACCGCCAATACAGGAGTTGAACAACCTGGTCCAGTACGCTGAATCAGAGAAACTAGAACTTCTGGTGGGCTGCGATGCTAAATCTTAGCATACCAGCTGGGACAGCAACAAATATAACGACAGAAGAGGCAGACTCATTGATTCACTCCTTAATTTTCAGTGAAGTAGTGTCAAGGCAGAATAAATGCTTAGTACGGAGTAAAGTGCAACAAGATTTCAAGAGTAACTATGCAATAGAGATGGCAACAGCCAGCTCCCTTTCTCCCGTCTGCTTGCATGAAATAACTTGAGCTCTTGGAAATAAAATTTGAAAATAGAATAAACAGCACTTAGCTATTTAAGGGTAAGTTTTCATTATTTCCAGCTACCATTCCAAAATCATTTTTACAATGTTTTTGTGGTATATGTGGTAAAATAACAAAATGTTTCTTAAAATCTTCTTTTATTTAACAGTTATGCAAATATAACATTTCATAATTAATGTCTATTGTCTATGCACATACAATCTCCTATAATTATTTATTAATTCTAGAATTCCAGCTCGAGCCTCGTCCTGTACATTTCTCGGTAATTCACCCAATATTGCAATAATAAACGTCATAAAAGCTGTGTTTATGGCCGTTGGCTGTGATAATTCAGCCACCACAGAAGGCTTATTGAAAGTCTCTTCTAATTTTTCCACCAAACATCGTTTAATTGGACTTGTTGCTTGTTGTTTTTTCGGTGGTGACGATGGAAGCAGTGCTTGTTCATAGCTACTTGCTTCGGAAGCTGCTGCTGATTCCCGTGTTTCGTCTCGATAAGAACATGTGGCGTCATCATCCATATCAAAATTATTAACTGCACTGTAATTGCAAATGTCTTACAGTTATTATAGAAAATACAATGTGAGATCGTAACAAACTGCTTACGGTCGTGGTTTGACGTGATCCTTTAGAAAAAGCATTCCCTGAAAATGTATCCATTTGTCGGCACTGCCATTGCTAGATGGCAAGTCTTCCTTTTTCAATTCCCGAGTGAAACGTTGTCGTAACGTTATCCATCGCTTTTCACAGTCCTCGGCTGTTGAGCGTGCCGAACACTATTAACATACTCTGACATCTACATTCGAAATTTTTCTTATGTTACCTTTGCGTCCAGTTTTTCCACCGATAATTTTCCATGTTTCCACTTTTTTCGATTTATCACGAAATCCACGACACGACTTATCGAATAAAATCGCATTTTCGCTTACACATTCGATTAATTTTCTCTCGAAATCCACGTCTTTCGCAGCGAAATAAATTCGTTCGTCGTCTTCGAACTGCTCCATGTTTTGTTGAATGCGGCCGGGTCAATCTATTGTTCACTGTTATTTTCACGCAATTTATTGTCTTTGGATAACAAATAAACATAGATCTGTACTTTCTTTAACTAATTTGAACTCGAATCTTAATTTAATAAGACAAATCGTTTGTTTTATGTTTAAAACCCTGCTCTATAAAGTGTATTCCGGAAGATACTCGGCAATTACTGCCAGTTCTCGTGCTATGCTCGCACGTCAACGTTCGTCGTCATCATATGTCGGTAACACATGTCAGTGTACGAGTGGTGTACGAGCATGTTGTTTGAATTAGTTGCTCTCTCCGTTATTCAACGAATATTTGACGAAGAATATGGTGAGCGAAAATGTTTAACGTACATTGGGACAATGTGAAAATGGTGCATGTGATGACAATAAATATGAGAACTTTAATTTACCGGTTTTTGAATGGTTTCGGTTTTTTTTTTATTTAAAAAAAAAAGAATAAGAAATGAATTGAATTTTCTTTGAGCGTTATCGTTTAACTATTGCTTACTTGAATAATTGTTAAATATTCATTTCAAAGGTAGCGTTTGTTTATTGAGGGGATTCTGATGACATTAACAAAATAAATTATCGTGCAGTATTAGAGGAACGAAGTCTTATGATTTATTATTCATTACAATGATGAATACGCTGCACAATGATAAACGTGTCGTAGGCGTCGATAAGACTACACGCACCCGTAGTCCAAAAGCTTACTCGCGATTCTATATGCGCAAATTATTTTTGCTTGTGTTTTGAAGTAAGTTTTTGTTTTATGGATATTTTTAGTAAAAAATGGTTCGTAGACTCCGCAGTAATTTTCAGATAATTGTGCAATTAATGGAAGAAGATAAAGAGAGTGAATCTGTGCTCAGCGATGAAGGTTCAGAAGTTTCAGACGTATCCTACCACATTTCTGAAGTAGAAACTGACGAAGAAATTGAATCGGTAGCAGAATCAAGCAGCTCAAGCTTAGATGAAGATGTGCGTTTACCAGAGAGAAGTAGTTTTTATACAGGACGTGACAAGGCAACAAAATGGAAAAAATCTAATAACAACAGCGTAAGACGTCAAGTAAAAAATATTCTTACGGAAGATTCTGGCGTTCATAGAAACAGTGTAGGGGTGACAACATTTAATAAAGCTTGGAATTTATTTATAAGTGAAACTATTATTGAAGAGATTGCCACTCGGACGAATGAGTTCATGCAAAAAAAAGTTCCAATATACGAGGGTGGGGTGAAAAGTTTCCGGCCTGACCAAGAGATGGCACCACTAGGTCTACTTTTGGAGCGGTGTCCTACAGTACCATTCCTTTCAAGCTTGTATGTATAGTTTCAGCCCAATTGCTACGTTAGTTTGCGTTTGAGAGCACAGTGCGCGAGACGCTTCCGTTGATTTCGCGAAAATGGAAAAATTGGAAAAACGTGCTGTCATCAAAAATTTCTATTTTGAAGATTTTGCACCAAAACAAATAAAGGAAGAGATGGATTCAACACTAAGAGACTCCTCCTCATCATATTTAACTATTAAGCAGTGGGTTTCTGAATTTAAAAAGGGTCGTGTGAGCACCTCTGGCAAACCTCGCTCAGGACGGCCCGTTGAGGTCACAGCTTCAGAGATGATTGAGAAAATCCATCAAATATTGTTGGAAGACTGCAGGTTGAAAGTGCATGAGATTACTGAGACCTGTGGAATGTCAACTGAATGTGTGCGAAATATATTGCACAACCATTTGAGTATGGAAAAGCTGCGTGCAAGGTGGGTGCCGCGTTTGCTAACGCTCGACCAAAAACTGATTCGAAAAAACATTTCTACCGCCAATTTATCGCTGTATAGGCGTAATCCAAACGAATTTTTGCGTCGATTTGTAACTGCTGCTGAGACTTCGATCCACCACTACACTCCTCAAAATAAAGAACAGTCAAAACAGTGGGTTGGAAAAGGGGAACCAACTCCAAAGAAGGCAAAAACGGAAGCGTCTCGAGCACAGTGCTCTCAAACGTAAACTAATGTAGCGATTGGACTGAAACTGTGCATACAAGCTTGAAAGGAATGGTACTGTAGCACACCGGTGCAAAAGTAGACCTAGTGGCGCCATCTCTTGGTCAGGCCGGAAACTTTTCACCCCACCCTCGTACAACCGACCCCGCGGTTGCAAAACTACTGATACTCAGTATTTGGTTTCCTGTACATCGTAGCAGCTATGCGTACGCCACGTACAAATTTCGAAGATTTATATGCTACCGATAGCACATTTGTATATATATTTCGAACAGCTATGTTGCTAAAAGGAATAAGATTTCTACTCAACTCGTTGCGATTCGATGACTTAACTACACGAGCGTCTTGACGTACTCAGGATAAAGCTGCGCCAATAAGGGGTATTTTGAAAAAATTTACTACGAACTGTTTATTGCCTTATTCACACCGATTTCAGGTACTAGGCGGAATTCGACAATTGATAATTGGTACACCAGCATCACTTTGGTAGAAAATTTCGCCCAAAATCACAAGATATCAGTTGATATCAAAAATAAGAAAGAAATACCACCATGCTTCATAGATAAAGATAGACCTGAATATTCAAGTCAGTTTGTATTTTCTGGCAGTGCAACACTTGTCTCATATGTGCCAAACAAGATAATCTTTAGTACTAATATCATCACTACATTGTGCAGCTGCAATAGATGAAAGTATAAATGAAAAGCGGAAGCCAAGCAACATAACTTTTTATAATAAAACCAAAGGTGGTGTCTATGAAGTCCATAAAAAAGCAAAGATGTATTCCACTTCTAGGAAAAATAATAGATGGCCACTGACACTCTTCTTCCGTCTCTTGGATATTGCTGGAATAAGTGCCATGGTTATCTTGAGGGAAAACGGAGTGGTTATAAAAAAAGGCGAATGTACCTACGAGCATTAGGGATAGAACTGACAAAAGAGAACGTATGGAGAAGAGCTACAATAGTCAACCTCCCGAGGAAACTGAAAAGAAATATTAGAGAGTACTTGAAAATTCGTACTGAAGACAGAAGCGATGAACCAAGCACAGTGGTACTTGAAGCAAAGGAAGCTGAAGCAAAATATATCCACCTAAAAAAAAAGACAATCAAAGGCAAGATACACATCTTGTCTAAGAAAAATTTGCAGGGATCATACTACATTTGTTTGCAACGAATGTTGCCATGAAAAAAAGACTGATGAGAAAAATAACTAACTATATACCACATTTTTTATATCTAATCATAATTTTGATCCCTAAAAATTGTAAGAATTTGTCTTGTGAAATTGTTTTATAATCCAGTGATTATTTGTAGAAGGTTTTTCTGTCCTGGTTCTCATCCTATGTTTTTGGTCGTAGGTGTGCTGTATCTGTGAATTCACGTTCTTCTTCCCAATACTGCTCTCTTTCTGGAGTTCCTCAAGGCTCAATATTAGGTCCTCTGTTATTCATGGTATTTATTAACGATCTCTCTTCCGTTATCCATTCTCACTGTCTTCTATTTGATGACTTTAAGATGTTCAGAGTGATTGATTCGATTGACGATTGTTACCAGTTGCAGCATGATCTTTGTGCTTTGAGATAGTGGTGCTCAAAGAAATTTCTTACTCTGAATATATCTAAATGTCACTGAATGTCTTATACTTGTAAAATGTTCGGTCTCATGTTTTCCTACTCCTTATCCGGTTCGTCTCTTGCGTCTGTTGATAATTTTAAGGACCCTGGTGTGCTCTTCGCTTCGAAGCTTAAATTTGATAAACACATCCCATACATAACTGCCAAGACCTTTCGTTTGTCCACCTTCGTCCCCAGGTGTTCCTCTTGTTTTACTAACATCATTACTTCCATCCATCTATTCTTGTTACTTGTGCGTAGCATCCTCGAATACTGTTGTCAGGTCTGGTCTCCCCACCTTGTCTATTTAAATGACGCCGTGGAGCGCGTGCAGCGTAGGTTCACACACCCATTATTATTTAAGTTTCACATACCCTATTGTGAGTATAGTGACTGTTTGTCCTTACTCCAAATTTCATCTTTCAAGTCTCGTCGCCTGCTTTTCAGGCTCATCCACTGTCCTATACTATCTGACCTTGGCTCGAAACTTTTGTTTCGCGTGACTAACCGCTCAGATAGATCTTCGTCAGTGTTTTTAATACCGTTTGCGCGAACCGTCATTCGACGTCTGTTATGATACCAACTCTGGGAATAAATTGGTTCCTTTGGTGAACTAATCCACATCTCTCAATTTGAAAAACAATAGATCAGTCAGACCTGCGAGGAAGAGCGCCCCAAGAGAGGTTATTTTCTACTTTGTGAGAGCCGAACACTGATACATGAGATTGGAAACGGACTCCTCCTCATCCTCAAAGCCGCAGCTCCGAAAGAATCCATTGAATCCTACGCTTAGCTGTAGTGCGTGTCGTCCTTCAGTAGTCTCTGAGAACGGCCACAGTTCAGTGGAGAGCATCACAGGTTGAACTCAACAGCGACTTGGTACGACGTACATCCATGGAGGTCGAGGACTGTCTTGCGATCGAACAGGGTCCTCGGGGTATTTTTGGATTATGGCTAGAGTTGACCGATGACATCATTGTACTTATAATAATAGGGCATGCAACCTCCGGTAGCAAGGTTCAGTTCTTCGGCCACACAGTTGTCCTGAAGACTCCAGGCACCCAAATCAATTGCACTCCTGAATGTCTCGAAATCTTCCTAAGAGGTATACGACATTCAGCAATAATTCTGATCACTGTACAATGATCAGAAAGGGAAGTTAAAGGCATAGGTTATCTGTGGAAATGCATATATTTATTCCGTATATTTGATTATACAGAAGCCAGTCATTGGCTTGAAAAATAGCCATCATCTCCGCCTAAAAGTCACTGAAATGATCCAGGACGCGAAGGAACAGTCTTAAATTCAGCTCAGCCGAGTATACTTTGCTGCCAACTTTATTGCTCAGTTTTGAGCCTTGGATATACACATGAATAAGCCAATACTCGAGGGTGATAATATCACCTCAGTCATCTCTACCCCGAATGCGAGTTCAAAACTCTAGGCCCAGCAGTGTCCGGAGTTATGCAATTAATGTCCGCTGGCGCGGGGACTCACTCATATAAAATTCTCGCATGGCCACTTTCAGTTCTAGTCCATGTCGAAACGCAATGCAGTCTCACAGTAGCCAGATTAGCTTGATTGAATTATTAGATGAAGCAGCATGAAAAGTGCCTTAGTAGGGTCGGTTTGTAGGGCCCAGGTCACCAAAAGTAACAGCCAACCTTCTCACTTTTTTAAGCACTCGTTGTTAGGTAGCTTTAGAGTAGCCTGCCACCAAAACGCCACCATACTACAATGCGAGATTGCAAACCCCAACTAGCCCCTATGGTAGTATCAAAATCCTTAGGCCCTTCCTGCTATATTGTCGTTCCATAGGAGCTTCGAATCAAGGATCAGTCCCAAATATTTGACCATTGGGCTTAGATCAATGGAGACTCCGTTTAATTTCGGTAAATTAAATCTCCACTATCTCCAAAGAAATCTCACTACCATTATTCGTAACCTGATTTCTTTCTTTGGCAAGCTTATGAATCAATCCTCAACGTAATCAATCTCTTCTTGCTCCGAGATATGTCAAATTTAATTTTAAAAACTAGTTCTAGATCACAATAAGGAAAGTGATTCTACAGGGCATAGCCTTTTATTTTTCCATGGGTGGAAACCTTTCATGCACCGACTCATTGCCCCTGTTAAAGATGATTTTTTATACCGAATTTTTCCTATCTGTTTCAGTTGAAATATTCGTATTATTTCTTCCCTTATTCTTGTCAAGGAAGCTGATGGTCAAATAATGTATAAATAAAATGTGTTTGTAGATAGTAATTTGGTTTTTCTGTCTTTTAAAAACTGACTTCTATCTACAAGGATGCATCATGGCTGGTTTCTCAGCCTTTTCTATGGCAACGAATCAACAACGAATCGTCTCATTCAACAAGAAGCAACATCCTTAGCATCTTCATCTTAAGAAGCTCTAAAATTCTAATTTAAAGAACAATTTTTCCTTTCGATGCTATTTCAGTTTCTTGATGTGACAAATTTCTGGCTACTAAAGGAACAAATTGTCTCTAAATTGAATTAGATCAACAGAACTAGGAGGTTTCGTGTATAATGGACAATATCCTCCCACATACTCAGAGACAAGTCCATCTCCCTTGTATACAGATCTGTTCGCTGAGGCAAGGAATCCAGACAATTTATTGACAAAATAAAATAACTAGCTCAGCTTTTCAATAACAGGGCCACGATTTCATAACTCTTCAATAAACGGCAACTCAACATTATTTAAAAATTATGCTGGGAAAATAATTTTCCCACTTGACGGCTTTGCGTATCCAGTATTAAAGTGCAGTACCTATTCAGATTTTTTGCATTAATTTGAAGGATTCAGATTCATTATTACGAGTATAAGTATGATGGATTAACTGTGCACCGTATAGAGGCGCATTAACAATTGTTCACAGCCCTTAAATGTTAATTTGAGACATTTTGTCTTTAAAATATAAAACCTTACGAAATAAGGAGCATAGACAAAGTTGACAGCTACAGCTCCCCAATAAATATTAATTCTTTTTCTCTCCTTATTTGATTTGATAAACGATTCTAAGGAGCATGTTTCAATTAAGATTCAATCTCTTGGAGATAATATTTGATGTAGTGCTATCGACTCCATTAAATTTATTTCTAAAAATGAAATGGTTTTTCATTACCTCTTACAAGTGCAAACATTTTCTCCGCGCGAAAATTATTCTCAGTACCTATCTCCTGTCAAACCCTGAACAATTTAATTCCTTTAAACTACTAAATAGTGCAATCGAGCTCTTCAATTTTATAGTGCAGTATAACTTACCCTGGAAAACAAATCTCCTAGTTAAATATGAAAAAATTTCTGTGATTCCTTTCACAGACGTCCATTTTGTTTCATCCTATTTCTGCCGTCATCGCCTAGCATCTTGATAAGCATATGTATGTAGATACCTGGAAAGCAAATTAAAATGTGATACATTCGATTTCACGGCTATGTATACCAGCCATACATACCAAATCAAATAGACTCATAGCTTCCTGTCTGTCACAGTTCCTTCCTAGAACTAGGTGACATTAATCTTTCGTCAACAATTGACTCAGACTCATTACACACCGAAACCAAAGGAACAACTTCTATTTGCCATCTGGTCATCGCGAAAATTTAGTGCGCCCACGGATATAACACAATGTCGCCGCCTATGGTTTTCTTGAGGAAAGAATTTGATCTTGCAGAAGCAACTTCCACCGATTCATATTCAAAGACAAGCCCTTCGTTTTCTTGAGACGTGAGTTTGGCTTGGGTGCAAGAGCCACATTATAGATTTTCCTTTACACATTTCCCTCTTTTCCAACTTTCTTAAGCCAACGATTGACTCAGCTCCGGTACACTAAACATTCGCTGAAACGAGACACCTTCCACACTAAACACCCACACACGACGATTTTATTTATAGCCCTCAAGCCGCGAGGCAAATGAAAATCTTTCTCAGTCTCGCGCATACACGCCTGCACTTGTCGACCAACACTACTCCGATATGCGAAAGAAGTGGATGGAAGAGGAACGAAAAGCCATGAAGCCGCCGCCGCCGGGGCGATGCTGCTGCAAGCGATCATGATCACATTCTCTGATCGAGTTCTGTACATTTGACGTTTTGAGTTGGCGGCATGACGACGACGATATACCGTCGTTCGCACAACTACAACTACACGTACGCCCATAAACGAAGGAAGCGTCTTGGGAATGGAGGCGACTGAGTGAGTAGATATGGCAGCCATCTTGGTCGAGATTGTTTTTCGTGCTAGCGAACAAGAGATCGCTGTAGTTCACTTAAGCGTTGTGCGCATGCAACAGATGGCTGATTTTCATCTAAAAATAGTTGTTGTCTCGCATTTTCCGCTGTGGATGATTAGTTAAAACGGAATAGACTGCTCAAGTGAATAGCTGGATCTGTCCCTGTCTTGGATATTTTCTTTTTTCATGGATCTGTTGGAATTTTTAGTTGAATTCTAGCTGGCGTTCGGTTTGAGTGGTTCGTGCGGAGTCTGAAAATTTCGTTTTCGTTTAATCGCATTGTGATTCCTTGAGTTTCAAAAGCATATTTGAGCAAATTAATTTCGTTGCAATTTAATCAAGTGTCGAAACTCCATCAGGCTTGTGTGATCCGCCCAGAATTAAAACGTAAATTTGCCCGGTTTATCGCGTGGTGGACTGAATCTATACACATACGGTTTGTGCAGAAAACCCTTGGAAGTGAAAACAAACAGTAACGCCCGTGAAGTTTTTGCCAAATTTTGTCGAATCCGTGTGAATAATTCGTTGACGCGATATCGAACTGAGAAATTAGTTTCGTTTTCAAGTGATATAATTTGTTGATTCGGCGATTTGATTTCCCTCGTTTAGAGAACGTGAAAAGTTGTTTGGTACAACTCTCTCTCGAATATCCCGCAACTTGTGATGATTGTGACTAAGTTAGATTTGTCCAACAAAACGATTTTTCCCTCGTGATTTTGCAAAATTACTTTGTGCCTTTCGTCGTTTCGAATTAAGAGCAGCTCGACAGCTTAGTTCCGAGATTGTTTAGAGCGGCGAAAACTTGAAAATTCGTGGTTGCCCTAAAATCAAATCGATTCGAATCCCAGAAAGTTAACAAGAAAATCAAGTTTTTTTTATTTCATCAGATATTGGTTTGATCGAGTCGAGGAGGCTGAAGTTGTTGTTGTATTTTGCCGTGATCTCAAGATATCAAGACATTTTTCTTCTTGGTCGCTGCCGCTCGACATCGTCGAGTAGAGCTTTGTTATTTGTGCGAGGAATTCCGTTTCGATCAGAAACGAAGCAAATCAAAGGCGAAAATTATCGAAAAAGTGAAGAAGATTGTTTGGAATTGACCCGTTGTAGTCGATTGATTTGTTTTCCTACGAATTATTTGGTGATTTAGTGGATAGATATTACGCGTCTGGTGACCTGACCGTGAAAAATTTGTATTGAGCAGTTACGATTGATTTCGCGGACATTGTGTATTTCCTTTCGGTTTCAAGGCAACAAGCAGAACAATATTGGGCCAAGATGAGTAATTGCGAGAATAATAACGCCCAACAAAATACACAAAGTATAGCCGACTATCTGGCGCAGCTACTTAAGGATAGGAAACAGTTAGCAGCCTTTCCGAATGTCTTCAATCACGTCGAACGTCTTTTGGAAGAAGGTGAGTTATTATGCCTGTCCTGTGTAGGTATTCTAATTTAAAAAGGTTGAGGAAGAGTAATCATTTTCTTGAAAAACCAAAATCGCAAGTACATACATTCTCAAGTAATAATTCGTAAAATTCATTTGCCTTTGTAAACAAACCTTGCAACTCAAACAGTTTTCCCAATTTTCTTTCCATTTCCATCAATATTTAACTCTGTCGTCCAAGAACCGATGCTGTAGTTCAACTTCGCTACCCTTCCTGCTCCGCGCCACAACATCTTAAGATATGATCTCGATTTCACTTGTTAAATGGGCGCATGCTCCTCCATTCACTTGGCGCGGTCGTCGGCCAGCCATGCTGCGCCCATCCTATGTGTAGAATTCAGAATCGCACTGAAAAAGTCGCCTCGGTGTTCGTTGGCTTCGTGACGAAAAACAGATTCCGCGATCCTCTTCGAGATTTTCCCTTCCTGGCTCTGGCTCTCCACAACGCGCTATCTCGGCATTCAATTCCGAACCGAAACAGACACCCCCATTGTGTGTACCGGAATGTATAGTATGTGGTAGTACTGTATGATAATCGACTTTGCGTTCGACGAAAAAAACATGGATTGCTCATACTCATGTGTTTTCTTGGCCGCGTGCCGTATGCAATTACCCGTTTTGTACAAGGTACAGCCAGGGGTACATTGAGCCCACTTTAATTATTCCGAAGAGGGACTTATTGAACTTGAGTTCAATTTGAAGGGCTAGCGCTGCTCGTTTGAACCTCTTTTCGCATGTGGGCCGATAGGGGTTGTTTGGTTGATACGGTACTGTTCTTATGACGCTTAGTTGATGAAGCAAATGAATACAATGTCTCCGTGTCGATTTCAAATACGATTTCATGACTCCTATTTACATAACACTATGACTTGGGTTTGGAGTCCCCTGCTGCGCTGCATTCTTTTGGGCTTTTGTTTCCAGTTCTCTGCGTGCCGAGAACTCGGTACGGGAGTGTAGAAACCGATTTCTAGACGCAAGAAGTCATGTAAAACTCTGAGAACTGGTTAGCCTGCGGGTAACTTTTTGATTTCGATCGTCGCGTTATTTGATCGAATTATAAATCTGATTATGGAAAAGATCAGGTCTTGGTACATTTCGAATATTGCGATCATGCTATGGTTTGAATCGCCCGTGGCTGAAATGATGTAGGTAAAAGTCAGTCAGAGTAAGGTGCATAGATAATGTTGTGAATCAAATTATACTGGATGGTATTTTTTTGTCAGTATGGTGAACGATTTATATTCATCTAGGTATTAAGAAACATGGAAATGATACTGAAAGTATTAGAAACTATGGAAATATTTATTACGTACTTTAACTGTATGAGAAAACCTTAAAAATCAGCGTTAAATTTGCTGCATCTGCCTTTGTTTTGAAATTGACAAGAATTTCATTGGAAATTTTAGTCCAAAATACATATGTATGTGTTATCAAGTAAATCCCTGCCTCAAATACATCGATCAAATCTGTAGTAATTGCATATTATGGCATATTAAGGGCTGAGAACACTCAAAGTGTTATTATCTATTTTAATAAAAGCAGCAGTTGCGTAAGCTTCGATTTTTCATTCCTAAATTCGTTATTTTAGGCTCGGTTCTTTCTAAAATATAACAAACAAACAAATAACTATACTTTTCTTGTCATAACTGCTGTCGATTTTATGAGTTTTTTGGCTCATTCAAAAACTAGCGAATAATGGTTAACTACAGGGGTAGAAAATAAAATAGGTAGATAACACATTTTCCGTTTACTTTTAATAATTTGAAAGATATAAAGGTAGAAGATGAATTTACTTATTTTGAATGATTTTTATTTATTTATTTATTCACCAAACAAGGTACAAAAATCACACATAAAATATCAAATTAAAAGTAAAATGGAAAAGTAAAGTAAAGTAAAAACAAACAAGTTAAATAAGTAACAAACAAATTAAAAAAGAAACAATTAGATTAATAAATAATAGTCTCAAACAAAGAAAATGAATTCAAGTGTACACCATTTTATAGGCATAAACTAAATATATTAAAAAATATTAATATACAGGTGGCAACAAGAAAAGCTATTCATTTTTAGAAAACAAAATCAATAAATTATTAGTGAAAATTTAATTCTTCTTAACATTTTGTGGCATGCCCTTTATTCTTTAAGATCACCTCACATCTTCTGGGCAGAGCTCACTCATTTCTGGCATGTTTCTATAGGTATGGTGTACCAACCTTTTTCAAAGGCCTGTCGATAAATCTTTTTATTTCATCTTTTTTCTGTTGCAACAGCTCTCTTAACTTCGGCCCATACATTTTCTATCGGGTTTAATTCCGGGGACTGTGCTAGCCAATCTATTAGATATATTTTGTCAGTAAACCCCTGAATAAACCCCTGGAACCTCTATAATAATATCTCATCTTCTGCAAAATGCAATATTACCGTTTTTACGAATGTTGGAAGAACATTAGTATTAAAATCGATTTGGCCAAAAATTCATATTTCCATATATATATATATATAGAGCGGTCTTTTGATAATTCGGACAGTTACGTTCCATGGCTTGTCCGAATTACCAAATCGGCCGGATGACCGAGAACATTCATAAACTAATATTTTAAGTAAATTATGCATATAACAAAATCGTTTTATTTAAATGTACAAAAATTTTATTTGCTCAAATTCAGAATTATAAAGTTAGAATATAAATCAATAAACTATACCAAGAATAAAATCAATCGAGCAGTAGTTATTTGAAAAAAATTGTAATCTTTGCTTGACGAACACGAACCCGTTCATTGCAGCATCTTTGAGATTGAATTGTTTGATGCACTTCATAAACTCGTCATCTAGGGTAGCCAAAATATGGCAAAGAAAACTCTTGCGGTAGCTTAGTTTTAGAATTCGAATGGCGTTTTGATCAATGGGTTGTATGAGTGCAGTACAAGTGGGAGGGAAAAACATAATACAAATTTTGCCATCATCGCTTCTTATCTCGGATTTTGTTGAATGGCAAGTCGCATTATCCAATAACAGTAATGCTTTTTCTGGCAACCCTTCACTTTTTAAATAACGTCTAACTTGCTTGACAAATGATGTATGAAACCATTCTTTGAACCAAACTTCCGTCATCCAAGCATTTTTGCTACTGACGTACTCCACGGGTAAAGACTGTCCTTTCAGCGCTCTTGGGATTTTGAATTTGCCTATAATCAAGAGTTTCAGTCGATGCTTTCCAGTGCCATTGGAACAAACTAAAAGAGTCACTCGTTCTTTTCCAATGTTTGTACCTGCAGCACATTTTTCCGCACGCAGCGCTAGAGTCTTTTCCGGTAATTTCCTCCAGAAGAGGGCGGTTTCATCTGCATTATAAATTTGACATAGCTGCAAATTCATCTCTTTTACTCTTTCCTTAAATTTAGTTTTAAATGGTTGCACAACATTGCAGTCATTGCTTAATTTCTCTCCGGAAATGTTTAGAGATCTGACACCAAAGCGTTTTTTGAAATTATGAAGCCAACCTTTACTAGCAAAAAACGTACGTGTTCCTCCATAAATTTCGTCGAAAAAATCCTTCGCCTTTGCACAAACAAGGATTTCGGAGATCGGAATGTGTTGCAACCGTTTTCTCTGAAACCAGTTCTGACTGCATAACTGAAAAGGAAGATGTTTTATCACAACAAAATTTGCAGTTTTAATATTTCTACCTTTCTATTTTTTCCTTATTCTTTTTAATATCCGAGACTGTCGATTTTCCTACTCCATAGGTTAGGTTAGGTTACTGAAGAGGGCTGCCGGGAACGCGGCCAGCATTAGGCCACCAGTTTGGGCCCATTTGCCACCCTCATAGAAAATCACACGCATTTACACTTACAGCCATGGCACTGGCGGGATTCGAACCCACAGGCCCCGTAGCACGCCGCTTTTCGGCCTGACACCTTAGCGATCAGAGCTACCGGGCCCCCTTCCTACTCCATACTCCTTAGCAATATGCCTTACACTTCCTCCACTTTTCAATTAATCCAGTATTTCAAGCTTCTACCTTAAGGTAAGGAAATGATGCGTTGAATTCTTGTTTACTCGAACCATAATTCACTTTAATAATCACATGAAACTACTTCAATGTAAAAAAGCAACTATGCACTGATATTCTACACGTCAACACAAAATGACAAAAAATGACTGAACCCGGGAATTCACCGAATGCATTGAAGTATGAATCGAGGCATGGATTCTAATTCTTTAGTATGCTAGTCCGGATTATCGAGAATTTGACAAGATTTGAAAATGTCCGAATTACAGAGTCCGCAGAATAAAATGAAGAGGTGTCCGGATTGCTGCGGGGTCCGAATTAACGAGTGTCCGGATTATTGAAGGACCACCATATACACATGCTCAAAAAAGTCTGCGTACACTTGTTGGTGAATTTTTTTTTTTTAAATATAGAACGTTCCTAATTGGTTATGACTAAGAATTTTAGTTTATTGCTTTCAGTTAACACTATAGTAACTAAGGATACAACTCATTCCTCGTTCTTGATGTTAATGTTTTACAAAAATAAAGTTTGTGCACAAGCCCATCAACATGCATCCAAAAAAGTCTACGTACACCTGAAATAATTTAATCATCTAATTAGAATTCACCTTGATTAGCTTATCCGATCAATCACCTTAGTAGCTTGTTGCAAACCCTTTCCTATAAATGACCTCTTTTAGCCTATTTTGCATGGAGTGAACTAGCTTTGTAGTTTCTTCGGCCTTTATACTGTTCCACTCCTTCAATATGGCACTTTTAAGTAATTATTTGCTTGTAATTTGATTGTGGCGAATTTTTCTCTCAAATAAATCCCACAAATGTTCAATTCGATTTCAATCCGGTGATTGAGGGGGTGTGCGCAATAATTTTGGGACATTATAGACCAACCTAAGCTTATTTATGTGAGCAGTATGTTTGGGGTCATTATCGTGCTGGAAGTAAAAAGCATTCCCTAGTCTTAATTTCTCAGCACATTGCTTGAGATTGTTTTTTAAGATATTCAGATATCCATACTTTTCCATTGTCGATTCTATAAAATTTAATTGTCCCACTCCGCTACCAGCCATACACCACCGCCACCATGTTTTACAGTGGGAATCAAATTTGCATTATTCAATGCAGTCGAACGTTTTCTCCACACTAATTTGCGTCCTTTTATCCCAAATATACAAAATTAACTTTCGTCTGAAAAAAGAACCCTTTCCCAGAATTCTTTTGGCATGTTGCTTAGCCTTTTCAAATGTGAGTCTTCCCTAGAATTTGTGGCATGCGGTCTTCCGCTTCCTCTTTTTCTACATACACTACCGGTTTGTTCATATTTTTTTAAAATACTTCTAACACTCCACTCACTACATTTTACTCTATCTGCAATTTCACAATTTGAATAATTTTCCCGTGATAAACAAACTATAACTGCGTTTACATCAGAGCTTAACTGCTTGTACTTTCCCATTTTTCAACACAATTTTCTCCTCACTTTTGCTCTTCAACCGATTTACTCACTGGTAGCATTAAGAATGATAAATCATTTTAAAATAATATCCCTTTTATAACCTGTTGAAACAAGATTCAACATATTTATCTACCTTTCTGTATTTTTATGACTATTTGTATTGCTTTTCTGGGAAAAACTACTGCATAGTCCATTCGAGGGTTTTTTGTCGCTGGGTATATATATATATATATATATATATATATATATATATATATATATTTTGGTCAAAGGCACAGATGTCCTGGCCGAGAGCATGGTAAATCCAATCGCCACCTGGGTGCTTTGGAGAGTCAAGCTTAGTTTATATGTCCTTCTTCAAGACCGTCCATAACTTCGACGTCTCTCGTGCTCCATCCAGTCCCTTACAAGACAATCTGAGTGATTCCCTCTTGTAGGTCCTGGCCAATTTTGTATAAATTCTTTGCGAGGTTCTCTAGGCCATTCAGTTATTATTATTATAAGATTATAATGCAGCATCAGATTACTTTCAAAATATCGATATGTGTCAAGCAATTGAAATTTATTTAGCTTCTAAAGTAAAAAAAAATGGTCTCGCAAATAAAATATTTTGGATTGAAAGTCAAAAATAATCAAATTCGTTTAATTCAATTAGAGTAGTTTGTTTGTTTGTTTGCTATTTATACAGTCGGCGTTAGTTTTTAATCGACCCCTGCATTTGGCTGTTCAATACGATATTTTAAATTAAATACATATCACCATTATTATGCCTAAGTAAGTACTAACGAGTGGAGGATTCTACGAAAATTACTTTAAAATTTCGAAAATCATCATATAATTGACGACCATCATCTATTTCGATTGATTAATCGAATTAATCACGATTAAGAAGAGGGTCGCCGAATTCCACTGACTTCGTTCATAAGACCATCATTAAGTCTCGGGCATTTCAAGCTAACTACTATCGGAAACTACATATACATATAAGCAGTATTTTAAAGTTACTGTTTCGAATTCAATTCTTTCCAGTTTGAATCTTTTCTGGCATTCGAATTTATGAGGTCCTGTTAATTTCAATCACCAATACGATCTTATTTAATTTTTCATATGTACATTGAGTGCAACAACAATTACACTCATCAGTAAAATATGCAAAATGAAGCAACAAACAATGATGAGTTCAGTTTAATTAGGTCTCCTCAGAAGATACGTAGCTGTATCTGCTTGCGCGACAATGTAAACATCTCAAGTTGAGCTACAGCCGTTCAGAGACGTGAAAGAATCAGTGAATAAATTTAGAGTTTTCTTTTTCTTATCAAACGCGAGATAAGAAATAATTATTTACCTTCGCTTTAGAATTTGGTACGTCACAGTTTTATCTGATTCTCTGCGAGTAGTGGAGGCTGCAAAAATGATGTTACATTTGAATCGGACTATGTAAGTATGGATATGAAAAAGATAAAAATGCAGCAAAATTAAGAATTGCGAATATAGTCCAGTAACCTTGTCGTCTAAATGACCTATCCTTTTAAACGACATAGCGTCAAATCCGGTAGCTCTGATTTTTTTTTACTGACGTGTTTATGATGTTGCACCAATGAATGAGCCAAGTTTGCAACCTCGAACACCGAACGCAACTATGTCAAATTCGAAAAAATCTAGAAATGTTCGATCTTTTTAATTTACACCACAAATATGTTTTGTGATAAAATCTATACAGGAAGTTTTTTAATTATACTAAATTTGCTCTAATTTGTAGATCCGATAGTTTCCAAGATACCGTCTTCTTTCAAAGTTCATCGATTTTTATTTTTATTTTAAAATTTTTAGCAAAAAAGTTTTTTTTGGTAAAGATATGCTGCGGCTGGGAGCCGAAACTAAAAACTTAAACTGAATCTAATTAATTTTTGGAATGGCCCAGACTATTCCCATACAGCTGCTGCAACAGAATGGTAAAACTGAAAGCTTTAGTTAAAACTGAAACTTCTGTCAAACTGAGCTTTCAGAAACTAAAAGTGAGGAATGAACATGTTCATTATTTTCAGTTTTAGTTTTTGCGTTTTGGAGTTGGTGTGTTAGCCTGTACTGCTCTTTTATTATATTTTTCTCATTGTTGACAGAAATTAATGTTATAAATGTTAAATAATAAAAAAGCACACAAGGAAATATTTTTATGCTCATTTTATAAGTTATATGTCTGTCTGATTTCGTCAGTTTCGTTGACGTCACTCGATAGATTGCTACCCAGCTAAACGAAGTTGTCCACGAATTTGATGCAAAGGTCCCCTACGTTGATGGTCGTGTGCGCTGGCGTCCTTGTCCTAGATTGCATCATAACTTTCGTTTTGTCCTCGTTGATTCGTAGTCCAACTTCCTTTGCTGCGGTGTCAAGTCTAAGCAGAAGTTCTTCTGCATCGGTCAGTTTTCGAGCCATGATGTTAATGTCATCCGCGTACGCTGCCAATTGTGTCTACTTAAAAAGTAGTGTGCCACTGGTGTTCAGGTTCACTGCCCGAATAGCGAACTCAAGTACCAGGTTGAAGAGCGTGGGCGCTATTCCATCGCCCTGCTTCAGGCCACCCAGAGTTTCAAAAATGATCCGTCAATCTGTTCTGGATCCGGACCTGCGAGACGGAGTTGGTCATCGTCATCTTTATAAGTCTCACTAATTTGGCCGGTATACCAAATTGCAGTATGATAGAGCGCCTCGGTTGATGCTGTCATATGCGTGTTTAAAGTCGACAAAGATTTGGTATACGTCGACGTTGTATTCCCAGCACTTTTGCAAAATTAGCTTGACCGTGAAGAGCTGGTCGATTGTGAAGCGGCTAGATCTGAAACCGCCTTGATACTCGCCCATGATTTCTTCCGCGAAAGGTTTAATCCTACACTCAGAAAAATGTCATTTAATAGAATCAAATTTAAATCAAAAGTTGAAACTACTTTGAAATAAAAAGCAAATCTTATTTGAATTCCACTTTATTATAAAAATTTTCTTTTCAAATCAAGATGTTTCATCATTGAATTAAAAAGAAACATATATGACGCCAATTCGATTGAACATTTTTGATTCAAACATTTTTGATTCTATTTGGCGCCATAGTAGGGTGAAATTTTTCTGACTGTATACTCTAGGATTTTTGACAGAATTTTGTAGGCCGTACAGACTAAGGAGATGCTTCTGTAATTCTCACACCGCAGTTTATCTCCCTTTTTATGTATGGGACAGATGGTGCTTCTGGGCCAATCGTCTGGGATCACCTCAGTCTCCTATTCGCAGCAGTAGCTGATGTAGCACACTTAATAAACCAACCCCACCAGACTTGAGTAACTCAACTGGTATCTTGTAAGCGCCCGGCGCTTTGTTCCTTTTCAGTGAACTCAAGGCGAGATTAACTTCTTCTACTGTCGGGGGCTGTGTGGATGGGGGTTGACCAACGGTATCATCATGGAGCTCAGCTTCTGCTGCCAGGATGTTTGATGTGTCCTTTAAAACATCCAATTCCTTCCTGGATTTCGTGTTCGAGGTGGCGAGTCGAGGCGCCACATGATTCAGAATAGAGAGACATAATAAACAAGTCAGCGAAAAATCGGAAATACCGGATTAAACGCAAGATCTGAGGTATAAGGATAAGGAAGCTTGAGTAGCCTAGTTGTTAGAACACTTGCGTGTGGGGTCCCTGGTTCGAATCCTGCTTCGGACGAGGGTCCGCGCACCAAGCTTTGAGTGAGTCCTGGAATTAATCACTGTGCACTCGTATGCAAATTGATTGTAAATTTGTGATGAAGTAAATTTGTGGTGATTCTAACTTTGAAAATTGTCGGATCTTAGTTGAACCTCAAAAGCATTTAGCATCTACTAAAATGTACTACATCAAACTGTCATATTGAAAAATCTACATCCAGGACTCACGAGATAGCATTAAAAAAAAATCAACTGAAACCTTTTGCCTCTATTCACAAATCTGATCGCTCTCTCATTTCCGCATATCCAATTTTGCATCATAAAATCCATCATAAATCGAAAATCTGAACACAAAACTAATGCGAATATTAATCTAAATAAGCTGCCGTTCCGCTTCAATTTCTCGATAAACAGCTCCAGTTTTGAAGTAAGGAAATTAACTTGATTCTGATTTCGACGCCGCCATATGTAAATTCACCCCGTTGCGCTTCTAGTCAACAATTCAATGTTCTGCTTCATCGAAACTTAGCTGGAATCCATACGCATCGTCAGCGATCGCAAGAAGGGAGAAAAAAAAATAAAATTGCTGATGCAAAGCAAACAGCGTCGTATCTAAAGCCAGTTCTTCTTCTTCTTCGTCGTCTTCTAATGAACAACAGACGGCTGGCTGGTTCCCTGGAAATTCTGAAAGAAACCATGCATTCAATATTCCATTTGCGTTCAGTAGATTTGATTTATTTTTCTTGACTGATTCCAGCCAGTGCCGTCCTGTACCGAGAGCACAATTGTCTGTCTTACTTTGGAACTTGCTGTAGTATTATCGACAATTCTCCAATACCGACTTCCTATGATTCGCATGATGTTTAGTCGCCCCATGCCTCCACAGGCTGTGATAATATCGCACTTGGTTCCTCTCAGCCAAGACGATCGCAACCAGATGACTTATCGAACAATTAGATCATCTGGGTCAACCATATGGATTTCATGGAACGTCGTGGAAGGAACTCAAGGAAATTTTCGGCATCTTTGTGAAAAAGATCTAAGTTTGCGCGATCTTTTTTTTCCCCCCAAAAAATAATCATCTAATATTTGTTCAGTTTTTCTGACGCCATTGAAAAATTCGTTCGGATGTGCGAATTGAGGTTATGTTGATTCGTGTGCGTCTTGGGTGCGAGAAATACTATTGTTACCAGCTGCTGGAATCATCGAATTTCTCAGCGAATGAGTGTCGAAAAGAATTCATTGTTTCCGATGTTTGCTGCGGTAAATGCATAAATTGCTGTCAGATTATCGCACATGTGTGCACGTACGTAATATTCCGCAACCAGAACTTTTCCTTGCAGCAACAAACAATGGCGGAAGGCGTGAAAAGTCGTTAACGCGAAATAATGGCTATTTTCATTTCACTTTTCATACAGACCTGTTTGTTTATTTTACTCTCCAACTGTTTGTTTAAATAATTTCGCATCGTAAAAGAATCTCGTAAAAAAACATCTCATACGCACATGTGCTTAGAGGGTATGTGTTTGTATATATAGATTTAAATCTATTTCACATATGCAAGTATATTACGACCACACCAGTTTTTCGCGAAAAACATGGTTTCTTTTAGATTTGCCAATATATACCTAGATCTACTTATGTAGTCTGCCGCCGAATCGTAATAGAAGTAAAATTGAGATGAAAATTATTTTTTCAACAAGTATTTGTTTAAATACCTGTTTACGGGAATGGCGATGATGAAGCCATGTCGCGAATGTGACTCATATCAGTTAGGTTTTGTTAAATGCCAAAAATACCGCCTCGCATCAAAATAAATTTATGTAGGCATGCAACAACATATCTACACAATATTTTGCTCACATGATCGAACCGGCAAAGGAATTTCGAAATTTGGATAGTGATGGTGTGTGAATTTATAGTGATTCTAATATTGTGAAGGGGTTTGTTTGGTTTCAAATTAAATTTTGGGTCGCTCATTCCATTTTGACAATTTTTCTCGCTTTGCTTTTGAATTTGTTGGAGAAGGTCAGAGGATATAATTTTCAATTTTGTTGTCTTGTTTTCGCGAACTAGATTCGATACGGTAAATTAACGGGAAATACAATAAAATAATTTAATAACCTGCTTATGGATTTTAAATGCATAGCAAAGTTATTAAGAAGTTCGGTACTGAGTGCGAATTTTTCGTTCCTCTGTTCTGGCGCTCTGTTTGATCAGACATCAGCCTGCATTTAAGATGATCAAAAAATAAAATAAGTGGCATGGCGTCCAGTGAGATTTTAGCCAATACTAAACAGTGCGATGCCTTCATCGCCAAATAAAAAAAAACAACGGTTAATTATTCCTCAATATTAAGTTAATCCCCTTCAAAATAACCATCACCAGAGGCGATAGGCAACTGCCAATTTTTTTTCAACCTGCGAAACATTTTTGGTAGGTCGATTTTTGAATGGCTTTCAGTTCCGTCTGCAAATTCTCTTTTATGACATTAATCGTTCCAAAATGTTTTCCACGGAGTTTGAAAAATAGCAAAAAGTCACAGGGGGCTATATCTAGCGAATATAGTGCTTGTGAGACGGCATTGACGTTGTTTTTGGTCAAATATGTGTGGGGCAAGAACCATCAATTGTCCTTCCATAATTCTAACCTCTTTCGACCATTATTATCTCCCAAATGCTTTACAACACTCAAATAATATTGTGCGTTGACCAATTCTCTCTCCTTGCGGAAGGAAATCCGAGTTCACCGACACCTTGAGAATCAAGGAACACAGCCGTCATCACCTTAATTTTAGAACGCTTTTGAAGAGGTTTTTGGGGGCTTTAACTCGTGCTGATAGTGTCACTTTGTAGATTGGTGAACTATTTCGACACCATGTTCATACACCCAAATCTCATCAGTAATGATGTGATTCCGTAGCGAGCATCTCCGCAGTAACAGTTTTGCGGTACACTCTTTGAAGAAAGTCCCACTGCAACCCATCGCATATCGATGCACAATATTCTTAACTACCTCTTTCTGAAGGTTAAGTAATCTGTTAGCTTTTTGAGGATTCAAAGTTAATCATGGTTTTAGAAGCAAGTTAGTGTTCAAAACTTATTATCTTCTTTTCAAGTGGCCGTAAACTGTTAATTTTAGGAAGACATAGTGATTAGGTTTTGCGATAGGCTTTAATTTCGTTACCACAATCATTACCTATTTTTATAGCCACAGATAGCTTTGGAAATACGTAATGATATTTAGGTAAGGAGAAGATTAGGTATTTTTAAAATTAATTTCAGTTAGTTTTCATTATTTTCTTTTTATCTCTTATGCCGGCTGAATGAGACCTCAGGATATGGGTCATCCCCACAAATGTTGCAAACCGCTCGCATCTACACATCAATTTTTTTTTGCAAAGTCAGCGAGAATAAAACTAATAATAGTGAAAATAATATTTGATTAAAATTATTTTTAAAAAAAAAGTCTAACAGTCTAACGAAACTGGTGACTTTTTTAACTGGTGCCGCGTGTTTGTGTTTTAGAAGCTGAGCATATAAATTTATTGTTGTGTAATGCCCAGCAATGTTACATTGGCAGAGAAACCATCGCTCGAGTTTATGGATAGTGGAAACGTTTCTTTGTTGCGTTCGCACATTGAATCTAAAAAAAAAAACACAGTGAAAGATAAAAATTGCCTCAGAAATATATTTCTTATGTTTTTTTTTTGCTTCATATCTTATTGTTTCTTTTTTGAGGAAATCGGTATGCGGCAGAAAATCGTTTTTCTGACGACTTTATATTAACCTACACTAGTTGGGCTATGCTATGCAAAAGGAGTATCACAGCGGCAATGTTTGGACAATTTTACTGGGCATATAGTTAAGGTTGTTTTGGAGAAACTGAAGAATTTGTTTAAAGATCGCGTGCAGCCTGACGATTACATGAATCGAACTTTATTCTTTGCCATTTGATCATGTACGACCCTGTTTGAACTATTTTTACTACTCAAATGCTTGCGTACGTGATAAGGCACACTTCATATAGGTTTTCTGGATCATTTTTAATGTATTCAAAGAAGAAATTCCGCTGGTAAAACTAAATTTCAAACAAACACTGCTCAATTTTTTTTCGCATTATACTAACACACTCACGGTCAACTTGTTTACAAAGCTATAACAAAGAAATTACTTGACAGATCGCGCTAAAAATATACATGAAAGCCTATAACAATTCTACCAACTTTCAAATCTTTTTAGCTTTATGTCAACCGCAGTTCTTTTAAATTATACAGTCCGCTTCAATTTTGATAAACAGTTGGCCTGTTTAGCCGTCCGTTCACAGTGGTTTTCCAGTTCTAATTTCTATAGGTACTGTACTTTCTTGATTACCTCAAGGTTGTTCCAAATTTTCTTGTGCTTATTTTCGTGGATATGTGTTGTTTTTGCGGATCGTAGTAAAGTAGTGTTTCCTTCCTTGCTGAGGTCGTTTTCAACTTTAAACCAGCCCCCGCCCCCCTTTTTCTTGAAGAAACCGTGCCCTGTCAAGAATTGACAAAGATAAAAGTTTACCTCTCCGTGGCTCCGGTTAAGCGAAGGCTCAATGAGATCAATTAGCTTATTCGTCCAGCGTCCTTTATCACTTTCACTCCAACGTTGTTGCCAAATTTGGAGGTCAAAACGTACGCGCGTGCATCAGAGCCTCCGTTATGCCCAGCTCTGAGCGAAAGATGTACCCTTCCTTACATTCTCGCGATAGTAAACCGATCGGGATAACACCATCAAATCCTCTTCTGGGATCGTGTGGTAGCTACAGGCGATTTGCAGGGCATCCCTCCGCTGGGCACTGGCAATGCGCTTCCGGAACTTCTTGATTCGGAGCGCATCTCCCCAGATTTCGACTCCATATAGCAAGATCGAATCGGTCGTTACCATCAGCAGCCTGCGTCTTGGCTCACTGGGTCCACCGACGTTGGCCGTTAGCCTAATTAGCGAAGTGATGACTACTAGAGCCCTGTTACATGCCCTGCGGATATGATCCCAATACGTCAGCTTGGTATCCAGGATCACTCCCAGATATCTGACTGACTTGCTGGTCTGGACAGTTGGTATCCTCCGCTTCGTCAGTATAACAATCTCGGTTTTAGAGACTGCCAGTTGGAGGCCGTGCTCGGTCATCCACCGATCTACCCTCCTCATGACATGGTTAAGCCTGAGTTGAGCGACTTCGGCAGATCTGAAAGTGATTACCGCTGCGACGTCATCAGCGCAACTTACCAGAAACATCCGCAGGAATTTCCAGTCGCAGCAGATCATCGTACATGATGTTCCATTAGGTTCAGCTAATCTAATAGCGAATAAGTCACAATTCGGGTGTGTAATTCTGCAAATGCAGTTTTTTTTTTCATCCGACCTAGCTCCAAATTTAAGTTGTTAGCTAGATTTATTGGGAATGTCTTTAATGTTCCTGGATACTTGACTAGCTTTCTTGAAAATTGACGAAAAACAATTGGAAGTGTTATAACTCTGTTTTCTCTTGTCTTGCGTAATAAGCGTCTTTAACTGATCCAGCAACATTTTCTCTTCTTTTATTTTTTTTGTAGCAAGATTCCATACTAGACTATCATTAATCTCATTTTTTCTTAGTGAACCACTGTACTGTTAACAGGCGATGAATCATTTCGTTGAATATCGTCATATTTCGGGAATACCAAAGGGTAAACCTATATGATGTTGTTCTTTGAAGCGCGTTGGTTTTCGGTGTCTATTGAACACAAGAATTGATCTTTTCTGATAGTAATCAAAACTAGAAATTGTATCGTTGTGATATTATCAACTTTCATTGAAAATTGAATATCTCTATGCGTTTTGTATAGTAGATTTGAAGTATTTCACTCTGAAAGTGAGATTAGTTTCAACAAATCCCTAACTTTCTTCCTCTAGTTCAGAGAGCAATCTCAAAGAACACCAAAACTTGTTTTACTGACACATTCGGAACAGGAACCTTAATATGAAACTCATCTTTCTCTATTTTCGCTACTTTCACCTTTAACCTATTTTTAACCGATCCATCACTAACTTTTCCTAGACCTTTGCATTCGTCTACACTTAATTTCGCAATCCTCCTTGTTGATGCGTTTGTGTTGATGACAATCATCCTTAGTTCACTTCCTTCATTGGGTATTTATTATTGGTGCGCTCTGGACCCTCAATTTATTCACTTCCTTAATCATTACCTTCCATTCCATTGATAGAGTCTGGTAAAGGATATTTTCTGATCTCGTGGTAATCTCGGTTGAGTTTTTTTCACGACTAGTCGATCATATGCATCGGTGTTCATCATGACCATAGAATTTCGCTTGTCCGCTTTCGCATCATTTGGTGATCAAATTTTGGAGTATTCATTGCGTTTTGCATACATTCCTCCGCGATATGTCTAGCTACGTTGCCTCTATTTGCGATTTCCCATCTTTGGCTGTGTGTTTTCGACTGAATCGACGTCCACCATTAAATTTTCTGTTGGAAAGGCTGTGCCCCTGACTGCATACTTTAGTCCCTGGCCGTAGCCTTGCTCACTATATAGTCAAAGATAGTCTCTAGGTCATACTCTTTTCAGCAGCCCTTTTCTCTCTTCAGTAACTTCAGGCTCGTTGTGAGGAAAAGAAAAAAATATTTAAAAAAAAAATCCAATATATTTTTGTAGCATAATTTGTTCTAACGTTTTTTAACATCGTTATTGCAGCATACATTTTTGCATATTATTTATATGTTATACTTTACTTGTTGAATTTATATATGTAAGTATTTTATACACTATGTGAAGTGCGTATTCAAATGTTCATCCATACCAAAAATGCAGTAAACGAAAAAAAAATAATGCGAAAAAGTGCACGAAATGCGATTGCAGCCATATCGCCAACTATCGTGCATATCTGATGTATGCTGTTATTCAAGATTATCGAACAACAACAACCAATATACTGACGTAAAATTCAAGTCTGATTGAACTCTAATATCAGCTCGCTAACTCGGTGATCAAACCAAAGTCCATTTAAGGAAACCATAGATCAAACAAAATTATAAAAGCCACGTTTACTTGACTTGGCCAATTAGGTAATGTTCTTAGCCGTAGACAAAAGAGAGCTCTGCATAAAAGTCGATGCTACCCGGTGTGAATCGGAAAATGAAGCATGGAAGAGCGGATAAGAAATTCAAGGTAGCTGATGAATTTCTTGAGCGCAGGGTGCCGAAAGGTACCAAAATTATCATTCGAGAAAGTAAGAAACGTAGGCAGAAGCTGCGTTTTCCTTCCAACAAAAATGGTAATTTAACCGATGGTCAGTGTGATATTCTTCAGAACGGGCTGTAGAGGGGAAATAGCGGAGTCGGAGCCAGTTTTGCAACTGCGCGTAAGTACCTTAGAAGGTATTCGAAGGAGAAGCCGTAGGCTAGAGGCGAAACTTAGAAAACCCTGGCCTGGTTCTGGTGTCATCTTCAGATAGCCAAGTCCATAAAGAGCTGTAGTTCTATGACGAATCAATGCCTCAAATTATACTCTAACCAGCGGAGAATCATCCAATTTTCATGGTGCTGTCCCTTCAGCCATTTTTTTCGGAAATTTTCTACCTTTACTAATCGACAAAATACCGACGCTACTTTACGGAAGCCTGATATACGGGCAGACCTCAATGATCAACAAAAAAAATATCTGTCAAAAACTCACATGCGGTGGATTTTGAAAATTTATTTAACACTATTGTTAACTCATAAAGGTTATTGATTTGTGATCACGGTTCCCTTCTTGTCTATAATTGTTAATGTCATACGTGGCAAAGCCTTTAAACTCTTCGCTAGTATTGAACGAGAGCATACCATGCACATTTTAAGGTCCTTTGAGCTATAACTTTGGTTTCAAAAAGAAGTACGTGTGCAATCAATTCGCTGGCTAATCAAAGCTGCATAATGTCTGGGATGGAGGTTGGTAGAGACTTCATTCACAATCATTCATCCAGACTACAAAAGACTAGCCCCATACCTCACTTTACTCTTAACTTAGAGTTAAGTTTACTTCAAGCTCGGTGTGTAGGTGGATTTGAACCCTGGGCTATACACATCTGTAGACCCGGTGCTTTGGCTACTTGGTTGATCAGGTTTTTGTAGGATGAACTAAACAGTCGAAAATAATAGAGATTCGAACGATAAGGGATCGGACATAAAATGAACATATTTTTTTTATAACTAGTAGGTTTAGCGGTCTTTGTCAGCTACAAATTATATTTTTCTACATTTTCACAACTGATCAAAGTGAACGCTTGGCCTCTACATAATCACATCTCTTAGTTTCCGAGCAGTGACCGTTAGTCTATTCAATCAACTTCCAATGACTCTTCAAGGCCCATCCTTACTTTTGAGCACTCAAAATTCCAACATATTTTCCATACGAGTCTACCATGCATTTTTTTTTTTAAAAGTGAGTGTTTGGTTTTACTGCCAATTAGAATTCTGAGTTGTTGAAAAATGTTTCTCAAATCGAAGAACATTGAATTTAAGAATAAAGTTTAAATAATAAAATCTAGATTTTAATTGCAAATAATAAATTTATTTCAAATGAAATATTTTTAAAAATAAAAAATAATCAAAAACTAGACAATTAAAAATAAAATCACATTAAAATATGAATCGTGTAACATTAAAAATAATATAAATTATAAAAATAATCAAAAAAGCCAAAATTATTCCTCTTCGGACGAACTCAGTTCTAAATCTTGTAGAAGCTGTGCTGAAATCGCTGGCCGCTGTTGAATTTTCTCAGGAATGCCGACGGCTTTTATAACTGCGTCCCCCCTGACAATCATGGCCGAAGCAGATTCGAGCTCAACACGTTTCTGCCGTTGACGCTCTGCTATTGCTGCTAGCTTCTTTTTAATTTCGTCCATATTTCTGCGAACAGGTTGAACAGATCGTTGCGGTATAACATCCGGCTTCAATTTGCTTTGCCCTTTAAGGATTCGTTCGCGTATACTCGGCTTAGGTTTCTGAGGCTTCCTGCTCTCTTTCGATTGTTGCGGCTTTCTGTTCTCCTTCGATTCTTGAGGCTTTTCAGCACACGGAATCAGTTTAAGCTTCTTCGAGCTAGTTGCAAGTTCATGAATGCTTTCGATTTTACGTTTACCATTTTTGACAGTCGAGTCTGGTTTTACAGCTTGACCGTTAGCTTTGGTAAAATGGTGGCTTTTCACAGCGAATTCATCGATGAAAAGGGTCCTTCGTTGCTTCGGCACTTCCTTGTTGCTTTTTTCGTTTTTAGGTTTATTCAGTTTGGGTGCGACGTTTAATGCTAGCAAAGCTTCATCGAATGATGGCTTCTTCGTTGCATCCACATTAATCTTATTTGGCTTTTGTAGATCCTTTGCCAAAGAGATAGTGTTTTTCGCTGTAGGGATGCACACTCGACTACGGTTATATTTACGAGCTGGGACGAAATCCATTTTTATTTGCGATTCTAAGTTGCTATAGCTAGAACTTGGATGGCTGTTGAAATTTTTCTGAAGCTAGGACATGAGTGTCCTGCTATTTATAACAGGATCTAAATTAAAAGTTGAGACTTGAACACCTGCATAGATGAGGTCTTAGCAATATTTTCGAGAAAAGTCATTAGCATAAATACAGGGTCATAAACGGTAATTAACAGGTACTTAAGATATTACAAGGATTTTCGGGAAATTTTAGGGGGCGTGGTCGATTTTAGTTTAGTCAAAGTGTTTTGTAATTAGGTTAATGATTTATTTTTTTATTATGATTTCTGGAAAATGGAAATAATATTTTGAAGTTGATGGCTGGGGATGAAATTTGATCTATGAACTACTACTATGATCCAAGAAAAAAATGGAAAAAAGGCTCTCAACTCGAATTATATGTTGAGATATTTTTGGCTTTAAATATAATATCCTTGAAAATTTGAACATAAACCAGAAATATTTGAAAAAATTGAATAAAAATTATTAAAATAAATATTGAATGGTCAAGTGGAAATAGATGCCGAAAATATTTTTTTTTTGTTGCTATAATATCGTAAGAATAAGCTATTTCTGGCTGTCTCAAATCTCAGTTCACAAAGCAGAAGAGAAGATTTTAATAATTTGTTGCAATTGAAATTCATAACTTAAAACTTAGACAATATTATACATTATTTCTGTTGAAATTTGATTTAATCTCGCCAATGTCTAATATGAATTTTTTCTATTATTTGCAGGTAATAGCATACAAATAAAATTTAAAAGGCTATAAAATCCATCAGGTATATTTTTCAAAATTTTTTAAATAATCAACTAAACTCATTACCACACGGAAAAAATACAAATTCTCATTAATTAACATGATTCTGTCATCGTATTTTATAACATTTCGGCATTTAACTTCTCATTTCTATAATTTCTTGCGATTTAAATTTAGTTTATGTGAATTTCCGAGGATGTTCCAATAAATCACACGAGATATGAGATGAATTTCGTAGATTTATTTTAAATGTTTTTGAAAACATCATAATTTCTCCACTTGCAACGATCAAAATGCTGCTGCGCAATGCATTTTCATCCAGGTTTTTTTTTATTTATTTGGTCGAAGCAAACTGAAATGTGAGAGTAGTGTATGTAGGCAAAAAATGCATAAAATCTAAAAATATAATTGGTCCGGATGCACGAAAAATAACCTGATGCCGCCGATGTCCGCCCAACTGCTCGAGTGAAAAACTTCGGGAAAAGATTGTAAATTACAAGAGATTTGCGGAATTGTGAGAAATTACAAAGATATGCTATTAAGATAAATTTTTGTAGTTTGACACGGATTAGTGGTGAGGAGTTAAATGCATTTCTTTTAAAACCAAAAGATTTTGCGTGTTCAGTGAGCCTTTTTCAATGTATTGATATTCGCAATATTTTTCGACATGGTAATATTAAACCATTTTGGATAGTTTCAAAAATTTTGAATTTTATGGTTTTGTTCTACCGGAAAATATAAGCAAATAAAGATACAATTAAAAATGTTGCAAGTTCAAAAGGAAAGCCCTGATTCAATGAAAATTTTAATTATTTTATACCTCAAATCTTTTCGGCAGAGCTATGCCATGAGTATTACTATGCCAATCGTAATTTGATCTTAGCTTCGAAAAACACAAATCTTGTGGTGAACAAGATCCAGACAGATAAAGATATAAAATCACACACTTAGGATTTTATTTTTTCAATTTAATTAGCGTTCAGAATTAGTTTACTGATTTTTGAGATGATTTTCACCTTCGAAGAAGAAAAAAATCTGCATCACAGGTCCAGTTCCTACTACTTCCTCGAATTTGGCCGGCAAGTTTCATAAAAATTTAGAAAGCTAGCAAGTTTAACACCTTCAAGTACATATATATGTAAGTTTACATATATATGTAAGTGGTAAAGTAGAAAATTTATTCTCAGAAAGCTTATTAAAATATGATTGTAGCTCTTACATGCTACGAGTAGTTAATGTCGCTTTCAAGTTTTGCCAATTTATTTGGATTTTTATTTTTAAAAAAATCGTAAATTCTGAGCTATTAGGTAAAAGTTTGATTTGCCTTGCCGAAATACATGCATCATATAGGAATTGACTCGTGCCACTTTTGATACATGTGTCTCATATTGATACATTTTTAGTTTAAACTTATATTTTTGATACAATGATACAACAGCTAACTGAATAAAGGCAAAATGATACATTTTATCATCCAGTAGTTTCTTCATTCTGCTCAGGGAAACTACCTCGTACCTGCAATTAAGTCGAAGTGCAGGCACTCGAACATCAGATTCCAGATCTTGGTCTCAGTAATTACCACTATTTACGTATATGTCTACCAACTGTAGCCTATGAGCTAAAATTGATTGAAATATTCAAAAGATTCATGAACTCTTCCAGAGATTATTTTTCGTAATTACTATGTTTGTGGATGTATGCTTCCTTAAATTGAGGACGGAGCAATCTTATATGTTTGAGTCCGATAAAGCTAAATACCTGAGTCCGATAAAGCTAGATACCTGCTTTGGCTTGTTCCTCCCACATACATACTACAGATATAAATGGCGGCATTCAAGGAGCTCAGCTTTATCTTTGATTCTTTCAATTCTGATATGATTCCACCCTCAAAAATGGTATATCCCAATCCCTGAAAAAGTCAAAAATCTCCACGAATGTTTTCGATTCCCTATGGACCTTTCATGGGAAGGATTTCTTTCGGTTGGAACTATTTCACTTTGTTTTGTTCTAACTTTACGTTATGGTTAATGATTACGTTTGGTTATTACAATGGTTCCAACAGTAAACTATTAAAAATTCCCAGCTCAGATAGAAATTTTTTCAGCAATCCTAATTCCGTGAGGAATATTCCGAAAGAATTCTGTGTGTGTCCTCACTTACTAACAAGGTTTTCCAGACATTCACGACCGAAACTTTTCCTTAAAGATTTTTTCGCCGAAGAAGAAATTCGAGTGTATAGAAAAGTAGCTTCAAGGGTATGCGATGAATTACGTCCTATTAGTGAGATCCTGAGTAAACCTATCTCTATTATCTAGTTGCCCACTGTTTAGAGCCAATCCATGGCGAACTTGACGATGGTGGCCATCATGGCAACTATTGTAGTAGCCCATCATAGTACATTGTCATTATATTTTCCATCATCATTGCCTTCTTTTTAAGTGTTCATTCGTTTTAAAAATTTTACTTCCCGTTTAGGAATTACATTAGGTATTTTGGCCTGAGTGCTCTTATATATATATGAATAAGTATCCGATTTCTGTTGGTAATTTGCGCTAGAGCTCACCTAACATCACTTAATGCCACTTCTTTGACCAACAATAATCAAAATTCCTCCAAACGACGAGTCTGGACTTCGTTTAAAAAATACATAAAAGAATTTGGTTGATCCGTTTGTCATGTCAAACATTTCACTTCCACGACAACATACAAAATATCACGAACATTGAATGTATCACTTCCATCATAACCGACATCTTATGGTGCTTAATGTTTTCCATTAATCAAAGGTCTCGAAATTATGTCCATTTGAGGACCTGCAGGAGGCTTAGATAGCTGCACTCAATAATTGCATTAGATGGAAAGCCCTTGTAAGTCAGAAATGTATTAAAGGGTTATGGTCCCTAATCAAACAAATCTAGAACAATTTCTCCGGTTCTACCGTACAAACCCTTAATGGTGGCAACTTAAATATATGCTCAGTCACTACATAAAGCTAATCTCTTTGCTGATATTTTCGCAGCCAACTTTCACTTGCCATCTTCCTCGCTGAACCCTCCTCCTGCGCTTTCGAGCATGGCCTTTATTTTTCTGTGTCAGAGAGGTCGTGAAAATGTTCGCTAAGCTTGATATTTGTAAATCTACTAAACCTGATGATATTCCAACCCCTCGTACTAAAGTCTTCCTCCTTCACCTTAGTTTTGCGCAAACTATTTTACTTGTCATATTTGACAAGAATATTCCCTTTCGAATGGAAGGCTGCCTACGTTTAGCCTACACCAAGGCTGCACACGTTCAGCCTATACCTGAAAAAGCAAAGACTTGTGATGTCTCCAACTGCCAACTAGTTGCTCTCGTATGACTTGTATCTAAAATCTTTGGAACACTCGTAAATTCAAAATTATCAATAACCATATTATTAATGGCGGTCAGAGTAGGACTTCCGTTCTGGAACTTTACTCTGCACTTACTCACGTTTCTCTCTGAGAGATGGAACCAGTGTCTCCATAACGTTGGTGAAGCAATGTTCTTTATACAGATTTAATATATAGATATTTCGTAAGTTTTTGAAATTCCCAAAACTTCGACGCAATGTGGGTTCTCTTTTTCTTTTTTTCTACCTATTAGTCTGTTGTTTTAACGAATTATCAAGTCTTAGGTCCTTTTTACACATGCGTCCATGCGTTGAAAGCGTTTTTTTTTGCTCTTCAGGCCAGTACCATCAAATTGTTAAATAGCACGATTTATTATGAAGCCGTCTCGGCATATGTTGCCGAGCCGAGACTGTAAATGGTCACCTCATCGATTCTGGCCTGTTTTTCACCTGCCAAAACATTACAAGCACGAGAGTGTGAATGGCTTCTTCGTCGATTCTCGCCTGTTTTATGATGGATTTATGAGTCTTACTGATAGTTTATTAGGGTCGCGTCTTAGTTCGTGGACGCTCGCAATTTTGTCGGTTTTACGTATCGAATCAAAGGGATTTGAAAAAAGATCTGCTGGTGGCACCGATGCCTACAAAATCATGGACAATATGCATCATACCGGACAAGATGCGTGAGTGCGAGGTAAACTGTTCGAATATTTTATATTATATATAATATTTTATTTATATATATTTTATATTATATTTATAAAAAAGGGTCTATCGCTTAAATAGACAGTTTGAATACTCCTCAAATTTTCTTTTTTTTCCCCAAGTTGCTCAACGAAATGTTCGCGCAGAGTGTAAATTCGGCATTAAATTGCACAATTCGTTCTTATAAGAATGAGAATCAAATATTTATTTGGGACAATTATGATGTAGAGGCTTACGGACCATGTAAAGTGAAGACAATCAGCTACTGTTGGAGGGACATATTCCCTGCTGTAATAGAAAATCGAATTCTTTTTTATTTGCTACGTGCTAATCGACGTGGTCGCTACACTCTTGGAGAGATGCTGGTTACATAGATGTTGTATGTTACATTGAGTTTGGGGGCCCAGTAGCTCTGCTCGGTAAGGCGTCAGGCCGAAAGGCGGCGTGCTACGGGGCCTGCGGGTTCGAATCCCGCCAGTGCCATGGCTGTAAGTGTGAATGTGTGTGATTGTATATGAGGGTGGCAAATGGGCCCAAACTGGTGGCCTAATGCTGGCCGCGTTCCCGGCAGCCCTCTTCACTAACCTAACCTACCTTAAGTTTGCAGGCTTGAACGAACCCTGTGGTGTCCATGATGGTATGATGCATTTGAGCAAAGGTATGTATCCGAGGAAATAACCAAAACACTTTGTTGGGAAATTAGCTCCTTCGAGGAAGCATGGTTTTCATTTATGATTTCAAAGACTATCAGCTATAATTTCTGAATGCGAACTTTGTGAGCAACTAATTGAATCCCAGCTTATCTTAACCGTAAAGTACATGAGAAATTATGATGATTAGTTAATTTTTTGAATCTATAATCCGCAAACGGAAATATAGAGTGAATTTAATTAATTCAAAATAATGGTCTAAAAAATTCGAAAAACCAAATTAAATTCAAAATACAGCTAAAAACCCGTTGAAAATTCTTTCAAACGAGACAAAGCAACAGTTAAATTTATTATTTGCCTACGAATTTGCCATTCACGTCGATCATCTAATCGATGTTATTTTCGCATCCTCTATTTATTTACCATTAATTCTGACCCCGCTATGTATCATCGTCAATTCCATCGATTACCAATGAATTTTCAAATGTGATATTGATTATTCATGCAAAAAAATAATTTAGTTAAATCTGCGCAAAAAAAAAAAAATGTTCACTATCAAAGGAAATTTACTAGCCTGTATCGAAAATCGTCGCGATTTGACCTACAATGCATGATCGAAACAATCACTTTATAATGACAATTGCACGTTTTTCTTGTATCCAAACCGACTGTGAAAAAAAAATCGGAACAATCGAGCTCACCATTGAAACGCCACCAGTTGACTTATTGTAACTCTGTTTGGAGCTCTTTATTTCGAATTAATGCAAAACGAGTCATGAAGTCTTGTTGTTTCAATGCGGGCTCGACAATAATTTGGGGTTTCTCCGGTGTTGCCCCGAAGACCACGCTCCACTTCTTCTCTCTGACTGTCGCATGTGTATTTAGACAAAAAAAAATCAAAAGAACGCGATCAGAAAATTTTTGCTAACGCTGGGATTAGTCAAAAACGTTTATGCGGCGACTATGACGCCAACCAGCGGCGACAGCCAAAATAAATAGACCGCTGAAGGTGAAACGGGCAGGTAAGCGATCAAGGTTGTTTATGACCCGCCCGATATTTCACCAGACTCCGCACACAGCATAGCGATTGATGTTCTAATTTTAGAAGAACAAATCGCAGGTTCTATTATCTTGATTTTGTCAACTTTTAGAACAGCTACCTTAACTCAACCTGTCTACACGGAACTACCGAAACCATCAAATCCATGTCTCCAACACTTCAATAAAGACCAAATCTCGCGGGTGGCTAAGAAAATTATTTGTCTTTTGTAGTGATCTTACTCCTCGTTAGAAATTTGATTATGTTTGTTTATTTGACTTCCCGCTCGAGGGGAAAAGAGACCCCACACCACGCACCGAGTTTTTTTTCTCTCCATCTCCGAACGTATCGCAAACTTGTTCGTTTAACGTATTTGGAGAAAATGTAAAAAAGGAATAATATTCTGTTTGAATAGAAGCAGCACAACACTCGCAAGAAATCACACATTTTGAATTAACTGCCCAGTATACTAACGGCTGCCTGCTTTCGGTACTTTGTTAGACGACACTTGCTTAGATCTTGTCACTCTTGCCCCCCGAACTAGACCCTCTCTATGCGGTCCGTCAATAGTTTCTAAAAGTAATCGAATGACATCATTTTTTTCGTCGGTTCTATCTTCCTCTATTTCTCTCGTCGATACATATTCGGAACGTACATTAAAGATATTTCACAAATTCTAATGTAAATATTTGTACAGCAATTGTTAAGAGTACATGCGGATAATGTGGAACATTTGTTCTTTTCAATGGCGTATGTATTTTTTAATCATGTTCTTTCGCCACGTCCGAACGGCCAATGATTTCATCTTTAAACCTGGAATCTATGTTATTTTAACGGAAGTAAAAAGATTTTTTCGATGGCCAGTGGAGTATAGTTTATGATAAAGAAGAATTTTTCCAAATAAAACTCGTCGGATAAATTTCATAATTCCAAATAAAATCTCCAGCTCAGTTCAGACATGTATCTAAATGTTGTATCTGTCTCATAAAATCTGTAGCAAACCAGACGCCGATCTAATTTTAAAAAAAAAAAATCATGCACATGTCTCTACGAAAATGGGCATTAACATACTATTTACAGGCACTGGACGGATTGATTTTTTTTCGCGAAACAAGTTAATCCACCTTAGGACAGATACCTATATAATTCGTATCAAGCGCATTTCGTTTCGCAGCTTAAAACAAAGTTATCTAGGCGAAACACATGTACTAGACGAGTCCATTAATCGAGTTGCATGAAGTAGTGTGTAAACAAGATTTTAAGCCACCTGCACTTTACATAAAGTTTTCATGTGCAGAAATAATAATAATTGCTGTTCGCCTGTATCGACTTGTTTTCGTTAAATCTATACCGGGTCAATATGTATAATATTATCTGGGGAGCATATTTCAAATTTGATTGCTAATCCAAATGGATTCGTAAAAGGTTTTCAATTATTCGTATGACGTTTTGCTGGTATAAATTGGAATGATATTAAGTGTCATTGGGTGCCTAGGTTGTGTGTTTAGTCTAGTGTCTGGGGGTGTTGGTAAGCAGGGATTATATAGATTAAATTGTTATCTAAAAGCATGTTAAAGATAAGCCTGTTAATTTCGAAAATAATTTTGCTACTTTTATCTGGTGTGAACGATGCGAACTGAATAATTAATGTTTGCAAAGTAGCTATAGAATATGGTGGGATGAGACTAGTGCATACAGAGAGAAAATCTGGGAAGAACTCAAACATTTTCATTGCTTTAAAATATTGGTCGTTATCAATATTGTAGGATTTTTATTTATTTACCAGTTACTGAAAGACAACTTAAAATTTTAAAAAACATGTTTTAAAAAGGCAAAATACCAGTCTTCTAGTAATGATTAAACCTTGCTTGTACTAAGATTCATGCCAAGCTTGCCATTTATTGGAATACTAGATAATAAGGTTAGAAAACATTTGCGTTCTGTGAAATATATAACATTATAAGTCATTCCTCAATTAGCTTTCGAATCCGGTGTTCCTCAGAGATCCATCTTAGGACCCATTCTTTTTATCTTCTTCGTTAATAACTGTGCCCTTATCATCGTTGCACTGTTTGCTGGCTATGTATGGGTGACCTGATATTCCTTTGTATTAAAGAACTCGCGAATGATCTTACATACTCTTGATTGATCCTGCTGCAACAAAGATGTAACACTCAATGCCATTAAGTATTTCATACTGTGGTACTCCCTAAAGAACAATCCGAACCAGACCTCTTCTAAATCTGTAACGATAAATGATCGTCGGAAAAGCAAATACAGAGATTAAAAGTTAGTTTAAATCAACATTTGCTTTGGAAATTGGTAGGTACAGCTCTACAAAAATACATAGCATCAAAGTGATTTGAACATACAATTGGGAGTATTTCGGTGAGCTAACGATATTAAGTACTATGAAGCAATGTGTAAAAAACCATCACTCGGTGAACTGCGAAGGCAGTGGCTTTCTCTGCAATGGGCCAGAAGTGACGCAGAGAAAGCCACCGCCTTCGCAGTTCATCTAGAAGAGGTTTTCACGCCTTTCACCACGGCAACATGTGACTTTCCATCTAATGTCAATGCTCAGGACTCAGAACCAATCAAGACTTCCTGAAGTTTGGAAAACTGGCGAGATCATAATGATCCCTAAGCCTGGTAAGGACTCTTCTCAAGTGAAGTTATACAGACCTATTAGTCTTTTGTCATGCGTCTCCAAAGTTTTCGAGAAAGTTCTGTTGAAAAAGCTACTACCAGATGCAAAAAAAATTCCAGAACATCAATTTGGGTTTCAAAGACATCACAGCACCATTCAACAGGTCCATCGAACCGCGTCAGACATTAAACTAGCATTCGAAGACAAAAAGCACTGCTCAGCAATCTTTTTAGACGTAACTCAAGCCTTCGATCAAGTCTGGTATGAAGAGTTGATTTTCAAAATTGAATCAATGCTTCCGAAAAGCTTCCACAAAATATTCTCCTCCTACATAACCGACCGTACATTCCAGGTGAGATACAAAAGCTATTCTACCGCTAAACATCGTGTGCATGCTGATGTATCTCAAGGAAGTGTTTTGGGACCGGTACTTGACGCTATATTCACATCTGATCTCCCAATATGCGACAAAACAACGACAGCTACGTTTGCGGACGACGTTGCCATACTATGCACTGATTCAGATCCAGTTACGGCATCCCGTACACCGCAAGGCCACATTTCACTTCTTGAAGAATGGCTAGCAAAATGGAGAATCAGAATGAACGAAACCAAATGCATCCACGTTACCTTCACGCTAAAACTGACTTGTTCTCAAGTATATCTAAACAATGTACCTATACCTCAAAGTAACGAAGTAAAGTATCTCGAAATGCACCTTGACAGAAGACTCACCTGCAAACGGCACATTGAAGCTAAAAATCAACAACTGAAGCTCAAATTCATAAACCTCAAATGGATGCTCAATAGCATGTCAAAACTTTCTCTCGACTCTAAAGTGCTCGTCTATAAGTCTGTCCTAAAGCCAATCTGGACATATGGCTTACAGATATGGGGTGCAGCTCGCCTATCAAGCATCAACATCATCAAGAGAACCCGATCAAGAATACTCCGATCTATCGCCGAAGTCCCGTGGTACTTCCGCAACGCCAATCTCCAAAAAGACCTGCGAATCGAGACGATTTCAGAGGAAATTAAGAACCGTAGTGGAAAATATATTTCAGCCCTCGCTCATCACCCCAACAAGCTAGCAAAAAAAAAATACTAACGCATCGTAAATTTCAGCGATTGAAAAGAACTGACCCGTTGGACCTTCCATCTCTAACGTATGCCAAGATGCAGGAGAGACATAATTACGCCGTAGTACAGTCTTCGCGGACAGGAACTTCAGATAAGGGTTGGAGAAAGGATTGAGTTTGTAGGAGATGGTTATGCATGTTTCACTACGTGTATATAGTTCCACGAACTATATATATGACAAAATAAGCTTCTACACAATGAATTTGGGCTTCCTGTTGAGCTGAACGATATTTTTAAGGCTGCCATCTGCACACCCTTCGAACTCTTTGAGTTCACCCGAATGACTTTCGAACTATGCAATGTGGCAAAATCGTTCCAGAAGCGTATTCTGCTTCATCTACCTCGACGATATTTTGCTAGCTTCGGCCTCTAAAGATGACCATATCATTCATCTTAAATAAATATTCTAACTCGCGGACTATGACCTCATTATAACCTGAAGAAATGTGACTACCTTCGATATTCAGTCAAATTTTCAGGTCATGAGATTTCATCGAAATGTGCTAAGTTCTCTACAGGTTAAGGCAATCTTCACAGCTAAATTCCCGCGCATGGTCTAAGACCTTAGGATGTTTTTGGAGATGGTCAGCTTCTACCGTCACTTGCTTCCTCATACAGCTGAGATGCAGCAGCCAATTAACGCTGATGTTTACGGTTGTAAGAAAAATCGCTCTAGAACTACCGACTTGCAACCTGATTACGCAGAAACCACTCTATTGTCCTTTTCGAACTCAAACACCATACTTAGTATCTTTGTGGATGCCTCCAAAACCTGCATGGGGGTTCCTCTGGAGCAAAAAAATCGAAGTTTGAACCGTACAGTTTTTTCTCGGCCAAACTAAGTGACGCAGAACAAAATCAGGACCTTGGATTCAAAATGCTTTTTGGAAGCCCAAAATATTTTACACTGCACACAGATCGCAAACCACTCACTTGTGCATTTAAGTACACTTCTGATGTTGGGCATGTCTCTAGCTGCAGCAAAGCCTTTGACGCCACTCTTTCATCTCGAAAAAATTGTTCCTCCCAGTATTATTCGATTTAGCCGTAATAAGCTTGTCCTAAAAATCGGACGAATGGTGTCAAGAGATCCAAAAAAACTCAAAATACACTTTCAAGAAACAACCTGTGGTGCTCACGTCGATATTTTTTCTGAACTGTTGTATCCAACCCTACTATCTTCCATTCCTTTATCGTTTAGGAAACAACTATTACGCTTGAAAGCACATATATCATTCTAGCTTTCGCTGAACAAGGACAAAATTGCAAGATAACCGGACAAACCTTTAGGTAAACCGAAAGCAAATCTGTCCTACGATCTGCAAATGCTTAAACGTCATTCAGATCGACATATCGTAGTTGTTTCCTTATGTGTAGTCCTTCATAAAAAACTTCAAACCAATTGGAAGTTGCTTCCGGAAAATTGTCAACACTGCGTAACATAAGGTGCGTAATTTGTTGAGTGTTGTGCTTAATTTTCTTGCAATTTTCCCAAGCTATGCTCACCAAGGAGACTTTTTTGCTTTGCGAGTTTTGTCGGACGATCTGCAGTAGAAAAATGTGGCCCAAATCGCCTCCTTCACATCCTAAAAACTGCCGGGATTCCCGGTCTTTCTTAGTAAGTTTCCCTCTTCTTTAGCCTCCAATACCATTATTTGCTTTTTTTTCGTATTTATCAACTTTGTCCTCACTTGTTTTTAGACATGGTCCACCCATTCTTTTTTTTTTGTGAAGAGTCAGGTCGGCTCCGTAAAGATTCGTGTGATGACTTCCTTGAATATTGTCACCAAATACTACACATATTGTACGTCATATTTTTTTTAAATAAGTTTTCTATTGTCCTTGCGCTCCCTTCGCAGTGATTTGTGCAGTTTTATATATGGATTTCGTACTATTTTTCGAATTTGTCTTTGTCTTCATTTTTCAGAGCTCGGCGGCCAACTATTTTGTCGGTACTTAGTTGAAGCATAAAAGCTTGCCAAAATGAACTTACGTGCATTAAGCCCGGTCCAGGTGTTAGGTTTTGCGCAATCTAAAACGTTGCGTGTGAATAGGAAAATTGTGCAATTTTGACAACTGCGCGGATACGGTACAGTTGTGGCGATAATTGAGTGGTTAGGACATAGTCATCTGCAACGTTTTGACTGCGCAAATAAAACGTTGTGCAAAACCGAGCGTCTGAATCGGGCTTTAGAGTTAGATCGTCATTAGGATCTTGTTGTGGATTTTCTTTCGTCATTCAAGCTGAGCCGCCATCAGGACTGTTCCCTATATAACGAAAACAGCAATGAAATTCACATTTTCAACCCTGAATATATCATCACTTTTGTGGAATACGAAGATTCAGTACTTAACAAATTTGGTTCGTTCAGGTCAAAAAGGGAAATACTCTCAGTCCACCCAATTAAAAGACTCTAGAAATCGTACAAAAATACGATTCAAAATAATTAAATTAAATAACTCTCATAGGATGTTCTAATAATATTTCCTGTTAAATTTACCGTCAATTTGAATGCAGCAGTAAAAATGGAACCTTTTTTACCTGTTCCAGAATAAAAAATATAATTAACAACATAGAACGGCTCAAAGCATTCTCATGCGTCCATTTGCCCCAGATTTGACTCAGGCTCTACTCAGCCCTAATTTAACTCAAACCTCAGTGCTCAGACCTCCGTCCATACTTGGATTTGAACCATGGACCGCACACACTAAGAACCAGTGCTCCATCCGCAAGGCTTCATGAACTCAGAATCATTAAAATTTTATGCTAAAACTACATGTTGCGCTAAAGTAAGAAGATGCTGAGGGTACCTATGTTGGTCAGAAAGCTCGTGTTGTTTGACGTCCTTAGACCTTTCTTTGAAGATTTCCTTGTAAATGTGATGGAAGCTATTTTTTCGTTCAAAAGGTTATTTTCACACATAATCTCAGAGTCTGTTAAAGATTAAAATTAAACCGCCTTATTGAATGTCCCTCTACACGTAGAGCAACGTGTAGAGGGACATTCGGGAACTCAGAAATCTCCATACAAATCTACGACGGATAAACAAACAATCCAGATAGTCAAAAGCTGCGGACAGTTCCAAATAGTCAAGTTGGCCCAAATTAAGTTGTTTCTGTCGCAAGTTATGTATGCGAAGATTTTTTTTCGTGGTAAATCATTGATATATTCCGGTAAGTGGAAAATATCAAAAAGGGTCAGTTTTTTTTCCACCAAAAAGTAAAGATTTTTTTTTTTTAATTACACACGTATCTATTACGAATAAATTATTCTAGGAATTATAAGAAAAAATCTCTGATCTCTCTCTCCCAACATCACGAGTAATCTCAAATAAACAAGAAAATTCATCTTAAACCCCCTAGAGCAAAAAACCCTTAAAATCCTCCATTTTCTGATTTATCCATCTTTAACCAAAGTCACGTTGCTCAACATAAAAAATCAACAACTCTTCGTCTTCTCGTGATGCATTGATTGAATGATGAATACGAGTAGCAAAAAACTGCTATCAACCACGGCTACCGCATCACGATCAACAAGACAGGGAAAATCAGCAGCCGATCGTAGAGATAGTAGCAAAGTGTGTAGTGTGTGCATAACATGCATTCTTCCAGGCACATATGTTTACTTACTTGTACCCCGCGAAAGATGGATCAAGGAAGCGATCATCAGCATCACATCATCGGGATCTGTTAAAATTAGACGCAAGACATTTTTAGAATGATCGTGTTCCTCTTCTCCAATTCCAATCTCGTCCTGACGCGGATGCGTTCAATAGCCTCTCGCGAACGCAATATGGATGAAAATAGAGACAGCAAGTTCCGATAAATCGGAGGATTCAGTGTTTTTCGATGTTTTTATTTTTGGTACATTTCGACTCTACTATCAAACAGTCGATCTATCCCCCCGTTGATCGTGATGCATTCCATGCAATATAAAAGACCGGGAAAGATGCTGGGACTGAGTCGATGCAAGTGAGAGGAGCCCGGAGTGGATTCGATGGTGGTAATTTATGAAACTGCAGTACGCATCGCATACGAGAGCGTATTGCATGAAATCATTCTGAATGGAGATTGCCTGTCTGCATTTTGTGCAGATGCTTCCCCAGAGTCGAATAATGTGCATCTAACGATTACAGTAGCTTCTCGGCAACTTGAGTGCATTTTCAAGCGCAAACTACTAAGATCAGTAGCAGCCGTTGGTAGTGTATTACACAGTGCACGCCCGATCTTTATTGGAGCGTCGATTCTCGACGGGAGAGCTATAAAAATCATTTCGTTCGATGGAATATGATCTTCACATGTGATCAAGCAGACATACATCTGGTAATAGATACAGATAAATGATTGCAGAGTGTGCACCCTCACAATCGAAATGAATAGACTAGACTGGACTTTTTTCATGTTATTCTAGTTCTGAAGGATGTTTTATGGACTAGTGGGTTTATATTTTTTTTCTTCTTCGATTCAAGAGTTAGAAGTAACGTTTTTTATTTCGAAAATATCCGTGGGTAGTACCAATTGATAGAACATTTTCGTCCTGAGAATTTGGTCTTTATAAGTGAACCCAATGTTCTGAAATTCTCTTTCGATATGCTATAAACGCATCTTAAACTATTTTCATGATAAATATACTGCACATATCAATGAGATAAAAGAAATTAATTGGTCCTGGAGCAAGGTGCCGTTGAAATGGAAGTGAAGCCCTTATGTCCGCATTAGCAGAATACCCTTTTATACCTACCCACCGGACGGATGCTAGCTTGCCACTGAAGTAGCTATACACAGCTGGGGTTGGTTTTTGAAGATGGAGCAGATAAGCTCCTAGAAGAGGGACGTTACATGTTGTTCATCCGTCTAATCAATACTCAGTAGCTGCAATATATCAACAAATACAAGGGAAGGGGAATTTGGGTAAAGCAACTGGGTAAAGCTACAAGTCTATTAAGCCAGTCTATGAAGAACTGACCAGTGAAGGTCTTCTAACTGGATGCATTGGTGGTTACACACAAAACAGTAACGAAAGTCTCAGCTCGACTGTAGTGGTATTGGCCCCCAAATCCATTTCGAGTGGTAAAAAAGTCTTCGCTTTAGCTACGGCTATTGCGGTTTATATGCACAATGACGGGTGTTTCGTCAATTTTGCACATAATGGAGGCAATGGACTTGAAAATCGGCCTGACCAGTTACGAAATGTGCCTGGAGATCGGCAAACAGCTCATAAAGCTTGCAGACAGAGCGCTGTCTGAAGGGGCAAAAAAGGCAAGGATCATTACAAGATCAAGCAGAAAAGAAATGCTAGAGCAGGACGGCAATCTAAAAGGCTAATTGTATGGTACAGGCATCGCAGATTGAATGTATTGCAAAAATATTAATGATTTTCTATTACTAAAAATTTCAAACGCGTTTATCTCAAAACTGCATTTTTCAAGATGGCCGGAAACATTCACTTGAAATAATTCACTTGAAATGTTGAATATATCTTGAAAAATACGTTGTCTATGGAAGTACGTACGATTTCTTGTTTATATTGCTTAGTTCACTTGTATTAACAATTTTATGACGATTTTTTAGGCAAATTTTTTACTTTTCATTCTAGAAGTGTGCCATTTGGCTGAAAATCAATATATCGAGAGAACGTACTTCTATAGCTGTTATTACATATAATCGGAAAAAAAATTATTGGTTCATCATAGTTCAAAAATTAAAATAGCTGTGTGTCCGGCTGTGGATCCTGGAAAAACGGAGACGTCGTCACAAAAATGCTGTATAGCCGCCATTTTGAACTTAATCGCTTCAAAAAAATTATTGTAGACAGTCATTGAAATGTATGATGAAAACCGGTTTTTGTAATATCGATTTATTTTATAGCTTTCCTAAAAAAAAATCTCTAAAAAGCATATTTTTTCGGCCTGTAGAGTGGCCTAACCCCTTAACCAACTCTTATTTATTTATTTATTTATTTACTATTACTATTATTCAACAGATAAAATCCAATTACTGAATATATAAATATAGAAAATATCAAATACAAATAATTCACTAACGAGAGAATGAAAAAAATGAACAAAATAATAATGAAATGATAATGATACAAAATAAAGAACAAAAATAAACAAAATCAAAGTGAAAAAGTACAAATTCAAAATAAGAAAAATAGAGAAAAAAAGAAACTGAAAAAAGACTACATTGAACTAGTAGTAAGCAAAACATTATGTTTCAGAAAAGTTTTAAATGCATATAATGTCAGCGGCAGAGGACCAAACTGCAGATCGTTATGTTGCCTCAGTAATGGCAACAGCGGAGAATAAAAAAAGATATCAGTGCGCGCAAATGGCACACTAAACTCAAACGAAGAGCGGGTGCCATGCACTGCAACACGGACAGAAACGTGGCTGCTGATATCTGAATCTACCAACTTATAAAATAATTTGAAGAGTAGGCACTCATCCAGGAACAGTCTCCGTGATTCGAGGGAAGGGAGATGAAGGAACGACAGACGATCACTATAAGGACGATAAGGAAGCTGAAATTTGTAAAACAGGGTGCGAGTAAATCTGCGTTGAACCGACTCCAACGCAGTATTTAAGTAGACAAAACGAGGACACCAAACTTGACAGCAATATTCAAGGATACTACGTACTAAGGAGAGGAAAAGGTGTACACAGGTGGAGATATTAACGAAAGCTTTAGAGGATCTAATAATAAAACCGGATAGTTTAGAGGCCTTGGCGGTAATATAAGAAATATGCTTATCAAATTTGAGCTTAGGATCAAATATTACGCCAAGATCTCTAAAATTATCAACGACATTAAGACGAAAGCCACAAACAGAGCAGGAGAACATCAAAGGTGAAATTTTCAAAGAGAAATACATTTTGTGACATTTCACGATGTTCAAAGTGAGAGCATTGGAAACGCACCAAGTCTGTAGGCTGTTAAGATCGTTTTGTAAAACCATACAGTCATCTTGTGACTCAATCACTCGAAACATCTTGAAATCGTCGGCGTACAAAAGACAAGAAGAATGGATTAAAGGAGGGAGATCGTTTATTAACAAAAGAAAGAGAAGAGGACCAATGATAGATCCCTGCGGAACACCTGATGCAGGATAAAAAGGAATTGAAGAGGAGGAATTAACAGTTACAATACAGGTACGGTCGAGGATGTAAGAGTTGAACCAGGAAAGAAGAGAACCAGCAATGACATCGTACCTTAGCTTTTGAAGAAGGAGGCTATGGTTGACGGAGTCAAAGGCTTTGGAAAAGTCGGTATAAAGTACATCAACCTGCTTTTGATGGTCAAGAGCGGATGCGACCGTGTGTGTGAAGGAAAGAAGGTTGGTTAAAGTGGATTTACCTTTGACAAAACCATGCTGCTCATGAGCGAGAGTAGGCTGGATAAAGGAGTAGACCACAAAATATATATACACAAAATATATAATATCCACAAATAAATATCTCTCCACAAATCTCCCTTTCAACTGAGACAAAGTTCAAAATTTGGAAAAAAAATTTTAACTGCTGTGAGCTGATAAATGATCTTTCGATCACCGCACAGATCTATGAAAACTATTTTATTACCTCACGGCTCATAGCTCTATAGTTGGCAATTGACGAAACAGCTTGATAAGTTCTGAGCCAGCTCAGCACGACACCATAGTCAGAATATTATATTAGTGAAAATCTCACAACTCTGCAGTCCCGCTCTTCAGACCAAATTGCACTATTGGGCTACGCATAGCAGCCAATCCTTTGAGGATGTATTGGGAAACGAATATACTACTACTGCCCTTGTGTTAGATTAGTCTCTACAGTCCCATCGGTACATTTGTAATTTAAATAGATTGGCATGGTGGAAAAGGTAAACTATTACATTGAGTCGAATGTACTTATATGCTTTAGGTGTACTTCCGCTGTTTAGTGTACATTTTTTACTGAGTTTTTTTTTTCACATATCACAGAAGAAGATTCAATATTGTCAAATAGTTCTGCGCTAGTGATAGGGTGGTTTAGATAGTTCGGATTAGAAGGGCAGAGAGATCAATTTCTTTATAGACTGTACTCACATAAATTTGCAAAAAAAGTTATGTGCTGTTATGTTCTAAAATCTATTCGAAAGAAATAAAGCATCAATAAGCAGGAATTACACTTAACAGTAGGAGCGCTAGCTACTAATGCTTATTTTGCATGACTCTTAATGAGCGGCACAGTAAAAATTGAGAGTGAAACTGAGCTGGCTCACTTAAGTAATTTCGCTCATCACTGCATATGTGCCATCAGCTCAGAAAAAGTATAGTATGCTGAATTCCAGCCATTATCCATGATTTCTGTTCCATAGTCCTTGTCAAAAAGTTGCAAATAAGATCTATTATAAAGTCTGAATGCTCTTCTTTCGCCGAAAGTTTTTGTTGTTGTGAATATACTTCAGTTTCCATTTTTTCGCCAGCGAGACATTGTGCCTCTAAGTGTATCAATCTGATACCTAATTATGATTGCCCTCCGGTTCCTAAACATTGGCAAATCTAGATCGAGTCCAATTCTATTTGTACCATCATTTTTGTCTGGACTTTGTCGACCTTTTTTTTTATCAACTCAACTTTTTTGATAGCCTTCGCCAGACGAAAGAATATTGTTTTCGTGAATTTAAAATTCCGTGAATTTTGGATGGTCTAAAAGAGCATTATAGAAGAAGTGGGGTTGAATTTGCACTCATCGTCTTTGATATTGAAAAATCAGTGACTAGTGGTTGCACGTCTATTTTGAGAGAGCTGTTTGTCCCGTTAATCGCCTGAATAAATACTAAACCTTGACAAATATAACTGAACTGAAGATATTTGCCCGTTTGTTTTTAACATGAGTGAATTGCTTTTTAAGTAATTGTTGCAACTTTTTTTCCTGCTCGTTCAAGTCGACAGTAACGAGCCTTTGAATGGCATGTAAAGCTCATGGATCTTTTGTATGATGTGTTCGTTTCTACGTAACATCTAATTTTTTCAAAAATATAGCTGTGCTCCTCCAAATAGTTGATTATCAGATACTGAAACACATACTTCAAAAAACTCAGCTGTTACATTCACTTTTATCAAATTGAACCTCCGAATCTGACAGCAAGTTCTATATAATTCTCTTGATTCGACATCTTAATTAAAAATAATTGTTCAATGATTGACCAAAAGCTGATTTAATCAAATTACAATATTCTTGTAAAACTGGGCCTCACAAAATTCTACTACTTTCGACTCTCTACGCTCAATTTCACTAGAAACGTACAAAATACATATGCTTCCAATCAATCTCCTTCCCATAGCATCCTAATATATTTCACTTGAAAACAATTTCGAAATATATCTCAACTGCTCCCATCCTTTCCACCGATAAAAAACAAAATCTGGAAAACATTTTCGAGCTTCAATCTATCGATGATTTTTTTTCGCTGCTTAGAATTAATGATGTCATTACGTAGCTGCTATATCTAAACGAAATGACGAATGCAAGCGAGCATGAAAAAGATATTCGTCTGCTATTTTCAGATGGTGATAAATTTCTCGTTCACACACAAATTCAATATTATCTCAAGCGGAATTTCAGTGTTTTCACAAGAAAACTCATCCGACGGGAGATTTCGGTTTCCAGTAAAAGAGATTTTATTGTAGGTTTTTTTAAAAAAAAAATATAATTCGGATTTGTTGATCATGAGTTTGGGTGGGGAGTGGATTAAAGCTAATGCTACACAAATCTAAGATTTGATTTGAGGTGTAAAGTGGCTGCTGAAAAAAAAGAAATAGTTTAGAAACTCGAAGAGCATTATCTTTGAAGATTGAACAGATAAAATCAACGAAATTTGTGGAATTAATGGTTTTAAAGCCATTAACACGAATTTTTCTCCTCGACGTGGTCAAAATGCCACATGCAGATTTACCGAAAACGTGACAGTTCCCCCGTTTTCTCCCTAGCGGAATTCCAGAATTAAATGCTATAGTCACCATCTGTCATTACAGTCGCTATAACAGTTTCACATGACCTCAATTCGAGCCTCTGGTGTATTTCCTCTGAATCGAGAAAATAAAAACACAATTCCAATTTTGTGACGATTCTGAACAAAAGAACATTAAATCGTTCCCATGCAACCGCACAGTGTGATCACGGTGAGTAGGAGTCATCTGACGGTAGTTAGGCTTGCCCCACAAGTACCTGTTCAATTTCTCACCATCATATTTCGCCCAATTTAAGTAAAACTGCCTGATTCGCATGCAACCCAATTTTTTCTACGGTTTCTCGATTCGCTCGTTGGAATCGTCGACGGGAGGCCACAGCCCAGGTCGGAAGAATTAAAGATTCAACAACAATAATTGCTCAATTTCTCATGGCCGACACAAAACGCATTCAATTGATACCATGACATACGAATGAAATGGAACTGGATTCGATAAAGAGAAAATGTCTGGTCTGGCAAATGCTGCTGCTGGATAAGAAAAAGTACAAATTGAACGACGGTGCAACGGTAAATGGTTTTCTTCGTCTTGTAATCAACCATATTCGGAGGTGACTTATCAGAATTGCAGATGTACTCGAGTCGGAGACATGCTGCTTGTTTGCAGTGATGTGTGGAGCGTGTGTGCCGCGATCTGCCTGGAAGCCAACGATCAACTCTGTGCGGTGTCATATGGCGTGCGCTGGTGCTTGGTCATCGTGTGGTCGTCAGCGTTACAGGTAACCGGAAACCTGATTGAGTTCAACAGGTAGACACACAAAAGGTGAGCATGCGTATGCTCGAACGAACGCATAATGGTTGGCTTTTGACTTGTCCGAGGGCTTCGGTTTTATTGTTTGTTCGACTGAAAACCCTAAATTTTACAGATAGAAACGATTGTAAATAGAATTTCACAGAATCTGATGATTGAATCCGAAAAAAAGAGGTCACTGATCCCAAGACTTCAAAGCAATGTTGCTTTTGTTTTTATTATTCTACATTGATCATTGAAGACAAACTTATGAGTGTTCGATTTTAAAACCTTAAATAATTCTGCAAACCACCACCAGTTCTCAGTTCCTTTGTGTTTCCGGTCATTTAATTATACCCGCATGTGCCTGACCACTCGCTCAATCAGGTCGCCATCCATTTTCGGAAGTAATCACTGCACCGAAACATGCAAAATTCCGTCTTGTTTAATTTCTTGTCCCCTTTTCGATTGTAAAACTGCCAAATATGCTGCTAACAATGTGCAAACCAGCTACCGACAATTTCTTTCTTTCTTTCCGAAATGCAACAACATGGCACATAATCATCGTTCCGAGTGCACATTCGATGCGTGGTATGCATTCGAAAAATGGAAATCGAAAAGTGCATCATCAGCTACAACATGCCTCTCCATCCAGCACACGTCCAACGACATTTTCAAATCGAGTAATACTTCATTTCGCGTATAAGTGCAAAATAAAACACATAATACTGATTGATATCACAACGGTGGTGTGGAAGAAAGTTATGAGGCAAATCCCACGACAGTGAAGCCAATGAAACCAAGCCACCCAACCAACTAGCCAGCTTACCTATATATTTCCACAAGCAACGGTCGCAGAATATGGAAAAGAGAAAAAAGAATTCCAAAGCACTAACAACAGCAGAAGCAGCAGCAGCACTGCTATGTAGCATAGCTGGTTCGTATAATGATGGCAACAATGCGATGTCACATCAGTGGTAACAAAACGTTGGACGCAAAACATTGAAAATGGCCAGCAATCGGTCGGTTTTTTGTGTGATAAAAACGAAATCCGTTCCGAATACGAAATCAACGAATGGTTGAATGAGAAACAGTACATCATATTTACAGTACGTTTCTTTCGATACAACAATCGATTGTGGATGGTAAATGAAGTGACTGCGGAGGAGTATTGTACGGGAGAAACCGTAATGAGATGATGACAACGTTTTGTTGGGCGAAAGGGCAATGTAACTTGCCTGCTGCTAGTTAGTTACCTGCCTGGTCAAGACATCGCAATATGACCGCGCGAAATGTGTCAGTATGATTATTTTTTTTAGAGAGAAAGGTGACTGAAATCGGTTTGTTTTGATCAATCAGAGAAAAAATATATTTGTATATTATATTGCATGGAATTTTTCTTGAAATTAATTTTGTTCTATTCATGAAATGTATCAGTTTGGCTTTTGGAGAAGAGAGGCTACTGAAAATGGTTGAGTGTTCAATCACAAAAAAAACAACCATTTCTTAAAATTTACTAACTCGTAAGATATCCTTCAAATAGTTTTCTTCCATCTGTAACTCTCAAAATGGTTTTGGTTTTCGCTGTGCACTAGTCTTTAATATTAATAAATATAAAATAATTTTGCGGTATATCTATAGTTGCTCACAGCTGTTATTATAAAACTATGTAAAATGCTGACAAGATTTAAATGCCAGTTTATAAACAAATATTTATTGTTCAAGTTAGGAAATTCAAAAATAACACACTTACTTTTTGTAATAATAAATTATGAAAATACTGCGTAATTTTATGCCACAGCTTATTTCGTGCACTTAAACTTAGGCCTTAATATATGAAAAAAAGCTAAATTTTCTACAAAATTCAGTACTTGATATGGTAGCCCTTTGCATTTATTACATCGTTAAGTCTCTTTGATATAGAATCCACAAATTTTTGGGTTGTTTCTGGGGTAATTTTCGTTCACTCCTCCAAAATACCTCATTTAGAATTGTTCCTTGTTGAAAATAATATGTTTTTGATTAATATTAACAAAGCTGCCCATATATTTTCTATCACATTCACATCTGGGCTCTGTGCGGGCAGTGACCAGGGGCGGATTTGACCATTTCGCCACCCTAGGCCTCAGAAATATTTGCCGCCCTTTTCGTGAATTATATGAAATGTAACAATGCGCGATTTTTTTGGATTCCCTAGAATACTTCGCTGTTTTTCGTTGCGCCCGAGCTCACAAAATACGCGTTTTAGATTTTTTTTTTAAATGAAAGGCTATGAGTAGAAAAGAAGCATTATAGAGCTTCACCTTCACCAAGTTCTGATTAAACTTAGTTCCAGATGGAGTCATGTAAATAAACTTAGTGTTTTTATGAACAGAGAGCATACTATCTACTGCATCACCAACTACATCAGAACGCATAACCATTCCTGCTCCACCTCCATATGGAACATCATCCACAGTTGAATGTTTATCTTTCGCAAAAGAACGAATATTTATTACTTCAAGATTCCTTATTTTTTTCTCTAACGCTTTTCCGGCAAGAGAATAGTTCAAAATCCCGGGGAACATTTCTGGAAATATGGTTAAGATTGTAACATTGAATGCCATTAAGGTTTATTTTAAGTTATTTGGGGCTCTAAGAACAGTAAATTGATATAATATATAGTTAAATTAAATATGTCACTGAATAAAACGATATATGAAGGTAAAGCCAAAGCCATTATTGAAACTGAAGACTCATCAACTGTTATACAGCACTTTAAAGATGATGTTACAGCATTCAATAAGGAAAAATATGAAATTATTGAGGGCAAAGGAATAATTAATAATCATGTTAGTGCTTTTATCATGGAAAAACTTGAGAAAGCGGGAACTAGCACGCACTTTATAAAAACTCTAAACGAAAGAGAACAGCTAGTCAAAAAGCTCAAGATAATACTTCTTGAGGTGGTAGTTAGAAATGTTGCAGATGGCAGCTTTTGCAAACGTTTTAATATCAAAGAAGGTGAGGCACTTACATCTTTTATAATCGAGTTTTTTTTTTTACAAAAATGATGACCTAGCCGACCCAATGGTGAATGAAAATCACATACTAACTATATTTTGATTGGCTATCTAGCAAAGAAATGGATGAAGTTAAAACTACAACTTTAAATATCAACGAAATCCTAGTCCACCTATTTTCAAATGCAAGTATATATTTAGTTGATCTCAAGTTAGAATTTGGTAGATTAATAAATGACAGTACTAAAATCATTTTAGCCGATGAAATCAGCCCTGATAACTGCAGGTTATGGGATAAACATACTTATAAAAAGTTAGATAAAGACGTCTTTCGTTTGAATTTAGGAGATTTAAAGGAAGCGTACCTGGAAGTTGTAAAAAGGCTGTCAGTAAAGTTAGACTAACTAAATACTACTCTATAAAGTGGAGGGTTACATGCCTCATCAAGTTTTCCAATAATTTCAATTTTTTCTCCACGTTTTTCTGGATATTAGAATGTAAGGAAACATGTGTTTCAGCTTTTTTTTTTTTGGAAATCCCTCTAACAAAGAGGCGTATTAGATTAAATTTAAAAGCTCATGTCTTTCGAAAGTTGGAAACAGGGAGGCTCGAATTGTAGTCATGCACGTGCTTGAAATGGGGATAAAGCGGTGTGGCAGTTACAGTATAGATAAAGAAAAGGAGGCTTCTACAGGGCCGTACAATTTTGAAGTTGAATCCAACCCTGCGGGGAAAAAAACTAAAAGAAATCAACTTTTTATCACAAAAAGTTGTAAAAAGGAGAAAAGAACGGGAGAGTTCCCAGATACTTGAAAATGTGTAACTTTAACACGAAGCTTTTTTACGGGTAATATAACAGAATTTAGAAAAATTGATTTTTGAAACTTTTTTCTATAGGAAAGAGAGAAACTAAATAAATGCCTGCTAGACTACTTGCCTAAAATACGATTTAAAGAATTGCATGACTACATAATTCTTTTCTTGAGTCAGATTTCTGCTAGATTTTCAATTAGTTACTAACAAATTTATTTCCATTCCTGGCGTTAAACTAATGTTGCCAAGAGCAGCGTGACAGGTTTCCTTCAATTCGATGGATTTTCTCGAATAGAATTGAGTTTCCAAAAAAAAAAAAATCAAAATTGATTCTCTTCTCAATCATAATTTTTTTTCCGGTTTTAATTCCCTTTCACCACCACTTATCATTTGCATTTCTTTGCATAAAACCCAGTCCCATTCAATGCTACTTCTCCACGCATGACGTACAAAACTAGCTACTAAGTACCATTCAGATTGGTCGTAGTCACATCAATCTGAATCCCAACTGTAAAACGCCATCGACTCGTAAGCGAAACATCGACTAGCCCAACTAACGAGGTCACCTCATACAGCTCAAGCACCGTCAGAATGACCCACGACGGGCGCTATATTCATGCTCTTGCTAAAGCGCCATCACGGATGCAGTGGCTGTCGCAGCACCGCATGCATATTCTTGCGGAAGACATTTTTCAGCCACCCGAAAGATTTCGCGCGATTTCAAGAAGATTTATATTCGCTAATTTGTCGCGAACCCTGCAACTAGACTGTTTATCACTGAATGCGCTAATTGAGCGCGAAAACATAATCGATTTCACACCGATGCTATGAAAAAGCATCGTAAACAAAATCAGCTGTTTTTTTTTTGTTTCCACTCGATCGGTGGATAGTTTCGCCTGGTTGGCAACGAAAGACCGTTTACAATTCGATGACGCGACTGCCTGTGCTTGATATGGTTTTCTTTGTGCTTGAATGCCGGAATTATGTGGATCGTAGCTGGGTTAATTTTTTCAATCGAATTACATAAACCCTGAAGATAATTTATCCATGGCGTACGAGCCAGCGTTCACGCTCAATCAAACATAATAGCTTATTTGAAGTCTGATATTTAATCAGAATTTCGTCTTTCCGGCAATTTTCTGATTTCGCATTTGCGAACAACCGCCGAACGGGTCAGCAAATTCGATTGGCGTCATTGACGTCACGGCTCCGCGAATTGTAAAAAGCAACGTTGACATTTTGACGTATCGCAAACATGGCGTCGGCAAGCGCTTTTACTCCAAGCGCCGCTAGAATATCGTTTTGTTGCCCTTGTTTTTGTCTCTCCGGACCAAACCGTTCGTTGCTGGTCGTTGGCTTGGTTTCGATGTTGGCAGAATTGGTCATAGTATGACTATAGCATGACATAGTATGCACTAACTCCTAGCGAAAAGTCAAAGCTGCTGATTCTCGTTATTGTTGGCGTCTACTACTTTCTCGTCGGACTTTTTGGCGAAACACGGAACGAACTTTTCACATACCAAAACTGGATTGAAACATGCAGCGGTTTGTTGCTTCATGGGCTGGTAGTCGAGTTGCTGCCTGCTATATAACTATAACTCGCTCGACAGCCGGTTCACCTATATATTTTCAGTTCGTCGTACTATGAGACTTGGAAGCAAGCACTACTCCCCGAAACCCATTTCTGACTATGGAAATTTTTAGTGTAGCGATCGGATTATGGATGAGTGAAATTGTACGCCCATGAATAGCACGTGGTAGTTGAAACGTAGACGTTTGTTGGGAGGAGCGGCCAGTTGAAACTTGTATTTCAAATGCTATTTTAGGTATTTCGTTTTTTTTTGTTTGGGAAGAGTGCGAGAGAAATTTGGGTATATTTAAAGAGGTCAGAAAAATACCTGGTCGATAAAATAACTGATTTAGATCGTTTTGTTTTCTGCGTTGAAAGTGAAGTATTTCTTCCTCGAAAATTTTATTATTTTGTTTACTTTGTACTTAACTAATTATAATTAATGTTTAGGCATCTTGTATTATCTTCTAATTGATTTCAAATACTTATTCCCCCATTAAAACTGACTATGTTAGTGCTTCGAATCTAATCAACCATTGCCGTTTATAGATAAGGTCTTTTTGTTCCATTATTTGTAACCATCTTTTTGTTTATTATTTGTAACGAAAATTGTCTTTAATTCATTGTGGGATAAAATTAAACTCTTGCTTTGCAAAAGTTCCGTAAACGGAAGGCATTTTTCACTAGGAAAAATTGGCGCCCAATGTGGGTAACTTTTTGGGCATATTTGGGTATTAATTTTTACAGTACATGCTTAAGGGGGGGAAGCCAGTTTAGACGTGTAAAAAAATCGACTTTTTCTTAGGCGCAGCTCGTTGGAGACTAAGGAAGTAAAAGAGGGGTTGCTATATAGTGCTGGAATAGCTGATTAACCGTGAGCAGCTTATATAATCAATTACTGCCTTGAATTTCCCGTTCCCGATACATTTTTTTCAAACGCGTTTTTCTCGAAACGACTTTTTTTTTCAACTGGTGGGCATTCTAGCTCAGAAAGCTATTGACCAATCGTTCTGAAAATTTGTGTGAATATTCTTTATTCAATTACAATCTATATGAACCTAACTCTGGGATGATATTAAAAAAATATTTTTTAATGCCAAAAAAGTTATGAAAAGATAATGAAAAGATGAATAAAAGTATGACATTGTGTTCAAACATATCAAAAACATGCAATTCCTGATCACAGTTAGGTTCATATTCTTAGGTAATATGTTAACGATAAAAAATTGTTATGATAACAGATAAAAATTGTGTCTTCAGAAATACCCACCAGCAAAAAACTCGGATGGCGATCGTCCATAGATAGCAGCTTCTAGCTCCACTATTTCCGGCGGAAATGAGTTGAAAAAATTACAAAGTGTACTTCAAAACGTGAATAAAATATGCTCCAAGTTTAAACAAATTCTGATTATTCCTTCTCTGTTAAAAAAAACTCACGAAAAACAGCAAATATACGGCCTACTAAGCTAGTTACTTCCCTTAAGTAAACTTGAACGATTTAAGAGAAAGAAAATGAAGTTAATCAATAGCTAACTAAATAAACAGATGTTTTCCTTAAAAAAAAGTTTTTGTAAAAAAATGCTTTCACTCGTTTGAGTCCTCTGTGCAATATCCGTTTTCCCTACATAGAAACGTAGGTGTCTCTTTGTCTTTCGAGAGTAAACTTCTCATTTTTTCACAATGATCTCGGAAGATCCTCAAGACGATTGACCGAAGACACTCCGTCGTAAATACGTCCCCGAAATGTAGCCGCACATAATGTTGCAGCCATCAAAGCCAGAAAACCCCTCCTCCATCGACATGGACAACTTGAGGAGTTCTTAGGCGATTCGCTTAAGAATCATCTTCGCCACGTTATCCTCGAGCGTTTATTCCAGGTGCTCGCATTTGTTGCCGATGATAACTTGTAGCTACGTCCCTAAAGGATCGAGTGGCCTCTTCATCGATTTGTTTCTTGGCGAGGTTTACTCTGAGCGTTGGAGCTTGCTCGTAGCCATATGAGTTGGTTTCTCCTTGGTCTCATCAGGTTTCCTTTTGGAAACCTGGAAGACCAAAGTCACCGTACTCATGGTTTTGATTTATTCTTCCTCTTTATAATTCCTCCTTTTAGTAGGTTCATCGGCTGGCACTTTTGTAGTGGACTGCAGATCCTTGGAGAAAACCACTTCTATTCCTCAGCTCTCGAAAGTGGTTTAGCTGCCGCTTTCTTCCCGGCGACCTGCGAGCCTTTCAGGTTGGTGCCTCTATTTTTAGCTCTATTTTTAGCTACTGGATAAATGCTCTTCTAAGTGGTACTACTACATCCATCGGATTCATACTCATACGAGCACCATACTGCTACCTCTTTTGATCGTGAGTCACACTCCCTCAGGACCTTCTGAAGGTTACGTAGGTTTTCACAATACGCTGAACCTGCAGCCTTGCTAGGGAGACAAGGTGTCTCTTCTAGTCTAACAGGTCGCTACTCCGTAGAACGCAGGCAAAGAACCGGGCAAGGAACCCCATAGGTGAACCTTCACTTTAGTCACTAGCCCAGATCCGTCATGAACCCACCGTGTCACTCCTGCGGAAAGAAATATGGGTGCTCCTCTGCTCGTTACTGTTCAAGCAAGGTACATTCCATTCAACTGGTGGCGGCACAGGCGTGCGGCAGAACCAATACTTTTTACAGGAGAGGGTAGATGCCTCGCACCAACCTTCCTTAGAAATGACTGGCTTGACCACTGGATTGCTTCCAGCGGAAAACGCGAGGAACTTCTGCCAGTTCGAATGTATACGGCACGTGCACATTATTATATATAGTACTACATGATATTCTCTATATTCGGCTGACAACTGACCAATGAAAAAATAAAAAGGATTCATAGAATCACATGACTTTTGGAGCACATGTTGTTTTTAATGAAGAAAAAAAACATTGAATGTATATAGTAAATGGGAACAACCACTAAAAAAAACCCGTATTATATATTTAATCATAGGAATAGAAATAATCTTAGAATATTAATATTAAAAAAATTCCCAATAATTAGATCGATTTAAGAAGCTACGAGGGTGAGGTGTACTGTCGAATTCCATTTGCCAGCGGCAAGATATGGTCGGGTCAAGTTCTTTTAGTATCTCCAATAAAATTTGCAAACCAGATTTCAAAATTCGAGGTTTTATAAAATTGACTCCGAAAAAGGAGCAGAGCATTACCAGGCATTGCTAAAATAGAGCAGCTGTCAAAAAAGTCGAGCAAATTAGAGGGATTGAGAGGCAAAAAAAGTCGTGCAAGTTCAAGCAATTGAGAGGCAACGCTCAAACTGATTGCTTTTCAGACGCTCAAACTGTCTATACACTGATAAAAACCCTACTTCCGTCATTATTTTTTGTTGAAAGTCAATTCTGTGACAGTTGACAAACAGAAAACTGGTTACTTGCCCGAATTTTCTCTAACAAAAAAAGCTAAAGCAGAAATCGTGCTCTTCTAAACTGTTCTGGTTCAGCTTAGAGCAAGCTCATGAAACATAAATCAGAGCAACTTCGGGCAAGCTACAGCAGCCGCATTCTTCATTAAACACATTTTTCTGAGATATCTCAATCTAGCTCAACCTAGAGCAGCTCATCAATCACAGCTAATATTTTTAAATGCCGTTTCATGCCAGTTTTTTTTCGTAAAAATTATGTCAAATATAGCTGTTAATTTTCAGTAAAACTATCAAAAATTTAATTTCCTTTCAAATGCTCTCTTCTTTAGCCTAATTTGAACCTTTCGCAAAATGAGATAAAATTACAAACACCCTCACTATATGTACTGAAAGTTTGAAATTTTAAATTTTTGTCACAATTTACGAGACATGTCGTAACTTCTTTTCGGTCACATCACTAAATTGAAACATCACTTTAAATATACTACTTGGCGAATAGCATTTCGCTTAATTTCCATTTAGCCAGTTTTAAGTGTCCGTCTATTCATCTGTCCATGCCAGTTTAATTGCAGTTGAAGTAGTATGCTTTCAATGCTTTCCTTGGATTTAGTTTTAGATATTGCAAATGGAGTCGAATACAGTCAATAGATCAGAATGTTTCTTATGTAGTGAATGTTTATTAACCCTTGAATGATGGTGTTGGACGAATTTTTGTTTTATAATGGCAAAATTATCACAATACAGTTAGGGAAATAATTATAAAACCATCCACGAAAAATAACAAATTTCGTAACATAGCAATTGCTGCGTTATAGGAAGTGGCTTCAGCGTATGCGTGTCCGATCATGTTCATGCTCAATGCAATTTTTCGTGCTTTTCTTCATTGCTTCCAGTGACAGTTGACGTTGTGTGTAGGACGAGCGGAAATAAATATAAATCCACGTTAAGTTTGTGTATTTTATAACAAAGTTTATTTAAAAATCGGTAATATCTGCACATAATATCTTTGAGGAGAGGGTTTTAAATAGTTTCATTTTGTTACAGTTTACAAAGACAAAAGACAAAAGCAAAAATAAAAGCATTTAAAGACTGTGACGTCGCTAATAGGGAAACAGCCAAAAAAAAATAAGTAGATATCACTGCGTCGTGAATAATTTTATAAATTTAAAGGAGAACTATGGCACAAAAACTCGATCTGGACGTAAACCAACTATATCTGAGAGGGACAAATGCCAGATATTTTCAATGGCAACGCAGTTACTTACACCTTACAGCTGCTCAGATTAAGGCTGAGCTGAAGTTGCCAGTGACCACCAGACGCATTAGGCAAATCCTGCATAAAAATAAAAATGCTGTCTGGACAAAACATGTTCAAAAACCAAGGCTAAGTGAGGAACGTAAAACGGGCAGAAAGGATTTCGCCAAAAAAATGTATAAAATATGACGAAGAGTGGAAGAAAAATGTGTTTAGCGACGAAAATAAATTTAATATGGATGGCCCAGATGGTTACCAATTTTATTGGGAAGAATGAGCCGAAATTTCGGGGGTGGCTCTGTTATGGTATGGGAAGCGTTTTCCCATCATGGTAAGCTTCCATTGGCATGGGTTCCCACTCGTATGAATTCGGCGATGTATACAGAGTTATTAGAAGATATGTTAATCGACAACGCCGAACAGATTAGACGACCGGATTTCATCTTCCAACAAGACAACGCGGCTATCCACGTTTCGAAATATACCAAACGTTGGTTTAGAGAAAAGGATATACCTGTGCTTGATTGGCTTTCTTGTAGCCCTGATCTAAATCCCATAGAGAACCTATGGGGCATTTTGGCTCATCGAGTTTACAGAGACGGCAAGCAATACAATACTGTCCAGGAGCTGAAGACAGTAATTAAAACAGAATGGAATGGAATTGAAAAAAATATAATAAAAAAATTAATTTCATCAATGCCAAATACATTAATAGAGGTCCTCCAAAAGAAAGGACGACACACCAAATATTAATTAACAAAAAAGAACTCTATTTTAGTAGATATAACGGTAATACGAATGTGGATTTATAATTTAATAAATTTTTTTTAATTTTTTCCTATATATGAATTATGAATATGTTTATTTTCGTATTTTTTATTTGCTTTTGTTATTGTGATTAATATAATATAATTAAAGTAAAAAAAAAATGTGCATATATAAAATATTTTAAATCAATAGAGTAGCTTTATAATTATTTCCTCCACTGTAGACATAAAATGAGGTAGTAAAATAATAAAATTTACATGATTATTTAGTTTCGTGCATAATAAAAATAATAGTAATGAAATAACAAAAATTGTTTTTGAAATAAATTGTTTTTTTTTATAAAAAAAAATAAAACAAGAGAACTTAACTTTCAAATGAATTCTTAAGTCCAGAAAATTAATTGGGCTCATTTGAAGCATCCGAAACTGTTCAATATATTACTTCAGGCCAGTTCATTTTGATAAAAAATTTTTACACTCCGTCTGCTTAAAAAGCCCTGAACAGTATAAGCTCTGGCTGCAGTATTATAGGCTCTACCAGGTGAAATTACTCCTGCTTTCATAAGTATGATAAAAAAAAACCTATAATCACGAAGGGTTGGTGATTATAGGTTTTTTGTTCCCATATTTTCTTTTGATCCAAAGATGACAGTTTTTGATGTACTTCATCATCTCTAATCTTCTGGCTCGCCAACAGTTTTGGACTCCCTGGACGATGCGGGCTGTCTATTCGAGATCATACTTTTTGGATGAAATTTCATCTTCTTTCTTTGGCGATAAGCTTGATCTGAATCGCTCCAGCGAAAACAAACCAGTTTGTTATGAGACGGCATGGTAGACGGATACCATTTACAAAGCTTCTCTTTTGTTCTTAAGCCCGTACGGGAAGTTTATTTGCATGGTTCCATAATGCCTTTAGTGTTTGCTTGATATGTTCAAAAAATCAACTTCTTATTTAGAGTCAATCAAATTCCATCAGTCATTTCTGTTTACAACGTGCTGTCATATAGGACTTTCCAGGTGTCAATGCCTAAAATCGACCATTAAACCAGCTACCCCTGACGTAATCATCTTACTAGACTATTCTTTTGTGGTCTCGTAGACTTGGGAAAGATTTCTGGACGTGTTTCAGGTTTTTTGAGGATATTCTATTTCACAAGCCACGATTAAAAATTTAACGATAAAATGAAAAAAAATCTAAATTTTTCGATAAATCAAAGGGTTAACCAAAAACATCCATCGACCATCTAATAAATAGTTCTGCCAATCATCAACGAAAATTTTCTCGTTAGTTTTACATAAACATAAAAACGACATATGTTCGCATTGACTGCTTGCAGTTTGTAATAAAATTTCAAAAATATTTCGGAAACCATAATGTTGAAGACGATGATGATGTGCCAACGATTGAAATGGCATGGGCAGCGATGATGCAGTTTTGGCTTTGACTTAGTACAACCAAAACAGCTCTCCATTTACGTGCCTCTGATATTTCAAAGTGATTGTATGGAAAGTGAAAAACGTGCATAAGTAAATTGTCGGTGGTGACCATATGGTCGTCAAATCGTATGTTGGTTGCAAAATCGTTAAAACCTCACATACGTTCGAAATTAATTTAATGTTAAAATAACGAACAGATCTGTTGAGCTGGTAGAAATTACAAATCAATTCCGTGCAATTGGATATGATATGAATTCGTATCAGTGAAGATTGGGGCTCGATTGTCAGAGGTATGCCAAGTATAAGGTTGAGAGTGAGACCAATATAGAGTAGCACGTTATATCTTATCGATTGGAAATTACTGATAGCGTTCAATACATTTGTGGTACCATCAATGGAGCGTTGTTGATGATTGGTCGGATTTATCAAGAAGAAAAACAGTTTCTCATTCGAATAGCAATCTAATAATATAATTGGTATGTCGCATACTAATACAAAATCTGTTGGTGGTATGGTTAATTACGGAGAAATAATTTTTATCATTGGCCATTTTCCCGCAAATTACCATCTAACTTTAAAAATGAATTTTCAAAGTTCAAGTCTGTATTCGTAAGGGAGGAAGATAATGAAATTCGCATAGAGTATAGAAGTCCCTCAAAGCGAAGAGTAAAAATGGTTTCTGCATCGATTCGAGTCTGTGGCTGTGTTACTCAAAAGCTGGACTATGCAAACCCTGATTATACAAAAACCTTCGTCCCTAAGGGCTGTATATCAGTTTTTAAGATCGAGAACGGGCATAGTGTATGGGCATTTAAAATTATAGCAACAGATAGTTGCTTTGGTTCCATCGCAAATAGCAATTTCTCCGTTGTGCGTGAAGTCGTCAACAAAAAGACTGGTAAATCAACCGCTGCAACAAAGAACCGGAACGAACTCATATCAGTACTCTACGGCAACGTAAGTGGGATGCGATCTAAGCTTAATAAGTTCTATGTGCTCTTGAACTCTGAAGCTTTTGATATCATTGCGATCACCGAAACGTGGCTTTGTGAAAATATTCACAATGCTAATTATTGATTCGGAGTATACTATTTTCCGCCGGGATAAATATGAAGATTTTCCTGACGTTCCTGTCGGAGGTAGTGTTCTTCTGGCCTTTCACAAACACTTCAAAGTATCTCTAATAGGGATACCGCATACAGATAATGAATTTATTTGTGATCGAGTCGAATCCCAACGGGAAAATTAATGCTTCGGGATATATTCGGTAAGCATTTCGCGTAATGCGTGGAAGCGTTACCGAACCATTGCATGTTTATTTCTTTTTAACATTGCACGCCCTAGGCTGGGAAAATCTATACAAGGGGAAACTCTAGGGACTAGCCTCTTCTAGACAGGAGGCAGATTGAGCCCCAGGTCATCCTGTACAACACCTATTCGGTACATATGTCCTCCTAGGCAGTTGTGTCCAGTCAGAATGCCTATCATGGCTCTGCAAACTTTTCTACTCTTATTGAGCAAGAATCCTGCAGTCACGTGGTTGGGTTCTGAAAAAAAGATGTTCGTGTGCCTGGCCACACTAGCAATCATCTATCTATCTTTGTGAGCATCATCTACCCACTTTCGAAGAATGGCACGTGCAGATGCGGTCGGCACACTCAAGGCGATTGCAGGGCCCCGTAGTGGAGGTCCCGAACCTTGCTTCGCAATGACGTCACCAATTTCATTTCCCTCAACACCACAGTGCCCCGGTACCCAGAGCAGATGCACCCTATTGAATCTGGCGACAGAGTTCAATCGTGCTTTCGAGTTTGTCAGGGGTCTACGCAGCGCCATCAGTGCAGCTTGACTGTCACTGCAAATAGCAATGCCTTTTCCTCTCCATCTTTCTTCAATTGCCCAACAGGCAGCTCTCAGGATAGCAAATATTTCTGCTTGAAAAACCGAAACGTGCTATCCAAGAGAAAAAGCCCACCTGTCATTCGACGAATGCAGATAGACACCAGCTCCCGATCTACCATCTGTCCTCAAGCCGTTCGTGAAGAAGTTCTCAGAATATCTCCTCGTACACAGATCTGGATCGTCCCACTTACTTCTGGCCAAGAGGATTACTTCGTACCTTCTTCCGAAGTTGAGAAAGGGCACCCGAGCGTACGAAGCCATAGTGAGAATGAGAGAGATCTCACATATCGAACCCCTAATAGAGCAGTGCCCCAAATCGTCTTCACCTACCCATAAGCCAAGCTGAGCTAGTCTTGGGCAGAGCTCATCGCCACACTCTGAACTTGAATGTCGAGAGGAGGCATATTGAAAAGCGCATCAAGGGCCGCACCCGTAGTAGTGCTCATGGCACCACAGATACCCAGACACACCGTCCTTTGCAGCGTGGCTAACTTTTTTCGAGCATACAATAGCTTCACGATAGTCCAAGGTATTGTTTGGTGTCAACTACACGCCACCAAACTCCTCGCATGATATTTACGCTTTGCTAATACATATTATACAGCTTACAATAACGGTGCATCATCTTAATGGGTGATTTCAATTTTTGTATCATAAACATTTATGTATATATTGGGTCATATAAAAAGTCTCCGCGGTTTTTTGTCACTAGATGGTGTTGATCTGACACCCGATCATCTCATTTCAGTTTACATTTTTTGTTCAGATTGTTTTCCAATTCGTTGTTCGTGTAAAATGTTGTATTGATTCGAAAATGAGTGAAATATCTGAAGAAATGCGCTATGTAATGTTTTTTTTACTATAAAAAAGGTAAAAACGTTGCAAAAGCATACCGAAAAATTTCTGAAGTGTACGGTGAGAATACTTTGAGTAAACGAAGGAACGAAGGAGTGGTTTGCTCGATTCCGTTCCCGAAAATTTCAATGTGAAAGCTGCACTTCGCTCTGGTCGGCCAGTCACTGACAAAGCCGATGAAATCTTGCAACTGGTGGAGCAAGACCGGCACGCAAGCTGTCAATAAGTAACGGAGGCACTAAATATCAACCACATTACAGTTTGGAAACGCTTCTGAAACGCAATGAAATCGAACCTTTATTCAAGGAAATCATTGCTGGCGATGAAATACGAGAATATCAAACGCAAGCGATCATGATCAAAGACTGGTCACCCTCCGCAATCGACTTCAAAGCCTGGATTGTCGGCAAAGAAGGTTATGTTGAGTGTTTGGTGGGATTGGAAGGGAATTGTCCATTATAAGCTGCTGCAACCTGACGAAACCATCAACTCGATCCTGTACTGTGCACAACTCGACAGTTTACACGAAACAATCCAGAAATAACGACCAGAATTGGCCAACAGAAAGGGAGTTGTGTTTAGGGATTCCAATCCCGAACCATATTTTCAATCCCGGGATTACGGGATTATAAAATCTCAAATCCCGGGATCCCGGGATCCCGGGATTTGAACTTCAAAATACAACACAACAAAATAAGTCAAGTTTCTAGTAAACAGATTATATAATTTGCCATCATTTCAAAACTACAACAATAAGTAAGCTCAAAACTGGATAAAAAAATTGCATTATTACTAATTTATATTATTGATGCAAATAAAAACAATAATTTTAATTATCCAAAACGTTGACAGTATGAAGACAGATATTAAAAATTACATCTATTACAAATTACAACAAAAAATCACGACCAAAAACCACAACAACAAAACACAACTCTTAGAATTAAGATACATAATAAAGTAACATATAAAAAATTAGGCCAAAGTTCATTGGGTTTTTCGGAAGTAACATTGAAGCAATAGCAAAGCATCTAAGGTATCGTCTCCAAGCCTGCTTCTAAATTTATTCCTGATTTTGGACGCCGCGGAAACGGTCGAGAAATATTGGTACGCCTACTCCGAACTATGCAAGTGCCACCACTTTCGAAAAGATTCATTTCTTTTGCAATGGTTTTAATTAGATTAGTTTCTGGCGGCATTTCATGATTGATTATTTTCATACTTTTGCAGCTCTTCTTGTAGCGTTAATTGACGACTACCTTGTTTTGGATTCAATATGGTTATCTACTGGGTTCTCTTCATTTCTTTGGCTCCAAGCATAGGGTTCAGCATCTAGATCATTGAAGTATTTTTTTTTAATATTTGCGTTGCTTGGTTTCCAAAATAGAGATTCTATTTCCCTTGGTAAATTTTCGCTGGCACAATGTAGATTCTGGAGATAGCTTAGCTAACCAGATAGCTCAGTACATGGACGCTCTTTTATTCGGTCCAATATTGCAATTTTCATAGCATTCAGAAGAATAGACCGTTTTTCTCCTAACAGCCTAAATACAAATATTGATGAAGTATTAGCAGTGCATAAATTTGCAAGTCTGCGACTAAAGGCCGTCACAGCCAATTTCACAGGGAGTAAAACTTCAATAATTTTCTGAATCGAATCAAACTCTGTTGCTTCTAATTGCTCTGAATATTGCAGGCCTATTAATGTATACTATTTTTCAAAATGGGAAACTATACGAGCATTGTCAAGAGACTATTTCATCTTGTTTTACAATCCATTTAAAAGAGACAGTTAAATGCCTTGATCGGATCCGACATAGTTTTAAAGATCGTTATTATTTTTCGTTGGAGCTTTATTAAAATATAATACTACCTAACGAACTTTCTTTATGCATGCGCTGATGTCCTTCGTCTGATCTAGCGTGTCTTGCAGGCGACCGGTTTCAACGTAGTTAGCTGATTCAGGACCATCCAAATCTTCGTGGTCGTCGTTCAGACTATCGGCTGCTTCATCAACTCTTTAATCTGGAATGGACCTCATATTATAGCGAACATCGCAAACTGCCAAGTGGATGCTATGCGTCAAACAAATATGTTGCTCTGTACCAAATAGTCTGCCTAATTTTCGCATTTCGTTTGACCCATCAGTTACGATGGTAACAATGTCTTTTCCTAGAGAAACAGTAAACTCATATCTAGGTAGTTTCCAGCTGTCATTGATATTCTTACTCGCACTAAGCTCCAGTAAGAATTTACTAACTATATGTTTATATTTATATAGCGCCTATTTGCAGTCAAGGTCCATTCATCAAACATCAAACTGAACCGTTCACCTGAGATACTAGCCTGTTATATCTTATTTTTTATTATTTTCTTTATCCTGCTTGCATAGCCAAAAACCTTTTTTTGATTGTTGTTAAGGATTTTGGTGAATCTGTGTATGCATTCCCTAGTATTAATTTCCTCAAATCATTCGATGTAACGAATGCACTAAATGCGAAACAGTCCATACTTATTTATTTACAAACCCCTTTGTATTCTCTTGTTAACTGTTACATCGGTTTGTTTTGCTCTATTTTTTACGCATTATGATGTGAGCTAATTGTTTTCTCATAAATATGGATTCTATTTGCTCTTTTCGAGTCTTGCTGTAACTTGATTGCCGATAATGCTTGACTCCCGGCCCCGAAATCCCAGCCAATTTCTGATCCCGAAAATCCCGGGATTAGAACTCATCAATCCCGGGATTTTCGGGACCAGAAATAGGCCGGGATCCGGGATCCCGGGATTGGATTCGCTAGTTGTGTTCCACCACGATAATGCGCGGCCACACACATCTTTGATGACATGGAACAAATTGACGTAACTTGGTTGGGAAGTTTTGATACACCCACCGTATAGTCCGGACCTTGCACCGTCTGACTACCATTTGTTTCGGTCACTTGATGGTAAGAAATTGGCTGACCGGACCGCTGCTAAAAATCACTTGGCCAAGTTTTTTAACGATATACCACAGAATTTCTACACCGATGGAATTATGAAGCTACCCGAAAAATGGCAAAAGGTCATAGATAGTAACGGCCGATATGTACTTGATTAAAATTGATTTTCAATAAAGAAAATTGTTCCAAAATGTACCAAAAAACCGCGGAGATTTTTTATATCACCCAATATTTTACCACAAAGTGATCGTTTAAGGCGCTGTGTGGTCCGTATAAAGTGCTAACACCTTTAGTGCTACGATATTCATATGTGAATGACAATGATGTTTTCATGGTATCCTGGACCCATACGACCAATGACGTGCCAATCATCTTATGGACGATCTTGTTTGAAAAAGAATTATTATATTTTTCTGAATAATCTGAAAGACTTTTTGTTCTAGTTGGACTTCATAAATTTGTCCAATTGTTTTGTGTTGTGGGAAAATCAGATTGGCGCTCAATGTGTTAAAAGATTCAATAAAATAAAAGAACCCGATCAATTAACATGCCAAAAATTTCAATAGTTCTTGTTAGTTGCAATTCATGCAAAAAATGAGTCCGTCAATCACTTCTAACCAATCCATTTCAATTGTACTTTCTCCTAAATTTTAAATCTAATTGACAGCTTGAGGTCATCATATGATCTCTTAAAGATTTAATAACATGCTTTACGACCTTGCTCCGTTCATTTCATTCGTTTTTCTTCATCTTATTGCTCTCAAACCTCACAAAACTTTCTCAATAACTCTTTCATTTCATCGCTATCATTCCTGTCGATGTGCTCTCGTTATAGCTAAATCAAGCAATTAAACACATTCGCCGTACTGTTTTATTATTATTATTTTAAAAGTGTTTTCATCGCATCTAGTATGTAATCGTGTACGACATTTGTGAACATAAATTACATTGGTGAGCAATTGCACATCTAAAACCGTATAAGCTAATTGAGATGACATCAAGTTCACATCTATAGATAAATTTGATATTACTAACCTAGAAATATGTTTCGTGCATGTGCAGAACACGAACATTTTGATCAAAACAAAAAAAAAAGCTAGCCAATTGCACACTCATGTACTCTAGTGCTGGATATATATTCGCAATTTGTCTTGTGTACATTCATCTAGAACGAATGGAATGCTGCCGGCGATGATGAATCATCTCAAGTTTCATTTTAAAACGATCTCCGTGGGCTTCCAAAGATCCCTGTATCTTCGGAAGAAAGATATTTTGGATATCTTTTCACTTCTGGAAGTGTTCGGTGATCGTGTGCTAAGTAAATAAATGTATTTCTCAGCCCATTTCGACATTTGTTTGCATTTTTGACTGAGTGTGAGATCGAATGTGAAAAATTGATATGAATGATGGTGTTTGATGATGTTAAAAAATGACTCAAGCATATTGGATTGAACACGACACAACTTTTTTTTGGGATTCAACATGATTTTCACTCGAAAAGCCATCTATTTTGTGAATTGAAGGCAAACAGCTGCCTCGTGTCACTCCAGCTAATGTTCGTAAAATCAAATAAAAGTTATAAATATACACCATCAAGCTTCTGACGAGTCAAAACTTAGATGCTTATGGCCTTGGTTATGCCGTAGCTAAAATAGCGCTGCCAAACTGGCGCTGCTATAGTAGTAGCGTTTACACCGTACAGCTTATTAACCAAAGCAAAAATGTCATAATATCTGAAAGGAGCTCAATACTAAGAACAAAAACACCCTTGCACCAAAGCTTCCAGATTGCGAATGTCACTCGAAACTAGAAATCCTATTTATGACTGTTATAGTGTTTATACCACTGCTACATTCACACTTATAACCGCGCTAAATTATAGCAGCGCTAAAGTAGCGTAGCCAAAATAGCAGGCTCGGCTAATTTAAAAGTGGTTTATACCGCTGCTAAATAAGCAGAGCTTACTAATTTGGCTACGGCATAAACGCACTCTATGTCGTCCATTTAATACTTTTTTCTTCAACATTTATTGCATCGTTCATTTAAATCTTCCAACATATCTATCTGTTGGCGGACGTAGGCTTACTTGTAGATTAGTAAGTATCGCCACCTACACACCATTTATGATTATTATAAGTGGGAATTAACGATTCGAAAACATGCAGTTTCTCTCCCTGGAAAATATTTCATTGGTTAGTGTTCATATCAACTGGACCTGGTTTTAACAACACATTTACATTGCAATAATGTTGTTAGCAGGTTACCTCGATTATTGCAGTGCTATTTATTTGCTTCTGATACAAACAGTTGTAATATGCTGTTTGTATCAGTAGCAAATAAATAACAGCGCAATAATTGTTTTTGTAATTGTTCAATTTGCATAAGAGATAATGACGCCCACTCGATTTGTATTTTCTTACTTGTTATTCGAAAAATTACACTGTTTGTTGTTTGCTAGAGCTGCTAATATGTGTAAATTGATTTTATGCATTTTTTTTTATGTAGAACGTGCTAATCAAACCTTTCTCTCTTTCTCTTTCAGGTCAGTTGATTTATTTTGGTTTCAAATATTGGAGACGTATATTTGTGATAAGTAGAAATTTTGTTCATTTATTTTACATGCTTTATGTCGGTTATCTTAAATGATTTCCTAAAATTTTTACAATTAGTCTATATCTATCAAGCATTGATTTTTTCACCGCGTATTTTGTCCATGTTCGGCTCTTTTATTCTTTAGGTTTAACAGACACCATTTTGTTTTTTCCACGTTCACGGGGTATGTGAGGTTTGACTGACTAAAAAAAATCATCTGCAAGCCCACGAAGTTTTGAGTCTGGTCCCGCCTTAGCAACGCTTCGAATCGTACATGCTGATGTACATATCGGAGCCTACGAACTTCACCAGCTATCGCACCCTACCCGTTCTGTTCAGAACCATATCCTATCAAAAATCGACGAAGGTAGAAATTCACCTCTCCGTGGCTACAGCCAATCCAAAGCTCAATAAGGCCAATTAGCTTAACCGTACAGCATCCTTTACTACGTTTTCTGAATATTTAATTTGAAAATATTTTTATTATAAATCAATTGTACATTCTTAACCTAACTTAAAGTTTAATTAACAAAGGAAACTTAAAATCTAGCGGCTATACTATTTTGGCCTGCTGGCTCTTATTGGTTTATTTTTTAAAGCTAGTTTTCGGCATAAATTTTGCTCCTTACAAACTAATGGTATTACCCAGCTTGTACATCAGCTGAGGCTACCCTGGGAATAATATCCTTAAACACTACCTACTACGTTTTCTCCAACGTTGTTGCTAAATTTGGTGGCTCGGAGCGAAAAATGTAGCCTTCCTTGCGCTATCGCACTAGTAGATCTCTCAGGAATACTCCGGATATAATCATGCCCTCTTCTGAGACCGTGCGGTAGCTACAAATGTTGCACAGGTCACCCCTACGCTGGACACTGACTTTGGGGGGTCGGTAGCTTAGCTCGCTAACGCGTCAGTCCGAAGCAGCGGTCTACTGCCCGCGGGTTCGAGTCCCGCCGTGTCCATGGCTGTATTTATTCGTCTTGTGTTGTCTTAACAGTCGGCGACTGGGCATAATACCAGCGCTCCATTAATTAAGTGCCACATTAAAGCTTTAGTAGCGACTAGGCATAACACTAGCGCTTTAGAAAAATAAGAAATAAATGTGGAACTTAAAAGAATAATGGAATAATTGATATCGGCTTCTCCCATATGTGTTTCCCTACCGCCATCGCTAAGCATTCGCTTCAAAGGGCAATCCCCTGAGCTTTGGCATTATCATAGGAAAAAAAATACCCCTAAATTTATTCCAACAAACTCTGAGATGTCATCGGTTGCTGAATGCCCTCTCTGATAAGTGCCACCTGTCAGAAAGATCGCCAGCTAGTTGCATTATACCAGCCGTGGGCTGAGTAACCCTTCGGGTAGTTTTTGCTCAGTGCTCAGTATGTAGAGCGGACGTATGCTGCCCTTGCTACAAATGTCAGTCAAGCTTCTTTCCACCATGACGGAAAGACTTCCACGTCTCAACATCAATTACATAAACCCAATAATAAACGCATTGGCTCTTCACCACTAGTTTAAGCGTCTCGAACGGCACTCCATCAGACCCCGAATACCTCAGGTTGTTCATCCTGGAGCCTGCACTGTCCAGCTCCTCGTCTGTAAAGAGAGGAGTATCCGCCGGGATCATCTGTCCTAAGCGGATGCGCTGGAAATAGCGAACCAACGATAAGCCTCCGAGTATACATGCCGCCGAGTAAACGGGTCACCAATTTATAGTCATCATCAATTTATAGTATTTGGAACGTTTGTTCCTCGTGATGTCCTGTGGTCAGCTACTTCTTTGCCACAATCTAAGCAGCAGAAAGTTGGGCCACTCCCGATCTATTCCTGGCTAGCTGTGCCCTGCGGCTACACGCCAAAGCGATGACTCTCAGTTTGGCGATTTCATCGTTCCACTAGTATGGATTTTGCCTTCTTCTTCTTCCCTTTAGGCATTGAAGCATTGAAACAACCCACCTCATGATGCTGAATCCACTCCATGGTGGTTTCAGTAGTGGCATTTACAGTTGTTTGAGTCACTGTGGTCCCAGATGTAAGAGGCTATACTTCCAAGCTCGAAATGAACAATGCGACCACCTCGCACCTATCACATTTAGCGTCATTCCAGCCTAGCCACTTACTGGGAGACCGGTGGTGTATTTGCCTGCCCTTAGCGACTTGAAAGATAACGAAGTTGTGATCACTCGCCGTTTGATCTTCCATCACTCTCCAATCACTGATGAATGTTGTCAGTCTCTCCGATACCATGGTGTCATGGTGCCTTCGCCAAATCCAGGCCTCCAGAATGTTTTCGATTTCGGATTCAGCATCGACAAACCCAACCTCGATGCCATCTTGACTGCGCCGTCCGTTCGATGGGTATGTCCCACTCCAATGCCTTCCTGTTAAATTCACCCCCTACTATACCACAGAGGGAGTCCTCTAGTTATCTAAGCTTGTCTCCAAATTTCTGCGTTAAGTCATTCGAGGACAAGCAGCAGCTCACGAAAGAGATATCTCCGCATGTGTGCCAAACGTGACCGTTGTCTTGTCTTAGTCGTGACCCTCGGCCCGTCAACGATCCAAATCGTCGCGTACTCCGTGGCATCTGACAACCAAGCGGACGAGTTCCTCCTCCTATAGGGTTCGCTGATCAATACAATCTGATCTCTATGTTTGCAGAGTAGCTACATGAAGAGATTGTTTGCTGTTCTGCAGCCCTGCAGGCTTCCCTAAAGGACACACATGTCCTTTCCTGCTTTTTCTTTGCATCATTAGGTGTTTGGTATCGTTCGCACCATGATTCTCAGCACATAACATGGACTGTGATTGCTCAGAGCAGTTTGCTTTCTGGTAGCGAACCTGTACACACTTTTAGCATCTGGCCTTCCGGACCGGAACCTTGCAGCTAAGCTTTATGTGGTCTTAGCCTAGGCACCGGTAGCAGCTTGTCACTTTAGTCTACCTTCGCATTTGGGCGCTTATCATTTCCACCTGGACCTGACCAGACTTGATAATTATGAAAAGGTAGTGCCTCATCCAGCTCCGCTACGTCTCCCCTCTGTTCCTTTGTGATAGAGTGGGAGTGTGGTTTCTACGTCATCGAATCCTTCCTCTCCAGTCTCGCGTTTGATGATGAATGTCACTTTTTCGCTGACTGTGAAGCAATCGAGGTCTAAAAGCTCAATCTTAACTCTAGGGAGTCACAAGCCTCACGTACCCCTGGCCTCCTTCGATTGCACGAGTCCTGCATTTTCACAAGGCCATCGCAGCGCGTGATTTATAAAACAAGCTCTCCTTCTGTTATTTTTCTAGTCATGGTGGTAATTTTCCTAGTGAATGATGATGTACATTCATTCGGAAACTTATGGATAGATTGCCAAAAAAGGGTCGTTTTATCAAATTCCAAATTTGGTTCAGGTTTGATTCAAATTTCGTTATTTTAATCATTATTATTGTTTTAAATATTTCTATCAATTTTGATTACAAAAAAAAAAATTCACTCTAAGAATATTTGCTCGTCCATCAATATCAATTTATCTTCCAAAACAATATCAGATGAGCTAGTTGATCTGCTTCTATCTCTGCACATCCGATCAAAAATCCCAATGGTTACAGATCTCCGGTCAAGACCGAGCTGTGCAAATATACACCTCCATTGTCAATCATAATCAACAATGCGATCAATACTAAATATAAATCAACATCGAGCTACAAATTATTACGCCCCGAGGCGCACAATTATCATCCACCAAAAGATCCATCAAAGTAGAAGAAGAAGACCAAGCAAAAGTCATAAAAACAAAGCGAATGCCATATGAGGTATTCAACTCTGACCCACATCGATTCATCGACGAAACAACAGGCGAACAAAAAACAAACGATATTTCAAACTGAATTACTACTATCGTCGTTCGTGCGTTGCATATTACCTATTGTATATGAAAAGATCACATCCAAATCGCTTTCCATTTTCCTAGAGAAAATTTTCTTTTTTTTTTTTCAACAGTTTTAAGATACAGATACAGTACAGTACAAGTTCTCACAATATTCCGTTAATCTTTGATCACAAAACCATATCGATGATGATCGTCATTCGTTGTCGTCGTGGTTTTTGGACTAGTTTTAGTTGAATTAGTCCAAACATCAAATCAGATACAAATAGTAAAGATGGGAAAAACGACAGGAAAAAATCAATGAGCCGTACACATAAAGCTATATCTATCTGTCAGATTGCATTAAATCAAATAAAATCGCTTCATTTTTGTATTACAAATCGTTTGACGACGGGAGACGATGTATTATGAACGGCATGTATCTGCAACCAAGCCAAAATCCGATTCAAATTAAAATGGTCTAATCGCGAATAGTTCACTACGGCTGAGCTAAGTTTCCTTTGCAGATTCAATTGATACGTATAGATAAATGAAGAATTTGCTATAGCGGAAATTTTTGAGGCATTAGTTGATTTTTCAGTTGCTGTAGGTATTGCGTTTTGAGACTGCAATAAAAACACATATGGTCAATCTGTGCAGCAGAGCTCGGTGAGTAGATCTTAGATGATGGATATTTAAAGGGGGTACTGAAGGAATTATGCCTGTGGTGATAAGTTTTCATCAAATTGGAGGAATTTTTGTTGTCCATCTTTGTATTAAGAAGCCGATGTGTCATATGATTACATACCAGGTCTGATTTGAAGTGAATGATGATTAGAATGAATGCTAAGGTTTTTATCTCTGCACCCGTGCTGGGTGTACTCAGTATGGGAGGACCTCGGATTATGCAGGCCCCAACCTCGTATATGACTGCAATGGGGGACCTTAGTTGCAGTGGAAGCTCACAGGTTACCATCGTGGAAGATTCCTTTCGTTGATAGCATTTCCTGTGGCTACAGGCTCCAGAAACCGCGTCAGCTGGAAGTGCGTCTACGGTCGTATCAAAGGAAAAGATCCTTTCTCCAAAATTCTTACAAAAGAGGAGGGGGATGGTCTGAGGGGGGACAGCTTCGGCCAGGTCAAACGAGACGCCTGCAGGAGGTACAGAATGGAAGAGTGCTAGTTACTCCGAACTCTAGAAACCTATGTAGGCTCTCAGTGACAAGCAATGCAAGAAGCTGCGCAAAAGGGGTAAGCTACTGGTGAAGGTAGACAGTGATAGCAATGCAGTGATAAATACAAGCGTTTCAGAGCCTACCTAGAGAAGTGATAGAGAAACGCAGGTGGTAAAAAAGTGAGATCTCATTGTGGTTGGTCTTTCAGGCACAAACACACCCATTCGTCAAAGTAGGGAGGAAAACGTACGCAAAATCTGCATCTTCTTTCATCGATGTGATAGATGTGTCTAACAAAGATGGGAAACTGATCGATTTTCAGTGCACTATCCTTACGAACGAAGTGTGGGGAGAGGTAGCGGAGTCGATTCCAGTTCACAATTTTGTGGACGGTCATGTCCAAGTCGCCTGATCCAACCAAACATCAAAGCAGTGGCTCACTCAGATCGTTCCAAAACTGGGTACTGGCAGTCGGCCCAAATTTAGCATTTTGTACCCGCATCTTCCCAAATCCAACCATGTCAGTTGTCGGAGTACTGGTCCTTAAAAAAGTACAGTTGACATCAATGGCATGTTCGGTAGGCTAAAACGGGGCCTCTATGTCAAACACTGGATTAAATGGTGTATAAATCCCAAGAAGAAACCATTGGGGAAGATCTTTATAACCTGGTGATCATACTTGACCAGAGATGTTTCTCGTTATTCAGGGACAGATATCGTATCTAAGCTACTTTTTGTATAGGGCAAAATTTAACGAAATCAAGAAGATGTGAAGCATTAATTTGTGTGACTGTCCAGAAAACTCCTCAATCGAGCTTGTAAGAGGAACATTGATGATAACTGGATGGCCTACAGAACTTTGCAGAGAACTTCTAAAAATCTAATGAGGACTTCCAAGAGGAATCATTCAGGTCGGTATGCGAGGGGCTGGAAGGAGACTGTGCAAGGTCCTGAAGAATTACCAATCAGCTAATTGAGACTCCCAAAGTGGGAGTCCCAATCTTACAGAGACTTCTAATTGGGACTCCAATTAGAAGTCTCTGTAGGATTTACTTGGTTGGAACTAACTTTCTGGGCACTTCTGGGCGTTGTGCTTCAAACCAAAACTCCTGTCCTTCTCAGCGGTAGGAAGTTCTGATAGATGTGTTATTACCAACGAAAAAGCCAGGGATGCAATCATGTCTTTTGATCACTTCAAATCGCCGTGCCTAGATGATATCTATCTGGCTATGTTTAAAAAGAGAATTGATCGAAACAGCCAACTGTTTGTTTTTTAAAAATTAAGGAACAGGTAATATTCTGATAGAAGCTTGAGTAGCCTAGGGGGTATATCACTGCGTTCTTGTGTGTGGGGTCCCTGGTTCGAATCCACGCTTGAACGAGGGTCCGCGCATCAAGCTTTGAGTTCACCTAGGTCTGATTAACTACCAGATTTGAATCAGAGGTAAAGTCAGTCCTGGAACTAAAAACTTAAAAAACAAATTTGTGATGAAGGTCTCCACCAGTTTCAACCCTCAGGCCCGTACGAGGGTTGTCGTGGGATTGCTTTACTTTTTAATAGTTTGACAGCAATAAATCAGACTTAAAGACCAGATTCAGTAAGTGATTCAGTAATTCAAATCAGAGTTCACAGAGTATAGCCATGGCAAAAAATTGCCTTGTGTACCGGTGCATTGTCCTGATGGAAAAAACGATCTTGTATTTGACCAATCCCAGTTCTTTTTTTGTGAAATTTTTGTCAGCTTATTTTCTTAACAAATTAGCGTAACATTGACCTGTTATAGTTTCTTTTCTGACGACGTGAGGTAGTCAATAAAAATAATTCCTTGTAATAACGACGCACTTGATTTGAGTTTTTTCGTCAGAGGACAATTGCTATGTTTCCATTGATCTTTTGTTTGAGGGATATAGTTGGGGAATCCAGGTTTTGTCAATGGTTGTAAAGCTTTTCAAAAATTACCAGTATTCCTTCGAAATAACGCCAGATTCTCTTCAGAAATTTCAACCCAGCTAAACTTTCGTCCTTCATTTATCAAACGCAGCACCCATCATGCTGAAACTTTTTGAATCCTAATATGATACACCCGCTCACTTTTAATCTTCGGTGTTTTCAAACCCTTCTATGGATTTTATCGATGATCTCTAAAGTCGTGGACGACGACGGTGTGCCGCTCCGCGGATCATCTTCGACGCTCTCTCTGCCATGTTTGAATAAAGATGCCCACTTTTTTTTTTTACCGTGGAATATGAAAGCGGAGATTCCCTCAATGTGCTATCTAAGTCTTCCTTAATTTGACTTGGCGTCATATTCTTATTGACAAAATATTTGATCTCGGCTCTGATCTCAGTTTTCTCGCGTTTTCCGAAATAGAAGCGTATTCCGACAAACGTAAAATTATGGAAAAATAATTATGCGACCAATTGTAACGAAACTTGACGCACTACTAGCTAAAATATCAAGCTATTCAAAGAATATACATTTAGTTATATACTGCCCTCAAATCTAGGCTATTTGAATACTACCCTTAAATCGAGGAAATTTTCAAACAATCCTCGTACATTCCCGATATCTGGGTGTATAGTAATCTTCACATTTAGGACATTTCAACAAATTTTCGCTCAATTTTCAGCATACAGTGATTGTTTGATTAGTTTGAAACAGTTCATAGTGTTTGTTTAGTTAGTTTGGTAGCCAAATAAAAAAATATCATTTTGAAACTGCAATGTTGACCAAAAATATAAATACATTCTTTGGTGGCATTCGAAAACTTGGATAGATAGTTTCATTTTGTTCCAATGATACGTTTTACCAGTGTGTGCGACTGTCTTTTAGTAATATTATTATGTACCCATTCAGCTATCTAACACAACGTGCTTCTCGATTTCCTGAGTTCCAATCATAAAAATTAATTATTTGTGAGTTAAATAAGTCTGTTTTTAAGGAACCAAGCTCCAAAGTAGCTGAATCTTATGTGGCTCCAGCAGCTAAACCTTTTTCTATAGTTTGTATTTATTTCATTTTTGATCCATTTTTGGTACAGTCATCCAAAATTGGCTAACATCTTTTTAACTGTCAGCTATTCCAATAAAATTTCGACAAACCTGTGAAACTAGAAAACATCCATTGTCTCATTGATCCAGGTGCAGCTTAATTAACCACATTGAAAATTCATGTTTGGCTACTGAGGACATCCCAACCAATTTGGCTGTGACCCTCAATTTGAATGACATTTTTCTCATTGAGAATCTCAGTGTTCACCTTTCACTTTTATTTTCCCACGATTTTACCAATTGACCAAAATACTTTACAACGAACTGTTAAAATCATTCCCTAAACGCATCGTGCACAAAGCTCTCCCAATCTATCCTCTCGAATGACGAATATTTATTTGTTCAAACAATAATCAATGAATTCGCAACACCATATCTACTACAGTAACTTGTCCAATTGCAAATAGACCTTTTCCACCACGGCTAACTATTAACGATAATAAAGCAATGACCATTCGTTTGAGAATTCCCTAGATGGTATACAAATGAAAATCACCGGTTCCCATTGTTTAAAAGTGCATACATACCGTTTAACGGGGCGCAATCTCGACAGCGTTCGTGTCGTGGTGGCCTGGGCAGTTAGTCGGTTACATCAAGGAACTTCGCATATACAAAAGTCATGCGCCATTTGAGTAGGTAATAAGTAGTAAATTTCACAGCAATATGGTCAAATGGCCGCCGAACTCCGAGCACAAAACACAAAAATGGCAAAAAGATTGACTTGAAACAGTCGAAACTGTCGACAAATTTTATTAGCGAACAACATAGACAGCTAGAAGCTCGATTCTCTTGAAACATTTGCGTGAATAATCATATAGTCGTAACTTTGCAGATTTGCAATTTTGCAGTTATGAAGGAAACGCAACAGGTTTCCATGCGAAATGTCAACAGATTGAGGATGTGAGAAGTAGTAAGTGGACCGTGTGCGTGATGATTTTCACACAATTATGTAAATTTTAGAGTTATTTGAGTTACACTAAACGAAACAAATTTTTAGTCTGCAACCGGACCAAGTTTTGAGGTTGTTAAAGTTCTGTTAGTAAAACCAATGTTGAGTTTTAGCATCATTTAAAACACTCTGGAAGTGTCATTGTCTTTAATCTCTTCCTTAACCAACAACTAAGACATATTGTCACAGTAAAATAATCAAATTAGTCAAGTTTTTGACTCTTTTAATGTTGGTCTGTGGTCTAGTAACCTTGAAGCTACACAAATCCTGACTCACTTGTAGTACTGCACTCACTCCGAATAAACAAATCCGAAAGATAAAAAATTAGATAAGCTTCGGCTCAGAAACTGCTCGAAATCTAATTAAACCGTCTCTCCACTTTTTTGGATTGTGTGGATTGGACTGTTTCTTTGGATTGTGTTGGGTGGCGCAGTCAATTTCGAAGCGAAGCGAAACTAACGAAAGTAGAACAAAAAAGGTTTATGAAAGTAGCTTTTGCAGAACCTCTTAATATTCATTCCCACACAAATTAACTAGCTTTTGACTTAGTTTTGTTGCAGGTAACGATATATTTGGGGTTTCACAAGGCGGAAAGTGGTAAATAGTAGATAGAGATGTATATATATCTCTTCGCGTGTGTATTTATTTCGATTTCCTTATGGTCGTTTTGATGTGGCGGTATCAAATCTTTTTAATTGAATAGCTTTTTCAAGGGTAGTAGGACTGGTATAATTAGATACGATAGTACTTGAATTGAATGAGTTTTATTCGTTGGTTGGTGGTTTGAACCATATTCATTATTTTATTATTTGATAGTTTGAAAAGTTTGTGCGGATTAATTTTTTTTTTATTTTTGTATAGCTACAGAGAGCCACATAATACACTAGAAGAATATTTGAAACTTGGATGTCTCCTCTAGACTCGAGTGGCAGCAGTGGTCCCGATGGTATAACCCACATATTATAAACATGATGAAATCACTTGGTCTAACATTTTTGGCACTCTCCTTTCCTGGTTTTCATGCTACATCCTCAATTGTACCTGCAAAGTTGTTATAAATGGGTATTTTTCTCCTCCTTTATATCTCTCTTCTGGTGTTCCACATGGCTCCATTCTAGGTCCTCTATTATTTTTTTCTTTTTGTAAAAGACTTTTCTTCTGTATTTCCAACTAAGTGTATGCGGATGATCTTAAGCTGTTTTGTCAAATCTCGTCCTCAGTGACTGGTTTTTATTGCATCCAGATCTCACAGATTTAATACGCATGGTGTACCAGGATCCAAATGTCTAGTAATGTATTTTTCTATTAAACCAAGCTCTTATTCTTTGAGATTTTTCTGTCAGGTAATATTTTGCTTCATGTGGATCAGCATAAAGATCTTGGTATTGTGCTGGACGCAAAGTTGAAATTTAATCTACTGGTTTCATTCTTTGCTCGTCTCGACTTTCCTGGAAGCTTATTTCCATTTTTATCCTTTTTATCTTTTAAAATGTTCTACCCCTCCCATCCTGTGCTCATATTTCCTTACATATACATATGCAACTGGGATGGTTGCTTCAGCAATTTAGATATTCCGCGCGAGTTAGACCTCATCGTTTTATCTTATTTCATCATTTTTGTCTATATCGATATAGTTTTTAATTTTATTTATTACTTTTACGTGAATTAATTTAAACATCCGGCGACAAACTATGAGCTTATTCGAATATCGAGATATATAGTTCTAGCACTCCTTCAAAAGCCAGTTCCAGCCAAACTCTCGAGCTAGCACCAATCCCCTGTCAACGAAAATTACAATGGGCCAAGGTGTTATAGAATCACGGGCTACTTTCCAGGGATCAGTATTAAGAGCAATATCAAGCACCTGCTGTCGTTTTACTTTTACAAAATGGAAATTGATGTTCGATGGGGTCTCAAAAGACATGGACCCTTGTCGTTTTCTGTTTGGAGCAGGAAATTGGGTAGAAACCTCCATATGCCTTAAATGATTAAACTGAAAGCCTGACGTAGAGCCATGGGCTACATAGCATCGACCTTGGGCTATATCACACCGTTCCAGGTTGCTATAGATGCTCGCAAGCAACGTCCGAGCGAACATTTCATGGAAATATACCTGACACTCTAAGCCCTCAGGCCAAAAGACTCATTGTACTCATTACTCCCCGCCTATCATAGCTTCCCGCACCTCCTGACATCATCCAGGATCACTAATAGGGGAAAAGAGACTATCTTCTGCATATGACCACGTCGCAGCCAAAGCGTTGATATCTGAGACGCGGAAACGCTGGGCATTCACAGAGTAAATGCTCCTCAGAGTCTGCTTTTTCTAGTTAGGATGCGCTGAGGTCATCCTGTACAGAATCTATTCGGTACATATGTTTTCCCAGGCAGTTTTGTCCAGTCAGAATGCCTGTCATGGCTCTGCAAACAATCTGATTGTAGAGGAAGTCGCATTGTTGGACTTTGAGAGGAAGACCTTCGTGTGCCTGGCCACATCAAAAGACATCTATCTATCTTTGTAATAACGCCCACTTCCTAAGAATGGCATGTGCCGATGCGGCTGGCACACCCAAGGCGGGTACAGAGCCCCTTGGTGGAAGCGTCGAACCTTGTTTCACAATGGCGTCAGCAATTTCATTTCGCTCAACACCACAGTGCCCTTGTACCGAGAACAGATGCACTCTATTGAATCTGGCGACAATTGTACCCTGCACACATGGGCAATTTTCGAAGTAATCAGGGGTCTACGCAGTGCCATAAGCGAAGCTTGACTGTCACTGAAAATGGCAATACGTTTTCCCTTCAACCTCTCTCCAATTGCCCAACAGGCAGCTTTCTATATTGCGAATATTTCTCCTTGAAAAACAGAAACATGTTCGCCGAGAGAAGATGCCCACCTGTCATTCGATGAATGCAAATCGAGCCGTCCGTAAAGAAGTAAAGTATCCCCTCGCAAGGTATCCTGGATCCTCCCAGTCACTTCTGCTCAAGAAGATTACATTGTACCTCACGAAGAAATTGCAGTGATCTGGGGCATTCATTTTTGCTATTCAGTGACTATCAAAAGGGGCTCAGGAAGAATCAGTGTTTCACGTGCTGAGCATACAGTGACGAAAAGGACAGTCCATTGACGAGCAGTTCACTATCGGTACTCTCCTCGAAGTGTTTTAAGTTATTCGAAGGTGGATGGACCGACAAACGCAGATTCAGAGCTACAACGTCTGCCTTGACTGGACTCCACCAGTCTCAGATCTCTTTTCCTCCTGGTTGCCTATCGATCGCCACACAGTCTCAAATCTAGGACAAATATTCAGTGGATCGTCTTCCAATACACGCGAAACGAACACAAAAAAAGAATTTCGGTACCAGTGTTGTAAGACAGAAGAAGCAGAGGAGGAAAATTAAATTACATCTGAAGTTGGAAGCGCGGGATGTTCTCCCTTTAAGTAGTGAAAAACAGGCACTAAAGCAGTATTCTACACTTCCACTATCTAAACAAGAAACTCCAATGAAATGGTTGCCGAAATAGATTACGACACTGCAACCTAAAATATAATAGCATACAGAGCAGTGGGGATAATACTGAACTTAAATAGACAACGGCCTCAGTAATTAGAGAACAACAAAAGTGAATGCAAATTTCTAGGTCCCTTGAGGACCTAAATTTTATTATAAGTTGGCCAAAAGGATATATCTAAGAATCCAGGTAATTTCCACTGAAAATTGACCGAATCTCCCACTAGGAGAAAATACAATACCACATATATTTTCTCCTACGGGAAAAGGACCAAAAATATCTTCGTGGTCTCAGTCCTAATAAAACTAAGGAAGACCTCCCAGATCAAGCCTTCCACTCGACATAATTCTTCTTCTTTAAATCAAAGAACGAGACTTCTAAGCTTGTCAAAGTTCTCCCGAGAAGCAAAAATAACATTTATAATGTAGGAGCTGTATGCCACCTTATATGCAATGTTGAAGCCCAGCTACCACGGGGCGGACAATCACAGTGCCACAACTGCCAGCATTGCAGTCCATGTAATATGCGTAAAATGTGACGGGGACCACTACTTCAGCGCTTACTAAACAGCGCGAAGAAAATGCGAAATGTGTGAATTGTGGCGGTGATCATCCAGCCAGCTATAAAAGATGGTCGTAGAATAACAAAAAAACATCATCAATTGAAGAACGCCAGGTGATATTAACAGATCAGCATTCTGCGCAGACAAAAGAGGACAATAGAACTCAAAATCCGGCCAAGAGGTAAACCCTTACGAGCTCTAAAGATATATAAAAGGTATCTTAAAGATAAGAAATGGAATTCGGAAAAGAAACAAATCGCCCGCACTGAAAGACAACACAATCTTCAGGTGATGAATGAGCTGCGCTAAAGATATCGCCCACCCAGAGCCATTTCTTCTGAACAAAAAAACTACAGTTCCTTGTCGGTAAAAAAGTGTTACAATCAACTGTCATCATCCTGTGACATAATACAGTAATACATCGCAAAAAATAGTATATAATATTATGTAACAATAGGAATACCTCGGTTCACAGTATTGGTCTTTAATCGTTTGATTTGCTTGTGGGTTATATTTTTGACGTTTGAAAATCAAACAGTGAAAAGTAGATCGAATAGCTATTTAAATAAAAAAAAACAATGGCCCAGGATCGGACTGCTGTGGAAATCCACTTCAAATTTCACCTCTTAATAAACAATAATTAAATTCGGCAAGTAGCAAGGGCAAGATTTATCAATAGAAATGAAAAATCAATAGAAAAATATTTTCAGGGATTGTATAACATTATCACTAAATTCCTTCAAAAAAATCTGAATGATTCAATCTTTTATGAAAAAAAAACATTCAGCCAACAATTGCATTATACGTTAATATTGTCCTACATCACTAAAAGTAACCAAAAATAAAAAATAAAATAAACTATGAACGATTATTACCGCAGGCGCTTTATCATATAAGTACCAATCAATATCCTGCCAGTGATTTTTTATTCTCTCTCTCTCTCTCTCTCTCTCTCTCTGCCTTTTTCAAATCTCAAGTTGCACCAGTTTGTGCCGGTGTGATTTGAATTAAGGTTAGTAAAGTTGATTAATATCATCTTACGTTACATGACTTTCAAAATTCGAGCTCACTCAAACTCATTCTTTATTTTTATTTCCTCGGGGCCTAATGTCTTGAATTTACTGAGCACAGATGTGAATGAGTGTGCATGCAAGACTTTGTCGCCGAAAACGAGTCTACGAGATATCGACTTTTTTTTTGTCGCGTTTGCTAACCAACTGTGATCGAATTTTTCTTTTGAGTCAATCAAGTACATCAAATTAGGATATATGAAATGAACAGTAGCTTAACCTGTTTGAGAGTCTGTTGAGTGATTGGAATTTAGTGGATAGAGTTAGGTATAGTATTTCCATGTATTTTGTGAAGAAATAAATTGTACGGCTTTTGATGATTTTGATTGTGAGGTCTTATTAATTTTTTTATGAACCTTAAGAATTTTTTTTACATCTTTTTTTTAACTTATAACATGACTTTAAAAATATATATGAAAAATACCAAAACAGTAGTTTAATTTAGATGAACCACTTTATTCCCAATCTGATTAGCTCTTAAAAAGTCACTGCCACTACATTCAAAAGAGTTTTATGGTTTCGCAAAATTTACTCGTACAAATAATTCATCACTTATCCTAAGCGGGCTCTCAGGTTAATAGTTTTTACAGCCTCCAGTTATTCAATACTTATGAGTCTTTTGCAAAGCAACTCGAGTCTCAAACCTCTCCAGAATAGCCTAAGTAAATACAGAATCATAACCTTTTTCAAATATTATCTGTCCTGCATCAATTTACCCACTAAAAATTGTAGATTTCAGTCAGATCACAAGATCCTACATTTTTATTGAGTCCCAAAATAAAAATTAAAACATACCGACGATCCAAAATTTCGAAACCGAGTTCTTCGTAATCCAATTGAGTCCAAACCAGTGAAAAAAAAAACATCATAAATTCGTTCTAAACCAGCTAAACGAATTTTTCTGAAAAACATACTTATAAACTAACTGCAAAACTATTCAGATTAAATACATAATTCTCATCGTTGACTTCTGTGCTACGTAGTAAAAACCGACGAAAACAAGATATATATCTAAAATCTAAATATTACGATCTAGTAAAAATCTATAAAATTGAAAATGCTCTCGAAAGTCTGCTACGAGTTGGAGTCTGTTGGCGGTTGAAATATTTTCCAAGATCCATACCAACATACAACGGGGTAGATATATTTTTGTATGCATATACTACACATAATAATCATAAATTCGCATTCATTCAATCGGAACAAACTAGCATATGTACTCGCATATAGGTATATACAAAAGAACGAGGTAGTAGAGTGTCGGAAATAATTTCATAAAATTTTTCATTTGGGCATGGTGCCAGATTGGCGGCGGTGGCGGCTGGCTGGCAGGCATGCAGTTGTTGTGATGATGGTATCGTATGTCTTGGAAATATTTCAGAAATAGTATGATAGAAGCATGTGTTTTTTTATGTACGAGTAAATACATTTTTTTGAATTTATTTTTCTGTATCTTATGAATATAATGGAGGCAAAATGCGACTCAAAGAACGCCTTAAATATGCTTTTAATTTTAAATCCAGGCAGATCATATTTTCGAATGAGGTTGAAATGGAATCTAATCGAAAATATAATCCGTGGTATCACAATGAGCTTATTTGTGTCTTTCAGCAGGACTGTTCGATTGACAGTCACATCTTTTTTTACAGCTATTGTCAAAATTATGCATATGTTTTCGTTTTCTGCAAATATAAGACGAATAAGGCATCTCAGCCGTCCAAATTTTGGTCATACTAATACATGCTTCTAAAAATGTCCGAAATGTGCTTCATTTCACACTGCATGTGACTTGGTCTGCCACGTGGGGGTGTTTGCTTCTAACGTTTGATTGTTTTCGAATATTTTCCATTCCATTTTCGCTGTAGTTTCGAGCTAACGCCATTCCACCGACGAGGGTGATAAAATAAAGCTCTATCAAATTGTTTTCTTGGAACACAGTCGAATTCGCTCTCAAAACATATTGCGTTTTCATTAGGTCAATGTTGAGGTTTATGTAGCCCCTAACTGCTTCGTGGAGAGAGTCTAGCCATTGCTGTAGCTCTGAAACGTATTCCTTTTGCCATCTTGGGGCTTCCTGGTTGCATCCGGAATTCTGATCTAATACGCTCCCTATGTTTGCAGACTTTTTCCATAATACGTAGAACTTTATGCCGTCATCAGTGAGTTTCTTATCCAGCGATGCTAACTGTAATATTTTTTGCTGTAGTATCCATGTTTCTCTATTTGATTTTTCGTTCCTCCAAATCGAAGCTGAAGTCATAACGGCTTAAGAAATCCATCCCGAGTATGGACTCAGCGGTCTTATCCGCTACATACACAATCTCCGAGCTGCATCTTTTCATCAATCTCACCATCGATTGGTTTCAATTTGCTAGTAGCCGTCTGAAGTACGTATGGTCCAACGTTGCCAACCCTCCAAATTTTCAGGAAATCCTCCAAGTTTTCACAGGCTTGACTTAATCGTTCCGCTTTCAATGGTGCTTTTAAAAACTTTGTTGTCGACTTTCACTTGCAAACCCAAATCCTTCTTCTGAAAATACAGCCTTGAAACAATAATGTTCAGTTCTATTGGTCAACCTCGCATCGTCGAACCTAGTTCCTATTAATTTCTCCACCATTCTCCAAAAAGAAGTGGTCACTTCCGACCGTACAGTTTCACCCCTTTGCTTGCAACTTACTTTATATCTCTGACAGTAACTGTTCTCATCCATTTTGCAGCACTGAAGTCCAAGGTGTTCTTTCACTCCCCAATTTCACCATCGTAGGGCTTCACCACCTAAAAATTTTACGAAAATAATGGCTGTTTGTTGTCAGCAATATATCAATGCATAAAATTATCAAGTATCATTTTCCCATACAATCTCAGCGTTAAGGAGCTTCTCCTGACGTTGATTCCTTTCTGCTTTTTGGTATACGCATTTTTCGTACACCTCAAGATGTCAAACTTACTAAGAGACGCCTGCTTTACTGCTTGGTCCTCTAAAGTTTATAACTTTAAAGAAGGATCTATCTTCGGGTTTCCAAAGAAAGGATTTCCCATAAGAATAAGCGATCACTCACAATAAGGGATGTGAAATTTAAACTGTAAAGAACGTGTGAATCTACTTTAAACGTGTCTAACGCATCCATCACTAGCATACATAATCAATGAATAACACAGGGAAGATCATTATTAAAAACAATGAATAAGAGAGGACCAAGAATTGAACCTTGTGGAACACCTGGAAAAGAACAGAATGCGGATGATGAGAAAGAAAGCACATTTGCAGTAGAAGTACAACCAGAAATATTGGATGAAAACTAGGGCAGAAGGGAATCGGTACTGTCAACACACTGGAGTTTCGAAAAATGAAGTTTATGATCTCCAGAATCAAATGGTTTTGAAAAATCAGTGTAAACAACATCGATTTGATTCTGTTGATCCAAAGCAGAAGCCACCAAGTTGGAGGAGATTATAAGGTTGGATGTAGAAGATCTGTCTTTGATGAATCCATGCTGCTCAGAAGCAAAAGAGTGATGAACGCCAGCGACAAGCTTATGGAAAGCAATTCTTTCGAGCTCTTTACCGAAGCTGAAAAAAGTGAAATTGACATGTAGTTGGCTGGGTCATCACATTTATAAATCGGTAAGATATGATCAGACTTCCATTGGGACGTAAGAGGCCAAAGGACAAACTAAGGTTGAAAATAATGGTCAAAGAGATAGACAGCGACGAGGGTAGTGACTTCGCTAGCAAATTCGTTATACCATCAGGACTGCTACTAGTATTTGTGGTTAGTAAATTAAGTATAGTCTAAATAATCAGACGAAGTTGAAGAATTAGCGGGTGCTTAAATATAAGGTGAGACTGAGGATTATTGGGAAACATATTTTTCAAAATATTCACATATCAAATGAGGGTTGGAGACAGTGGAATCATTAAGATACATTGAATAAGTGAAACGATGAGGTTTTTTTTAGGAAACGGATAAAAGATCAGAAGAGTTTATGATGGTTGTAGCAAATGGAAAATTGAATGTTGGCGAAAAAATCACGGATACCTTGTTCTGCGATAACTTAAGCGGCGAGAACCTGAAGCTATGTCCTTGGCACGAGCTGTATATTTATATTAAGGGCAGATGCACATAAGGCCAAAACCAAGAAATATTATTCTGTTTGCGCAGCCGCCTGGTAGAGGTAAATCGTGAAATTAAGATGAGGAGAAAATCATAAAATCTAAAAATACATTCACCAAGAGTAGGGTCAATGAAAAATAATTCCCACGAGGGGCATTCAAATATAAACGAGCCTTATACTTTTGAAGACTTAGAAAGCGTATTGAAGGTAAGCAGGACATCAGGAAATGTAGAGGGAGAACCCGTCTAGATGATTCAAGGCCATCCCGGCTACCCGACCGGTTTGTTTAGTTTTCCTCACAATGAGCGAAAGATAAGTTCAACCTTCAGTTACGCAACGCATTATAATAAAGTTTTTAATGAACGAATGCGTTAAACCAGCCGAAATTCGAAACCGAGTGCTCGCACAGTTCGAGGAGAATACACTTTCATGGCCATGAGCAAAAGCCTTGTGTGCCGAGTTAAAAAAGGGCCTCTATGGAGTAGAGTAAAAAGTGAGAGCCCAGGACCATAAAAAACTCAAATTTGCTTTTCAGCCGGTAAGATGATGTCAACGGTTTTTTGATACTCTTTAATCGTTGATTTCCTTCACGATCGTCGCACAATAAACGCTGCTTACTATTGTGAACTTCTTGATCAGGTTCGAGCTGGATATTGGTCAAAAAGTTGCCGTCAACCCATCAGAAAAGACCTGCTTTTACACGACAATGCAATACCCCACACTGCAGCCATAACAGCCCAAAAATTTGATGAAATGCATTGGACTACACTTGATCATCCTCCCTACAGCCCTGACCTTCCACCTTGCGATTTCCACATGTTTGGGTCTCTCAAGGAAGCACTTGGAGGAGAGCGTTTTGCGAACGATAAACAGGTTGAGCAGTTTTTGCGCAATTGGTTGGACACCCGCCCGAAGTCATCCTTCGAAAATGGCATGAACCAACTACCTGTACGATGGAAAAAATGGATTACTAACGAGGGTAACTATGTAGAAAAAAGACTATAAAGTATGCTCTCTTCTTAACTGTAAAATAAATTTATTTTTTGCAAAAGGCTCGTTTATATTTGAATGCCCCTCGTAAGTTGATTTCGTTAGCCATGCTTACAAAGTCAGCTTTATCATAGTTACAACGCAAAGAGTGAAAGGGGAATTTGAAGCTGAAGAAAGGAAGGAGGCAGTTGTTGCGGAAAATGTGTTAAATGAAAATATCGAAGAGAAGGAAGATCCCCGAACAAGGCTAGGCAATTTAAAGTCCCCACATATATGAAAGTAAGGCAGGGGAAAACGATTAAGTAGGTAGTTAAAAAGATCCACAAATAATTGATCGCATACGGCAAGAGAAGAATTACATGCAACATATACAGAAGAGACAATCAAAAATGTTGGAAAGGAGCGAGAGTGACACGAAGCAAAATACACTCAACAAGAGCAGACAAGAAAAAAAATTAAATAAATATTTCGAGCCACTTTCAATTACTCGATCAATTGAAATTGCCATTTCTAGTGAAATATTTCAAATGAATTTCAAAAAATTTTGCCATCCTATTGCTTCAAAACCATATTTATCGGATAAATAGTTTGACCATCTGCGTTCACAAACAGTCTCGACAAATGAAGTGAAAAAATATTCGACCCTTACTCAACACTGTGTTACGTTTTTACGTTCATATGTGGTCTAGCGCACTCATTGCACTCCGAACGGTGTCAATTAAAAGAAAACATAATTTACTCTCTTATGCAATATTAGAAAGCTACCGACTAATGTTTCGATTGCAACGCAATCGAGCTTTTACCGCTACCGAGAAAATTTCGAAGACATTCTATCGAATTGCTTCACGGATCATATAATCCAAGCAGCCTCTCGTTAACGCTATGCGTCGGTTGTTCAAGCTGCCAATGGCTTGGATGTCCCGAAAAAGGTGTTGTCGTGTCGCTGTTTGTCACACAAGTTTGTGCGGCGTAAATCTTCGTATTTCTTTGATTCCTTAAGTGGGCAATTGATTTCATTGGCGCAGAGACCTTCTTAGTTCGGCTTAAATCCAAACCACGCACTTACTCATTTACCGTCGCGCACTGCTGGATTGCAGCATACTGCGACAACGACGATGAACATCTGCGGAGGTAGTGTTTGTGTTAAATAAAATCTAAGGCGATCTAGGCGAGTATGTAGGCAGAAATTTTTTTTTATGTTTATTTCTCAGTTTGTTAGTTTTCTAAATAATTAATTAAACATTATCCTCAAGATTGTGTTTTTGATTGTGGTACGTCAACAATAACAACAACAACGACGACGTCGATTGGAGCCTGCCTACATGAAATTGTCTCAAGGTCTTGTAAACGATTGTGCCTTGTGGTGCCTGAGTCGCCATGCAAATATGATCGTTTTGAAATGTTTTTGATATTGGATTCGAGATGATGAGAGGGTGGATTATTTGTGCCGACTGAAAAATATTTGTCCAGATGGTGAATGATATTTATAGGTATGGTGTAAACATGGAAAATTACGTACACCTGGTAAATAAATAAAATTCAAAGTTTTATTAGACATGAAGGTCAACCTTTCGAATTACTGATTTTGTATTTTTTTCTCCCGATTTCGTTTCGTAAACATATAATGGTTCAACTATGCTCAACTGTAAATTTATTTGTGTTTAAGAAAGAAGCAAGGTCTCTTATACGTTGTTTTGTTCCATTTGGTGAGAGTTGTCATCACACCACGACCCACTTGCGTTCTTTGAATTTTTATCATATAATATCACATTGGCCATATAATATCACCTGGACTTGACTCAAGTACCTGCACGCAGCTCGTTAAGCCAAAAGTCTGCAAAGTGATCAGTCAATGTCCATGCGCAGATTCGAACCCGGAACGCACATATTAGTAGCCAACTAGGCTGGACATTCATTCCCAATTGTGGACTATATAGTCGGGCTTTATTTTCTCAGAAATAGTGTTTCGTTACTTAAAACAACAGTAATTATATGAATGAGACAATTAAACATAGGGCTGCAAAAGAAAATATCCGAAACTCTAAAGAAAGTTGACCGACAAAAAGTTGACAGACAAAAACAAAAGACAACTGTGGTGTTGATTAAGCTGCTGGCGAAAGGAATTGGAGAGTAGCGGAAATTTTTGAGTTTCAGGAAATAGCCAAGTGGTAAAAGCCACACAGTCAGTGAACTTAGGCTGAAGAGGAAAAAAGAATTAAACGGAAGACTCCTTAGGTACTCCTTAGGAAGACTCCTTAGGTAATAAAAATACAGTTTTCTCGCTACAACCCTTATCGAGTCGGAACCCTTATTGTGTAGCGTTACAAGTTCCATATCTAACTTTACCCCCCATATGAATCAAGTGCCTACTCACTGCTATGGTCGGATTATAACTAGGGAGCCGGTAACGAGACGAAGAAGGAATCAAAGTAACAACCATGTCCAGGAAGTACCCCATTACATCCAAAGCGCAACTCAAGCCTTCAGATGTTTTGAAGAAAGCAAATGACCCAGATTCATAACTTTTGAACATTAGTCTATTTTGTCCCTTTTAAAATAAAGTGATTTCATGACAACTCTTGTCGGGTCTAGGGGTTGAAGCTGGTAGAGAGCTTCATTTACAAACACGAGTGTAGAGTGGTTAGCCCCACGTCTCACTTTACCACTGATTAACTCCGCAAACGATCTCTCAAGGGGCGAGCAAGCGGAGCCAGGCCAGTCGGTAAGCCACGCAAGCGCTGAGAGGATTCTATAGATGCTGACAGCAGGTCACTTTTGGGAGCACCGAACTGGAGGACGCGGTCACTGAACCGAGACGAATGGAGGCGAAGTATTAAGGAGGCTAAGGCTCGATTCGGGCTGTAGTGCCCCGATGATGGTGATGATGAAAACATTATTAAAGTTAGTAAGCGAGTCAATGTCAGCGGAGTATATGGTATCTGAGAACAAACCAGCTTTCATATCACGGCTAAGAAAGGCCTTGAGTACGGAAAGGTTCGAATTCACAGAGGAAAAAGTTAGCCAAGAACACGTTCAGAAATAACAAGACAATATGGAGCAGAATTTGATGATGGATGTGTAGCATGAAATGGCTTCTCATATGAAGCAATAAGCGCTGGACATTAGCCAGACACTTGACCAAAAACTCGACAAACAACATCTAGGAGCAGTTAGACTATAAATTGGACCATCAAGCTCTGGACATTAAGAGCCACTTCAAACAGCAGGCTGTTATTAAAATTTATTATAACAGCTAATGAAAGCTAAGCAACACAAATGACGCAGCAGCTTGACACTCAAGTTGTGGAAGTGAAACAGTATTTTGACTAGCAAGGGCGAGCGTTGGCAGTACTTGAGGAAGATCGATTTGCTGAAATCGGAACAGGAGTGAGATAAAACCGTGGCTATTTATCCAACTGAATCAATCGGCGGCAGAAGATACCAAGCACCAAATTTCGGCGGACCATCTGCAAGAAAAAATTAGGACTGTTGCAGAGTCCAATCGTTGGAGTGGCCGGAAGCGTGTGACCACATTAATGGCATCACTAAGAGGAGCTGCAACAGCAGTTCTTCAGACCATCTTCCTGGATAATTACTCTTACTATTCCAGCATCACTAAGGCTTGGGGTATAAGGTATGGCTAAGATCACATAACAGAGCTTCATTGATTTCAGCTTGCCTAGAACGCTTTTGTCTTATCGTACATCCGATCTAGAGCATCGAGATGAAACAGTGGCGGATGTATTTATTCAGGCAGTGGGACATGAGGAAATAAGCAGAAATTCAAAGTTGTTTCGGCATACGCATTGACCTACGAATTAAAGATAAAGAAAACGATACAATTTAATACATCACTCAATAAGCCTCCGGTCTAACTAAGACAAACAATATTTTTTTTTTTTAGAAATTCGACTTTATTCATCAAGATACTCTCCTTCAAAAGTGATACATTCATTCCAAAGTTCCTCTAACTTTTCGATGCCTTTTTTGTAGAATGATTTGTCTTTGCTCTCAAAATAAGCCTCAGTTTCGGCAACCACTTCTTCATTTGAGCCAAATTTATTTCCCTGGAGCATCTTTTTGATGCCTGCAAAAAGCCAGTAGTCGCTGAGGGCCAGATCTGGAGAGTAGGGTTGGTGGGGAAGCAATTCGAAACGTAATTCATTCAATTTAACCGACTTGTGACACGGGGCACTGTCTTGGTGAAAAATAACTTTTTTCTTTTGCATGTGAGGACGTTTTTTCTTGTTTTCTACACTCAATCGATCCAGTAATGCCATGTAATATTCGCTATTGATGGTTTTACCTTGCTGAAGATAGTCGATGAACAAAATACCATGCGCGTCCCAAAATACGGATGTCATAACCTTGCCAGCTGACTTTTGAGTTTTTGGTCACTTTGGACGACTTTCACCGGCTGCTGTCCACTCAGCTGACGATCTTTTTGATTCAGGTGTGTAGTGGTGCATCCATGTTTCATCCATGGTCACATACCGACGCAAGAAATCCTTTTTATTTCGCTTGGACAGCTCCAAACAGCGCTCTGAATCGTCGACGCGTTGTTGTTTTTGATCCGGTGTAAGCAAACGCGGCACTCACTTCGAGAGTCACTTACGCTTGCTCAAATTTTGTGTAAAGTAGTAAACACACTACCTTCTGATAGTTTTAAGGTGTAAGCTATCTCACGCAACTTCACTTTATTACGGTCTTGCAAAACTATTTTGTGGATTTTTTTTATGTTTTCCGGAACTGCCGATTTTGGGCGACCAGAGCGTTTAGCATCATCGGTGTTTGTACGACCGCGGTTAAATTCAGCATGCCAGTCAATAATAGTTGATTTCCCTGGTGCAGAGTCTCCATAACACTTATCAAGCCACTGTTTTTCTTCAACAGTATTCTTGCCCATCAAAAAACAATGTTTAATCAACGCACGAAATTCTTTTTTCTCCATTGTTTTGAAAATTACAAAACTGGTGTCACAAAAACCACTGTAATCTGTAAACCTATTGTCGGAATGTCATGAAATTTAGTCACGCATCGTTTGAAGGTAGGTACTACCTAGAAATCATATGGGTCTGTCAACAGTGTTGCCATTTATGTGTCAGACCGGATACCTATTGAGTGATGTGTTATGATGTCGACACAGTTCAATCCACTCATTTCTCAATTTGTCATGTGTTAGTTTTTGATTGAATGTCGGTCTGAATTAAGATTAAATTTCAGTCCTGATTTTAAAGCCAATAATAAATAGAGATGATAGCAGAAATGTCGGCCGCAGGGAACAAGACATGATCACAATTAGTAGAGAAGTGCTGGTGAGTTAACTTACTCAGAATTGAGTGTGTCGACACACGTCTTGATTGGTAGTGATTGACTCATTTTGATTGCGTCACTCATGTGCTATCCATTTCTACTCTACCGTTGCCACTTACCATTTAAGCGTCAACTTAAAGATTCAGGTCTGATTCCTAGCCTTAATTCTTGATTAATGTTATTTCTTTCCCACCTATGCGCAGAGTATGTGAAGCATATTTTCAATATTATAATTTTTGCTTTATCACTATTATTATGTTTACTCATATTGCCTTTCGTATTGATCTTTTTTTTGGACTTTTATATCATAGCTTTTCAATTTCCTTTTTTGTAATTAGGCTCCGGGCTGTAAAAATAGTTAATAAACAAAATAAAGAAAACTCGGGACATATAACTATCTGACCAAATTAATTTAGTAACAAACAACCGCCTTCTCTTCTTGATAAATTAGCTAATTAATTGTGAGATGCTTCTGCATTTTCAAGTCAATATCTAATTAAAGGCGGCTTCATTAATCAAGAGTGGTTTTATTGTCCAGACAATAACCACCTAGAAATAAAAGTTAGTGTACCAACTATGAAAAATAAAAAAACTAAAAATGGTTACTTATCTCCGATGACCCAATGCTATTGTTATTTTTTCCGCTCAAATAGTCCCGAATCAAACACACATTATGTACAATTTTCTTAAGATAATTCAACCGAGAATCTGCTCATCCACCCACCCCCAAAATTCGTCCGCACCGTTCGCAAATAGCCGTACTAACCGGAAGTGAGTTAAGCGAACAACAGGTTTGCTATCTTAGCAAAATTAAGCGTTCTTCTGATTTTCGTTTGCTGTCTAACTTTCGCAGTACACCAACCAAACCAACTATTACATTTGCATGAACACATCACCGCAAGAAATCACAATGCCACAAGCTAATGAGTTTGAAGAGCATTAGACAAGAAATGGAAAGGGAGGTGATTGAAGTTTGCGAAAAAAAGTCTCATGATATTTTACGGCCAATGTTGGTCAAGAGAACAATGCATCATTTTGAGAAAAAAAACTGAAATGTTAAACTGGCCGTCTGCCTCCTGGCTTTTGCTTTGGCGACTCCACTTGTGTCAAATCTCTTAGGCGGCACAGCGGCGGCAACGGAAAACACTTTCGATTGTTGTTTGCTCAAATCGAATTGTAAATAGAACAAAAGCTCCAAGCGTGATACTCTTGAAGAAGAAAAAAATTGGAGGAAGAGCGCGAAGACGTTGAAAAAACGAAAAACAGAAAAAAAACGAGTAGTTAGCAGTCCAACTGGAACGTGTAGTAGATCCAGAAGTTAACGATGAAAGTGGTTTGAATTTAGCAACTTGCTTGTTTTAATTGTATAACTAAAGACGTGGTAATTAGACAAGAAAATGAAACTGAACTTGATGACACAGTTTGTTTTTATTATTATGAAACACTTTCGCCTAGTCGGTTTGGTGTATTCAAGTGCTTACATTGGGTCGGGCAAGTAAATTAAATACCGTCAGACGGGCGAAGGTTTGAAAGTTTTGTGTGCGAGGGGGCAATCACCGAAAAAGTCAATTATTCATTTGACCCAGCGGCATTCCATATGAATGTAATGTACAATGTCAGGTTTTAGTGAGTAAGTAAGAAGTGCTGATATGAAATTTTTATTACTTATTAGTGTGAAGACCTTTTTGGTCGTTAAAAATTATCTTTGAAGTAAAATCTGTAGATAAGTTTCAATATTACAGCTGAATGGAATTCAGTAAATTATAGTTAACTATTTAAATAATTTTTTGGTCGGAGATGGTCACTACAGGAAGTTAAACTCAGCCAAAAATTAAAAACATTAATGATAATCCAAGGCTTTATTAAAAGGCATTTGTAAAAAAACTCTGTCGCCAACTAAACATCTCAAAATATCCAAAATGATGATATTGCTGCTATGATGCATCATAAAACTATAAATGACTGCCGATATCGCAGGAAACTCGTTTCCACAAATCGAACCGGAGGCTTCAGCTGACACGATGAGCCTGTAAGTGTGAAGGCTCTTGTATTAAAGGTTAAAACTATTATATGAATCACGAATCGATTTTTAAAATCTGTAAACAAAGTCCAGATTGAACCAGAAACTAACAAATCTTTGGGGAAAATTGCACTTAATTTATATTTTATAGTGTATTTTGCATCGTAGTGGTAAATTAAATACCACTGTACGGATTAGGTATATGAGATAAACTGACGCTCAAAAACTTGGCTTCATAAAACTAAAAAATACTGTCTATTACGTCTACGTTATTTACTTCTGATTATACTCATAAAACAAAGACTATAAATTAACAAGATAACTACTTTATCAGCAAATGCTGCAACTGTGGCAATTATCACACTGCTAACTACAGAGGCTGTCAAATTTGTTCATACGATTCTCATTAAATTTGGGAATTGGAGCACATACTACAAATGTATTCAAACTGATGAACAAATCAAATTCAACTAGGAGGAATATAAATAAAAAATTGAGTGGAAATACGAAAAAAAAGTTTAAGCTTTTACTTAAAAGTAAAGGTTTACCTAACGCGTGATGAGAACTGTTATCACAATCATTAGCTCCCAATGAATTTTTAGAGTCTTTGAAAGACAAAAACAACTTTATTACACAGGATATACAAGAATTGCTGATTTTCGAAGAAAAGCAGGGAAATGTGTGAATTTTGTTTCAAATTTTGTAGGGTTGAAATGCTAATGAAATCTCTTTTTTTACCTCATGATCGAATCACCAGGTCGAGTATTTTACATATGATAACTCAATGCTAGCATTTTTCAGTAGAAAAGTGGCCAAAAAGGTCCAGTCGCTGCCACTAAAACTCTGTGAAACCTGGTTCTCATTTTGAGACAAACCTATCTGGTAAACTATATCAAACTTACTTCATTTTAGGATCATCAGGATCAATCCTGTGGGCTCTTTTTTAATTCATAGACTAAGAAGCATTAAGATGCATATGTTTAGGGATATTTCAAGACGTCACGATAACAAGGGTTGCCTGCATTTTTAACAAACTTCTATTAGACTAGATCCTACAGAAAACCAATACATCCTGTGCATTTTAGTATAATCTTGTGATCCGATCCTGAGTTCTTATGAACGCAAAAATTGGGTGTTCAATTATTGGGCAGTTTGGTGAAGAGCTAATGAACTTGTGGGATCCCAAATTTACAAAAATTGAAACTGACAGTGTACCGAAAGCATCAATTTATATATCTTGAAAAAATTTAGGAGGCTCGATTTTTTTAGGGATTTCTTCCCGTGACTTCTCTAGCTACAAGGCTATACGCATTTTAATGAAAAATCACCAGGTTTACTTCTTCTTCATAAGCGCCAACATGCCCTACAAATTTCGTAATGATTTGATGACTCTGGCGATATTGATGGAAAAAATCTTTGCCTACTTTTAGGCACTCTGCACTCGCATCTGGTTAAAAATTGATGTATCATCAACAGATATCACCAGATAGCTCAGTCGCGGCGGCCCAAGACTGTCAGTCAAAATTACTTCATTCGTACAATTATTTCAGTTATAAAATGTCATATCAATAATTCGCTTTGAACGCTACTTACTAACGCTGGATCTGTAAACTAAATGAATAGTTAGAACAAATAACAACAAAGAACTAAACTTAAAAAAAATATATATTTTTTACAAATTAACGGTAGATTGAAATGATAATATTTGGAAAAACATCAAAAATATGAGCTTGATATAAATATATTTTTAAAAAATGCTCTACTCTCTCCAAAATGCTCTTTCTCCCACCATCAGCTGTCATTTTTTTTTCTGCAATCAGGCTCTTACATATATGCGAATACTCGTCTAATGACGACATCAATCGCGATTTTCTACTTATCAAGTGTTGGAATACTTGCAGATTCCGCCAATACTTTTTGATGCTTTTTGTGGTGTATATGAAGCCCATTGCGCACAAACGTCTCCACTGCATCATCATCGTCAAAACGCTGCCCTCCCTATGACTCTTTGAGTGGGCCAAACATGAGAAAGTCGCTTGGAGAAAGGTCTGGCCTATAAAGGGGATGCTCAAGAGTCTCCCAGAAAATATCCTCTAATTTTTCTTTCGTTTGTAGAGCTGGGTGCGGTCTGGCACTGTCATAGAGCAAAATGACACTTTTCGTGGGTTTTCGTCGCCCTAAGCTGATCAAGAAGCTGACAGTAGCACTCTGCATTGTTTGTCAGTTGGTGACGAAGGAAATCAATCAAAATCATTCCTTGGAAATCGAAAAACATGGTTGCCAAAACATTGCCTGCTTGGTTTTGGCCTTAATGGGTGGTTGCTCACCTTTTCCTCGCCATTCCATGCTGTCCTTTTCCTCTCCATGCAGATTTCTGAGTCTCGCCGTTTCCGAGTTGGTTTCAACTCTACCGCAGTGCTCTTTCCAGGAGCTCCATCTGGCTTTCCTAATTTCCGATTCATAAAGCCTAAGGACATCCTTGTATTCGTCCCAACATTCCCTGCCGTCAGCTGCTTTGGCTAACTTGAAGAGCTCTCGTATTTGTCTTCTTCGACAACTCAGGTCCGGGTGCCACCTGGGTGGCTTGGGTTTTCGCTTGGAACAGACTTTGGGACTGGACTTTTACTAGTTTATTCGTGAGTGCGTTGACCGCAGCCTCCAAGTCAGCTACAGAGCCAATCCTGGGAGGAGGGCCTAAGCTGTTGATCACTTCCCATTTGAAGTTCTCCCAGCTGAGGCCGAAAAGTTCGAGCTAAGCTCAATTTTAAACGTTAACTAATGTAACAGTGGTCTGAAAATGATGGTCCTTCAAGGACTCTCCAATTCTCTATTAATTGCTCATTTGAGACATTGTTCACAGTTATGGCTAGCACGTTATCACTGCGAGGCCCCATAGGTAGGGGTATTTTCTCGGCTACCTACGATTAAATTAAGATTAATTATAAAACTGTGTGAAGCCTCACCTCTATCGTTAATGTCCAGTCCATGCTGCAACATATGGTGTGATGCGCGTTAGAATCTGCCCCAACAAGCAGCAATTTGTTCCTGCTGAGTGATTCCGCGGTGAGTTTTGCGACCTCCTTCGGCGGAGCACCTCTGTCGTGTCCTCATGCTAGGAGCACCTGCCCCTCTTCGTCCCCTCGCATGCCACCACTGTTAAATCGCCCGTACTGAAATTAGATAGAAGATAAGCGTGAATGTTCTTCCTCACCAGCATAGCCGTTCTTCTTCTTGCTACTGTGGTGGGGAAGAATAGATTGAAATTCCACTTGTATGTATGTAAGTTTTTATTATATCAGTATGTTCGAATAAGCTGGCGTGTAATTTTTTTCCTAAAACAGTAGCCATAACACTACCTTTAACTCCATATGTATCGCATGAAGCTACTATAAATTGTCTTCAATTTTCCATGTTTTCAATTATGTACGTGCTTCTGAGAACACAACCCAACTAACTAACCTATTCATTCAGATACCATTATTTCAACACTTTCATTCATACTTCGTCAATCACGATTATCGTATTACTTCAATTGAATATCAACGTCGTGATTAATTCAATCTCAAAAGAGCTATCAATCGGTATCTCGGCGATTGGAGACCGCCGTCTCCTTGTATCTTTTGTGTTATCTAACCGTTCGATTTCATCGATCATTTCTTTCATCCATGCCGAGTCTAATGTTCAAAATTGATTCTTGAATAATAGTTAGTTAAATCGATGCATCGATTCATACAGTATGTATGTTTGTGCCTAAGATAGTTTCATAGATATATCCTCGACATAAGTATGTATATCTACCTGGGTATAAAAGATAAACAATCGACACGATCGTGAATTCGAATGTACATAGGTTTGTGTTATTTGCGTCGTTAATTTCTACATAAAACCAAAGTAAATATGATAGATTTAATTTACAGCTACTTAATGATGTCGTCAAGTTTGTCTAGCATAATGTTCTGAGTAAATCTGAAGTTTTCCATCAAATGCATGATTACTTAATGAAATAATCATTAAGCGCGTGCGCATGCCTAGAAGAACATTTGCAATCACGCATCAAAGTGTCCAAGTGATGAATTGATTCAATATAAGCGCAATGTCAACTCAGCTTTGTTTTTCTGATGTCTATTTAATTTCGGAATAGACGGTTGTTGCTGAAAATCATTCAAAGCTGTTAATTACTAAAACTAATGACAATTCCGATGCTCATCATTTTCATGGATATATTCATGTTGGAAGTTTGTTTTTCGTAAGGGAGTGAAGTGAGGACATCTAATGCGTGTAATTATTTTCTACACTTGCTTGACCTTCATAGTTTTATGGATTGCAATGAGTTTTGATTAATTTTTTGGTACAAATTATTTGCGGTTGATATATGACATCGAGTGGTGGTTGTGTTTATTTGAAAAGCGGATTCGAATTTGCAAGTTTGTCCTCACACGATTGAAAATCAAATAATAGAAAATCAATATTTTTAAAAAAAAACAACTTTTGGACATTAAAAAAAAACAATTCCTTGAAATTTGATTTTTTTTTTTGAATCTAGTTTTAAACTGAAAATATAATAGTTTTATTCATTAACTCCCAAGTGGCTTTACTGCTCACTTTCGCTGTTCCCTCAACAACACAATTCTATATGTTTTCCCACCGCTAATTTACGTAATCCATTGTTCAGTGCAAATAAACAAACTGCCCATTAAAATTTCATAAATTTAATTAGACACCAAACAATCTACAAATAAAAACTATACAATCTTATTCCTCCATAATTATCCCTCGGTTTTCTCTCAGTTTATTCTCACAAACATGAAACTCCGAAAATTCATTCAAAATTCACAATACAATTTTCATTACGTGTACTACCTACCTATCTGTGAAACTCACGTTTTTGACTAAAGGGTAATCGAAACCGAAAGAGGGTTACAAAGACACATATTCTGGCGCAATTCATAACTGAATCTTTAGTCAAATCAAATATGATAAAAAAAACTTTTCCCAACTTGTACAAAATGTAATTTTCACGATATTATACATCTCATTTGAATGATAGTGGTGCTTTTTATTCGTTTACTTATGCATGGAAAGGCGAATCTTGGTGTGCAGGGGTTCAAAACTTACATAAATGTGTGTGTATTCGATACGCCTTGGTGATTTTCGAGTGATTTTCTCACGGATTTTTTGTTTTTATTAAATCATATATTAGTGCTGTTTCATAAAACATTGCATCGTTCGAGTGGGGGAAATAGTTTTAAATAATAGAATTAGAATTGATATTTTTCGTAGATCGTGTTGTAGAATAGCAATTAATACTAAAATCTTATTAGAAGTGTATAAAATGTGTTGATTTTAGATACAGCTGTGTCTGAATAAACTCGTAAATCCTTGTGGACAGAGCACTAGCTTCTAGTAGGTGGTGTCCCAGGTTCGAATCCAAGTGCGGGCGGAGATTCGCTCTCTCTGTAGGTACCTGAGTCAAATCAGAGGCACAATGAAGCGTGAAATTTAAAATCGAATATGACAATGGAGTATCTAAAAAAAAGATAAAATAAATTGTATTACACCAAGAATTAGAACATAAAAATTGTAATAAAAACCATAAAAATCGAAAAAAAAATATAGGAAAATAGCGTGTCTTTGTTAAACATAGAAAACCATCGCTGTCTTCTCAATGATACTAAACCTATTAGTTGGTACTTCCTTTCTTTATCAAATTATTATTCGTATAATTTATTTTTCAATTCTATCCATCCATTCTATTCCATCTAATTGAAAGCTTTTAATCCAAAAAAAAAATACAATTTGTTCAAAAAATCTAATATATATTTTCCTTTTATTTCAGGTATGATATTTGCTTTTTCGCAAATTACGGGGTTACTTTAATAGTTTGGTCACCTCCAACACATGGAACTGTTTTTTCACCCAAAAATAAAAAAAAACTTCAACTAGGATGGTCAAGGAAATAGAGTAACATATTTCACAATCATATTTTAAATGCTGCACAATATTTTATATTGTGTATTATATATTTTTTTCATATTATTAATTTTAAAACTGAAGTAATCCCAGGACAATTCTTGGTGGGTTGAAGCTGGTAAAGTGCTTCATTAACAAACCGCCTCGAATTCAAAGTTCTTTGTGTGGAAAATTGAAATCAAAAGCTACAAAAGTCTTTGGTATACATATTTGTTTTCAATTGTCACTGAAAACATTTTGACCGTTTCCTATGTTTAGGCAGATATCGCTCTGAAAAGCAGCTCAGATAGTAAATGTCGTAAAATTACACCCAAACAAACGTTATACATTAAAGCCAAAAGAATCGCTGCTGGTTTGTGGGGTCCTGGTTCGAATCTGACCATGAACGATCACAGGATTATTTCCCACTATTAGTTGATGTAGCTGTGAATAGGTATATCGGTCAAATTAGGAGTACAATAAGTCAGGTGGGTAAAATAGGACTAATCATTCTCCGTTGGTTGATAGTATGGTGAGAACTATACATCAGCTGCAAAACAAGAACTCCTCAAGAAAAAAAATAGCAAATTGTAAAAATACTTAAACGACTCTGTCAGATACTTCAATCTATGACGGGACTATATTTCTCTCTAAAAAGATTTGGCATCTGGAAAGCGATAAGAATGAATATTTTTACGACACTTGTCGACACCAACTTTACACTAAGCAATATGCGATTAACACCTTGCCTGCCATTTTCAAAATTTTTGACTGCTGTTTTTGTAATTGAATCCTGACAATATATTATTCATAACTAAACGAAGCTTATGTTGGATGAAGCTTAAATAGTCTATTGGATAGTACACTGGCTTCTTGTATGGAGGGTCCCTGGTCCGAACTTTGAGTTTACCTAGCCCTGAATAGGTACCTAAATTAGTCAGGGGTAAAGTGAATCGTTGAACTAATCACTCCATGCACGTATTCACATTGATTGTAAATTTGTGACGAAGCTCTCTACCAGCTTCAACCACTAGCCCCGTACAAAAGTTGTCGTGGGATTACTTTAATTTTTATGTTGGCTAATGTGTAAAATATTTAAATATTTGACTTCTTTGGACTCATATTTTATTATATATAGACACAAGTCTTCCAGTTCTTGGACAACTTATGGCATACCTCCCTTGAATTGCTACCGTATGGTCTAAGAATGGCTATTGTCCCCTCGAAAGAAAGTGTCCATGAAGATTTATCTCAGGGATATGCAATGTATATGAAAGTAGCTCCAAGATAATACCTCAAAACTTTGTTTTGATTGCGCATAAAATGACCACTAGGACAGCGACTCGAAAAACTACTTGCTCAACAGCGTACTAGTTTCAAATAATACTACCAGTTTCACTTGAATCTATGATATTGAAGTCATCAATGGTAAAACTATCCATGTCCCTGTTGTGTTAAGGAGCCATATAGGCGGGCCCAGATCCCAAGTAAATTGCTGTGTAAAAATAAATCCTAAGCAAACGGCAAGTCCGAAAACCACCTGTAGTCTCTGTAACGCGAGGAATCCATGCTGGATAGCTTATAAACCATAGGGATCTTTAAACTCCTCCCGGCTTACCTCAAATGACATGTTTATTTAACAAAAAAAAAAAGGTTGAGCACTACCTACACAGGTATCGAATATTCTTTGACTCTCCATTTGGCAACGAATATGAGCTATACCAGCTCATATTCGTTATAAAAGAAGCACAAGTTGTAGCACTCTGTACACTTAACCATAGCACCTTACCTAGGGACACGGGCTCGGTTTGTAAGGTGTGGGACACTACTCTCCAAGGATAATGTCTCAACAGAGTCCTCCATTTGCCAAAGAAGGTGTGGACCGCCATTTCCTTTCAAATGTTTACCTTTCTGTTTCATCAGCTTAGTAGGTGTGATAACTCTACATATATCCCAAGGACTCGGGAATAACCCGAGAAAAGAATACCTTTTAAGCATCAGTAGGCTCGAGAACCTTCCTTGCATCAGCTAGGTAGATGTAGGAGCACTTATCCCCCTAACGACTCCGTCATTCCCTAGAGTACAACAGCGTTCCATATATCAGCTTTAGGTAGACATGGGGGCTCTACTCCTCTAGAATCTGTACTGCAAACGTTCAACCAGGTCGCCTTTTACTTGAAATTCCGTAACTATAAGCTGAAGTACTGTGGGGTCCCTTGCACGTATGCTACATAAAGGATCTTCATTACACGATAGGGAATGCGATAAATTGCAATGTATATAAAATTATAGAAGACATATATGAGATTAACTTGAGGAGATTACTCAACGATATATTTCAGATTTCGGGAATTCGTTTTTTTTATGCACTCTTTAATTTAAAATGCATATTATCCGAAAATGCCTAATGAAAACGTTCCTAATTCTAGTTTCAAATCTATGCAAATATCGCATAGTAAAACGCTGGAAAAAAAACACCAGAAACATGAAGAGCTCAAGGTGTAGTTTTGTTAACAATTGATGTTGAAACCAGCTCTTCATCATAGTAACATAAAAAAACTAAAAATAACTTCATCGTTTAGATGCAAAAAAATGCCCTAGAAACAGCGACAAAGTTTCCTTTATTCTACTTTTTGAGAAATGATATGAAGGCTAAAATTGAGGTATTTTGAAAATGGTATGATCAAACAAAGCTGAAGCAGAAATAAGTAGCGAAAAATGCTAATATTTAATAGGGTAATGACTGGAGGACAGAAGTAATCATTTTCTTGTTGTTCTTCTCATTGAAGCTTTCTATCATTAATATACCGCGTTATTTTGATTATTTCTCTTTATTCTGCCGTTATTTTGGCATGTCAGTCAAAACTGTTGTTTCGATATTGGTTAGGTGACTGGCTATAAAATATGGAAATTTTTGTTCTTCTCCATTATCCCACTGAAAGAGCTCTATTAAATTGTAGTTTTGCTCAGGTATGTAATCTGATAGGTCTGAAATTGGTATGTATTGTTGAATTAAATTTTTGAATTTAAAATCTTATTCCCATAATATTTACAACGATTTTTTTTTAAATTGAAAAATATTTTTATTATAAATTATTTGTTTAATTACCTTTTAATTAACAAGAAAAAAACTTAAAATCTAGCGGCTATACTATTTTGGCCTGCTGGCTCTTATCGTTTATTTTGTTTGGTTTTTTTTTTGCATAAATTTTACAACAACGATTTACAATCAAAATAGCCTGCATTTTGCAGAACATAGTAATTTTATTAAATAAGTTTCAATACGTGGAATGTACATACATATGTATGCCTATTATTTCTTTGTGTTTACACAAATCGTCTAAGCTTCATACAAAACTGTTTACAACATGCTGAATGCAATCACACTCCAAAACACATTTCATTAAATTCATTTGAACCTGTACAGTATTTGTTGACATATGGACTTAGCAGTTGTTATGTTAAAATTGTGTTGTTTTGACGTTCATTACGTTATTATGCCTACTATTCGTAGAATATATGTCGATGCTGTATACATAAAATTTACACGGCTATTTATTTCAAACCTCATGCATGTAGTACATAATTTATCAAGTTATCGAAGAGCTTGAAGATGTATTTGCTACAGGTCTTACATTGTAATTACTGGATTTGATTGACATGCTAGTGACAGATTATTTGGCCTAGTTGCAATCAAATGACGCTCGAAAGAGTTAAAATGAAAAGAATGTACAAAAACAAAGGTGAATAATTGAATTTTAAATTCACGATCAAATGAAGGTGATTGTTGTTCATTGCATCAATCGATGTCGAGACATCAAATTTCCATAAATGCATTCATACATAGTCTTTTATATGGTATTCAATTTTTAAAACATAAAAAAATCAAATAGATTTCTTACAAACAATTAACCAGGACGACTACTACTGGCTTCAACTGGTGGAAAAAAATTAATCTGAATGTCTACTACTGGCTTCACTTATTCTGATGCAAAATTTCAGTCCACCAAGCAAACCCACACACGTGACACAAACCGACCTAACATTCATCAAAATCTTAAGCTACCACTTGGAAAAAAATGGTTTTTTTCATCAACGAAAAAAATCATTTGAAGCCAGTCAAAATACTTATAATATTTGCAATGCACCAAAAATTCATCATCATTTCGATATTAATCATATGTGTTTGTCAAAATAAACACGAAAAAAATCAAAGAAATATCAATTGAACACAAGACATATTGTTCGGGTTGAAGTCGCCAGGAATGTTTGCTGGTGGCACCAGACATATCATGTCAAAAAATTCAAAGTCGTACGAATCGAAGTGGAATATATCAAGTGATGGATTCGTTTATGTTATGATTTTTTTTTTGACTAATGACAATGACTTGCATTCTATGGTTGATTTTGTTGTTCAAATCTATTTTTATTTTGCATACATACGGTTTTCTTAGAAGAAACGATCAGTGGTAATTATGAACAATAGAATGGCTGAAGTATTTTAGCTGAATCCTAATAAGATCGATGATCGGCTGGTCAGTGGTTTTATTATTCAATGGAATTAGTCAAAGAGGTTTGTTGTAGCCGCAGCCATTTTTTTTTTACTGAGGAACTAGAAATATTTCAATTAATTTCCAAATATTGATATTCGAAATGTAATCTACCTTGAGTTTTTGTTACCGCTTTTAGACGTTGAGTTTTGCAGAACAAAGATATCGAAGCAAGAGAAAGATATAATTTGAGGCTGCACGTTAAACGTTTCGCTAATGTAATGAAGTTATGCTTGGAAATTGTTTGATATGTCAAAATATTTCAATAACATTGATAGATGACAAAATCTAGGTTGAGTTGGCTATTATTATCTGACTCAAGGTCACAGATATACTTTTTGGTCCGTAGTGATATCAGATAAGAAAAGCTAAAAAGGTACAGTCTTAGTCACCGAAGTACTACGCCCATTAATCCCCTTACGACCGGGACCCCAGCAAATTCGGACTCTTCTGTTGTTGCCTAGCATGTTCAGGGCCTGAATACAGCCAAGTATGCATTTAAATTCCGATCAGTTCTGCTACTTTTCGTATCGCAAACACGTATATCGCGGTCTGCACAGTATGGTACTCCTTCAATCCTTCAGCTGTTTTGAATCTGTCAGCGTATATGCTAAGAGCTACTGTTCCGATTCCTGCTCATCTCATTTAAGATTTCTTATAGTAACGTACAATTCTTTCCAATAGTCATCTAAAATTATTAAAATTATAATTAAATTTCCAACTACAATTAATTTGAACCAAAAATATAAATCACATTATGCTCAATATTTATAGGGCTGAAATGTAAAATTCACCATAATTACTAAGCCCTTTCTAATTACCGTTGTAATTGAAGTTAATCTTTCCTGACGACTCAGCAAAATTAAAATTTGACCTTGCTAATGAGCGCGCTAATTACGTTAATTACCCTGCCTCTTGTCTTGACGCAGGTGGCTAATAATCGCACTAATTACCTTAACTACCCCGCCTCATGTCCTGACGCAGGACAAATTCTGGACAATGCTAAGCTAGTAGAGCCTAGTTTCGACAAATGGCAGACAACTTTCAAGACTGCCAACAAGCCTCAGAAGACCACCATCTTCATAGATGACGTCCATGTCAAAAGCAAAAAAGTTAGAAGAACTACAGCTGGGTCGCCGTCAAGCATTTCCGCAAAACGCAAAGTAGACCCTTGTGGAGACCCACGGCCCAATGCTAAAAGATTCAAGGAGGTTGTGTCGAATAAGGACACTTCAAGTAATTCCCAGAAAGCTAAACCGAAACAGAGCATACGGGATCGTGTATTAAAAGGAAATTACAAATTCAAGTTGGACGTTGTTCCTATACGTTCAGAAAAGGATGCACGAAGAAATAGGATCAACATCAAGGAACAACTAGCTGCAATAGCAGCACGTCAACAGAAGGAAAGAATTGCACTAGAATCGCAATCTGCCGTCATTGAAAGAGGTGGATTTGTTATAGATGTCACCAAACGGACAGCTGTAGAGGAGGAACTCCAATCTAGACCAGTCGCAGCTATATCAGACCAACTCTTCGAGGATTTAGAACTTAGTTCATCGGAGGATGAAACATCTCCAAGGAAAAGACCAGTCGCGTCACATCCAGCACTCGTCAAGAATTTAGACATGCCTATGATTGAGAAATATTAATTTTTGAAAAAATATTCCTAATAATAGTATTAATTTTAAAATAGTATATTAGATTAAGTATTGATTTGTAGACGATTTTAAATTGATAGATTAAAATTTGATTTCAAATATAAAATTATGGGTTTGTTTTGCGAAAAGAGGTCACTAGCAACTTCGGTTATTGATAATACAGTGAGTAGCTTAGAAGGCAGGTAGATTTCACCCTTGAGAAGATTGCTTCTAGCTAGTTAGCTCTTCTTGAAGAATGTGTCGCCAGATTTAAAGGACTTAGCCTGTTACTATAAGATAGTAGGTTTTCAAAATCGGTTGGATTATACAGATCAAATAATGCTTTTGGACAGATACCAGTCTATCGCTAGGAATATCGAAATTAAGATTCCAGACGATAAAGCAAGATGTACGCAGTGATTTTGTTACCCAATATTTCTTGAATTCTTTGGAATGGCTGGTCGCAAAAATCAACATAATTATCACATGAGTAAAAATGTACTAAAAATTTAATTTATATATAAAAAGTACCTACAATTTAGTTTGCTCTTGGCTCCTCTGCCAAATTTCTTTTTGCCTTACTTCTTACATTACGAGCATTTTTTTATTTGAAAATTGGTCTTTAAATTAAAATGTTTGATTTAAAATGACAAAGCCTTTAAATTGATATCAGAACATATGTCCAACTTTGATGGCGATTTGTGTAAAGTCATTTTATTTGCTCTGACGTATATATTTCTCAAGAATGGTTTGAAAAATGTTAAAAATTTTTTCTACTAATTCTGAAGTAAATAGAGAAAATTCTATATAAATTCTATTCTATGTTTTTAAAAAAAATTGAGCAGTCACATAATTAGATTTTTGCAAACTAAAAAAAAAATTGCAAAAATTAAAAAGTGCAAAAAAGTGAATTTAAATGTTTTCTTTTCAACGGAAAATTACAAACAAACAAAAATATTCAGCAAGAGCTGAGAAAAAAAAACATAAACATTGATAGTTTTGTACAGAATTTGAAGTGATCTGGATGGCTGGTCACTGGAAATCGTCTTTGTCATTTTTCTTTCCTATGGATTTTACGATAGTAAGATTGCTGTCATTATGCAACATTTCTTACTAAAACATTTGCAGTGTGGCTACAAGTTTGAAAAAATCTGTTAGGTATTTTGACAAGTGCCAAGGTGTTGCCAGTTTCAGATTCTCCAGTCGAAAACTTACTATACTTCGACACGTCTTGTTTCGATTTACCAGAATGATGAGCCAGAACTATATTTGCTGGTAAATAAGTGTGAACCGTTACCGAAAATATTAGTTCTGTAAGAGCATTTACGAAAAGTCATTAGCAGTACGTACCTACCACCGTGGATTTTTTATTTCGGCCGAGATAATCGGTAAAAAATCGAATGCCTAAAATTCCATCTCTGAAATATAGGAATATAGTAATACAATCGGTGGTATGGCCGTATTCATTTGCTTCACTTTTGCCGTATTCATTTTTTCCAATAAAAAGGAAAAACCATTGTTTCTGGTTATGCTTCAAAAGTAACGAAATTGGTTCGGAATCTTAAGAAGATCAAAACTTTTCTGTCGGTCAAAGTATAGTGCTAGTAAATCTTCTGAAGATTGCTTTGAAAACTCGTAAAATGTCTGGTCTTTTTTATGAGCCTGTTCATCATATTTTTTTTTCTCTAGACGGAAATATGTCAAACAAACTCAAATTATATTCAATATACCAACCTAAAAAAATCTGACCATTTTCAGAAATTTTTTGTTCTTCGGCGAGTCATCTAACGTGTTACTTTTCATATTATTAACCAGAGAAGACATTACTAAAGCTATGATCCAAGAGAACTTAACATAAAAAAGGCCCTGGACCAAACCTATTTCCTCCAAGCTTCACAACTAGAAAAACGATTTTTAAAAATGATTATTTCACGCTTGTATATAATTTTCAACAAATCTATGTCATGCTGTCAATTTCCTAAACCTTTCCATCTCATGCCAATTCTTTAAAATGGTGAAACACGCTCATCCAATAATTATAGAATTATCGCGATTTCTTCAGCTATATCTAAACTGTTTGGAAACATTATTTGTGATAAGGCAGCAATCTAGGACCGCTCCTGTTCAATATTTTCATAGCGAATCTCTTCTCTTATTATCAATCCACTTCAAAACCAGGATTTTGTTGAAACAAGTTTTATTTTATCAATTTAAAATCGTCAAATTAAAACTTACTAATTAATACTTAATCTAATATACCACCCTAAAATTATATTAATAACAAAAGGGATACTTTTTAAACTTAATATTTCAATTAAAAACCTACTTAAATCATCGGCATGTCAAAATTCTTGACGAGTACTGGATGTGACGTGACTGGTCTTTTCCTTGGTGATGTCTCATCCTCGGATGAACTAAGTTCTAAATCCTTGAAGAGCTGGTCTGAGATAGATGCGGCTGGTCTAGATTCGAGTTCCTCCTCCACAGCTGTCCGTTTGGTGGCATCTATCATTAATTCACCTCTTTCAATAAGGGCAGATTGAGGGCAGATTCTAGTGCAAGTCTTTCCTGTTGTTGACGCGCTGCTATTGCAGCCAGTTTTTCCTTGATGTTGATCCTATTTCTTTGCGCATGGTTATCTGAATGTTGAGGAACAACGACCGGCTTGAATTTGTAATTCCCTTTTAATACGCGCTCCCTTATGCTCTGTTTCGGTTTTGCTTTCTGGGAATTACTTGAAGGGACCTTATTCGTCACAGCCTCCTTGAATCTCTTGGCATTGGCCGGTGGGTCTTCACAAATGTCGGCTTTGCGTTTTGCAGAAATGCTTGGCGACGGCCCAGTTGTAGTTCTTCTAACTTTTTTGCTTTTGACTTGGTCGTCATCTATGAAGATGGTGGTCTTCTGAGGCTTGTTGGCTGTCTTGAAAGTTGTCGGCCATTTGTCGAAACTAGGCTCCACTAGCTTAGCATTGCCCAGAATTTGACTGGAGTTCGGTGCTCGATCGGTAAGTAAATCTTTTTTCAAAGATATTGTCGCCTTTTGAGCAGGGACGAAAACGCGAGTGCGGTTATTTATACGATTCGGAATCATGTCCATGTTTCTCAAAGTTATTTTTCAAATTTTTCTCAGTTAAAAGACTGTTAGAAATTTTCTGACGTTAAAAGACACTGATCGTAGTTTTTATGCGATAAACTTTTAAGGATTCAGGCACCTGGTTCAGGATATGAGGCGGGGTAATTAAAGTAATTAGCAGGGTCATTAGCCACCTGTGTCAAGACATGAGGAAGGGTAGTCCAGGTAGTTAGCGATGTCGTTAGCAGCTACTGAGTCATCAAGAAAGATTAACTTTAATGATAACGGTAATTAAAAAAGCCTTGCGGAATTTAAAACCTATGCCTCCCAATTATTATTGAGAATAGTGAAACTATTCTCAATTATTGAGAATTATTACAATTATTGAGAATAGTGAAACTTTTAGTATGTATTAAATTTAATAGTAAATTAGACAAACGTTTGGATTAAAATTATTTTAATACATACTCATTTTATGATCGCTGAATTTCTTAACTATTTTTCCAAGGATTAGTGAAAAATGGAAATTGTCTCATTATAAATCTATAAAGGAAAAAAAAAATTGATGTCAGAATATGTTTTTTTTTTTGCATAACTGGATCTGAACTAGTAGATAGAAAGCGAATCGTATGCGAAGGTGGTTTTTGCGGTAAATTTGACGATACTATAGAGTACAGGTCCTAATAAACTTCTTTGAGGTACACAAAAATGCGCATGCTATTTAGTTTTTATATCTCACCTAGAACTTGCGGACGGTCAGGAAGAAGGAACTTATTTCATTGAAGCTTTTTCGGAAGTATTGATTTAAAATTGAAGACCATCCCTTCGTGCCAGATTTTATCAACGGTTTAAGTTACGTCTAAAAAGACTGTTGTATTGTACTTTTTTGATAGACCTTTTTAATGGTGCGGTGTTGTCTTTGAAACCCGAATTGATGTTCCGGGATTTCTTTTGCATCTTCAACTATTGGAAGTCGTTATCCCTGGTGAATTTTCCCGAAAATTTTGGAAACAAACGATAAAAGATTAATAGCGCTTTATTTGGGAAAAGTCTCTGCCAATTTTGGAGATCATTATGGTTCAGGAAAATATCGGGTTTAGAAGATATAATTGAAGAGGCTATAAAGTCCTGAGAATGCGATCGGTAGCAACTATTTGAACACAGCATTGGTGATAAGATCAACTCCAGGTGGATTTTAGATCATGATTTCAGCGTGATCGTTTTTTGCACGCCTTTAGTCGAAAATTTTGATTGGCTATGAGTCATGTGAAATTTCACAAGTTTCAGCCTGGGCTTTCCAGCAGCTTTAATGATTCACGGTTTAACTTAACACTGACAGTGTCTGCTGCACAGGTCATCCCAAATATTAACTGTAACCTCTGTAGTTAGCGGTATGGTTGCCGCTACAGTTGCTACATTTTCTAATTGTGGGATCTTGTTTGTTCTTGCCAGAAGACTTTGTAGCGTGAAACTCACCACAAATAGCGAGAAGAGTGAACAGTATATTTTAGTTTGACCATATTCCTGACGATTCACACCTCGGGGTCCTTACCTTTAATTGGCTCCTCCATGGAGATTTTAGTTAAATTATTGCATTTTCTTAATTTCACCCCTTTGCTTCGGGCTCTAATTCAATTATGAGGATTTGCTGGGGTTGTTTGAATTGATTGAATATATTTATGATCTATTTCACACCAAAAACAAGGGATTCAAGCACCAATGTGATTTAATCCGTATTAATATCAGGAACCTAACTCTTTTGTCACCTTCCTGAGAACTTCCTCCGAAATAACCTGAATTTTGGTCTCAAAGACGTGGCCAAAGCCTTCTTCAGCACGGAATGGGATCAATGTTTTTGGGCAATTAAGCAACTTCTTTGGCCTTTTTATCATCTCCCCCGTTATCTTGCCGCGGGATCTTAAGGCAGTATTCTGGTCTCTAGAGGCTCAATTTTGAGGTGATTTTACGGACGCAATAAAAAAAACCATTAACATTTTTGGTATATATTTTTTACCAGTCTTTTATTAACATTTTGAAAGTACAAAAATGTATAAAAAAAATAAAAATTGATGTAGATACAGGCCGGCGAAGTGATGAAGTCTTAAAAAAAAAAACTTTCCTCATGGTTAACATGATTCCAACCTTCCTGGTGGTCGGAAACATAAATTTTTGGTGAATTCTGTAAAAAGAAGAATGTAAAATTCTGACGTAGGCGATTTTGAAAAAAAATTTTTTCACAAAATAGCGTCCATTTACACAAAAAAGTCGTTTTTTTGCCTCATTTTTTCAACTTTGGGGATTTTGAATAAATAGTAGAAAAAAAAGCTCCACAAACAATTCGAATTTCCGAAAATCTTTTTAAAAGCTTATTCTTAAAGGTCTAAACTTTGAAAATATCCACACAAAAAAAAATCGATTTGATCAAATTTCTAGGCCAGAATACCCCCTTATGTTGATCCTATTAGCGTTCCTTATCTTTGTTTTCTGTCTGTTATTATCTTTGTTAAATACGTGGCCTTAGGTATAGAATATATTTGTGCTTGATAGGTGTGGCCCTCTTAAGGCGGGGGTTGTATTTTGCAGCTGGGTTTTATGATCCCTGCTCCCACTCTACAATCCATCTTTGAGTCATCTGTATAACATTTTTGCGACTCTTTCTGCGAGTAGGTGGACCATTCTCACATTTGTTTCTTGACGATATTGTTACCTTAAACCTTAGCTCGAAGGTTGCCATAGTCATTATTTGGTCACTGAAGTTCAGCATTTTCATTATGTTCCCCTTTTATTTCTTCCGATTTGTACCTACAGATCTGTTGTTGGCTTATCACCTGTTTTGTGTCTTCCTCTTGAATTTTAACTGTGGTCGCACCTCTGTGCCCTTAATTTTAAGAGTTCCTATCACGATTTTTCTTTTCCTGGTGAATGGAACTACGTTGATCTTTTGAGGATTTGTGAATATACCCTCCTACTCGCACCATTGTGCCGTTCATTTGCTTTTGCATTCTTGATCTTAAAAGTATCTGTGTTTGGGCCGCTTATTACCATCGTGATGTCATCCGCGGATCCGAATATTGTTTTGTCAGTAAGGGATGAAATTAAGGTCACCAACCAGAAGCGACCATAACACAGAGGATAATACCCCTCCTATTGTTCGCCCTTACCTTTACTTTCTCCAAATCCACAAATATACTTCAGTACTTCAGCCGCCCACTTCACTGCCTCTTGAGGGGCTTCTCTTCACTAGAGTGCATCAAGGTAAGCGTTAGATTCCGAGTTTACTCGCGTCCTCAGACACTTTATCCTACTGCTTACCAGGCGAGGGAGCTTTGTTTGGTGCCAGATACTGCATAGTTGAATCGAGTTAATTTCAATTTGGACCAAACTACTGTACTGTATCTGACCTTTTGTAGATGTCATTAAGTTGATATCAAAGACAGTATTCAGTGCGAATGACTTGAATTTTCGGCCTGATCAAAAGAGTTTTTCTCATAGCTAGACAAGTAAGAGTAATCCACTTCTTGAAACATTTTGACTTTCCCTGCACCATTTTTGACATCCTTTCTTGATTTGAACTTCAATTTCATACAATAGCTCAAAACTTCACAGCCTAGTTACTATCCTCAGAGAGACACCAACCGAGAACAAACTCCACATCTCACACAGTAATTTCAAGTCTATCATCAGCATAATTAACTATGTACTGGATTCAAATTTAAATAATGTGTAAATTATTCACTCCATCATCCTCCTCTCGCTACCAAACGTTTCCATACAATTAAAACGGTCTTTTATTAAATACAGAGTATCCAGCGTTGCGTGGTTATCTTAGTCGGTCATCTCTGTGTTCGCGGTTGACGACAATCAACCTTTCTCCTATTATTATTTCTCCATTTGTTTCGTCTGCATTTGTACTGTATATATGCATTCATCGAACAACAAAACTCAGACATTTTCCCGCGGAACATAAAATGACAGTAATGTACACGGCGAAACTAAATGAATGCTTTACAGATATAATCAGTGACAAGAAAATTGCAAGATCACGTACGTATTTGCGGTTTTTCTATAGAGTTTTCATTTGCTGGGCTCGTTTCACATTCATTGCTTCCACTGCTGCTGTCACTGCTGTCTCATTCCCGATGCCGGTGAAATATCGGTCGTTTAACCAAATTCGGAGACCAAGTACCGAACAAAAGATCAAGTTAATTTTCATATCAGATGAAAGAATCTTTATGACGAAGCTTTGAAGTTTTCACTTTCAGCGGTAAGATGACATGTTGTCAACGAGTTTCCCATACTTACTTATATGCGCATTACCCATTCAACGACTATTTCTCAATCATTTGAATCGCTGAATAAAATGTCATATTTTGACCAAATCCGAGATTTTAACCGTTTTTAAACTGACTTCGATCGAATCTGCAGCTAGTTTTTTTTTTCGCTGAGAAGAAAATTTCAAAACGATAATTTTCTCACCATATAAGCTGTTAGATATGGATTAGAAACATAACATGACCATAATGCAGACAGTATGGTTGCTCGCGACTACTTTGTTGAGTGTATTACAGTACGCTATGCGTATCTTTTTATTGATAGATACTCGATCCAATCGATACAATGTTGCATGATCGAATGTTGTATTGAAATGATTTTGGTTTGACAGTTTCTTCGGTTCCGCATTGATTTGTCGCTGCATTCGATATCGTTAGTTGTTATTAGTTGCGTGCCGTTTGTCAGGAACGCAAAACACACTGAGCTCGAAGTTGAAGCTGGCAAGGTGACAACACCAATGAAACTCTGGGGATCAATAAAATCCATCATATGTGGATGTTAGCCACCAGTCTCGGGACTAACTGATTGATTGATGTATGTATTTATCCGTTGTTCATATTCGTATGGAATGACTGCCGCAATCCCGAGCCAGTTTGCAATTTACGTTTTTGTTTCGAATCATATCTAAAACGTAAGTGGATTCTATGCGGTCGACGAGAGTATCTTCGAAGTACTGCTGCATGATGGAGATGTGTACATTGTAATCGCATTATATTTATTTGTTCGAATCAGCCACGAATAATTAATGCTTTTTCAATGTTTTGATATGCGAATGAAGGCTATAAGACGGAAAAGAATGTCATTGTAGTCGAGGTCTTGGATTGGGAAATTAATTATTTTATATTCGATATGGATCGCATGTACTATAAGACATTTAGGACCCAAAGAAGTCAAATATCGGTCACTTACAAATGATCTATGATTTCATTTCGAACATAGAATTGTCAATATTTTATTTTTTGCTTTGTGTCTGTTCTAGGCATAGTAGTTTAGTTTGGATTTTTGCCAGTATCACGATCACTCGTTGTCAGATGCCGCATGAAATATTTATACACTTGTGTCTTGTGCCACTCCAATGAATGACTTGCTAATAGCTTTGTTTTCTATTTCACATGATTTTAATTTATATTGTTTTGGAGTTGAAAGAAATTCAGAGGGAAGAGAAATATTTTTTGGTATTTGTATTTATTTTTTTTTGTTTTATTGTGTTAGAATATACAATGAATGTCTTTCTGAAACAATTATTTGATATTTTTGAAGATATTAATATTTTCCATGTTAATTTTTATATAAATGTTTTTTTTTTTTGATTATTTATTTCGAACCTGACAGCTATGTCTAACACAATTAGATGCTTTAGCATCAGTTTTGTGATATTTATTACGACCCATTCTAGTTTATATTATTCGCTAAACATTTCGATTAACTATATTTTTTGATGACAGAGATCGCAAGCTCGAACGTAGTGTAATAGATTGCTAAATTGCTCTTCAAAACAAGGATTAAAAAGTTGTTTATGACATATAATGTACAGATTTGATTCTCAAAATCGTGGCTTGGTATGGTGCTAATAAAAGACATACTTATTAAAAATGACGTTTAAAATGAAGATTCTAATGTTTCATTTTTGATGCAAGTAAATTTTTGAGCTTTTTTGCTCGTGTAATAAAATATTAATCAAAAATAATATATTTTGATGATGAATCGTAAAGCTTTGAGCTTCTCTCAAAGTAAAATTAAGCTCCGGGCACGATCAATGACGTGGTTTGTTATAACTTCTATATCGGTCTTAAATTACTGAAAAATTCAAAAAGGTAACAGACATCCATTATTCATATGGTTATAGAAAAATCAATGGTTATAAAAAAATCGAAGGCATAAATTCAAATAGCAATTGAATTGATTTTTTTTTAAAGTAGGTACAGTTTCCTGTTTTACGAGGAATAGGTTGGCTTATAACGATTCGCATCCGCCATCGGTTTCGACAACACCCGTTTGGTGGGTTGGACTACTTACTAGATACTAATTCATTTTGGCACTGTTTTCAACTTATTTTCGCTTTTATTTGTATGCACTGAAAATTGTGTTTTTATGACGCGTTGATTATCGTACGCTCAATTCGATTAAAAGGCCACACTTCGGAGAAAAACACACATACACACCTGGACAGAACAATAAGTGTTAGCATTTTTTTTTAAAAACAAGTTTGGTTTTTTTATATTTATTTATTATCCCTTAAAAATTAAGTTAGTTTTCAACATAACAAAAAACAAAAGGCTTCACAAACTCTTAAAAAAAAAACTTAAAAGTTAGTTAATTCATAAAATACGCCAATTTTCATATGGCCACAATAATATGTGTGCCCAACAAACTTAGTAATGAACATTGAAATTTCGATAGTTAGGGTCTCTTTTTATACTAAATTCGTTAGGACGCATCTAATACCCTGAATGTCCGCCATTATTCTTGATGACTTTTTCAATTCTTCCGGACATAGATGGTATCAACTACAGGAATATTGTACCAAACTTTTTGAATATTCTCCCATAGCTGCGCTTTGTTTTGGCAAACCGTCTTTGAAACTTCTCGTTTAAGTTCACCCCAAAGGTTCTCAATAGGATTGAGGTCTGCGGATTGACTTGGCCACTCAACGACGCCCACCATATGCTCTTGGAACCATGCTTTCTCCAATCGAGGTGAGTGTTTAGGATCATTGTCCTGCTGAAATGTCCACAACAGCGGCATATTATCCTTGACATATGGCAGCATTACCGTATCCAAAAAATCCCTGTACACGAATCTATTCATTATTTCATCAATTCGATGTATCGGGCCTACATCTTGCCACGAAAAACAGCCCCATACCATTATGCTGCCACCTCCGTGCTTCACCGTTTTTTTTTTGTAAACCTAACATTAAATTGTCTGCCTTCCGGTCGACGAACGTTTCTTGCCGCATCGTTATCAAACAAATTTATCTTTGTTTCATCGCTCCAGAGGATATTGCGCCATATTTTTTCACCCTGCGATCCGCACTCAGTTTTATGGATCAACCCAAAGTTTTTCCTCGTCTTCAAATTTGAAGTTCTAAGCAGCGGAACTTTCCGGGCCATCCTACCGGGTAGTTTTGCACTTACTAATCGCCGCCGAACAGTTCGTGATGATACCAAATTCCCAATTTCGCTGGCAATTGTCCTGGAAGATTTGAAAGGGTCGCGTTTAGCTAATGTAACTATACGATTATAGGTCACTGGTGAAGTTTTTTTAGGTGCTCCACGGCTTTCCATGGATTTTTCCTGTTTCAGAGCATTCGTAACAAAATTTTCAGACCGTCCAATTGATATAGCAATGAATTTGTAGATTTTTCCCTCTTCTCGGAGCTGACGAACAATTCTTCTCTCCTCTACACTGCAGTGAGGTCCACGGCCCATCTAATATTATTACAATGTTATAATTGTTCCTTCATTTAGTTTAATATCCTCAAAATCTCACCTTCTGCAACTATATTATTCTTTAAATTTATTCACTTTAAATTTTTACCAGCACACACCTATTATATTGTCCAACTCAATTTTGAATACCGAACAAAGAAACCACCCGCAATATTTTCTAAGAAGTAATTTTACTGGGGGGATTCCCTCATTTCATTCAAAAAGAGTGCTACTCACTTGCCGTAGTAGTTTTTTGATTGCAGAACATATTGTCTATTTTTTTCTCTACATTTTACACATTTTGGGGGTTCACACCTATTATTTTGCCCGGGTGTGTATATCATTTTCGAGTCTAATTCAAATTTTTCCAAATCAAATACGTAAATTTTCCACACCAATTGATAAGCTTTCGAGTCAAATTTATAATTTTTTAGAATCAAATTCATAATTTTCATAATATAATTCGTAATTTATTCGAGTCAAATTCGTAGTTTTTATCAAAGATAATACTTTTTTGTGCACGTCAAGATCATAATTTATGAATTTGATGCGCAAAACATGAACCTACCTTAAGAATGCATGAATTTAACTCGAAAAAATATAAATTTCACCTGCGAAAATTATGAATTTATCTTACAAAAACTATGAATCTGAATTAAAAAAATTATGAATTTGTTTCAAAAAAAATATGAATTCGACTCAAAAAAATTATGAATTGCATTCGAAAAATTATGAATAGGTATCGAAAATTTATGAATATGATTTGAAAAATTATTAATTAGACTCGAAAATATTATGAATTTGTGCCATAAATCTATGAATTTGACTCAAAAATGGTATAGCAACACACATTGAAGTTTAATCACTTTGTAATTCTCCGAACCTCTGCCAGAGACCATTCGAGATTGAATTTAATTGAATAGAGGTTGATTTTATGTGCCTTTTGAAAAACCTTAGTTAGAACTGTTTGTAATTTAAATGTTACAGCATTAGGCGAATGAAATCTATTTATTTAATATTGAGTACTTGCAAGCTATGTTTCTATGACACTGAAAAAACACATGTATAGATGTTTAATTCTGCGAGGAGTATTTTATTGAATAACTTTTTGATACAAGATTCTAGTTTAGCAGTTTTGTCTAAATCAAAAATGAATAATTTTTCAAAAATAAAAAACCCCAAAAACAAAATGTTTTTTTAATTTTTTTTAAGAAATTTATACCAGTTCAATTTTATTTGCCGAGGGGAAACATTCCCGCTAAATATCATTAGTGCAACGTTTTTAACTAGATAGGAGATCACAAAGACTCCAGTGGAACTGGACTGAATTCACCACACTTTAAAAGTGCTTCCTATACGGAATTGGTTGAAAAAATCAAGGCAGAGCAACATCTGTTGCGTGACTTAAAATTAGTGGACGGGTTCGTATACAAGCGGACCGAATATGCAACCATCAAAGATCCAAACATCAAAAATGCTAACGTCAACCAGGGTCCTGGTGCTGACTTGCTCCCTCCTAGTTTCATACTCGAATTCATGGAGTCACTTATCTTGTCTGTGGATTTAATTTTATTTCGTGGTTTTCCTATCCTTCTGGAAATCCTCCCATCTGACGATGATTTTTAAATGTGGTGATAGATTGTCAACTGAAAATTGCAGTGGTATAACTGTTTGTAGTAAGCTAACAACTCTAATAGAAACTCTCCTGAACGAATAACATGGTTTTAGAAAAGCCAAATCAACTACTACCAACCGCGTGACACTCATGGACATACCGTCTACACAGTTTTCAGCAAAGCCTTTGATTGTGTTGATCATTATATCTTCAACTTAAATGAAAGAAGTTTAGTATTTCGGGTCTCCTGTTAAATTGGTTAGATTTCGAAATAGAACCCGTTAAGTTTCAGGGTATCTTATCCAAAAAATTGAAGTTTCTTCCGGTGTGCCACAAGGTTATCACTAGGGACCTCTTGCATTCAATATTTTCATATCGGATCTCCTTGAAGTTTTAATAGACCTTCCTCGCCTTTTCTATGCAGCTGATCTAAAAATGTATCGTATAATTAATTGAGAAATCGAAATCAAATTCAGTTTTCCTTCAATCAAAACTGTTATTTTTTTATCACTGGTATAAACAAAATAAACTTGAAACTAACGCTAGTAAATGTCAGTAAAATTAAAAAAAAAACATTTACAAATAGTTGAAATTGGTTGAAATAAAAAAATTATGTTCAAATCTTTATGAGCTCTATGTTATATTAAATCATTTCCCTACTGTACTGGCCAAATTTTTACAAAAAATTGCGTGACGGTTTTCAGTGTTTTCAGAGCTGGATCTACTATTAACATTTCAAAATTCTTTTTCCGTTTCAAAAAAATGAGTTTTTTTTGGTTTTTTAGTGAAAAACTTCGTTCTGTTTCAAAGCTGGTGTCCCCCAAGGCTCTATGCTAGGCCCTTTGCTCTTCCTTTTCTATGTGAACGATATTCTTCTTCTCCCCTTTTGTGAAGGTCTTTTGTTTGCTGAAGACTTTAAAATATTTATGAAAATGTAATCTCTTGAAGAATGCATTCTGTTCGTTGAAAATTCAACATTTCTGTTCTGGTGAACTGACGAACAAGTTTATTCTCAACACAAGAAAATATATTATTCGGTACTATTTTCTCATAAAACTAATCCGGCAATTTTTGATTATTCTTTGGGTGCCAATCAACTTTCTCTTCCTAACTGTATTAGGTTGATTGTGACGTTTGACAACAAACTCTGATTTGATGGTCATATCTCCGATATTCCGTCCCTACAAATAATCCGGATTCGTTCTTAAATTATCACAAGCTTTTTCTTTTATTCAGTTTTCGTTACCTTTACATACATCTCTTTTACGATCGGTCTGGTAGGTTTTTTTTAGTTCTCAATACTGTTCTGTTGTATAGTCACCGCATTATGAGTGTCATAAGAATTCAGTTGAATTTGTTCAACGTAAATCTATACGGTCATTGCTCTACAAAAACAAAGTTCCATACATAGAGTACCCTGTAATTTTAATTACTTCAAACTCCAATCATTATTCTCTCATGCTATATTAAATGATAAATACTTCCTCTTGCAATAGTGGCGTAATCTAATCGCCCCAGAATGTGAAAATGAGCTATGAATGATCAATGGTTTGAAAAAATGTCATGAATCGGAAGCCAAAAATAAATTTAGCCAATCCCAAAGAAGAAATTCAGTATTGAAACTATTCAACTTGAAACTATTAAAAGATACTCTTACTGTCTGAGTTACTAATTTAATATTTTCAGTTTTAATAATTTTCTTGATTTTTTCTTAACGGAAAATATTTTGTTTTGTTGAAATAGTCGATTCGATTTCCAAATTATTGTGTCATTATCGGCGCTACAACTGGTGTCTGGCCCTTTTCTCCTTAAACAAATTTTACCACCGGTCCTGATCGTGAGCCGATGTCATTCAATTAGGTATCACTAAGCTCCGAGTGTTCTACTCAACGCCATCTCTCTAGCATAAACAAGGTCTCTCTCGCTATCGTCTACCGTAAAATCTACCGCGAAGGAGTTTTCAAGCAGGTTCCTCTTTCACCATAAGAAGCTAGGTGTCCTTTTCATCGGAGTCTACCGAGTTTTATCTTTGTACTCATGGTTGTAACGCCTCCGCAATCACCCTTCACATATGAGGCCAACAATTCTCCGCAAGATTTTCCTTTCGAACGCTGACTTATTTAAATTCTTTTTGGGGTCTTTGGGATCGGAGGAAGTAGGGACTTTATTTTCGTAATCAAACCCCGAGCATGAAACTGTCAGTCCCACGCCTCCCTTTGCAACTGATTTGAGTCAGGGACCTGCTCCTGTGCAATTCCCTGTCCATACCTAGATTCGAACCAGGGACACCAAACGATCGCAGCCAGCTCTCTACCGACCAAAAACTCTCAAAAATCAATTCACTTAAATCAAATGCTGATTTTATGGGTCTTCACTTTAAACCATCAATTCTTTATTAAATCATTAAATGCATCCAGTGAAAACATCAAATCATTAGACTTCAAACAAAAATTATGAGTGTACACAATGCATCATGATGCAGCATAATAACCGGCACATTACATGTCCGAAACTAATACAAAATGTGTTCATACAACCGCAAGCGGTAATCACTGCAATCATAATTAATATTTTGTAATGGCTTGTAAAACTGACCGACACTTGAAGCGAAAAGAAGACAAAAAACATCAATGTTCAAAAAAGAAGTATGCCTATTTGCACCGAACCCCCCAAGTATAAGTCTTAGCCTTGGCGTTTTCATTCATTCATTCAAAATTATTCAATTTCTTTCATTCCGATGGCGCTGATGGAGGTTTTCGCATCTCAGATGCTGCATGAGATGTGTGTGCATAATAATATTCAACAGATAAGTATAATTTCATATATAAAATCATCGCGATGGTGGCACGTAGGTGAGGTGAGCCTGTGTAAGCTATTAGGCGTTCGTTTGGGTGTTTGTTTCATTGAGGCGTCAAACTCCTATTCGTATTCATTAATCGATTAAACAAATTAGAAAAACGTTTAGGTGACTAGTTGCTGCGAGTATTCATGAATTAGTAAATGAGTGGGATCGGCGAATAGATCGTTCGCCGTTTTCAATGAATCAAATGACAATGAATGAATGAATTGAATTTGGTGAATGAATGAATGCAAGCAAAAGAAAACGACAAAAACCGATACAAAAACATGTCGGTGGTTTTCGATTGTTTTTACGTAATTGCCAGTTGTTATTGAATAATTTCCATATAAACAGCCAGAAGGATGGATAGTTTGAGTGCTGCGCAGTATCTACCATAATTGGATTGATGTAGTTATGGCGTGTGCGGAGTCGGAAGTTAAATATTCAATTAATCATTAGCGTTCAAGAATCAAACTAGAGGTTTGGGTTTGGCGATTTAACCTAAGTGGGTTGTAGATTTTGTAATTGTATCTGCAGGGCAATCGCTCAAATATTTCAGAAGTATCTAGAAAATGTTGATGTTTTTTTTCATCAGCTATGGTCTATGGAAGTACCATCGAATCGTATTTTGTACACCACCTTAGGAAATTTATTACAATTTCAACAATTTTTGAATACATTCGCAAGCAATACCTACTTGATTTCATTTTGAAGCACGGAGTTTTTGATGTATGTTATTCTTATTATGGTTCTTTTGGAATTATTTAATCTCTGAGAATGAATATAATTGTTTCCAAGCTCAATTAGAGACGATTTAAAAACATTTGAAATATTTTTTTCTATAAATTTAAACGCGAAGTTAAACTCAAGGCTCTAAACTCAGATAGAAAAGTCAAATTTTGTACTTCAATTATTGATTTTATCCCAAACTTCTAATAGTGTTCAAGACTTTCCAACAAAAAAAAAACGCTAAACCTCGTCTGTCATTCACTAAAAACTCGATTTCAATAACATTGAAAAACGATTTCTTTCGTTAACCACACAGTCTACATATCAATATTTTCATCTCTAGACTACCACGTTTGTGCACTGAAAAAACACATGGCGCCAGGCGCCATAATTTATAGACTTCTGGCGCCATGTACATAGTCGATTTAGGGATAGTGATAAAATATAGCGCCACACGCCATAATACATGGCGAAAAGTACATAGGAGCAGACGCTATGCTTATAGCCCTCCACGCCATACACTATAGTCCTCCACGCCATGTACTATAGTCCTCCACGACATGTATATGGCTTTGAGGACTATATTACATGGCGTGGAGGACTATAGTATATGGCGTGGAGGACTATAGTACATGGCGTGGAGGACCATAGTACATGGCGTGGAGGACTATAGTATATGGCGTGGAGGACTATAGTACATGGCGTGGAGGACCATAGTACATGGCGTGGAGGACCATAGTACATGGCGTGGAGGACTATAGTACATGGCGTGGAGGACCATAGTACATGGCGTGGAGGACTATAGTACATGGCGTGGAGGACCATTGTTTTTCAAAACAATATACAGCCAAAACTTAGTTTTTCATAAATATTATATAGCCCAAATTCAGTTTTTCAATTACCTTATATAGCCCTGAGGCCACCAACCCGCGAAATCAAAAATTTCCCGCCGCCAATTCAACTCTTAGGTAGCACAATTGGCGGCAAATAGCCAAATCTGGCTACAGTGCTTCTACTGTTGATACTCACATTTATAAGTTCCCTCACACAGTATGGCTGCGAGTTATAATTGCAGTTATCTTCTTCAACTGAAGCCATATTACATGGCTCATGGTACTATGCAATATGGCGTGTGGAGCCATAATTTCTGCGCCATGTAATTATGGCGCTGGGAGCCATACTGCATGGCTCAGGGTACTATGTACATAGCGTGTGGGACCATAAATGCTGCACCATGTTACATAGGACCACGCGCTATGTAGATTCTGACATTATGGCGCGGGGAGCCATATTGCATAGCTCAGAGTACTATGTACATAGCGTATGGCGCCATAAATAATGCGCTATGTTACATGGCTCTGGGCGCCATGTGGATTTTTTTCAGTGTATATAGGCCACAATGTTCTACCCAAATGTTAATCCTTCTTCTAAAATCATGCCTACTAGGTTAGTTTATAAAATATCTAATATTTTTATTTTAATCTAATATTTTCAAATGTATTTTAATATGGCTCTTTGACGAGCTGCTTTTTTACTACCCAAACATCAGCATCAATATTTTTTAGGTTAAATTTTGTGGCATTGCCTATTCCACTGATGTTTGATCCCACCTCAGCAATGAAGTTTGCCTAGTATTTCCAGAATCGATTCGTACCGACGTAATAGCAACTCATATACTTCCTCAAAGTAAGCTTATTGGGAATGCTGAATCCTCTGGACTAAATCTTGTCTCAATGAGCTGCTACAAAAAAAATTCTGGCCTCCTAGCTAAAGAATTCATCAACATTCCTCAAAGGAATTTTCAACCTGGAGGCAGAACCGCCTATGTTCAATTATGTGGTGATATTAACCTCTGTACTTTAGATTGAAGGGCTGCATTTTTAATTTATTCCGTATTGCTATTTGGCAACTTTCCTAATACCAGCAATTTTGTCCTGGACCTTGGTTCCAAAATTATCCCTTTCCTTGAGTGTTGCTCTCTCTCTCTCTCTCTTCATATGTGCTTCCTGTTGCTCATCTTCATCCCTATATCACTGAAATCTCCATCTACGATATTTTGAAGAACGAATTCCCTTTCTCAGCACTCTCTAACTTCCGCAAAGCTAATTTCTTTATTTAATTAATAAATCGAATTAATGGTTTCCTTTTTTTTGTGGTTTTTATATTGATGATGCTTTGCTCGAATTGAACATATTTCTCTAGAATCTAATTCATCAAATCAGGCCCTAATTTATATAAAATAACTTTTTTCAATTGCTGTCTTGCTTTTGTGTGAAAAAAAACCTCTACGAGCAAAGGCGAAAAATTCTTCTGTACTGGTGATGCTCACCTATAAATTGCCTGAGTGGCTTGGATTTGAATGATACAGCTGCTTCCATTTCACATGGTGTGTGCAAGCTCTTTGCTTCTTAATTCTTCTCTCTATAATGTCCCCCTCTTCACAATATCTTCCTTTAGGTTTTCCCCTGAAATACTTTCGTTTCGAATAAATATAACTTCTGTTTTTTGCTCGTCACTTTGGAAAATCAAAAACATCTTCCTAATAAATAAAGCTAGTGACCCTACATGCGTCTCCAACAACTATCCCATTTTTGTGTTCCCTGTTTTAGTGGAATTCTTGAGAGAATGGTTTATAAAAAAAAGTCGCTCTTTCTATCTAACCTGCTCTAGCTGATGAAGAGCATTGGTTTGTCAAAGTTAAAATTATTTTAAACAGCCTACTCTACCTCATAAGCGGTGGAGCTCGTCAAAAGCAAACTCACTTTGATCAACCTTCTTTCGTTCACACATGCATTTGCAACATCTGCTCTTGACCATTAAAAGCATTAAAAGCAAGTCGCCGTACTATATACTGACTTTTCCAAAGCCTTTGATTCCGCCGACCATAACCTCTTTCTTTAAAAGCTAAAGGATGAGGTCATCTTCTAACCTGGTTTACCTCTTTACCTTGAACGTACTTGTATTGTTACTGTCAATTCCCGTTCTTGAATTTCCTTATATGCTTTCCGCAAGGTTTCCGCAAGGATCTATCCTTAGTCCTCTTCTGTTTCTTTCGTTCATATTCTCTAAGACAATCCACTGGTGTTTTGAACGCTGAAGTTTTTAAACTATTCTGATTGATTTAGTCACAAGATAACTGTACTTTTTCAAAATAAAAAAAATTCTCTTAATTTTGTTGATTATTTCCAAACCGTTAGCGTAATATTTTAAAGGATTCTAAATTATCATATTACGTAGTTAGATCTTCCAAGGCCTTCGTTAATCATTCCGCCTGTTTACACTGATTTCTTTTCTTTGTTCGTCATGCCTTTCTTTATGCTGTCATCTTTGACGCACGCATTACTCTCAATTGAATAATGTGCTGGAATATGATCAACTCAAATTTACTCGTAAGTAATTTTTTAAATTTTACCTTATCTACTAGCCTTATAATGATCGTCTTTTGTTCCAACACCATCCTGTTCTAAATTGTAAACCATGAGATTCCTAAGATAGAATTCGTAGTGTTACCTGTGTATTATATTGCATTACCGATCTTTCCTCTTCATTTTTGCCTTCAAGTCTCCTCTTTGGAGCAGCTTTTACATCCTCTAAAATTCCCTTTTGGACAATTCGTCGTAGAGAGCTAATGTTGACTACCTGCCGCGAGGACTTAATTTAGTAGCTTACCATTAGGACAGAGGCAGGGAAAAATGTCAACTATTTAGACGCTTGAGGTGAGGTTTTTCTACACCTCTACCGTATAATGGAGCCCAACCTCCGGTCTGAAGCATAATACAGCATTAACTATGGATACCAGAAGGACTTTATCTGTCTGATCGCTGCTGTAAAAAAACAGACGCTTATATATCATGCAGTAACCTCCAGAGCTAGGCTCTATATCACATCTGCAATGCTCCCATCAGCCTTAAGGTCTCAACCTCATTAATAAAACTGGACATCCGAAGGTTTTTGCCACCCGCGATTCATATTTATGTCATGAGCTCTGTGCCGTGTTGAAGGCTAAAACTTTACTAGGTAGCATCTGCTGGCTTCCAAACGCAAGGTATCATTGCCTGGGAGTATAAACGGTCCCTGGTTCGAATCCGGCTGTGAACAACAATCATGGTTTCATTCCAAGCTTTGCGAGTGAGTATCTGATTAAGATTAGGGATGAAGTGAATCATGATTATGACCAAGATAAATTTCAAAATATTTGCGGTGCAATGTTTTCAAGGTGACATCCGATACATGACATGTTCTGTGCTATAGGTAATTAAAATTAATCACAATTGAAATATCTCTTATCAGAATGAAACTATGTAAAATTGAATGTTTTAACCTCAGAGAAGACACATAGGCCACGCTTTTTGTGAAAATGCCAAAGCTTAGGAGATAACTCTTTGAAGCTGATTGCCAGCTATAGCTGTAGCAAGACATATATAGTAGAAATCAATTTAATTATCTTAGTCAAAGTGATTAAATGTATATTTAATTCGCTGATATTATACCCAGTCGCTGACAAATATATTATGCGACACTTAATTTATGGAGCGGGGGCCCAGTAGCTCTGCTCGCTAAAGAGTCAGGCCGAAAAGCGGCGTGCTACGGGGTCTGCGGGTTCGAATCCCGCCAGTGAAAAAAAATGGGCCCAAACTGGTGGCCTAATGCTGGTCATGTTCCCGGCAGCCCTCTTCACTAACCTAACCTAATTAATAGAGCGCTAGTCTAGCACTCAGCTGCAGGCTCTTATGCAAGAAAACAAATGCGACCATGAGCATACAGTGGGATTCGAACCCACACACAGTAGATCACTACCTCGGACTGGAGCCTTGGCCAGCAGAGCAGCCGATTCTATGTTTATGATTTGCTCTCATCCCGTCGTCGTAGCACTACAGCCCCTCTCGGGCCTCATCCCACATTTGTTGATTTAAGGACCGTTATCAATCTTTTTTAGCGGACCAGAAAGAGTGATCCACGAGCTTTTTGTTACATGCTAATCTGTCTACATAATGAATACTGAGATAGTTAGCAACTGCGAAGACAAATTTTGTACAGTAGCAGGATTAAGTCTGTGTGACGTTTTAAATTAATAAACTATAGAAGTTAATAACGGATTGCGATATATACTGAAATTAGTATCAATTTTTTGACTAATATATGCATATCCCAATAAAAATATACTGAAACTTTAACCTCGTTTCCTCCCAAGTCTGAATACAACCGATCTGCAGTTTATGCCACCCACTTCGATTTTACTTTCTGTTTCAAACATCTTCTTCATCAACGAAAAAAAAAAATCGAATATCAACAATTATTTCATCTTTTCCAGTCCACCACCTCATTTGTATTTCATTGTCGATTTTTTGTTTTGCATTAATTCCTCTATTAAATACACACTTAAATCGCATTTCAAATCACCGGAAAACGTAATGACTACAAAATAAAAACACATTCTATGAGTCTCGTAATACTAAAAGATACCGACACTACTGACCATGGTGCATTATGAATACAAGCATACTGCTGTCGAACTGTTTGAATCGATCATCAGTGCTTTATAGCATTTCATGAAAAAAGTAGCGAAAACTCATGCATATTAATGATTATTTCAATTATGAACAGCATCGTTAATGATCATTTCGAGGATAGATATATTGTAACGCAGGAAATTCTCATAGATTGAATCTGAATATGACTTTTAGATCGCAGTTGAAAGAGCGAAATACTATTCCAGAAAAATTCATTTCGCAATTTTCAAGATATTGTGGTTGCGATTATGTCATTTTTCGATCAATGATTTAAAATCAAACATTAACTACATGACATAATTGTTTTGTTCTATGGTTGATATCATACGTTCGATATGCCCTACGCAAATTCAAATCGTATCTTGGAATCGAACAAATGTCCGCCCGCCCATTCAATCATTCTGTTTGGAGGCGGAGTAGTGAGTAGATCAAGGCAAAGCTTACCTTACTTTAGCACAGCGTGACACTTTTACTAATTGCAACAAACTTACATAAAGCTGAATAAAATACCTTTGCATCCAACAGACACCCCTTCGTACAAAATCTTGTCCGACTCGATGCAGACTTGAAAATGTTGTGTTTCCAATATGCGATCAAACTAATGACACTATTAGAGGGACATTCGGCTTAAAAATGTTATTATGCTATTGGTTGTCCCGTGTTGTCAACCATAATCATCGCACGAATATGGACAAATAAAAACGGAATTTCAAACATTGTCATCGCCGCATGTTGGTCCAATTCGCCTGCGTGTATGATTTCGAAAGGTGTACCGCAAGGTAGTTAGTGTTGACCTTTGTTGTTTAGTTGTAGACGTCCACGCATCTCCAACTGTCGCGTCGTCGTCGACAGAGAATTCAATGAATAATAATTTCGAGAGTAGGATGGTAGTGAATTGTATGTAGTATGGTTCTTAGAAAGCGAGGACATGAATTTCATTGGAAAAACTATTAAAATCGTTTTTAAAATCACTGATTTACGCCCACATGTCTCCGGTGACGATTTGATGAATCAAAGCATTTGGCGCTACGCATAATCAGTCTACTTCCGATTTGGGTATGCTGAAAGTTGATATTTCCGGAAAATGGAGTGTGTTAGTCATTGGATTTGGTAAATTTATGATCCTATATAATCCTTATATGGGCTATAGTCGATGTGTAGAAATATATTTTCTTGGAAGATAGTAGCATAAAAAAATATGTTTGGTAGGCATGGTGAAATCAACACCAAAATAGGTCCCTCGAGGTAATTAAAAAATTCAAGTTTCAAATGTGGTATCAAATAATTTCAGATTTTGGTGGACTATCTTGTTTTCTCTGCAATTAAAATGATAGCTACTACGCATCATCTCTCCATTTTCACAAATCAACAGCAGCCATGATTTCTTTAACTTTCTCTAGTACTTTGTTATTTCTTTCTTGCGCCATGGTCTGCTGTCTACACATTTTGTAGTGACAACAGCATGAAAATCATGCTATGAAACATAAAATATCACTGGCAATATGAAAATTCAGCTCTAATGTCTGAGCACTGAGCGACTAGCTTAAGCTGAACAACTAGCTTAGCCGCCGATGACAATAGATAACGTGTCATATTTTATTAAGTTTCTTATTGGACCTGTACTGAATTTTAATCGAATCATTTTCATAAATTAAAATGCTATATTTGTTTGAGTTTGGTGTGGTTTTGTGGCTTATTGAATCGAATGAATTGCTATTGGGTTTAGTAGCCAGTTTTAAGCTGCTTAATAGTTTCGAAGGCAAGTGGACCAAAAAATGTGCTTTATTGTTGGTGCGCTTGGCAAAGCTATGAATGAATTGTGCATGATCCAAATAAGTCTATTGTTTTATGTAATTGCTAAATGAATGGGTATTAAAAAAGAAATTTAAATACAAATGCAAGTTTAAGCAAGTGAAGCGGATATGCTGGAGTATTATTGCTGAAATTGTGCTAGATTTCCATGCATTTTATTCACGGGTAGATGTAACGTCAATAAATTCGATGTTTGTAGTACTTTTTTTGTTCTCATTTGTCACAATCTGGTTTGAATGTATCCGATCATGGTCAACATGCTTGATTTATTATTACCTTGTCATCATTATCATATGAAGAACGGGTTTGCTGTTGAATAGAGCGCTGAATCCTAGCGGTTGGATTAGAATCCAGCGATCTAAGATCCACTCAAAACATTATTGGATTTTCTGCTGTGCACATAGTCTAGAATACCACGTACATAGTTCTCACTTCTATACACATAGTCTCAATTAATACACACATAGTCTCAATTCATACACACATAGCTACGGCGCATATTATTATAGTAGGCTACATAACAAAAATTTCGTGCAGCCTGAAGAGTAGAGCATTAGCTCTTAGAGTACCGAATCCAGTTTCGGACTGTACTCATTTAGAGAGTCCTTAGAACTCCTGAACTCGTTAGCTTGGCTTGGTATCATTAAAATTTAGAAAAATCAGGAAATGAGCCCTATTTGACACCACCGTTGTCAAACGTTATATTAATATCATCAAACTAAAAAAATATTTGTGGGCGGTCTTTTGTTTTTGCAGGCAGCTGGCCAGACTTTCAATAATACTCCGCCTTATTTAGCCCAAAATTCATGAGAGAAATTGATTAAATTCAAATGCTTTGCCTAAATTTTTTTCGTAGGATCGGAATTTTATTTTATTTGCACTTTACGTTATAGTAGGGGAGCCCAAGCGGGGATTTCTCGCGTTACTCGAGCGCGTCAGAAAATCATATGGGGAGAAGCCCTGCACCCTGCAATGTACCCTACCATATATGAACCCTTAATATAGTGGGGTGCGTTGAGGGAAGCCCGTCAGATTAGTAAAAAAAAATTGATCCTCAGAAAAACTCGAGCGCGTCAGATAAACTCGAGCGCGTCAGATAAAGACAAGGTAAGTTAAGTACATCCAGAAAAGAGTATATTTCAATAATCTGACAATTTGAGCGTGGCTTAAGGAAATGGGCGAGTCACAAAGTTGTAAAAAAAAAACCTCACCTCGAAATACTCGAGCGCGATTAATTTTTTTTTTATTTTTAAGGAAATCCTATCAGGATTACGAAAAACATATAATCTGACGGTTTTCATGGGGCGATGTAGCTAAAATCATCAATAAATGAAAAAAATTGCAGGATAAAAACTGATCTTATCTTATTTAACAGTGGGCAAAAAGCAGGCAACGAGCTCATTTCTGAATATTTCAGATGGAATCTGAGGGATACTATTTTATGGAAAGGGGGGGATAACTTTTCGGAGCACACTTTTCCATCTACCCTGGAGTGTGGTAGATAAGTTTGTTTGCATGTTTTTTTTTTTTGCGCCTCTTACAAACTCACAAACATTCCAAGTCGTAGTCAAAATCGGATATCAACATTCCGTTGAGAAAGAAGATGCTGTTAGTAGCAAATGTTTTGATCAATATATCTCCAAAACGGTTATAGTTACAAGAAATAGTCAGCAGATATTTTTTGTTGGAAATTTGTTAAGCTACAAATTCGTCATACATTGTTTTCTGAAGACGTGACCGTTACTGAGATATTTAGGAAAGGTCACTTTTGGTGACCTTTGACCCCGTATAAAAAGTAACGCAGCACTCGGATCGATGGGCACTTTTGACATTTTATTCAATACGCCAGTGCCAAGGTTCACACCAAAATTCAGCTTTCCCCGAATTTTGCCGAAGTTTGGCCTTTTTTTATGTCGGATTTCACTGGACCAGACGCTTTGGTTTGCTTGTTGTGATTTTTTCAATAATTTTGTGAATTAATAATGAGTGATGCAAGTGTGAAATGTGTATTTTGTGAAAAAGAAACTTGTGAAAAAACTAAAAAGTTTACACATGAAACATTAAAAAAATGTATGAATATCTTGCAATATCGTAAAGGGAAACGTGTTCGATGAAAATCTAGCAACGCTTATGCTACGGTCGTAATTTCGGATGTAACATCTTTAAACGATATATATATATATATATATATATATATATATATATATATATATATATATATATATATATATATATATATATTTCATCCAGTTATTTCATCTAGTAATAAAAAGAAGAAACGAATTTTTTTTTTCAAATTGTCAGATTAACAATATCCCTCCATATAATTGTCAGATTATCATTTAGGACAACTAAGACATCAAGTTGAACCCTCTGTATAAAACTCTGACGCGCTCGAGTATTTCAAGGTAACATTTTTTTTTACATTTTCAAAAATCAGTCATGACTTTTGGTCACGTCCAAATCGTCAGTCATTTAAATAGGACACTTTTTTGAGTTCACTTAACATTCCCTCTGAATATCTGACACGCTCGAATAACTTTTTTTGTTTGTGTTTTTTTACCTCTTTTTATGGCCACCCCCCACCAGTTAATCGTCAGATAAATATCTATCGGCTATCAGAAAGACAAAGCGCGTATACACTATGAATGTCTGACGCGCTTGAGTATTTCCATGTAACTGTTTTTTTTTTACGTTTTTGAACATTTTTACACGCTCTCCCCCCCACTAAAATGGAAAATTTGTCATAAACTTTTTTTCATTTTAGAACCTAATCTTCACAATCCAATAGGTCCCCATGACGCTTTAGTAACTGCAAATTTAGCATCCCGGGCTCCCCTACTATTACTCTATCCCTATGCTTTTAGGTCGTTCTTATAAACTTTTTATTTATTACTGGAACACTTTTTAAAAATTAAAAAAAATATATGTGCTAAACTCGCCGGGCAATAGGCATAACGTGGTAATTTTTACCTATAAATCATAAATAAAAAATTTTTTTTACCTATAAACCATAAATATTACCTACTATGTTAAACATGCAAGTGAGAAAAAGGTACCTATTTTCTCCTTACTATTAAGTATACTAATGTATACTTAATAAATACCTGAAGCGAAAATTCAGCTGACCATAGGGGAAGGACGTTTTTAGGGGGCATCATTTTAGGGCCTTAACACCTTCATGAGTCATATTCAATTATTTTGGGGACCCTAGCTAATCGATCAATCAATTGGTTGAAGTAGTACGTGCAAATTGAATGCAAAAGCAAAGAGGCCCCATTTTCAGAATCGATATTTTTGCAAATGCAAAATAATAAGCCTCACTACTCACACCTCACTTTGCACCTGAGTTAACTCAAGTACCTACTTGAAGCTAAGTTGACTTAAAACTTGGTGCGGTGTCTTCCGTTCGTACCTAGATTCGAACCAGAGACCTCACACAATCCGGCTTAGTATTCTACACAATAGGTTACTCTAGCTCGTTTTTTGCATTAGAAGTAATTTGTGTTTTTATTTGCTATGTCCTTTATGCTCAAAATTAAGTATAAAATGAAATGGAAAATCCTAAGAGCCAAAAGTACAATTTAAGTCGATTGGAATTCACTGTAACTGAAAAATATTGCTTTTAGTACTTCGCACATAAAAAGCATCCAATATAAAATGCTTCAATTCGTTAATTAATTTGTTTATAATTTTCAATAAACACCATACGAATCCTTATAATCAACCCTATTTTATCTCATCCTCTACTCATCAACCCTATTTTATCTCATCCTCTCTCATCATAATATAACTTCAAACTATTGAAAGAAATGCCTATTGAAATCTAAAATGATAGTTCCCATATTTTATGTCGTTTGTAGGATTGAATTAGTGACGTGCGCAGGTTGGGGTAGATGCCCCCTCTTTTGCATAACTACTCCTCAATTTTTTTCTCTGCATTTCACCCCGTAATACACCTTTCTTTAATTAGAATAAACAACTATATATTTGAAATAAAATAAGAAATTAGTGAATTAATTAATAAATAAATTAAATAATTAATTAATCTATGTATTTATTTATTTTTTCTTCCAGAAATTGCAAAAGTTCGTGCATCATTATTTCAAATAAATGGTGTCAAAAAAGAACCATTAACGTTGCCAGAACCAGAAGGTCAACCAGTCACATTAAATGAAAAAGTATATGTGCCAGTTAAAGAGCATCCAGATGTAAGTAGCAAAAAAATTTAAAAAAATTATTTTATTATTTTATAAACAAAAAAATTGCATTCAATTATTGGTGTTAATCATTGTATATCAGCAAATTTTAATTATGTTCATCAGTTTGGCTTTTTTTTAAATTTCAGTGAATCGAAATTAAGATCATTTTTCGTTGCGATGTTTTTAAAAATTATAATTGAAAGAATGGGTTAGCTACTTGATGTGTTTCAAATGAAAAAGAGAGCACTGAAAAATTACGCATGTAGTGCAGATATCATTTAGGTAGCAATGTTGTCCTACTAAGCATAAAGGTTCTATCTACATTTTAGTAGTTTCGAGATATTCACTGATTTGTGTTTTGATTTGTACTAGAGGTATATGGAGAATGCATTTTTCAGTATTGATTTTGACATACTTCAACAAAAGATAGGTTTTTCGAATTTTGTAGAATGATGTAATAGAGTATGTAGTTTTCCAACCAGGTGTTAGCTCAAAATGAGAAAAATGTAGATAGAACTTTTATGCTTAGTAGAGCAGTATGGTAGTGGTGGCTATTCAATATAAATAAAAGCTCAGTACAAAGTGTGTCAGACTGCTAAAAGTGCTGTGCTTATTAAATCAAAATAACTGTAACAAGCAAAAATTAGTCGTATGAGGTCATCACCCCATCGAATCTATATTTCTCGCGCAAGGTTCGTTGCATTTGTTTAGAAGCTTTACACCAACAATGCTTTGATATAAGATTAAAAAGATTGAGTGAGTTCAGAAAAAAATAAAAAAAGACACCATCATCTCTCGGTGTCCCATATTTTCGATGACGCTGGATGCAGTCTAGCTTAAAATCTAAATTTATCTCATGTTACATTCATCGCAATTTCGCATACTCAGAACTGATAATAGCCTCGAGTTTGGTCCACTACCGTAGTCGCAAGTCGTTTATTCAATTAAAAATATCCTGAAAAGTAAGATTTTAATAAAAAAAAATTTTTATATTTCGTATTTAGTAAAATTATGAATTATTAATGATTTATTCCTTTAAATAATAAATCTTTTGGTAAATTTGTCCTTGTAAATTTACCTTACCCATACATTATTTGGAATTTGTGTGGTTATATTAGATGATTAGATAAACAAATATTATTGCGTTAGGCTGTCTTAAAAAAATCCGTTTTGCAGCCGCATGTCCAAATCCGTTTTGCAGCCGTCGAATTCAAATTTCGCAGCTTTCATTCGAAAAATTATCAAAAAAACTTTGTACAAAGAAAATAACAATGAATGAATGATTTGCTATGTTGGCAACTTTTCATTTTTTCGAGTCTTGAGTGTGAATCATGTTTTTTCAAACGTTTTGACCAAATCATTCGTATTTAAGATATTTTTATGATACCCATGTGCAAAATTGCATCGGTATAGCGTCGCATTTTTAATTCCATGCCAAATGCTTCCATTCGTCGTATATTACTTTGTAATGTCATCAATTTAAACGCACCCTCATCACAATATATTTAGAAGGAGCTCTTTTTCTTGGAAATTATTAGTAGAAGGTTTGCTTCTAAATTGTTTCTGCCTCGTTTGCCCATACTGCTTTCAGTAAATACTTCTTCAACATCGTCCTTTTTTTCCTTCGTCATCCTGCTGCAAGTTTACAATAATTTCTAAATCTATAAATTTCCTTCTTACCCGAGTTGCTGCATATGCTTCTGCTAAATATTCTAGAAAATTTACATCTTCAATAGCTTCGTCTTCATCAGATGATTGACTTCAATTAAGGTTTTATATGGCAGCAAGTTTTGTTTTTTAGCAACCGTCAAGTCCTTCTTCTGTGAAAGCTTCCCGACAATTCAATTATATACGTATATTCTTTACTCCATCATTGACCAAAGTTGTTTGTAAGCAAGTTTGATTTTCAAAGAATTCTAGCTCCATAAATATTAATTTGTTTTCCAAACGAAACATATGTATAACTAAACTATATATAGTTATATATACTATATATAACTAAAGTAACCAGCTTTCAGTCTCTGACATTTTATCGTTTTTTAATACAAATATTTACTTAGAAATATTTTAAATTTCAATTTATATGTCTGCAAATTTTTTGAACAAGTTAGCAATGCACAAACTATAAATATTTTTTTGCACCTGATTTCTTTTTTTCTATTCACAGAATATCAGTATATTATTTGTAATTGACCGTTATTAGTCAGGGACTTCCAACCATCAATATAGTCGCAACAAAGTCACTACACGATTTAATAGGAGTCGAACCTAATGAACACCCAAATCATCTATGATTACCTTATGCTACAAGAGTAAATTTTAACCTTTTCTGTACAAAAGTTGAACTCCATTCGTCTGGTGTTATGAAACCATAGCTGTGGTGGCTCTTCATTAGGTTCGACCCCCCTTAAAGTGTATAGCTTCCTCATATCATGAGTTACATTGTCCTGGAAAATAATATCCGGATTCGTATAAATACATTCATTTAATCAATTAACCCAGGGCCAAAAATCCATTGGAAATACTATGTCTCCAAACCTCTCTCGATGATAGTTAACAAAAATATTTTCCTTCAACTCATCTTTATCATTCAGTCAACTCAATTGGGAACTCTCCCAAAAAGTTGACTAAGAGTCATAAGAGTCCTAAGAGTCCCGCGCTCCATATAAAACAAATGAAAACTGTCTTACTTGATCAAAGTTGATGACTGAGATCAGAACTAAGAATTGATAAGTAGCGAAAAATGTTAATACGTATATATAATAAAAAATTGGTATCACACCAATTTAACCCTCCGAGAACACAGAGGGTCAAATTGACCCCAGTGACCTTTTTGGCCGATCGCAGCGCTTAGTCCTGCGGGAAAAGGGGGGTACTATAGGCCGCTTAGTGTATTTCTGTGTCTTGACTATCAGTTTACACCGTTCGCATACAGTCCCAAGTCGTCAGTCGTCGTTGAGAAGCCTTTGAAGCAGATTAAGGGGTCAAATAGACCCCATATGTACTCGACGTCAATTTTGATGTAAAAATTCAATTTTTTTTACTTAATAAATCGATAGATTAATTTAAAAAATCCAAAAAATAAGTTTGCAAGTGCTTTTATTTTTTATTTTTAGCAATATGACGTATAATCTGCGTTCTAATGTACGCAATAATTTGTTAGCTGAAAACAATGATAACAATTTTGGCGACAGTGATTCCTCCGAAGAAGGCCATCTCTCGGAGCAATCAGAATCTGATTATTCAGATGATTACACCTTTTTTGAAACCCTTTATATAGGGCTTTTTATTATTGTACTATGTCTTGAGAGTATCCATATTCATTTTTAGCTTAAAATATTAAAAACTGGCATAGTTATGATTTATTTTGAATGTGCAAATTTTAAAATTCTCACAATCGCCACGGTAAATATGCAAAACAAATACTTTTCTTTCAAGGGTCACTATAGGGTTAATTTTTTTATGATTCTGTCATACCTTGAGTGTATCCCCCTAAATTTTTAGCCAAAAATATTGAAAATTGACAAAGTTACGATTTTTTTGTAAAAAAGCTGATTTTCGATAAAGCTGTTTTTTCGCGGTATGTTAAGGACATTTAGACCACTTCTAATGCATGAGATCTACTAAAAGAGGCCTCAATCTACATTTACAATATTTTTCAAATGAAAATCTTTAGTGGCGGTGATTCTATAGACGTTCAAAAGTGGTTGGGGTCAAATTGACCCCCAATTGTTCTCGATGATCGAAAAAATAGGTGTGTTCACTCAATGCAGATGACTAGAGATAAAACAAAAAAGGATGCAGTGTAATCTCCAACAGAGGTCCCATTCGTGATTTTATTGATAGTAGAAATGATTTTGAAAATACGAATAGCAAATATTTTCATAGGAAATGTTATTAACTAACTATATATTTGCAGCACAGAAAATAACTTTTTCGTTCTACCTGTAATATTTGTCTTAGTATTCGTAATATTTTATCTATAAGATCAATAATATTTGCATGAGTTTGTTAATAGTCAAATCAGCAACCATTTAGCACTTAATTTAAAAATCAGCATCATTTTATCACCAGCACGTCCAACTCTCAGGAAAACCAATTGTTAAATTTTTAAAATAAACAAATTTAATCCATAACTCAAATCCACCATTAGAATAATGCATTGCAACGACACATTAAACATATCCCAATGACAAACTTTGACACAACGATACAGTAATTTGTAATGATTTCAATCCATTGTCACAACTTATTTTATGCATATATCAGTCATGCATATAAGTATATCGATTTGTCATGAATGTCACAATATCATACATTATTCTCTACGAGTCTGACTTCATTCGATGAACTAAATATTCATATACTCGCGTATCATTCAAATAGGCATGCCGCTGTCGAAGCTACTATTGCAGTTCGCCACTAATAGCAGCATCACAGAAACAATTCTCGTTTTGCATTTCAAATATATCTACATTATTTATGTGTGTTTAACATATGACTCACGAATGTCGAGACAATCGGTTGGCAATTTCTCCTCCATCTAACTTGCGAGTTCTAATAGATTTTTGTTGCCGTGACTGTCGTTACGATGTCGTCGCGTGGGTGGAGGTGAAATAATGTATGTCCATCGACGATTGTTTTGTAATTAACCCTTAAGTAGAAAGATTGATATTTTCCCTGGTAGAGGGGGCGAAAAGTATTGTTGCTGATGGTGTAAAATTGCTTGCTAAATAGACAATTGTTGTTTTGTTTATTGACACGAACTAGTAGGAGATCTGTTGTTGTGGACCGAAAATTCTGGGGACTGACGATGCATGTTGTTTTTCGGATATCCAATTGCATTTTCTCCCTATGAATTGCAATGCCAAATTTTTATTTTGAACTTTGTTTGACATCGTCAAATTTTGAATTTTGCAGTATGTAGTGCTAATTCCACTGACTTGGATTTGTTGCTTTTTCTATTTATTCCAAGAAAATTGTTAACCGATAAGGCCTTTTGAAGTAAAGATCAAATAACTACAAAATATCTCTATGGCATCATTAAGTCCCATATTCTATTTATATTACTATTTCAACTATCTCCTTCCGAACCTTAAAATTATCATTAAAATCACACTGAAATATTATCGTAAATGCAATAAAAAACTGCGCTATAAAATCCATGTATACCCCTCAACAAGAAACCTATTATTTTCCGCTTCAATAACTTCATCATAAATACTTTCTGATTAAAATGCTATCGCTACAATCGAACCCATAATTATCGATAATTTTAATGCATTGTTTATATTTGCACATTGAACTTAGTCTATAATTTCCATAATTAATCAGTCACGAAAAACTCGTTTCAAACTTAGCATAATTTAAATCGTATCTACGATTATAAATGTATCTATATTATTTTAAGGAAAATATTTCATAATTTAATAATCACAAAATTTACACTCAAAATATGTCAAACAATTAAAATTCCCCGATCTACTGTCACAATTTAAATCCCTCTCTAATCTTCGAACATATTTCATACAAATAATTCTTATGATTCCTCTCAATTTTCATTTCAAATATTCAACACATATCCCCCCATACTCTCTTTTCGACCGATGGCGGGACTCTTAAATCAGTTTTTGATAAACAACTTCTCATAAATCACTACAAATGCAAACCGAATCACAATGACGTGGCAATTTACTAAAATAATTTCACCAAAATGAAAATGTGTAGCTAAGCTAGTCGTACTTAAATACAATTACTTTCGTACATAATACATAATGATCCCCGAGAAGATACATTGTATCTAAAAGATTCAAATAGATTGGTGAACTAATTTTACGATTAAATTCAGTTTTCAACATTAATGTCTGTTGGCTCTGTTTGTAGCTGCACGCGATCTTACAACAAGACAAATTGTTCGTAATATTCTCAGGGGTGGGAAAATAAATAATATAAGTGTTGGGAGGAATGGTGGCAAATAATCAAGAATGATGCACCTACACACGATATTTTTATATTTATCTGATGAGGTAGTAAATCAAAGGAATGTTGAAATTGTAAGCAATGACTATTAGTGTGAAATTCAGATTGAATTGTTTTTGCGAGAATATTGTTTTTTGGAAAATTTATTTTTGAAGAGGAGAGGCTATAAACAACTGGAAGGAATATTGATATTTTTTTTGTATACACTATCTAGAAGTATTATTTTTGACAGTCTTCAATCGTTTATCCTTAATACCGTGTGTATGCTATTTTTAGCATTCTGAAAATCAATTATTGTCAATCATCGGTTTTAGATCCGAAATTCGGATTTTTTGGAAGAAATAATCATTTTTGAGGTTTTTTTGGGGGCGCAAAAAAAACTGTTAATAGTCTAAACGACTACCTTGGGAGTTCTGACCACTTTCCAGATCTTTCCAACTTTTTGTGTTTTTTTTCTCCCAAAAGACACATTTGCGTGTGCGTGTGCATCGGGATCAGTTAAAAAATCTGCATCTTCAGGCCCTATAGCCAGGAGGAATCCTAATCCACCGTAGAGTCTGGGAATCAACATTAGTTTAGTATCGTCTCCTAGGATTTCTAGCTCGCAATTAAGATGGGACATAATCCTTAGTGCTGCTTAAATCTCCAGACCTCCATTGACCTGAGCTAGAGGGTCAAATATTTCCGGCCGATCATCGACTCAAAACTATTGTAGAGCGACAATTTGGTAGAAAGAGCGTGGAAGGCTTTCGGTGCACTTTGCTACTGCAATAGAGCTATAAGGATAAGGATCGACTTGAGGTTTGTGGCCTCATACTGTCAAATGGCTTTATATCGAATGGGGTGGCATTCTAATGGGGGAGCCCTCTTAAGATTGCCTACCATCGCTTGCGTAAGAAGGTGCGAAAACAATAAAGTCGACAGTGGTTTTTGTGGGGTCAATCATTTTACTTCTGCGTAATCGAATATTCGGAGTCTATATGGGTTTTCCACAGATAGCAAAGCAGGTTTTAATTCTTTTGCTGGTCATTGTACAGTGCTCATGATTTTCGCTGAATGCTGTGCACCTCTTAGGGAGATGTCGAGACATTTGGCAATACCATTGATTTGAGTACCTGTACATAGGGGCTTTCAGGACAACTGTGAGGCCGAAGAACTGACGAGGCTTGGTACCTTGCTACCGGAGATGCCCATACTCCATCAGAATACCGATTTCATGGGTCAAATCAACCTTCCGACACTAGGAAGACCTGTGCTTAGGAATCATCAAGTGCGATCTCATTGCAGTTCGGAGCATCCATGAACCTCATGCTGGATGTAGATGTTGGTTTTGATCCATAGTGCTTTGCGTTGTGTTGTGGTAGTTCGCACAGGCGATTGATTCATAGGACTAGGACGGCTCGCGCAACGGCTGGGCGCTGGGTTCAACGATTCAACGACTCCAAAAGGAATCTGTCGTCTATCTCATGTGCCCGTGTCTGGTTTTAGTAAGGAGAAGATTGGTACCGATCGGTGCACCCTTTCTCTCAAGCCTTGTTGTCATATCCTCAGTTAACCTAAAGGGTATTGTGCAGATTATCAAAGAAACCAGATGATTTACTGATTATAGTGAATAATGGACTAAAACTGGTGTTTTAAGTAGCCGCTTAGTCGATTTACACTCGGGATTACTCCATCTTTTCTAGAGTTTTTTTTTTAATTTTTTGGCTCTTTGGGCTTAGTTATCAGGTCAGTGCAATGACAAATGACATTTGTAGGTTTTCTAAACACCAGATTAAGGCTAATTGCATCCTTTAGAAACGACATCACCTGGTCAGATCACAACAAATTTTGTCATACCCGATGAATAAATGAGTGTCTTGTTACACATTGTTATTATACCGAAATCAGCAACTCATAATAGATCATACCTTTCTTCACCAAATACAGATAACAATCTTGGTGCAATGCATATCTTGCTTGCTTCGTATGGCTTCATCCAAGGTTTCGAGCGCTTAAAATTCTCGTATTGTATACAGCGGGTGATCAACGAATTATGATCACTTTGAAAATTTCACAATTTTGATTTTATTTATTTCGGAAACTTACAAAAATGAATAAAAAATTTGTTTATCTTAAATTGAAACTAATGAATGTATCCTTATTCTTCACCAAATTTAGTGAAAGGGACATTCTATTCAGAAACTCTTTAACTCTATTTGCTATATTTTTATCATTATATATTTTTTTTTATCATTTTCTATGGGATTCATATCCGGTGAATTGCCTGACCAACGTAAAGCCATGATTTCCTACTCATCAAAGATACTTCTTATGGATGATGCCGCTGTATGGCAAGGTACTCCGTCTTGCATGGACGTGTATTCCGATCTTCCGAGTGATAAGGAGTTCATAAATGGTATAAGTTCATCCCGTGAAATGGTTTTAGATTCCCTTCTACGAAACGCAATGGTTCTGGTCCCTTGGATGTTATACAACCCCATATTGTCACTGAGGGGGAATGTTTCCCCCTTGTTACCACGTGTGCTTGATAATATTTTTCTTGTGGTCGTCTTCCAACAAAAAACGACACTCGTCTCTCAAGGTAACCTCCCCCTTAGAAGAAATCGGCTTGGGACGAATTCTACGGTCGAATTCATCCCAGAGGTTTTCCATGGGATTACAATCTGGTGACTGGAGAGGAGGATGAACCAATTTTGGGCAATTATATAGCTGTCATTCTAGAACATTGCGAGCCTTATGTTTGGAGTCATTGTCTTCGTAATATTTAAATGTATCTAAAATGCCCATATTCGCGGCACTTTTTCGCAAATTGTCTTTCAGGAGTTGTAAGTATCGACGGGAATCCATTATACTATCAATAAATACTAATTCGCCAACATCGCGAGAAGATATGCATCCTCAAACCATTAAACTGCCGCCCCCGTGCTTCACTGTAGGCCTGAGGTTCTTCGGACTCAATTCGTCGTTGGGCTTGCGCCACACCATAACACGTCCATCCGAGCCAAAGACATTGAATTTGCTTTCATCGGCAAAAATAACGTCATCCCACTAATCAACATTCTTCAAAACATATTCCTTAGCGAAATTTTATCGTTTTTTTCTATTCACTTCGCTGATTAATGGTTTTTTTGCGTGCAACACGACCAATATATTGAGCATTTCTCAAAACTCGGCGCACTGTTTCGCATCCCACTTTTTTTTAAAGTCGGAGAAAACTTCATTTACAATTTTTTGAGCACTCAATTTAGGGTTTTTCTTGGATTTCCGGACGATAGCGCGTTCTTCAAGCGTCGTTAGAACCTTTGGACGGCCAGGACTATGCTTCAAGTTTATTCTGCCTTCCTCTTTATATCTACAGAGAATATTGTAAACAGTTCTACGTTTAATATTGAGGACAAAACATATTTCTGGCATAGTTTTACCTTCCTCATGATTAAAAACCACCAACTGGATCTTGTCTGGGGACTTGTATTTCCCCATTTTGCATTAATGCAAGCACAAACTTTTTTGAAGCTACCAAAAACCCGTGGTTTCAAGAAAATATTAGATATGATGCGCCCGGATTTATGACGACTTCATCTCTGAAGGCAGTATTAGATAAACAAGTCACTCACACGCGTTTATATTGCATAAACATGCACGCGTTTGCCCAAGTTTCATCGATGTGCGAATCTTTTTGGAACGTCTGATTTTTAAGTTTTTTTTTGTTTTATGCTTCCTATTCCTTCTCGTTTTGCGATACATTTTCTATTTTGTTTGTGTTAAATGATCGCGTAAATGTCTTGTACCATAAACAGTTTTTAGTTTTCGTTTCGTGTCATTGATAAAAGCATTATTTGAGAAAGAAGGGAAATTTCAAGCTTGTGCGGATCTTTTTGGGAGTCACTGTACCTAGACAAGCATTGCAGTTTTGTCCTATGTATTTGAAACCAAAAAAGAGAAGAATTCAGGGTTTCGCAACGAAAGTTTAATAAATTATCAAGCAAATTTATCACTTTAATCTATAATTTAGTCTGGTCGAGCAATAACTGCCCACGTGTTTGCTAAATTAAACTTTGTTTAATCTTACCATAAACTTTCGCCTTTTACTCTTCACATCTACTATACAGTATTTTCGGAGCAAGTGCGTATCGCCACATACGCACACATACATAAACTTCATTGACTTCCATATAGCCAACAGCTACAATGTGGTACGATTTCGTTTCACATTCAACAACCAAAAATAGAACATTTAATGTAAACAGCACCTCGGAAAATCGCTTGAAGTCGACATGAACGAAAGAAAATGTGAAAGCTTAAAAATAAGAATTTCAAGAAAACCAACTAACATAAGGTATAACACATACTAACGCATGAATGTGTAGGGATAAAAGTACACAATCGCATTTAATATCCACATCTGCGTACGTAAATGAGAATTGCTATTGCTGAGTATAGTAGGTTTTTCGAAAATCTTTCAAAATTCTGGAAATCTCTAAGTACACGTAAGTGAGGAAATAGAAAACTATTTTCGTGGAAGCAAACAGATGTAAGAAGGTAGAAATCGGAAATTGTATAGAATTATAGGTAGACAGTGATAGGGCTATGCCATATGTAATTTTTTCCAAAATTATACTTTTATACTTCTCACTCAGGACTTCTCTGTCAATTTCAAACATTTGAGATTTTATAGTTTTTTAGCATAAATGACAACCATACTTAAATACGTACTCCTTGCTACTCTTGTAACTTACACCCAAAAAACATAAAATTTTCGAAAATCATCGAAAAACTCGTTTGCTCTCGAAACATTACTGTTAATTCTCTCACCAACATATGTAAATTAATTTTCACTTGAAAAGGTTCGAGTTTCTGAGAAAAGTGAAATGAAAATCCCCACTGATGGTGCCCCTTTCGTTTGAAAATGAATCGTATACTATATTTCTGGGATTTGCACTCGGGATAAGGATTATGAAAATGAATTTCTAAATGAAAATTTTCATATTTCTTGGCACCCACAACATTTTTTTTTTGGCAACGGAAATACTAAATTTCCACCGAATGCATTTATCTTTGGCGCGTAGCAACATACTCGACGTTTATTTTGTTGTTGTTTGCAAAGTGTTCATTTGATGTGCGGCAGGATGGATGTAGTTTTCCGATGATGCATTTAATTAGTCATTCAAGAGTGTAAATGTATGTTATTTTGACAAATTAATAAGGTCAAAATTTGTGTCGAATTTCGATAAGGGGGGAAGGGAGGAGTGGTCTTAATAAAAATGATAGGATAATTTGGATGTGATACAATAATTGACCAATAAGTTAAATATAAAACAAATATAGTGAGACCTGTATATTTTACTATTTTTTATCTGTATTATTTTGTTAATCCTGAGTAGCAGGATGGGTAAAGTATCGACTTCTAGCGAGTGTGATCCATGGTTCAAATCTAGTCATTATCACAAAACAGGCTTCGAGTTAAGATAACTCTCAATAAGTACCTGAGTTAAGGGCTTGGTGGCAAAGTAAGTCACTTCACACTTGTCTACATTGATTTTAAATGAAGCCTTATCAATTTCATGTCAGGTCGGCTTAGTACGTGTAGCTCAACTTAGTGACCAGCGTTACTCCCAACTATCTTACTACTTACTGGTTACTTACTCTGCGGAACCCAATATCATCGGAATGACAGTCGGTACTCACCGCTTCGTCAGCATGAAGCCATGGCTGATCGTCAACCTTTCCACTCTCCTCATGACTTGGTAAAGTCTAAATTGGCCGAAATCGACAGTTCTTGAAGTGATTACCGCTACCAAACGATGTTCAAAAGGTCAGTTCCGAGGATTGACCACAGTGCTGCCCCTGAGGTGCTAAGCCTTGTCTGAACTTCTTCGTCGGAGTGGAACAGCAGCCATTGGTCTCTAAGATAGTCGCGCATAATGACTAAAATGTTGTCAGAAATTGCGGAAGCTAGGCTCCACCTTGTCAAATCGAAGGCATATGCTACATCTAGCGTCACTAGCAAAATTTTCGGTCTGGTACTGCGGTGTTCCTACTCTACTCTTTCTATTGCCGCTATTACCACTGAGATGGTATCAACAGTTAAAGCTCTTTTAGAAGGCCCTGCTGTCTGTCATAAAATTACCTGCTGATATATTTACTGGCAGCAGCCGTAGCTTCAGCGAGCCCCCGAGGAGCTTCCCCCTTTTGCTCAGCAAACAGAATGGAAGGATGACCCAGGTCTCCTTTCCACTTATGAATGAGCGCCAGACAACAGGAATTATATAACTCCAGTGATAGCCGCGATGGACTCTTCACTACAACTTTAAGTGCTTCGACCAGCACTCTATCAGTGCCTAAGACCTTCCTATTACTCATTCCAGACACTGCGTCGATCAGCAAAACCTCCGTCAAGAGAGAAACGTCCCCCCAAAGGAAAATCATCATTGGTCCGTGGGCTGCTACGTCCTCATACTGCCGAATCTGCCAGTAGTCAATTTTTACTCTTTACCCCACGCGGGTCCTGGTTGAACTCCTCTCAAAGAGCCTTCCATTTAGTCGTGCAGGAGCTAAAGCGATGCATCGTTCCACCAGTAAGTATTTTTCATGCTTTTTGCATGCTCTGCGAATCCACTTCTTGGTCCTAATGGCATTAACCTCAACTACATCATGGGTCACTGGGGTCCTAATCGGTGTCGGACTCACATTTAGTGACTCCATCATCTCACTTCTTTTTAGTCTGGCTGCGTTTTATCCAAGCGTGTTTCAGAATGGGAGGTGTTTTCTGTATTTGCTCTCAATGATATAGAAGGTGATGTAGTTATGGTTCCTAAGTCCTGCACCATTCTCAAATCACTCACGGGGACCACCAGTTTTTTCGATGCCATTCACACATTTAAGTCTCCTCTACTATGACATATCCGTCTATGTTGCGTACATAGTTCTTCAATGAACAGAGCTTATAATTCCTGCATTAGGTGAGACGTAACATTTTTTTAAACAATTATTATAACCAAATTAAAACAATTATAAAACTATAAAACCGGAAGTCCACTTCTAATATTTAACCACGCTATTAAAACGCAAACCAAAACAATTATCTATTCCAATTTGAGTTAATTATTAAGCTTCCACACTTTTAATCGTCCTTGAGACATCATTCTGAACCTGTGTTATGTTTATTTTAAAATTTATCGTCGAAACCTTACTCAATTACCTCACAACATTTCATCAAATTATCATACTTGGCACTATAAATCCGATTTGTGATTATACAAAGAGAGAATTTAAAAAAAAATCGAATAAAATATGAAAAACGGTAATATGATATCATATACTTTTTTGTATCTTGTTGTCTCGTGGTCTAGTCATTGTGTGAGCACGAATGCATTTTTTTCAGTAATCATTCGATTTAGTAAAATTAACCTCAAGATCAGATGTGGTTAGATCACAACAACAATTATCATTGCAACCTCAAAAATATCTGTTTGGCACGTATGTATGTACAGTTCTTGTTTTTTTTTGTTACTACGTACAATCCTAGCCTCTAAGACATGTTTTTTTTCCTGTGCTTTTTTCCCGCGCTCTACTGAAGATAATTGTTAATTCATGATATGAATAGATCATGATTTATTTAGTGACCATTTATGGCTATTTTATTGTTTCGATTTTTTTTAGCCGTTTGTTTGCATTTTGTAGCCTGCGGTAACAATTGACCTCTCACGAACATTGTTAAATATATGGTGTGTTTTTAGATAATTTGAGTGGTGATCAGAAAATGAATAGTTTGTTACGAAATAATGTTTTGATGGTATGAATGGAATGATTTAATGCAAACGATTGGCTGTATGCAAGAGAAAAATAGTCAGAATGCAATCTGATAGATAAATGAATGGTTGTCGTAGGAGTGTAGTGAGTAACCAATGATTTTCAAATTGAAAAAAAGTGCATATTGAAGTTTTGTTCTACTCTACTACTAAACTGTGAATAATCGACAATTTTGGAATAATTTAAACTGATAAACGATTTCCTTATCAAATTACCATCAAATCAAACAATTTAAAAATCAATTTTTCAATTCGACTCGGTATATCCGAATTGTTCAATAAATCATTTATACTTATTAACATCAATTCGGGATCAAGCACTGACATTCTATTCATATTGAATTAAATCAAAGCACGGCCTACATATTTGATTAAGATAAACATGAGTGATAAATTTCCCTAGAGCTCGTGCTCCCCTTAACAACTTATCGTTAGTTTTCGATATTGACTTCGTTGGGCATCTATACAGCCATCGGGTTGTAAAATGTAAAGTACAAATACAAATATTTATCGAACTAATTCTCAACAAGCTTTTCGAACTTCCCTGCCCGACGACAGTGATTACGATCAGTGTCGAACGTAAAGAAAGAAAAAACCATAATTTGATAATAATCGTTTACAAATTGAATTCCATTGTTGACATTGCGATAGCGTGTCGATAAGAATATTGGGGAGTCGCGATCGGTAGTACTTGCTCGTAAACATGAACAATCTTACGGAAACACATGCTTCGTTGAGATAGTACGTAGGCAATAGGTAGTGTATCTGAGTGTTATATTTACAGAAATTGAGAAACCAATAAGTAGTTTTATAGCTTCCAACTGGCGTTCAGAAGTGGGTTGGTCTATTTTGATTGCTCTAATCAGTGTACGTACCTAGCTAACCTACACATGTAAGCACTATGTGTTTCACTTTATTTTCGGTATGAAATTTGTTTCTTATCGTTTCTATGTTCAACAGCGTTACTCGACACTGTGATGTTTACTTTTCTTATTTCATATGAGTCTGGTTATAGATGTGAAGTTGGAATTTTTTTAGAGCATCGAAATAAGATGAGAAAATTGTTTCGAGCAAATGCAGTTACATACATTTTATTTGCTTTGATGTTTTTTTTCTGGAAATGTGAAAGTCATGTAGTACGACAATAATTTGTAAGCATTGGACTTCTGATAAGTATTCAAGCAGATTGGTAGCAAAATGACTAGAAAAATGTTTAAATTTGATAGTAAAATTTCAAGCATCTGCTCATATGAACTAGAAGACAATAATTCACACATTGTTTTGAATTGGAAAATTTGATAAACTTTTGATAAAATAGATTAAAAACCAAAACTAGTAGTATAAATCTTAAGATCGCTACACAAACGAACGAAAGGAAAAGTAAGAGGCCTCGCTAACGAGTGGACCATAAAATTCCATAAAATTCCATAAAATTTATTATATCAGAAACATAAATCCATAAAATTTATTATAAAGATCCATAAAATCTATTTTATCAGAAATATAATGCAGCGATCAATATAAGGTATACGTAAGCTTAGTAGCTTAGTTTCGACAACAAAGGTACATTATCAACTCGTAGTCAAGATTATCTTTAGTCCATAAGATCAGAAATCTTCTTGGATTTCCAAAAAAAAAAAAACTTCTACCTTATAAATTGAAAAAAAAAAGCTTTGGTTCGACTCGAGAGAATATCCGTTTTTCCTCAGAAGGGTACTAATATAAAATAAAAAACTACTGCCTAATACATTTTTCTAGTCGACGACTCCAACAAAAATCTCATTCGCCTTTCATGTCTGACATGTAAAAAAGCTCACGTTTCTGTTTGAAGTAGGCTACAACGGTCTAGTAAGAGAAAAGTTAGCCTTAGCCTATGTCATTCCGCAAATATAATACACAAAAAATCGTCTTATTCCCCTGTCCTAAAACATAACTATATAAAAATTAAAGACGTATTTAAGCACAATACCGGTATTAGATTACCTTTACTAACAAAAAAAATTACTGAAGATAAAAAAAACCTAATAAGATATAAAAAAAAATTGCACCAAAAATAAGTGGAAAATTTAGGAATAATTAAAAGGGGGTTTCCGGTGCTATATTTTTTGATAGTACTTTCATATGAATATTTTCATATAATATTGTGGCTAAATCTAATTCTAATCTATATACAACGTCTGGGGACTAGCTTTGTTTAAGTTAATGTGAAAATAATGAAACAACCGAGACGAGATTAAATAACACTAAGATATACAATATCAACAGTCCTATAGGACCTAAATTTTGAGCAAAGCCAAAATCATAAGTCAATAAAATAATATAATAAATAATAAAAAAGTAAAATATTAATAAATCCATAGTTTAAAAATGTTGGGGAAAAAAATTTCAGGATGGAAATATAATTAAAACTTGGAAGACTAAAAAATATATCAAAACACAATGCAATTATGCTTGCAGATGGATGGGGGCTGGAAGAAATCAACAAAAAAAATCCAAGAAGCGGAAAGAAAACAAACATATCTCTGCTGCAATCATTTCACCGTCTGGTCGTGCTCAATTTGGAATTTATTTAGATTTTAAAATCATTATTTTTACTTTTATATTTTTAAAACTGTCTGGCACCTCTCCATAGTCAACTGAACTGAGCCAGAATCCCTATATAATTCGCTAGTTTTTCAGAAAAAAATCCCTTTACTCTATTTTTCGACACATAGTTTTCGAATTGTATTATTATTTCGTAACTTGCACTTTTCACCTTTTTTATGAGTCCAAACCGTAAAATTTTAATAACGCCATCTTTACTTCTTTGCTTCGTGAAAATTACATTTAAAAAATTACTGCAAGATAGAATGTGGAAGATATTAGTCGTCACCAAGTTAAAATACTAAGTTTAGCTACAGGCACTAAGCCGACCTCAACGTTTTGACAAGTGAGTGTGTTGAAGTTGATAAAGACTTCATTCAAAATCAACGTAGACAAGTGTGAAGTGACTTACTTTACCACCAGGTGCTTAACACAGGTACCTACTGAGAACTATCTAAACTCGAAGCCTGGTGTGTGATCATGGCTGGAACCATGAAAAGAGCAATCTGGTTAAAAAATTAAAATTATATAAATAATAAATTATATAAATAATAAATATAAAAGTGATAATATTTTATTTATATTAATTTATGAAACCTTAACTTCTTTTGTTTTTATTATGTGTTTTTAATTTTTCTCTTCCCTTATATTAATTTTTAAGTTTTTTTACTCTTATTATTTTCAATTATTTTCCTGATTATTTGTTTTACATTCTCATTATTTATTTGATTTCCTCATTATTATTTATTTTATTTTCTCCTTATTTATTTTATTTTCTCCTTATTTATTTTATTTTCTAATTTATTTTATTTTATTTTCTACAATATTTTATTTTATTTTCTAATTTATTTTATTTTATTCTTTCCTTGTTTATTTTATTTTCTAATTATTTATTTTATTTTCTAATTATTTATTTTATTTTCTAATTATTTATTTTATTTTCTAATTATTTTATTTTCTAATTATTTACTGTGTTTCCTCATTATTTATTGTATTTCCACATTATTCTTGTATATCATTATTTTTTATATCCTCAGTATTTGTTATTTCCCTCCTATTTTTTTATTCCCTCGTTTTTATTTTAATTTCTTTGCATTTTTAATCTCCTTATTTTATTATTTTATTTGTTAATTATTTTTTTACTTCCTTATTATATTTTATTATTTTCTTAGTACGAGGAATGATCAGAAACTAAGGTTACAAGAGTTTCTCGAGTTTCTTCTGTTATAGAGAAATTAGTAGTGCGGAGTAATTCTATTACATCCGATCGGCAATTGTATTTCAGCCACCCACGACCTATAGACCTAGTTGTAGGTTAGCACAAATTGCGACTCGTTTGGAAAAGTGGTCTCGTGAAAAAATCCGTTCACTTATTCGATTTCTGTAGGCGAAACATCTAACCGCATCTAAATTTCGCCGGCAGCTATTAAAGGTTTCCGGAGGGACTGTAATGTTTCGTTTGCGGCCGATAGAAAAAAGGTCGGCAACGAAGATCGCAGTGTCCGACTCAGTACGGTATGAATAGATTTAAACGTAGATCGCGTGGAAGAGCTGATTCAGGACAAGAGGATGATCACGTTACAAGATTTTACGTTAGAATTAGCAATGCCGGTTGCAAGCATTCTTCACATTCTTCACAATATTCTGCAGGTGCGGAGAGTTTGTTCTCGATGGGTACCAGGAAATCTGTCCAACCAACACACGAAGAATCGTAATGGGGCAAGTCTGCAACTTTACTAATGGCTCTCCACGAAAGGGAAAAGTACTCTTTGTCGCATTGTCACGGGTGACAAAACAACAGAGTCGACACATCTCCTCTCCAAAGACAAAGAAGTTTAAGATGACGCCATCTGCCCGGAAGGTGATGGCTACAGTGTTTTGGCACAGCGCGGGTGTCATACTTGTGGAGTTTATGCAAAGAGGGAACATAGTGAGCGCTGGCCGCTGCTGCGAGACCTGGACACGATTGCGCGAAAGAATCAGGAAGAAACGGCCAAGACTTCTCACCGAGGATGTCATTTTCCTTCACGACAACACGTAACCTCATAAAGCCCAGAAGACTACTAAGCTATTGAAGCAGTTTCGGTGGGACATTATCGACGATCCTTCCCACAGGGCGGACCGCGCTCCAAGCGTTTTTGACCTCTTTCCTCAATTGGAGAAACACCTGGAGCCTGACGATTCGTTTCAGACAAAACTTCACAATAACGTGGCTGAACACGCAAAAATGAGCCACAAATGCTTCAATTTCTGAAACTTTTACCCTTAAAATCTTTCTACCCCTATAACTTCCAACACGGTCATCGGATGAAATCGAAGTTTGAAGATTGATTCCAACGTAAAACAGATTTGGTATAATTTTGTTTGTGGGCTCCCAGGGCTACCAGTACCGAGCATTTTTGTACCAACAAGCTCTACAATTAATTTACTCTGTTGAATTTATGAAGTGAAATATACTATTTTCCCGTCAAATTCATAGACTTTCGGTACGAATTCATAATATATTCGAGTCTTATTCATATTTTATCGAATCGAAATTTAAAATCAAGTTAAAAATTAATATGAAATTAAAAATTAAAATCGAATCAACAATTTACGAATCAAATTCGTAAATGTTTAACCAATTCATAAGTTTTTGAGTCAAATTTATAATTTTTTTAAGCCAAATTCATGATTTTTTCGAATCAAATTCATAATTTTCCCCAATCAAGTTCATACATTTTTCGAAGCGAATTCACAATTTTTCCACGTCAAGATCAGAATTTGTGAATTTGATCCGCAAAATATGAACTTACCTTAAGAATGTATAAAATTAGCTTGCGAAAATTATGAATTTGACCTGCACAAATTGTGAATTTCTCAAAACAATTATGGTTTTTTCAAAACTATTATGAATTTGACTCGAAAACTTATGAATTTATATTGAAAATTTACGAATTTGACTTGAAAAAATATGAATTAGACTCGAAAATATTAGGAATTTGTACCAAAACTTGAAAGATGATATGCATGTTTCTAATCACGAAGTGCATTGATTGCTTGTATTCCAGAATATCCTTGTAACTTGAAATGGATCATGTAGGTCTATTTTTGACGAAAATACATTCCAAACGTCTAATGTTGTTCTCGATTGAGAGCTCAACTAATTTGGGTGGAGCTTCTATCACTGAAGCTAACATTCTACTACAGCCCTTGCTTCCATCAAACCCTTAAATCAAAAATAAATAAAACAAAATCGAATGTACTTTAAAAAGTTAAAGCAAATGAAGTTGTCCGTCATTCTACATAACAAAATAAACACTATGTCCTTCAAATCTCAGATCATTTCATAGCACTCTACTTAATTATCTATTTCCTCTCTCATTAGTGCCACACCTGTCTAATCAATTGTATGCCTCTCAAACCTCACATAAATCATCTCTCCGAGGCAAATATAATCGTCCGAGGTAATGATAACTATTTAGCATACATGTACAAAGAATTCGAACAACAACAAAAAAAACAAAACATATGTATATGTCATAAGAGCCATTATAGATTTGACCATGACCACCTTCAGTGTACGAGTCTGAAAAGAAACAACAATGCAACAAAATTCACTTTTCTAGGAGACATGATTTCAAATTAAAATAATTGTATAGTGATGTTGTCTTTTATTTGAGTTGTACTCAAGAAACTCAAAGTAAGTGATCATTCTGAAGATTGAAATGTGTACCGCAAGACAATTACTATTGTGGGACAAAAATAAGATCATTTTTAAGAGCAGGTATATGAGTATTTTGAAATGACTAATGCGTCTCCAATTAGAGCGTGATATTTTTAAACAATATATATTTAAATTTTTTTTTAGACCTAAATGAAATTTGTTAGTGGACTGTTGTATTAAAAGAGGTATTTCAAAGAAAATGACTTATGGTCAAAACCATAGATAATTATGTTGTTCCAATTCGAAATATTTATCCTTCGAATTGCACAAAAAATTCACTTTCAGTAATTATTCCTGCTGATGTCTAACTAATGGCACTTTGAAAAACAGCAAAAAAACAATTGAAACCCAATGATCTAATTCAACAGTGAATAGACAACAACAACTACATCGTTCTCATATTCATTCATGCAAATATCCTCCCTGTTTGCTCGATGCGCAACCGATCCAATCCAATTTTGTCACAAGCCTATTGTGTTCGAGCGCACAATCTTCGATTACACGATTCATCGAGTCCGTGTATTCAAGAAATCTGTCGGTTTAATAGATATAATTTGTGCTATATATATGTACATAAGTATATAATTGCATAGATATCGGTGTAGGATGTATGATCGCCAGAGCAAAACGAATCCACTCGATTAGAAACTTCATAATGTATTCAATCCATTATGACGGCTGCAGCTAACGAGTTTTGATCTCTTCGACTAGCCTAGATATAGGTGAATAGATATGACTATTTCCATTCTACTGAACACTCCGAGGAACTGGATAGTGAATGACAAAGAAAAGTGGTCGACTAGACTTGATTCCAGTTTCATTTACGTTGTGGATTGAAAAAAATGGGCTCCAGACATGGTAACTGTGATGATGAGTGTATAGATATATAGTTAGTGTTTCCGGTGGCAAATCAGAAATGTCATATTGATCTCAGCTGATATGATTGTAATAGAAAATAAATTTTCAGATTGAACAAATTAAGTCAAGCATCACGAAAAAGATATTTTCATGTAAATAAAATTACATCTGAGCCCTTATAATATACGCTGATTCCTTCGTATGACCCACTTGAAAATAGAATAAATTCTCAATAGCATCATGCTTCACACAACTTATCTTGATCAAGAGCTTCTATAATGCCACTAAGCTATATCAGATGGGCGTGCCAGATAATCGAACGAATCAGTGAAAATTTATGTCTATAATTAAATTTAATTTCAAACGTAATTACATGGCTCCTTGTCTTCACCAGACTTCTTCGATCGTCTATTTCATTCGATGATCAACAATAGCTTGCATATAGAAGCAATCCCAAACAAACTACACATCTCCTTTGAAATTGCATTTCTTTTTGGTTGTCTGTCTCCATCGAGACCCGCCTCATTCACAACCTCCACAAGAAATTAATAATAAAAAAAAACACACATCTCCTGCTGATCTTGGCATTATGAACTTTCTCAGCATTAGTAGCATCAAGTGTGTAAACGTCTCTCATCAGTTCGATGACAAATCGTATCATTAACTATCATATGAACGTATATCGCGCGCAAAATAATTATTTGTTTGTAAGGCTTTTTGCGTGTTACTGCTGCTGGAGAAGCGAATCAAAGGTGTTAAATAGATTGTAAATCAGTTGAAAGAATTCACTGATGTTTCCACACATGATATGATGACAAGCGAGCGACCGAGCTGGAACGCTTGCTGTGATGTTTGCGTACCTGTTATTAACCTAGAGTACCTAGTTAGTTTTATACAAATGTATTACTGATATTTTATGAATGCCTGTTACTGTTGTTGTGCAGATGACATGGATAGGCTATAAATTTGAAATTGAATAAATGTTTAATATGATGCTGTTGACAGAATTATTGAACTTATGTTTTAATATGTGGTATTTGAAGAAGTTCATTACTGTTCATGTCAACTGCTTCCCTTTACGTTTTTGTGGGAGTTTTTTTGTTGATTTTCCTTTCAAATATTCTTCTAGGTGTTAGAATGTCGTCCATTCATTCCAAGTCGTATTGTGAGTTAGTTTTTGAAGTCCCCATTCAGCCCAATATTTATAAATACTGCACCTGGCTGTTGGACTCATTTTTCAGTTCTAAAGATTCAAAAAAGCATATATACTTCATCACAAACTTGTTTAAAAAAAAATGTTGTTCTACCAAAAAATCCGCATTTAGAAGTCTCAAATATTCTGTGCTTGCTTTTGTGAAGGTCTGCAATTTTTAGGCAAATTATTTGCTCTACATGAAGAGTAAGCATGAAGTATAAAAGCTCCCTAGCCTAATCTGTTTCTCAGATATAAAGATTAAGCAGGACATTGCAACGCTCCTTTTCTTACTCTTTATTATTTATTTTTAAGACAGGCATATAATCAGCCACTTTAGTTCCACTTCAGATTTGATACATCTTAGAAAAATCAGTTGACAAACTAATAGTTCGTCCATGTCCGGATTTGAACCGGGGACCACTATCAACGACTCAATTACATGATGGAAAGTAGAAATTGGTCAGCCAATCTCATACAGCTACGTATGCTTATTGTCACTAATAGCTTTATATCGACATGGTTTATTAGTAACAACCAGACGAAAAAGCGACCATTCTTTCAAAATATTTTGGCCAATTGTATGTCATATTTGTATGTTGTTTTAAAATTTTCTCGATTATTTTACAGGACGGTGTAAAGAGTCTTTTTTAACTTAATTCTATTTATTATTCATTTATTATTTAGTATCTCCCATTACTACCTCCTATGGGACAGTATCAAAATGGGGCCTTCTAAATTTTGATCTATCCTATTAAAAATAAAAATAATCTACTTTCAAATAAGGTTTCCTTTGATTTCTAAAACATAAGTACTATCGAATATTTGGCTTGTCAATTCTAGAGAACTGTGCTTTCGCAAAAAATATAAAACATTTATCCAAAGACCTTTGAATTACTTGAAATTAAATTATTATGTTTTGACTACTTTTACAGTTTTGTTTTTTTTTGCGTCTCGCTCAATATATGACCATCATATATACCAGTGAATCAATGCTTCTTCCCAGCAGTGTCACTTTTATTCTTTATTAGAATATTTATGTAGACAATTCATATGTTGCATCCCACTTATCACAAGAACAAAATATTCCATGCGAAGCAAATCAAAATTTTCCAACTAAAATACATCCTCCCCTCTCTAATATAGAGATTGGTGGTAGTGCCGACACCATTTTCATAATCAAAGTTTTCGCAGGTGTCAAATGTTTAGCCTCAAGCCTCACTTTTCGCCTGATTTGATTCAGGGCTCAGAGCTAAGCTAATTTAAAGCTCGGTCCCCTGTTCGCACCTAGATTTGAACCGTGGACTCCATACCCTAAAAGTCAGCATTCTGTCCATTAAGTTACACGATCTTATTACAGGAACAATTTCACTACCGGATAGCTATATTCCTGCTTCTATTGACATCTTCAATACCCGCCAAACAAATGTTTTTGAAATTTTGAAGAACTTTATAGAATATAGAAGAATAGAAGAATATTATGACGGTTGGAAAATTTTATTTCATGCCTGCCTGATCATTGTAGGGAAAATCACGTTCCTGCGACTACTACTAAGGTCAAAGTATTCTACCGGCATCATACTAAAATCTGTACACAAAATTAAATTCCCACAATGACCCAATATTCATTCTTCGAATTCCTAGCACCTACAAGCCAAGTGAATTCTTTGATAACAGCTTGGAATTTCAGATCGACAGATAAAAAGTATTATTTTGTGCTAAGAAATGCCAGGTATTGTTTATTCTTTTCAACTTATTTTAGATTTCTTCTAGCCATAAAATATGCATTTTTGTCAAATAGAACAAGTAAAGAGTCCCACTAAAACCCTTTTCGGATCTGAAGGATGAAATCGGTAACGACTAAATTCAAAATCAATATATACTAGTGATAAGTTCCACCACACACTTTAACTAACCCTAATTTGATTCAGTTATCTAGTTAGAAAGCTCGATTAACTCAGTGTTGCGTATGTGTTCATGACGGGACTCGAACCAGGGACCAAACATGTTTGCAGTCAATTAGTGGTTTCCAAAACAGCAGAGATCTATTTTTTCTATTTTAATTAGCGCTATTTTGGTTATCTTCGCTACTTCGTATTTTAAAGTCTCGATTTCTGACCACGAAAAAGCGTGGCTGCGAGAAATCGTGCGCAGAAAAATCTGTAACCATTGATCACTAGTACAATTATGGAAAAATTGTTTTCCTTGCGTTAGCAATGAAAATGTTTTGGAAATTTCTATAGAATCCCTCCACAGAGTATAATTCTACAAGCGTTGTAACAAAAATATTTCATCCGGTTTGATCTCTATCGTTGAAAGCTCCTGGTCCTTGTTATGTTCCTAACATTTTCCGCAATTTTTAAGAGAGCAGATTATCTGTTTGAGCGTTTTTTGCCAATTGGCATTATCCCCACTCATCAATGTGTTTAGGGGCGATTGGTTCCCTGTGATGTCAAAATCATTTATTGATAAAACTTTTTTTGATTTGTACCTGATTTTCTTTGGATGCTTGGCGCGCCGTGTACCAGTCTCTTTCTCAAATGATTGTAAAAAATTTCCTTGGGAACCGGAAGCGATGCGCCTCTGAAAAAGTACAAATAAAAAATCCTGCCTCAGTTTTTGTTGTTTTCAATGCTGCCTACCTAGGGATTCCAATCCCGAACCATATTTTCAATCCCGGGATTACGGGATTAAAAAATCTCAAATCCCGGGATTCCGGGATTTGAAATTCATAACACAACACAACAAAATAAGTCAAGTTTCTAGTAAACAGATTATATTATTTGCCATCATTTCAAAACTACAACAATAAGTAAGCTCAAAACTGTATAAAAAATTGCATTATTACTTTTTTATATTATTGATGCAAATAGAAACAATAATTTTAATTATCCAAAACGTTGACAGTATGAAGACAGATATTAAAAATTACATCTATTACAAATTACAACAAAAAATCACGACCAAAAACCACAACAACAAAACACACCTCTTAGAATTGAGATACATAATAAAGTAACATATAAAAAAATCGGCCAAAGTTCATTGGGTTTTTCGGAAGTAACATTGAAGCAATAGCAAAGCATTTAAAGTATCGTCTCCAAGCCTGCTTCTAAATTTATTCCCGATGTTGGACACCGCGGAAACGGTCGAGAAATATTGGTACGCCTGCTCCAAACTATGCAAGTGCCACCACTTTCGAAAAGATTCACTTCTTTTGCAATGGTTTTAATTAGATTAGTTTCTTGCGGCATTTCATGATTGATTATTTTCATACTTTTGCAGCTCTTCTTGTAGCGTTAATTGACGACTACCTTGTTCTGATTCAATATGGGTATCTACTGGGTTCTCTTCATTTCTTTGGCTACCAAGCAAAGGGTTCAGCATCTAGATCTTTGAAGTATTTTTTTTAATATTTGCGTTGCTTGGTTTCAAAAATAGAGATTTTATTTCACTTGGTAAATTTTCGCCGGTACAATGTGGATTCTGGAGATAGCTTAGCATACCAGATAGCTCGGTTCACTGACGCTCTTTTATTCAGTCCAATATTGCAATTTTCATAGCATTCAGAAGAATAGACCGTTTTTCTCGTAACAGCCTAAATACAAATCTTGATGAAGTATTAGCAGTGCATAAATTTGCATCTCTGCGATTTAAGGCCTCCACAGCCAATTTTACAGGGAGTAAAACTTCAATAATTTTCTGAATCGAATCAAACTCTGTTGCTTCTAATTGCTCTGAATATTGCAGGCCTATTAATGTATACTATTTTTCAAAATGGGAAACTATTCGAGCATTGTCAAGAGACTATTTCATCTTGTTTTACAATCCATTTAAAGGAGACAGTTAAATGCCTTGCTCGGATCCGACATAGTTTTAAAGATCGTTATTATTTTTCGTTGGAGCTTTTTTAAAATATAAAACTACCTAACGAACTTTCTTTATGCATGCGCTGATGTCCTTCGTCTGATCTAGCGTGTCTTGCAGGCGACCGGTTTCAACGTAGTTAGCTGATTCAGGACCATCCAAATCTTCGTGGTCGTCGTTCAGACTATCGGGAAATCACTTTAATCTGGAATGGACCTCATATTATAGCGAATATACCAACTAGTCTGCCTACTTTTCGCATTTCGTTTGACCCATCAGTTACGATGGTAACAATGTCTTTTCCAAGAGAAACATTAAACTCATATCTAGGTAGTTTCCAGCTGTCATTGATATTCTTACTCCCACCAAGCTCCAGTAAGAATTTACTCAGTAGATGTTTATATTTATATAGCGCCTATTTGCAGTCAAGGTCCATTCATCAAACATCAAACTGAACCGTTCACCTGAGATACTAGCCTGTTATATCTTATTTTTTATTATTTTCTTTATCCTGCTTGCATAGCCAACAACCTTTTTTTGATTGTTGTTAAGGATTTTGGTAAATCTGTGTATGCATTCGCTAATATTAATTTCCTCAAATCATTCGATGTAACGAATGCACTAAATGTGAAACAGTCCATACTTATTTATTTACAAACCCCTTTGTATTCTCTTATTAACTGTTACATCGGTTTATTTTGCTCTATTCTTTACGCATTTTGATGAGAGCTAATTGTTTTCTCATAAATATGGATTCTATTTGCACTTTTCGAGTCTTGCTGTAACTTGATTGCCGATAATGCTTGACTCCCGGCCACGAAATCCCAGCCAATTTCTGATCCCGAAAATCCCGGGATTAGAAATCATCAATCCCGGGATTTTCCGGACCAGAAATTGGCCGGGATCCCGGGATTGGATTCACTATGCCTACCCCAACCTGCTATTGATCGAGACGCAAAAAAACGCACCTATTGTTGTGTAAACTGTCTTTTCTTAACTTTTCACAGATATATATTGACTGGATGACTTCTATTTCGAAATGCCATTTACAATGCATATATTTTCGTAACGTCCTTTCATCAGAGATTGATTTCATATCTGGTGTTCTTCAAGGAAGCCACTTAGGACCTTTACTATTTCTTGTACATATGAATGATTTTATGCTCTAGGCCATGTTAGTCTATGCAATAAATTTTAAAAAGGTTTTCAATATTCGTGGCTGCCTGAGATCTCAAATCGGTCTAACAAACTAGTAATCAAGATTGGCAACTGTATCTTTGTGTCTTACATGCGTAAACGTTTCGTCATCATACTCTAAAAAAATATATGCAAAATAGTAAATATATCAAATTCCAGGTTCATCATAACCAGATGTTCATCTTAACGTCAGGTGATGTTCATTCGTACATCAGATTATCTAAATAAAATAAATAAACATTGCAAAAAAAGAGGAAAAACAGTCTTATATGTCCAAGATTTAATAAACTTCAGAAATAAACCTCTAAAGTCACCATAATTAATTAAACCTCATGGTTTGAACCTCTAGTTAGAGTTTTCAGTGTGTGCAGAACGTATCAAAATATGTAAAATGTTCCTATGCCTAAAGTGAATTGTAATATAATAAATTATCAAAACAATTTGAATCCACCTTATTCGATTTTTTTCTGGGTTTCAAAAAATACCACAACGAGCTTTAACTATCCAAGAGTCTAAATATTCAGGGCCTAATCTTTCGATAGGTTTTTGTAAATTTAGCTAAATCCTGGCGCACACACAATATAAATGGGCTGATTCTGTTGGAAATGTTTCACGGAATAATATTGTTCAGTTTATTTTCGGCCATGATACATGATACTTAAGGACCAAATTTAATTTTTAATTTTTTTAAAAATAAAGTCAAGTCACATATTTTGAATTTCAAGGCGGTATATAGTCATTTAACCTTTCCCGAAATTTTTGCCTAAAAATTAGTAACTCTTAATTAGTTTAGTATGCTACATTTTTCCAGTTTTCAAAACCAATTTTTGCTTTAGAAGCAAGATATAGTTTAATTTCTTGATAGATATCGATATTTCGAGGTAATTTAGCTTCCTTCTTCAGTGGTTATCAGTCTTAGACAGTCCAGATTAATAGACACCGAGAAAGAGGACATATCACAATCGAAATATCGATGTACGTCGAGTAATTGAAATATGTCTTGCTAGAAAAATTAACATATTTGCTGATAATACTCTTCAAAATTAATCCATTCGTCAACATATTCAGCATTGACACTTATTCCAATAAAAGTATCTTATAGTTAGTGGATACCATATGCAAGAATTCGAAAAAAAATTAATTATGCTTATGTAGATTTTTCAAATTCATTCACTATACAGAAAAATGTCGTTCATAATCATACTAATCATATTAAAAATATTCTTTGATCAAAACCGACACTAATGGTAATGAATAGCAAAAATCGAACAACCTACGCTGAAGGTTTCGATAAAAAAGCCTCGAACAAATCTATTGAATATGAAAAAAAAATCTGTTCGTTAGAATAATTCGAAAGATTTGTTAATTTGATAGCATCGATCCAGTGGCAATGTAATTAGACTTTAATGCATTTTTCATGTAACAATTTTAAGTAGTAAACGTTTTATATACTGCGGGTGCTTTCTAATTTGAAGGTTCATTAGTTTATTTTCGATCATAGAAAATGATAATTAGTGATTGTTTGATGTAATGTTTAATTGTGTCTTTAATTGTGGCTGATATGCATTTGATATTAGAATGCAATTTATACTATTCTTAAAAATCCTCAATCTAACTGTTGATTTTGTGTATCTTTGAAATCGCATTGAACTATCTTTCTTCTCATATTAAATTCTTGGAATATAGATGTAATAGATTTTTAACATTCTACACTTGCAAGAATATTTTATTTTTCAAAATTAGCCTTCACCTTAATACAGCTGTTATTAATCATTGATGAAAATTATTTAAAAAAAAATCTTGTATCCATCAGTCAGTCAATCATTGATTCGCTCAATTCATTCATATTCAGATATTTGTGTATCATAGCATTGACTATAAAGTTGAATGCTGGGGTCAACCAATATACTGCCGTTAAAAAGTTTGAAAAGGTGGCACTCGTCGAGGGACACTCTCCGGGACTCAAGAGAAGGAATTTGATGGAATCACAATACGGAATACTGTACTTATAGAATAAGAAGCGGGTGAATCGGCGTTGCACGGATTCAATCGCATCGATCAAGTATCCATAATGTGAACACCAAATTTGGCTACAGTATTCAAGAACACTACGGACGAAAGAAAAAAACAGATATAGAGAAGTGGAAAGATTAACAAAACGTTTAGAGGATCTGATAATGAAGCCGGAAAAACGAGAAGCGTTGGCAGTGATTTGTAGAATATGCAAGTCGAACTTCAATTTAGAATCAAAAATCACGAATAATAAAATTGATACTAGAAACAGCATTGAAAGGAGAGCCAAGGACACAGTAGGAGAAGAGCAAACGGGATGTTTTGTGGGTGAAATACATTTGATGACACTTCACAATCAAAGTGAGGGAATTAGCAGTGCACCAGTTAGCCAAAGCATCCAAATCGTTCTGCAATATGGTACAGTCACTAGCGGATTCAATTACTCTGAAAATTTTAAGATCATCAGCGTACAAAAGGCAGGGTGAGTTAAAGAGGGAAGGAAGATCGTTAATAAACAAAAGGAACAATAAAGGGCCAAGAATGGATCCTTGTGGAACTCCTGAGGTAGGAAAAAGGTGTAGAAGAGCAAAAGTTAACAGTAACAACACAAGAGCGATCACAAACGTAGGAAGAGAACCAACAAAAAAAGAACACCGGAGAGACCAAACCCTGTTAACTTTGACAGAAGAATATCATGGTTCACAGAACAAAAGGCCTTGGCAAAGTCAGTATAGAGGACATCTACTTGCTTTTGCTGGTCGATTGCGGAAGCAACGGTGTTTGTCAAAGACAATAAGTTTGTAACCGTTGATTTACCTTTGATGAATCCATGCTGTTCACTGACCAGCAAGAGCTGGACGAAAGGATACACTCTATTGTATACGACTCTTTCGAGGAGCTTACTAAAACATGGCAAAAGGGATATGAGACGGTAATTAGAGATGGAAGAAATATCCCCAGCTTTATGAATGAGAAATATGTTGGCGGATTTCCAAAGGGATGGAAAGGTCCCGATTGAGATGATGAGGTTAAAGATTATTGACAGCGGAACACACAAGGAAGATGAAAGTGATTTAGTGAAAAAATTCGGAATGCCGTCAGCACCGAAGCTAGCGCTTGCGCCGAGAGATAACATTAACGACTCAACTTCTAAGGTATTAGTAAAAAAAGCAGAAAGAGTACAATCAGATGCGAGGAAAAAAGGTTGATGGCGAAGAGTTACTATGATGGGAGGTGAAAGAAGAGAAAAATTGAGCAAAGAGCTCACAAGAATCTTGAGGTGAGGACGCAGGCTTATCATGAATGCAATTTTATTGTGACATATGTGTCATTAGCAATCTCCTAATTTACCAGTAAAATTTGACCAAATAAAAAAATCCACATATTTCGTACTTATTTTGATTTACCAATAACTATAAACCTGTCATTTCTGGCAACAATTAAAAACAAGCAAATATAAAAACAACATTAAAATCACTACCCTTGCATTTAAACAGAAATTCAATTGAGTTTCATTGATTTGACCACATGTTAGCGTTAAGTGCACACCGCTATTAATGACAAATTCAATCAGCTTGTGGTATGCATGTCAAGTTGCTTAATCCATAAAAATGCATCGAGAATACACCGGCCCGACCGGATTGATTCACTTCTGCATTCACTTCATTCGTTAATTGCTTTACGGAATGAGGGTGATGTGTTGTAGATGTGTGCTGTTGATGTACTTGATGTGATGTGACAATTTCTGCGAAATTCCACCAACAAATGGTACGTTTGTGTCATTGCGTTGCTGTTAATTGTTGTTGATTCATTCAATGTCATATTTGGTTTTCATTTGAAATTTTTGCATAAAAAATGTGAATTATCTTCATCACACAGAAATATAAAAAACATCATCAAATCAAATTATTTTGAGGTAATTTGATTTAAAAAACACTAAAGTGAATCAAGACAGTCAAAAGTTGTACAACTATACTGTATATTCACACTCATTTATTTGAAAACAATTGAAATAACAAAACAAATTAATGAAAATAAAACTACATTGTATGTTCTCCTATCTAACTTTTATGCACAAAAAACTATCAACAAATATAATAAATATACGCTTCATCCATGTCACTAAGATTCAGCTACAATATCCATACGACCGTAAACGTCCAATTTACCATCTTTATTACCACGATCTAAAAATAGCGCATTCAAGTTAAAATATTTTAGTAGTAGCACTCTGGTTGTGCTGTTATTCGAGTATTTCAAATGACATTCGTACATCAGGAATGCTGCAACTAAATAACAACAAAATCTCGTAGCTAGTTTTTAGTGCATACTAATATTGATCAGCGTAATATTTTTTTTACTCAAAAATCGCGCTTCTGTTTGATGTCTTTTCCAGCCAAGTATAAGTTTAGTATATCAAATACTGGTTATATATTAACTCAATTCATTCTGATAATGTTCAGAGGATTAAATTCCAACAACTGGTCGATTTAAAACTGAAAGCATAAACATGTTCATTGTTTCGATGATATCGATCTATTGAATGACTGATTTTATTGGTGGAATTTAAATCGAAATATTGTTTATTTACTATGGCCTGCATAATTTGAATTCGTAACAAAAATACACCTGAGACAAAAAGAAAATAAACTGAAAATTGTGTAAAATCAACTGATACCAAATTTTACTTTGTTAAAACTAATTATTTCGTGGTGTAAATTGCATGCAGCTATTGAGGCTAATTCCTTATACAATTATAAAAAAAATTAATATATTAATAAGCTATAAAAAAATAATAAATGCAATTATTGAGAGTAATATTTTAGAAATTTTGTCCTCTGAATTCATTCTGTACCCTCTCCCCAAAAAATTTTACGAATCTTGTAAGTGAATATTTTTTCCAACTTCCTTACTAAATTATAAAATATCAATCTTTTTTTATAGTTCATTTATTTTATGACTCAGTATCGTAACAGCTTTGTGTCGGCACCCATAAAAATCTTATAATAAAAGCAACATAATTTAATGATAAAATCTTGTTATGTTTATGATCGTTTTCTTTTATATTCTCATGATTCCATTTATGCATTATGTTGTGTGGATAGTGGTTTGATTTATTGACACCAAATGCATAATATAATGGGTAAATTCTTGGATAGAGAAAGAGATCCAATTCAATTAATTATGATAGAGAATAGAAAATGAAACGTGATTATCATGTATATTAGTTTTATTTAAGGATATCAGTATAGAAAAAATGAAAGATAGATTATTGAAAAAAATTTTTGTGTTTATAAAATATCGTCTGTAGCCATAAGCGTGCACAGTACTTTGGAAGTAGATAGGCAAACATCCGAATTCGGCTGAAAAATTTTCTGCATTTTCAGTGAATTACTATGAAGGCACAGCAAAGGTGTTTTCAAACAAATTTTGATGAGTGGCTAAACAATAGAGAAGCAAATCGCCCCCGCCTGTGCACGCCACTGTCTGTCACTTTTCATAAACAGTATGATGCAAACTAAAGCGTTGTCTTTTAATGTGTTATACGCTGTTACGAAGCTGATAAAAAGCAATTTTTGAAGAGTTTTTCCTGAAAGGACATTTCGATCGAATGACTTCAAAATTTTTGGACATATTCTGGTTACTTTAACTCTATTTTGATATCTTTCATTTGCAAAAATAATGGTTTTTAAAGATACTACTCGAGATTTACGGGAGCTCCTCTGAACAAGGTGTTTTGCGCTGATCGCCGTCTATAAAAAAAGGTTTCGCTAACATATAGAATTATCTAGTGCTTAATCGAAGGAATAAGCAAAATATTAATTTTTAACAAAATGGTGACTTTCCAAACAATTGATTGAACAATTGATTTTCACAACAAATTTTGGCCTTAAATTGTTTGTAAAATAGAAAATATTTACCGGGAAAGCAAAACCTTCGATCGATTTAACCGTTTTTGAGAAATCTTGCTCATCGACTCAAAAAAAAATTTCGAGAAAAACGCTAGTTTCAAAAGCACTCTGCATCGGCCCGGGATGTCTTTAAAAATATACTTTGAACTTCGGAAATATGTATTTGTCGGCTTGGCATGAAATGCTCTGTATAAACACAGATTAAATATAGGAACATTGCGATAATATAATAATAATATAATTTAACATCCTAAGTGTGTATAACACCTTGAATATTAACTAATGAAAGCATGGAAACCACCTCTTGTGCAGATACGGTACCCAAATATTATGCCAGTGAACACTTCAATTGTGTCTCGTCTGAAATTCTATGTAAAGCTTAAATGATGACTTTTCACGATTGAAACCCTTAAAATCTCCTGGAAAATGGAAAATCCTTCAAACAAACAAAATATTTCAGATTGTGGGTCTATTTATTATTTCCAATGAAAAAAACCACAACGAAATATTCCAATCACCACAAAAAAAAAAAAAAAAAAGTTAATTATAAACACCAAATATCACCACACAGCTTAAATGATGTTCTCTCAAAAAAGTCCTTCACTTTGAACTTATTACATTATTTTTTCTTCAGAAGTTTAATCAATATTTAGTTGGATATCCTGATTGTTTCAATACCGCTTTGATGCGCTCTGGCATTGAGTGCACCATTTTTCGATGTACTCTGGTGAAATTGACTCCCATCTCTGTTGAAATGCTCTTTTCAGGTCATCCTTACTGCTTATCGGATGTTTTCTGCTTTGACTGCTAGCTTTGACCATAAATGTTCGATAACATTTTCATCTGGCAACTGAGCAGCGTGCGTATCGCCGCCATTTTGTGTTGGAAAATTATTAAAAAAATATTGTCAAGTACTTTTAGACATGTACTTTAAGGATTTCATATTAAAAATTCTCTGAATAAACAATATATATTTTTTAGATCAATCTGAAATTAGCACTTTTTTTTAATTTTACATGTAATTCCCCCCTTATGCCATTTTCTTGATTGCTATGGGATACAAAACTTGCCTTGAAAAATCAAGTGATTTGCGAATCTGTTAACAAAACAATTGTCCATAACAGTAATACTCTTATTTTTCGGTTGCTACTTCGGTCGATCCTAGAAACAATGATATTGCAAATGCAAAATTTGAAGCTATGGAGTCTACGAAAATATGGTTCAAAAACATCTAGTAGGACGATTCAAGGAAGTATACCCACCTCCACCTCTAAAAAAATCTCCAACAAAAAATCTATGGATAACCATGATGAAATGAACACAGAACACAGAAAAACTTGAAAGAAAATATCCGATTTTTAAGGAGAGTCTTGATTGCTATTCGAAAACATATTTGGCTGTGAAGAACTCCAACATTTGAAGTGCTGGTCTTCGATCCCTTATATGTATTTACTTACAAGAAGGAACTCTTAGTATTTATCGACTCTGCTCTCAAGTGAAACAAGTGATTGCTACAGGACAGATTTATGACGAAAGGGGTGCTAAATTGGTTGGAGAAAATGCGGAAAAGCTTTAGTTTCTAACTTCGTAACGTAAGTTTATTTGAGCTCGATTATTAAATACTTACAGATTGTTTTTTATTCATTTGTCATCAATATAATCTACAAAATTTAACTAGAGCATGTAGTTTTAGAAAACACAATAAAAGCAGTTTCATCGATGTATATCTGTCAAATAAGAAATAAATAATAGTGTAAGGAAATATCTACCATGGATATTAACAGGTTATCCTTTGAATGAAAATGAGTTTATCATTAAAACGGTAATTTTTCGATTTTATTTCAATTTGACTCTACTTTAAGCTTTGGCTTCTCTCCAAGGAAACATCAATAGCCGAACATCGGCTCTAGCTCCGGCTGAAAGACCAACTTCGGGCGTTGTTGTCAAGAAAATAAAATTTATCTCATGAAACACAAAAATCTTCTAAAATAATTGAATACTGTTTAACGGTTGACACCTGGTATTGTACTGTCCCACTCCTGGAAGTGTCTGCTGCCTGCTGAAAGTGTCACTTCGATCCAATGATTTTGTGGGAAGCGATTGCAACGAAAATTTTTCGGTTTGTCGGATTTACATGTGTAGCTTTGATAAACTCGTACGAAAAATGATTAAGGGACTTTTCATCCCAAATGGTGCGACAAAAATTCAATGACAAATGTTTTATTTTAAAGCAGCAAAAATGTCCACCAATGCTTTCAAAAATAAACTTTCGACTCTAATAAATTTTATGTTTAAAGCTAAGTATAGGGAAAAAATAATAGACTTTTTTTTTGAATGTTACAGAACATTTATAAGACTACGCGCTTGCTACGTGAACAATGGTCGCACCCATCGTAACTTCGAAATGAACACTATAACTTGCATAGAGAAAAAATGTTGAAAAATAAATAAAAATATTGATACACGATTTAGCATTGTTGGCCATCTGAAACATGCGACCAAACATGACAGACCACCATAAAAATAAATATTCTTTAAAAGCTATAGAAAATGCACAGCGTAGATACTAGGCTACATACAATCAAAAATATTTATTTCATTAATTAATCATTTCTCTATGATTGACGATTGCAACAATTTCGGATGTTCAAACATTCACATCATAACGTCGCGTTGTTATTAATAGTGTAAGATAACGCACTTTTCGTCATATCTTTCACCTTTTCTGTAATGAACGCAATTGCTTCCATCACGTAAATTTAAATTAAATTTGAATTAATCTGAGAAAAAATTGCGGCTAATCAACTCCGTTCCTCGCTCAAATTCTTTTCATTTTCGCAGTGAGCGGTTTGTATTTTGTATGAAATAAGCCTGTTTTATTCCACTGGTTCTAAGCTGATACATAGGTCAGCTCAATAGTTTCTTGTTCAATCTGATCTATTTTTCTTTCACGTGATTTATTGCTCTCGTTTTTTTTCCTCTCTTTTTTAAGTCCTCTCAAAGAGATCCAATTCAATTTATTTATTCGCTCAATTATCACAATGCCCATAGTACATCAGATAATTTGCTGATTGTATGTAAATAGTTAAAATTTAAAAAAAAAGATAAAATATAATCTTTTAAAATTGTGTTGATTTTTAAAAGTGTTTAAAACAATTGTTTAAGATATCTTCGCAAATGAAGCAAAAATCACTGAACCAAACTCCCAATAATACCATTTAGTCCAGCAGCGCCATCTAAATATAACACCATCTGTTTGTAAAATATTTCCAGAATAGACATGATGTCACGCTTCGAAATACATACACATGTGACTTAGGCATCATAAAGCCAAAAGGTTTATATTACAAAGGTAATAAAACATACTAACAAACAATGACAACTAAATAAACAAAGAAACAAAACGAAAACTTCAATTAAAATGCAAATCTTCAAACAACCGACTGATACGAATACATATTACAATTCGCCGCTACGTACATACCTATCAAAGGCATCGGTCAAAATAGAAATTAATGTTTGTAGTCTGATCTCGTTTTCATACAAGGCTGACTGACAGACAGTGAGAATAATAGAAGCAAATAAATAAATCTTTGATTCGAAAAAAAAAATCTAATCATAGAAAATTTAATGATCGTTCGAACTAGTCATAGGTATTGAATAATATAGCGGTTAATAATGTGTGGGATGTAATTTGATAGGTTTACATCAGAAAGTTTAGAGAGCTGTAGCGTCAGACATAATTTGTTTAATACACATGTTTTTCTACGAAGTTGATTTCAGTCAAGAAAATCATTTTTCAATGCAGGTGATTGCGTCAGTTTAGTCCCTATGCTTACTAATTTTTCAATTGAACGAATAAATTGTCTATTTCAAGATATAAGATCTTGACAGAGTCGAGCGTGAGCCCCTCAGGTGCAATGAATTAATTAAGTGGCAGAAGAAAAAACGATTGAAGGACGATTAAAATCAAATACCAGCACGTGACTCAATAACTATTCTTAGTTCAATTATCACTACAACTGACTTATTACTATTTCCTTCACATTTTTCTAACATTGGGGCATAAAACAAGACACGGTCTCGCAATAGTTCAAAAAATTCAATTTATTCTAAATATCACATCGTACAATTTGTAGTTTCCATAACCTGAACATGACCTCATCATTTCCATCATTGTTGCGGCGGCGGCAACTGAAATCTATCTAATCAAACACAAACGACGGGATGACACCGTACACCAGGCCACCAACAAGTCAGCCATCCAGCCACCCAGTCTAAGTCAAATCAACACCAATCTTGTCATTTTAGTCGTGACTTTCCAGTAGCACCGCAAACGACTAAGCTTGCAATTAATAATTTATGAAACTTGAAAAATATGATCATATCGCACAATAATTAGTCTTTGCGAAGAAGATGACATCTTCATGCACGTTTTTGATCTTTCATGATCATCGGTCTGTTGGAATATTATAAAATAATACCTTGGTTAGTTGTATGATATATAGACAGTTGTATTGCTGATTAGGTACAATTTCGAACACATGTCATTTATTTATTGGAAATAATAATCATTTGTTAGATGCAAAACGCGCCAAGCTATCGTTACTGTCATCGTATGTTCTTCGCTGATTGGAATTTTGTTTTTTGTTTACATTCAAGATATTAATTCAGATTTCAGAAATAGAAATGATCAGAATACCATGCTAGAAATCATTAGTGTGCTGATTAGTTGAGGGAGTCATTTATTAATAAACTTTATGATGTTTTTGTTGTTTGTTGATATTCATATTTTTTTCTTCCTTTTTTTCAATTTACACTCCGCATCAAATGATAGGACACCCCTCAAATTTTCCCATTTCTCAAAACCGCTAATGGGCCATTTACATTGGCGTCCATGCGATCTAGCGTGTTTTGCTTACACGAGTCAATTTGATTTTGTTTATATAGGCGGGTCTAAAGCGAAGGAGGTGGAGTATGCTGATTCATGTACAATAGATTTTAAAATGATTTCTTTCGCTCAGTGGCATGTGTGGATGATTCGTTGGTGATCATTTAAATATATGTTTTGTGGATGATTATTTTCTTATATAATGATGTGGATAATATATATTTTGCATCCTTACGTGCATGACTATTACGAAAACAAATTGAATGCATCTGAATATCTAGACACAAACATATATATGTAGGTATATATACTCATGTAGATAAATACATACAACTTTCTGTTACCAATATATTTGTACGGAGCAAAAAAACATCATCATAAGCATGTAAAATCCATCCACTTATCGCCTTAGCCCCGCCTTCAAAAAACTGGATTTGAGTTGCCTTGACTCGTGTAATCTAAAAACGCTTGGACGCGCGGACGCATGGACGCTTGTCTAAATGGCCCATAAGAGGTAGAAAAAACTTTTATTGTGGGTCATATAGTACATGCAAGGAATGTTCAGCATGTTTAACGTAATGGCCCCTTCAACTAAAATTCTACTTACCTGAAAAAAAGATGCTTCAAAAAGATAGGACAGAGTATATAAATCGGCAGTTGCAAGCATTTGGTGCAAGAAGTGAGTTTGAAATTTGTTTAGTGTTTACGGATTTAGATAAACTGAGGTCGTTTCGCAAAAATTTCGATATTTTTTCAGTACGGACTAGTAGATTGTGTTGCAAAAATGAGTCGCGGTAAAGTGAAATAAAAACGATTTTAAATCTGAAAAATGAGAGTTTAAGTGTCACAAAAATCGCGAAAATTGTAAAACCAAGCCGAAATGTTGTAATGAATTTACTAAAAGATCCTGAAAATTACGGGCAAATGAAGAGTCCAGGCAGACCTAGTGCACTAAGTGATCGTGAAAAGCGATCGATGTTACGAATAGCGTCAAACTCAACAGCAGCAGCGAGACAAATTGCGGAAAAAGCTGGTGTGAACACAAACATTTTAAATGTCCAACGTCTTTTGAAAAAAAAACACCCACTATTCAACGAAGAAAACTTCTTAGAAAACCACCGCTAACAAAAAAGCATATTGACGAACGGTTGAAATTCGCTCGGGAACATGTAAGGTGGAAGAAAAGATGGAAGAATGTCATCTTTACGGATGAGAAAAGATTCACCTTGGATGGACCCGACGGTTGATCATATTATTTTCATGATTTAAGAAAAGATAGCCTTTTCCAAGTTCGCAGACAAATGGGTGGTGGAGGTGTCATGGTATGGGCAGGGATTCGATACAAAGGGAAGACCGAAATTTGCTTTGTGGATGGAAAAATGAAAAGTCCAGATTGCATAAAATTAATAGATGAACAAATCAGGACACATCGAACAAGGATTTCTAAAGAGGACTTTATCTTCCAACAGGATAACGCAGCAGTGCATACAGCGGGTATTGTAAAGGAATACTTTTCCTCCAAAAATATTAAGATTTTACCATGGCCAGCTAGATCTATAGATTTAAATGTTATAGAGAATGCTTGGGGTCAACTATCCCGTGTTGTATATCGGGGCAATAAACAGTTCAATTCAATCCAGGATCTAAAAGATGCCATACAAGAAGCTTGGAGGCTAATTCCGCAGAAATATCTGAAAAATTTATATAAATCTCTACCAAATCGAATGATAACTGTTTTAGTAAAACAAGGAAAGGCAACACATTATTAAAGCATAAAATAATATACTGAAATTTATCTTTAAATACAGATTTTTTTTTTGAATACCTGCAGCTGTCTTATCTTTTTGAAGCACCTTTTTTCAGGTAAATGCGAAAAATTCCTAGAATATTAGTTGAATATTACTTTAAACATTCTGAACATTCCTTGCATGTACTATATGACCCACAATAAAAGTTTTTTCTACCTCTTATCGGTTTTGAGAAATGGGAAAATTTCAGGGGTGTCCTATCACTTTGATGCGGAGTGTATTTCTCTCACTTCATTCTTGATATGCGTAAGACAGGCATGTTCTTTTTGAAGCTCTTGTAGTTTACTTAGCAGATGATAATACAGTTAAAATTACGGTCATTCGCTCCGGCAGAATAAAAAAATACGCTACTTTCTTACATTTGTTAGAGCCAAGCAAAAAAATTGTTCCACTACTATTCCGCCTTTTAGCATAGAGGTTCTATCCACATTTTTGTCATATTTGAGCTAACAACGGATTCAAAAACAGCATACTCTATTCTATTACATCATTCTACAAAATTTTAAAAATCTATCGTATGTGGAGGTATGTTAAAATCAGTATTGAAAAATGCACTCTCCATATATTTCCAGTACAAATCTCGAAAGTACTATAATGTAGATAGAATCTTTATGCTAACGTTTGTGTTAACGGTCTTGAAGTGGATAGACAGTCGAATGTCTATCACGTTAATGAAGTCGTTAGACATGATTCACTTTGCCTATAATTTGACTAGGATACCTGTGAGTCACGGCTTTGTCACCTGCCAATTCAAACAGAGGACTACACGTTCTAGCACTTATTTTTGGCTGGAGTAACATAGTTAATATGTAACACAGTTAATATTAAAACCTGTAGAATTTTCATTTACTCCTCCTCGGTAATTCTCCATAGTTCAACTTTGTTAGCTGATTTCCAAGATCTTCTAAGCAAATTGCCGTACGATCCGTTCCGCGTCCGTATTTGGATACGAACCAGGAACCAGCGACATGAGCTAAAACGAACTAAACTGTCAGTCAAGATTTATAAGATTTGATATTAAAGTAGAGGTATCTATTAAGTTGTGTCATTTAGGTGTACAATACATCAATTTTCACTTCTGCGAATCAGATCCGGTTGCCTGTTCGCTGGAAATTCTAAGCGCATAAACTTATAAATATGAATACTGAACTAAATGATACAACTTATAAATATGAATACAATTTCCATACAACCTTCTTTTGTGCAAAAAAAAATCTATGTTAAATCCAATTTTAAGTGTTTGCATTAAATAACCTTTTTTTTAGTTTTATTTTCAGCATCTATGGAAAATGTATTGATCTTTTATTTATTTATTTTCAGTTCAATTTCGTTGGTCGAATTCTAGGACCCCGTGGTATGACAGCTAAACAGTTAGAACAGGAGACTGGCTGCAAAATTATGGTTCGAGGAAAAGGTTCGATGCGGGATAAAAAGAAGGTATGTTTTTATTTTTTTTGTTCAAAATATAAACATTCCTAACATGATAATTTCGATGAATATGCTGTATTTATAATTTTTATGTTTACTGTTAATAAACCATTGTTTTTATGTATCGTCTACGTTAGGATAAAAGCTTCCAATATGTTCATATAACCTAGAAGCTATTGAGCAAAAGTCTTCAAAAATATGAAAAAACAACGATTAGATTCATAAGACTTAGGCTACAAATTGCTAAAAAATAGATAGATATATTTTTTGTGGTCTAAGCCTAGGCGAGTAAATAGAGAACTGGCTGCGGTAAAACTTGATTTGGTAGTACACAGGCCGAAAACTTTAGCCACCAGAGGGCGAATAGACGATAGCAGCAAAACCAAAGAAAGGAACATACTAAAACATACAAAAAACACAAAAAAAGAAAACACACTGTAGAAAAACAAACAAAACCCCAAAACAAACAACCACAAAAACACAAACTAAATTTAACTACCAGTTAGATATCTATTGGTAAAATCGTCTAATGACAGTGGGGAACACGTAGCCGAGTTAAGTCCTGGCTGTTAGCGAATTTAGTCCCTGGTTCGAATCCAGCCATAGACGATCAACCATGTTCAGACAACGAGCTTTGAGTTTATTTGGCTTGGCTGTGAATAGGCCTCAGAGTCAAATCAAGTGTAAAAATGAGTCTTGAATTTTGCATGAAAAGTATATCAGCTTAAATTGTCAGGTCCACAACGAGTTGTAGAAAAATAGCTTTCATTTTCCGTATCGGAGTAACTTGTAGAAGCTCATATAGCGAAATATTGAATCTTCTAAAAATTACCAAGATAAGTAAAAGCAAAGTTTTCTCTTTCAACTTTGTTGCGGGTCTGGCAGTTGAAATTGGTACTTTTCATAAGCAATTTTGGCAAAATAAGTTTGAAAACTGGGATTTGAACTTTTTTCTAGCGACAGCTTTTTTTTGTTTAAGCATATAATTTTTCAACTATATTAAATTACCAATTTTTCGTTTAATAGAATTTTCTTCATAAAAATTGAAAATTACGATCGTTGGCAGTAGTTTTCGTTGAGCAATTGTGTTGCTGCCACAATCAGTAGCATTTCTGTGTGAAAATCGCTGGAAAATCGCTCGAAACTGGTTCGCCAAGCCATAATACCAGGGCATGACTTTCGCCTCAGTAGCATTACTAGCACTAGTTACCGTCTGGAGGGTGATGGAGAAGTACACTGAAAATTGTCAGACCTATATCACCTTCTGACTGTCGGAGGAAAGCCCCAGCCTTTGGAATTCTAGTCGAAATATACTTGGCTGTAATAATTCTAAACTGGAGAGCAGTAAGGTCTTTGAGTCTCACTCATTGTTCCCGGCGCGTCACACTCTCTCATAGTTTTTTTAGGAAAATATTCCTTTGTTCACAACAAGAGCTTTGCATTGCAGCTGTCAAAATGATTCAGGCCCTGATAGCATTCCAATGACAGAACGGAAAGTGATTGTGGAGAATAATCCGTCAATGCTACTATAATGTTTGTTTTTGATGGGTGTCTATCTGTCAATCATGCTGGAAACTACCATAATTCGCCAAAAGAAAGGTTGGAAAAAGGCTTACACACCATTGGGTACAGATGTCACTGTATTATTAATAAGGCAGGAAAATTCCTTGAAAAGCTACTGGAATCCTAACTACAGGAAACCACGAACCAACAATAACTTTCATTCACGAAGTAATCGATACAGTAAAGAGTGTCTGAAGTCCTTTGTCATCAGGACAGACCCACGGTATTTCTAGTGTCGATAGATGTCCGAATCGCTTTTAACTCAGCAACTAAAAGCTCTTGAACGATATTTACATGAAAAGGACTACTTGTTAGCCATAGAGCAAAATTATCTGACATATGAGACTAACCAAGGAATTGTGCACAAAAATATTACTGCTGGAGCAACACAAGGCTCTATTCTGCCTTGGCTCCATGCCGGAACATGTGCTCTTGGTAGACTATGCTGATAACGTAGGAGCCGTTATAACATCCAGAAATGTCATTAACACTCCGCACTTATTAAATCAAGTAATGAGAAGACTTAAAGGCTAGATGGAAAAGCATGATTTGAAGAATAAAAAATGAGATTACCATGCTAACGAAGAGGAAGCCACCAATTGTCATACACATAGCAGTCGGCTCTGAAGTAGTCGAGACCAGAAAATCAGCTTGGTGTCTCGGACTGATACTTGAATCGAGGTTGACTTAAGGTGAGTACTTCCGAAAAGTATGGGATGGTCCATTGAGGACTGCAATCTCGCTAAGCAGTCTTATGACGAATGTCCGCAGTCCTACCGCGCGTAAACGTAAACTATTTATGGTGGCGAATCATTCAATGCTGCTGTATGGTGTGGAAATATGCGCCTCTGCCTTCTGTTTTAAAAAGCATTGAGCTAGGATGGCGAGCTACGAATCACAAGTAGCTTTCGAGTTGTGCAAGAAAACGCCATGATGGTCGTAACAAGGGTAATACCTGTCGACTTACTGGCAAGCGCGCGTAGGGACATCTTCTTGAATAGCTCAGAAATGAGGGGACAGGTTGCGACCGCTCAAGCACTAGTGCGAATCTTTAAGCTTTGAAGGAAAGGATAGGCTACAATCTCAACGGAGGTATGGATAAAACTTTGGTTCGGGCGGGACCACGGTGAGCTAAATTTCTTCCTCAGTCAATAGTTGTTAGATCAGGGCTACTTTAGGACGAACCTTCATAGAATGGGAAAAGTTAGGATGGAGTACTGCAAATATCGCACTAGTGAAGCAACTCATTTTCTTCAAGTGAGTCCACTTCAGAAAAGAACGAGAAGCGCTCTTCTTTATAATAGACCAGGCGACGCTGGAGATGAATGTGGAGGCGACACTGCATTTAGATGACGCTTGGATACGTGTTTCGGCATGTGTAAAGACAGTGTTACAACTGAATAGAGAAGAAGGATGCCTTACAGACTCTTCCTGATAGAATCGAAGTAGTCATTGGGACACATACTAGGTGCTAGTGGCTCGGCCGGTCTCGGCTCGAACTCTCGTGTTAATTAGTGAGCCTCACATAATCCTACATTGTTCGTAGGAAACCTTACATGGATTATTTGACACTCGTTCAAAGTAACATTACATTTCCAAAAAGCACACAATTTAAATCCGAGTCAAGTAAATCGTTTCAGAACCCTTTATGCAATTAACCCCTAATTTTGCACGCAAAAATAGTGAATTCTATGTGGTAAAGATTATTCTCATTATCAAAATCAAATAAACTTAGATGCATCAAAAATTCGTCATACCATATGCGCCAATTTTACTTGTGAAGACATTAATTCCAGCTGTAGAAGCGTAAATATGATATGATCTGATGAATTTGACTTGGAATACTTCAATTCAACAAAAATTAATATTTACTAAAACCTTTACTTCAATCGAAGCATTGGTCCATTTTTAAAAGCAATAAAAGTAGCTACAGTTATCGAGGCTGTGTCTCCTACATTGATTTTAATTGAAAATCTCAAATATGTGATTGTCTTATTTTAGCTAAAATAAAAACTGCTCGGTTTTTTTTGGGAACAATTTGTACATCAAAGTAAGCAAATTAATTCATTTATTACACCATAAGCTATTGCGCAGTCAAATATCGCAACAACTCCTCAAACCAATTCAATTTTCTAGTACATAATTACCGGTTTCATTTTCATTTAAGTACTCCAGAAACACAATAAAAAAAATACCCTAATAAAACCATGTCTCAATTTTATGGGTAATTTTCTGCCCAAGAATCCAAACAGTAAAACTGTAGTCAATCAATTTAATTACTTCATTGAAATAATCAAATCTTAAAACAATTTTCGTATAATTATGTATTCATTCTCTGTTTTTGGTGGTTCTGTTTCTATTCTATTCCGCCGGACGTGTTTTGTTCATTTCAATACGGACGGTAAACGGATATAGTCAAAATTGTGCAATTCACAATTCGGGGCGCGATTTGATTCTAGACGAGATAATTTCCGATTTTCGTAAGGTCGACTGAAATGAAACTTTAATTTTCAGTTGATGAGATAAGTGGCGACGATGATGCTAGTATAAAAACACAGCAAAATGTATCTATTTACCGGGAAGATGAAAACGATACATGGGCTGCTACTTTTTTTTTGTTACTAGAATTATGTTCTTATTTGAAATTAATGCATGAGATCGAAATTGTTTCGGAAGGTAATGATACGTTTCCAATTCGAAATAGACGATGAATTTCAGTTAGTTAAATATAGGAACGACTTTTGATACTTTTTGGAGAAATTCAAAAGATATTATGACAGTTTTGAGAGCTCGTTAGAAAGATTACAAAATAGAAGATTCCTATTTAGATCTAGCAGTAGTAGCAATGCATTTCAGAACTAAATAGGTTTTGCTTTTATTAAATAGTGAAACTGGAACGCTTCAAATTTTCGAAAACATATTTTTCAGCAAATTCAATGACATCAGCGTGAAAAATAGAAATTCAGTGAAAGTTATGATTCAGCTTAAAGATTTCCTAAAGTACGTCTCTTAAATTCGAATGACTAGAACAGAGAAACATTGACGAGAAACCATGTTTATTTCGAGTCATAGAAACAAAACATCAAACGTACTTTCATCGAGAAATAGCCGAAACGACAACAGTTTCCTATGTATCTCACATTCACGATCTCTTGAAAATCACTTTTGTATTTTCACCGTAAGATAAAAGTTGAAGAACCTCTTGTCAACATCTAGATCTATTTTTAACATTTATTTTCAGAAAGGTACTCATCAACTCGAGACTTTCGATTTCGATGGATGTTTAAAGTGTGGTGGGTGCGGTGATGAGAATCGTACGAAAGATATACATACGCTTTTACATACACCGACCAAATGAAAAATTGAATGTTTTTCGTTTTAACATTCGTCTGGTTTTTTTTTTTGTAAATCTGTTTGAATTCGTCCGTCTACCTTTTTTTGAAAAATATCATGGAAAAATCTTTTGAGATTTTTCTCAAAAAGATGCATGTCTAGATTTGTCAGAAATCATAAAACAGAAAAAGACAAAAACAACAACAACTCAGATTAACAACAAACATCGAAAATAAATCGGAAATACTTATAGCTGTCGTTTCTATCTTATACCGTGTCTTCAGATATTTTCCTTGGCCTTTAAGATTTCGAATTCGAGTGACAAGAAGAACGTTGCAAGAATGGCACGATGGCAGAGAATTTTCGAAGATGTATCGTTTGTTAGTGGTTTTACTACGAGTATTTAAAGTGATTTCAGTTGTGATGTGGGGGTGGGATAGTCGTTTTCTGTCGATTGAAATTTTCTGGTGGGCTGTATCAAAGAAAATGAAAGAAGAAAAAAATGTTTTGAAAGTTTTTAATGTTCAATTTTGTTGGGTGTATACGAAGGGAATAAGTTAATTTTAGAACTGTTATGGGCCGTTCAGACAAGCGTCCATGCGTCCAGGCGTCCATGCGATCTAGCGTGTTTTGCTTACACGAGTCAATTTGATTTTGTTTATATAGGCGGGTCTAAAGCGAAGGAGGTGGAGTATACTGATTCATGTACAATAGATTTTAAAATGATTTCTTTCGCTCAGTGGCATGTGTGGATGATTCGTTGGTGATCATTTAAATATATGTTTTGTGGATGATTGTTTTCTTATATAATGATGTGGATAATATATATTTTGCATCCTTACGTGCATGACTATTACGAAAAAAAATTGAATGCATCTGAATATCTAGACACAAACATATATATGTAGGTATATATAGTCAATGGATTAGTATATACAATTTTCTGTCACCAATATATTTGTACGGAGCAAAAACAACATCATTTTAAGCGTGTAAAATCCATCCACTTATCGCCTTAGCCCCGCCTTCAAAAAACTGGATTTGAGTTGACTTGACTCGTGTAATCTAAAAACGCTTGGACTCGTGGACGCATGGACGCTTGTCTAAATGGCCCATTAGTTAGATTGAGATTGAAAGAGATTTTTGTGATTTAAAAATTCGGATACATAGTTTTTTTTTTATATGGAACCTTTGATATTTCTATTTATCAAGCAGACGTAGAATCATTTTAAAAATATTGCGTGGTATGCTTTTTTTTGTAAATAATGGTTGATTGCATGCGAGTGAGGGTAGTGAAAAGATTTTAAATCTAACCTGATTATCATCAGATTCCTAAGCCTGAAAAGAATAAATATTTCAATCGGTAGATTCTTATTTTTCATTTTCTTGGGCACTGCGTAGCTTTTTTTCGATAAATAACTTGGAATTTGATAATAATATTAGAGACTTTTATATTATATTTAAAACAAATTAAAAAATATTGAATGTTATTGAAGATTTTTAAAAGTAAAAAAAAAAACATTTAGTGAAGAGCAGGCCTATCATAATCAAAGCGAGGCATTCATTACGCCAAGGATATGGTATGCATTTAGTGTGATCAGAAAGGTGTGATCTAAAAATAAACTGTTTAAAGCTATAACTGGTGATGTTTCAAGGGAGCTATATATTACGGAGGATCAGGATCTGAGAATAGAAAAAATTAACTTTTCACAACGATAATACCAGACCATGTGCTGCTCAACCAGTTAAAAATACTGAGAAGGGTATACCTGAAAATGTCAACTTCTAGACATTGCGTGTTCAGATTACCATTTACTTCGATTCACCTCTTTCGAAGGTGTAGAAATTCGGCTGAATATTTGGACCATATCAAAAGAACCAAACTTCTTCAGAGAAGGATTCCGTAAACTTTCGGAAAGGTAGCCAAAAGTTGTATCTTTAGATGGAGTACGCTTTGAATAAATTGCTATGCCGTGGTATAAACAATTGAACGTCCTTTATTCATCCAAACGAGGTGGAATTATGTGTGTGTATCCAATAATACCAAAAAAACTTTCATATCTATACCTCTCAAATCTTTCATATCTATAGAGCTATATAGTATTTTATAAAACTTTTCAATATATTTCACCATAGTCATTCTTAAGCAATTACTCTCGATGTAAAATATCGAAAAACTATGCACAAATTCAGAGAAGTATTATAGACCGGCATTTGGACGACACTGTATATCAATATGGCAACCTGAAGAAGAATATCGCAGCGTCAGCAAAACAACTTCCTTGATTGTTGATAATGTTGGAAAATATTTTTTCAACATCACTTCCCATCATTATCAACGGCGCAATAATTGGTAGTCCGGTTTAAGCCTGCCGCAAAAAAATTGCAAAAATTGCTTTTTGCGCCGCCATCGTCCAGTTCGATCTGCTTAGCATTTGTTTTTCTTTCCTGGCGTACGCTATCGATCCATCAAAAACGGGCCTGTCTTGACAACTCTTCTAATTATTTATTTAATCAATCATTTAAAACAACAGAAATGGTTCCAATTAGTCTATAAATAAGTATAAGTTTAATAACAAAACAGAATAAAAATATATTATTTAAATATGTTAATAAAAGGTAGCTCTACTAAATAAGGGGAAAGAATAGTAATATAAAGGGGAACTCTATTATTTAGAATGTATTGATTTAAGTGTCTGCGGTAAGGAATCAAAATCAAGGTTGGTATGTGTTCTCAGTATGCGGAATAGTAGTGAATAAAGGGATGCACCCGTGCGCGAAAGGGACATTAAAAATAGTCGGGGCTATATTGGAGCATTGTGACTCACAAACAGAGATTTTGTAACTAAAGCCTGACGAGACATGATGGTGATGCAGTTTAGAGGCAAGAGACTCATAAAGAAATAAGAAGGAACGGGCGAACCTACGTATGATGAATTCTGTGGCATCTGTAAGATATCTCTAGAGTGGAAACCACACTTCACAATAATATTCAAAGACAATAAAAGACAAAAAATAGACAAAAATAAGGATGCGCACAGGTTAAGATATTATGAAAAGGGTTTCCGGACCTACAAACAAAACCGGATATACGAGACGCTGTGGTGATATTGTTTATAATGTGCTGGTTAAACCTAAGCCTAGGGTCGAATACGATGGCAATGTCCTTGAATTTTTTTGACCAAACCAAGAGGGCATAGAGAAAAATAATAAAAGAACACAAAGGAGTTTGTTCTATGGATTGATCTGATGAAAATTTGAGACATTTAGAGCAAGGAAATTGGTGTTTGACTGGTTATCCAGTGTTCTTAAATCATTTTGTAGCTGCTCGCCATGTTGTAGCAAATCAATTACACTAGAAATCTTGAAATCATCAGTATACAAAAGTCAGGTTTGATTAATTGAGGAAGAGAAGTCATTAGTAGAAAGTAGAAACAGACAGGTGCCAAGAATGGAACCTTGGGCAACTCCAGACACACTTTTGTTGAACTAAATCAAATGCGACAGCATTAGTGAATGATAAAAAAATAGAAACAGTGAACATTTCCTTAACAAAGCCATGTTGCTCCTGTGCTAGGAAGGATTGGAAGTTTGTTATAAACAATACGTTCGAGAAGTTTTCGACAACATAGAAGAGAGAAATAAAAACAAGATCACTCGACTTGTGTACTGAGAAAATATTTGCAATTTTCCATTGCACAAAAAAAAAATCCCAGTGACAAGGCAAAAGTTAAATACAATGCATATTAGAGCATGGAAGGAAGATGAGAGAGATTTCACCAAGGTATTGGGAATACAACCAACACATTTATCGAGGCGAAGCATTAAGCATAAAATAGCAAAAAATTGGTGGGAAGTGAGAATGAAATACGAGAGAAGGAAACAGAAACGTTATATTAAGTAAGGGTGCTTCACACTAGGAGAAAAATGTTAACAAACAGCAAGGAAACAGCTCACATCTTCTTGCGCACGGGAAGACGCTGTTTCATCAAGGAATATAATGACGTTTGTTGGTAGAGCTTTTGAGAGAGTTGATGTATACCAGAAGGGTCTTTGATGATTTGATTGGATTTTGACAACTCAACGCTATTATTATAGTGATTACACATAGCAACTTTCGCAGCGCTTTCCACCTCAGATCGCAATGTCTTGTATTCGATCAAGACTAACAGAGTCAAATCCCCAAAAGAAGGAAAACCAGTTGACTGAATTTATTTCAGAAGTCATACCCTGCCGCTATAGGATTTCCGAGCAGGATTACAACCCTGCCCTCATCGGCTTTTCCGAGCGGGATCTTCTTCGATCATGTGACTTAACTGTCCAGCCTACCACAGTCCACAGCCTATTGAAGTTAATCTTATCAGTGACCACACAGTCGCAATATCCTCACATTTTTCGTTGTTGTATAGGCGGTGGAATCGTCCATCCTCATGTCGCAGGCCCTATATCCATCGAAAGATCCCCCTGTCGGATGACATTAAGAGCTCATAATTTTTCTTGCCAACAACCCATGTTTCCAACGAGGACTAACAAGATCATGGTACAGCCAGAGCGTCTGGGCGAAACCTGAGCGAAGAAGCGTTAAAAAATTAAAGAAGTCTTTATTGGCCAAATTCCAATTGTAGTTCTTAATTACTCATATTTGTAAAATTATGTTTTTACTACATAATAATTGGCAAAACAAACCAAGATAGATATACGTCTTGGATCATACTTACTGTAGCAACATTTCATTACATAATCATCAATCTAAAATGAGCGTTTGATAGTGAATAAATTGCATTAACGTTGATCTCTATACGCTGAAGACAAAACACATTTCCGTCCCAACTTCAGTAATTACTAGTTGAATTGTATAACTATTCACCTTTTTCCGATGTTGAATGATTATTCATAATTTCCTGTGTATGCAAATCTGTAAATTATCCACAAACTTGAAATCCATTTTCAGCATATGGCATCATTTTCCCAACAGGAACATAAATCACCTTCTAATTATGTCAATATCATGATACAACTCACATCGTACCTACTGCAGAAAAAATCTAAAATCAAAGCTAATGAATGAAAAATACTTAAAGTAATTAAAACTTACCATACACTATCTTGTCACATCTACGTTTAAATCACAAAAATTATCTATCTTAAGTATAATAAAATATGAATGATCATTTCACTTAGCATCATAGAAACTGTTGGTCGGTGGACGATCCCTGGTGGTGACATATGCTAAAATCTGAAAATATCAAACGCAGGAGTCAAAACAGACTGGTGTGGGAATCCTTGACCAAATCGAATTTTAATGGCATTTCTATGCATTTAACAGCCACTGTATAAATGTTTAGCTACACTAATTTGAATACTAATTGGCAGATTCCATCAAATATGCATCATCGGATGATATTAGCCGACTGATATCGTAAGATCAGCTATTAGTGAATGAAATGCTAACTGGGGTTCAAATACACGCTGCTGCCACTATGCTAGACTTTATCTAAAAACAACTCAGACAGCCAGTTCGAAGCCAGTAGATTCTTGTAATTAATGTAATTTATTTGATAATAGAATCATTTAGCTTATGGCAGTTGTAGCTAAGATCGACCAGATGCGCTTATAGGTTAATGTTCCATTCATGTATGGGATTAAAGTAGTGGACGGAGGAAGGCTGGCTAAGAATAATTTGAAATCTACAATGTGAATGTAGGAAGTAAAATAGCAAATGGTATATAAAAGAAATGAAAACAAGGGAGAGTAAGAGCTATTTCACGTTAAAGTTTTGCACAAAAGATACTGTATCTATGGCACTTCTTATTGACCTAAATGTAACTGAACAGATAAATATCATTAATTATATCCACAAACAAATAAATAAAACCAGCCTTTGCATTCCCGGCTTATAATATACGATTATTGATCACACTTTCATCAATCACATTTGAATTCCCTTGATTACAATTTACGAACTATATTAGCTCAACGAATTGAGTCGATAAGTTAAATATTTTAAATAACCAGTTCGTAGCAATAATTCAACCTACAGAAACGAAAAAAATTCAAACCGTCCCAATAATCAATAATTCGGAATTTTTTTTGAAATTTTTTCGCAAACTTCAATGGCAGATATGTCAAATATTAATGATCATATATTTGCGTTTAATTATATTACAGGCAGAAAAAGAGAGAGAGAGACATTTTATGGCGCGAAGCGAACGTAACTGGCACAATAAAATTTGTTTGCAGCTACTTGAAAAATCCGCATTCTTTGATGATTTATTCTTGAATTATATTCATTGCTCTTGTTGTAACAATTTATGAGGTGAAAAGTGATTTTTCGAAAATGTTCAATGCCTTTCAGTGAAGATGGTGGTGGTGATTATTTACTGAAATAAAAATGCAAAATCAGTTAAAATGTGTTAAAATCCAAGGCTTGGTGTTGTATCTTTCGACACGATTTTTTTTACGAGGTGTCGAATAGCAAATGGAAGCTAAAGATGAAAAGAATAATATATTCTCAATAGTTTTTTCATGCATGAATTATACAGAAAAATATATTACAATCATTAGTTTATTTTAAAAAAAATATTTTATGATGGATTTTGTAGGTGTTAGGTAAATTTTCGGAAATGATGTGTGCTGCACTTTGAAGTTCCGTAAATCCTATGTATTAGGTGTGTTTTTTGCTCCGATACAGAACAGAATATAAGTATGCCGCAAAAACAGTGCATTCGCTAAGACTGACATAGGTTGCCGTATTCACTGTGGTAGCACAAAATAGCTGAAAATAAAGGGAAAAAATAACGAGTATAAACTACCACAATTGACAGAAAATAGAAAAAGAACTAACAGAAAATTACCTCTTTTAACTTTCTACACATTATGAGGGCTTTTTCTAATTTCCTAACTACCAAAACATACAACACAACCTTGAAAAAATCAAAGCCACCTCATGGCAAAAAAGAAGACTTCTCATGAGCTTTTCTTTTTTCTATCAGCACATTCTATAGTTCAGCACGTGAACTACCTTTAAGGAATATAATTTCTGTACTAGTGAATTCGCTGGTACAGGAGTGTTGTTGTTTCCAATGCGTCCATTCTGTTCTATGCTGGATAGAGGAGCTAAAAAGACGCGCCTATTATTGAAAAAATTCACACTCAATTAAAAAGAAGCACTATAGGTAGACGAAAATGTGAACAGGTTGCAAAAGCTGTGTATCTACACTCAGCTTTTCATGAGAACGCCATTGAAATGGTTTTGCATCCTTGTGAAAACCATGTACTGATTTTGACAATGCTAATTTTAGTCTTTCTTGAATACAACCACCAACCTAAGTAATACAACCACCAACCTAGGTAATACAACCACCAACGTAGGTAATACAACCACCAATCTAAACGGAGAAACAACCCGAATCTTTAACGAACTCGGTGATCGAAGCTACTTCGGTTAGGCCAGCGAAAAGGACGGAACAAAGGCTAGGCATTTGCGCTGGAGATGAAGAAGTGTTTCCTCTTTCTCCTCACATCTAGGGCTCTAACAGAAGTCATTGTTAGGAGCACCTATCCGCATCGAGTGCTTGCGAAACATACAAAGTCTAGTTAAAACAGCCACCTCTGCGTGCAGGGACCCTCTTCTTAATTTGAATAGTTTCCTAGTTCGGCCAATAGAAAAAGTTTGCTACAATTATCTTATAATCGCACAGGTATATTCTCCCACCCAGTACTTCATAGCTTCCTTTTGTTTTTTTGTCTGATGGTCAGTTCAACTGAAGCCATCAGAGTGCCAAACGGGAAACTGCTAAAAATATCTGGCTTTTGTAAGCTCGTCCGTTTCACATTTCCCCAAAACAGGTGGACTACCGAATGTATTAACATCTAGCTAAGCAACGTACGGCATTTGAAGACCCGTTTCGAGGTAGGCAGTGTAGACACCAACAAAGTACTATAAGCCGCTTTGGTGTCCGTGAAAATACAAATATTTACTCCGAATATCTGATAACATAAGAGCCAATTGTTCGCTCAATTTAGAGCCATCAGTATATACAGTATCACAAGAAAGAAAAAAAATCAATATATCCAATCGGTTTTCATTTTATTAACTTCTATATTTAAAACGCCAATGCGCGCTATACTAATAATATGTCCAATCGCCACCGTTTTCCAGTAAAACTTGACACCGTTTGGGAATATTTTCGACCAGATTTTCGGCCAGTGTTGCTGGTAAACTTTTCCGGATAACGCGAAGATGACAACATAGCTGCTTTATAGCAATATACACTGAAGAAAAGGGCAGATTACCCTCGAAATATCGATATACATATGTCAAAATCAAAATAAATTTAGGTTCAAAAGGAAAAAATTGGTTTAAATTAAAACATAGCTGCCTTAAATTTACTACCCGCTTTTGACGAAGCTTTAGGTTCATGGCAGCGCAGATATTTTCGAATGTCTGCTGATTATGCAGGCCAGCTCATTGTCTTGATGCCATGTTCCTGCTTCCATTCACCGCATAGTCGACTGCGATTTTTTTGGATCGTTATCCTCTTGAAGAATCTTTGCGCTCGGATCGGAGTCAAACCATTTGAGCCAAACATTTTTGGTAGATCTATTTCATCCTTTCTGAGTTCAGGATTCTAGTAAACAGAAAAAGGGTACCACATCTTTGTTTACTGAAGCGCTGGAAATGTGTGTTAACGATGCGCTGGAAATGTGTTATGCATCGAATCGACCATGCTCGTTTGTAAGTACTCTGTGCCTAAAAAGAAGATTCGTCTGTAAAAATGATATCTGGAAAGTCGGATTCGCTATTCCCTGTAGCCCACTTTATTCGTTTTTCAATTTGTTTTTCGCTAAAAAGAGGTTTAAGTGCAATATTTCGCCATCCGTAGCCTGAGGAACTTAGTCGTCTATATATTGTCATCAGACTAACGGGGATACCCTTTCGCATCAACAAATCTTGTGCTCGACGCAACTTTGTAGTGGGATTTCGCTCGAATATACCAACGATGGCCCTGTCCTCGACTTCGGCAGTGGCTCTTCTTACTCCTCTACCGGGTAAATCGTCCACCGCTTTTATCTGATCAAACGAGTCAATCTACTTGCAAACGAACTGGTACGTCTTTCTAAGGTATTGCGCTGCAGCAGTTATTTCCATTGACGGTGAAAACCCAAAAACGTAGCTTCAAATCTCTTTGTGAACGGAGTATTCACTTCGATTATTTCCAATATCTCTGAAAATCATAATGCTTTTGAACTGTAACGTGCTACACGTATTTACCACTCGCTTGATGGTTCAGCTACCCAAGGACGAATATAAAACCTAATCCTTAAGTAGCTGATTTATAAGTTCGATTATGTATCCAAGTTTTAAAGTACACTCACAAAATAAAGCTAGCGTTTACTCCTTGTAAGCAATTGATTTTTCAACATGCTGTATTATGCGCTTGTAGCGCTGTTTCAACAGATTCGCCAGATTAGGATAGAGTCTAAGAAACTGCTTATCCAACCAGCTTATGTTTTCTGTGCATCGTTTGCCTTAAATACTTTCTAGCCCCGCACATCATTCTCTCTCATCAGCTTTTAACAGAGTGCTTTAGCGAAAGAAAAATTAACAAATCTAATTACAATGTTCTTGATTTTCAAAGCACTAATCTGATACACGGCAGAAAGAGATTATAACCAGCTTTGAAAAATAAAAAAAAAATCAATATATTGACGTCCGATGCTTCCTAAATCATTCATATATCATTAAAGAATTACACGGAAAAATGGTCACATGAAATCATATTACTACTTCCTGAACGTTTGTCCTATTACCATCTTCTTCATATTAACTTTGCGATTGTTTTAATTTGACAGGGAAAAATGCGCTAATTGCAGTGTGGATCATATACTGAACTACGGAGACTGTCGCAGTTATGACTATAGGAAAAAGAGTCACCTACCTATGTAACCTCTGAAATCTCTCTGGTCGTCACCGTTGCTTGAAAAATTATATACTAATCTTGTAACATCCTCATATCCAGTTTGTCCACCAATAATACAATTCTCTAAGCCTTTTTATTCGTGTAGAAATTTTTATTCAAACGGCCACAATGTCACAAAAAAATAGGGAATAACAATCAAAATAAAATAGGGAATAACAAAAATAGGGAATAACAAAAATAGGGAATAACAATCTAAAAAAATCTTTTCTATATATTTTTTTAAATCACTGATAATATGTCTCTAAAAATTACAAAATTTTTCAATGATAACCATCTGATGATAGTTTTAGAAACAAATCCCAACAGCAAACATTTTCTTCAAATGTTAGAATTAACAACAAAAACCTGAATTTATTAGTCATGTTACTACCTACCAGCTTATAATGTTTAATTACTGTCACATTATACCATCCATTATAAAATTTTAATTCAAGCTATTTTAATCATACATTTAAACATTTATTTTAGGAGGACGCAAATCGTGGTAAACCAAATTGGGAACATTTATCAGATGAATTGCACGTATTGATCACCGTCGAAGATACAGAAAATCGTGCCCGAGTCAAATTAACTCGTGCTGTTGAAGAAGTACAAAAACTTCTGATTCCCGTAAGTATCAATACTGCTATAAGTGTTTTTTTTTTAATTTTTCAAATCTAACCATTTTATGTGCTTATTTGAATTCTAGGTTTGATAATAATAATGTTTTTACTAATAATTTTTGTTTGTAGGTGATTTAATATATTTCATCGAATGACTAGTAGTTTAATCGCTGACTGAAAATTCGTTATGTCCCTTTGTATTCAATTGTGCTTGTAGATTAATATGTGGAACAATTTTTGGAATAGTTACGTTGTAAAATTTTTGCTCCATCCATATTCCATAGCCGATACGGATAATTTATTGAATTAGCATATTACATATTTCATTTCTCGACGAAAAATGCGCTAAGACGTTAATGACACCCACTACTTTTTTTGAATTTTTCGGTTGAAATAGATAGCATATATACTATCTAAGAATACATCCTTTTTTCATAAAAGATGGACTAAATATTATGCGTTCTTCCTTCTGTTATTTTACCGAAAAAATCAAAAGGCTTGATAAAGATACTTCAAGGGCCTACTATGACCAATCAATTCACAATTTTTTAACTAAAGTTTAGCACTTAACAGCAATATGTTTAAGACTCAAGGCCTGATTCATTATTCAAACCAAGGTGTGAGATTCTGATACAAACTAAAATCGAAAAACTGCCATCTCATCAATACTACAATATATAATTTACGCGACAGTTTTTAATAACGTTACTAATTTATCAAACATAAACAATTTCAAGGATCACTAACAAAAAATTGTGTTTGTCATGTTGAGAACATCCCTCCTCTGTTTAGAAAATAAAATGTTATTAATAATTCATTCTCTCCTCATCAATCAAATTAGCAAGCGGAAGGCGAAGATGAATTGAAAAAACGACAACTTATGGAATTGGCAATAATAAATGGTACATATAGAGATACAACAGCAAAAACAGCAGCTGCAGGTGCGTACATGTTAAACTTAATCATAAATATTCTATATATGTATCTATTTTGTTCGTAAAAATAATAATAAATCAATATATATTATTTATTTTTTAAAAAAACCAATCTAATCTTATATAATTGTAATACTTTACAGCATGTCGCAAATGACGAGTAAAATTAAAACAATGCATTCATATGTGTCTTATAATAATTACGCTTTTAACTATATAGTAACGCAACGCCGCATCCATCTAACATTCATATTCTGTTCATGAAATATAATTTTATTTATTTTGCTTGCATTGATTAAAATGCATAAATATTTCTTTTTTGATTTAAAGTTGATTGCGATGATATACATATATGAAATGTATCTGAAATTTATTATTTTGTTTGTTGTGATTTTTTTACTGATTCATTTTCCAAGAAACTTATGTTTTCGCTTCCTTCACGTCTCACATTAAAGTTTCTACCTCTTTGCGAAACGCAGTTTTCAAGTATTTGCTACGTAATATAATGTAATAATAAATTACGTATTACGTATTATAATTTGTTATGCATTTTAAACAACATTTTTATAATTTATGTATGCTATCTTTATTTGTACCTCGTACTATCAAACACAAATGCATCATGCTCATTTGGAAGTTGCCACTAAGTAATCGGCATACTTAATTTTGAAATATTCTCTTTACATTAAAATATCAAAAAGTCGCATGAGCGATATCAGCGCAATCAATAAACTGTATTATTTTCATTATAAGTTTTTTTTTTTCTTTCTCTTGCATTACATTATTTTAATTTGTTTGACCGTTTTATATCGAAGCGTTAATTTTTATAGCGACATTTTTTTTTCACTTTTTCTCTTTCTTCCCGTTAAAAACTCAAAGGGCTATCTTATCCTTTCCAGCCTGCGAGGAGGAATGGCGTCGTGTTGCTGCCGTTGCCGCCGAATCCCGTATATTATCACCAGCAAACATGCCAAGTTTGGCTGCCCAACAATTACGTGCCTCAACAACACCACTTGGAGCACCACTCATCCTATCACCCCGAATGTCTGTACCAACAACCGGTGCCAGTCTCCTATCAGGATCTGCGCCACCAACAATTGATCATCCAGGATTGATATATGCAACACCGTACGGTGATTATGCAAATTATGCAGCTTTGGCAGCTGGAAATCCTCTACTCACGGATTATACAGATCATAGCGGTGGGTTATTTGCTAGATAAAAGTATATTTTTTTTTATGTTTTACTTAATCCTTTATATATATATTTATTTTTTTTAATATATTTCTTTCTACAATTAGTGTACGAATGAACACAGTAGTAGTTTCTTCTAATTCACATGATAATAATAATAATAATTTTCATTGACAATAAAACGGACAATGCAGTAGATAGTGAACAAAAATCGAAAAAAATAATCTGAAATATTTAACAATTGGATACAAGGCTTTCCATAAATAATCATAAATTAATATTTTGTAGTTGAAAAGTTAGCAATCAGCACAGAAAATACATGACAATCAATAAAATAATTTGGAATCAAGGCATATAAGTAGAAGCTTTATTAATCTATGATAATTTGGAATTAGTAATTTCATATAAATTTCAAACTTTCCAAAAACTAAAAATCTAATCAAACAATAATTAAATTAAAATGAATTAAAATAAGTGTAGTGCACAAGTCTATTCAATCGTTGAATCCATATTTATTACAAAAAAGAAACGCAATATAAACCATGAAATGATTTCAATAAGTATATAATAGCAAATATAATTATAAAGTAAGGCTATAACAGTCGTCTTACTGAAATCATTTTTAATCTATCTATCAGAAACGTAATAATCTTAACATTTTTGGATTATCGTCATACGAATTTTTGAAGTAGTGCAGAATTTTGAAAGTCAAAATATGTTTGGGTTTTTTCCAGAAAGTAGTCTGCTTAGGACCAAAAATTTCAATTTTTACCAGCCTCAGTCCGTTCGAACTTTATATTAAAATGAATTTGTAGTAAACTATGTAGATGTAGCTTTGGTAATTGGTTGTCCGATAGTCAGGATTTGTATATATGTTTTTAATCAATTCTTATTGATTTGATGGGTAATGAAACATTTATGGATTTTTATACAGTATATTTTTCGTCAAATATTTTTCTAGTCATGGTAGTGCATGCTATTTTGTTTTGTCAATACTTTTTAGAAAACTCTTTTATCGTACATTCATATTTTATTATGAGCCTTGAACTATATTTTGTGAAAGTACACGTCGTATTTCTTAGTTTTGAAACGTTGCTAAAATCATCTTAGACTCTATAGTGATCCAAAATTTATCTAGAAATATTGCTATTGACTTTCATCTAGTCTATTATAAGCTTTCTTTGCTCCAAATATTCATCTAAGAAATAATTTGAACTAGTTTGAATTCATGTTTTTGCCTCAACAAGATATCAAACACCTTGTTTGTACATATGATACAATTATTTATGACCGATTTATTCACTGACTGCAGAGGTTTAGACGCATATCTAAATCGTTCACTATTGAAATGCTCCGAAGTTCAAGCTTAAGTGGCTACTCTAATTCTGCTGTGTGAGTTAAAGCTACGTTTGAATGGGTGCTGCTGACTAAAGTCATCTACTGTTACTCCGTTCCACTTGTCAGAGAATGAAAAACATGTTTATCCTTTTCCATCTTTCCTGGCGCTTTCAATCGTTAGATTATCATGTATCATCTTTCAAAAAGTCCCATGTTTTCTGAGTTTAGTCTGACGCTTCCCGAATCTGCAGCTGTTTCGATCATAGTGATTTTAATTCAATAAATAATTCGCTGTCTGCCTGTGAACTATGTTTCTCCTGAAGCTGCGGCGAATGTTGCACCCTTACTCCACTTACAATTGTGAGCAGTTAGAGCTCAGACTCTGAAACTGGCGATACTGTGACTTATTTTATATTAGAGTATAGCGTTTCTGCAACACTCTATAAGCTGCCTCACTCTGTAAGCTGCCTCAAGCTTGGACAGGGAAGACTCAAGTGATAATTTTTAGTTTTCAGGGTCGTCAGAGAGTTTGAGTGTCTTTCAATTGTGTCAAACAATTTAAATGCTCTGTCACGTATGTATTTTTCGACTGTTTCAAATTTTAGTTCGTTTCGAATGTCTGATTTCCTTCCATACCAATGGAATCTGAAGACCTTGTAAAATGCAATGCTTTGACATGCTTGTAGTTTTTTTTTCTATTGTTTTTAGAAGCAGTTGAGGTCCTCAGAATTTTCTTGCAGAGTAGCGCTGTAATTGCGGTGCTCAGGCGGGATTATTTTAAAAGACGATGGAGAACGCTAATAGTATTATTTAAGCTGACACGTTTGTTATCTATATGTGCTGTCCATTATAATTTATTGCCAAAGGTTATCCCTAAGCATTTGGCAGTCCGTCACAATTCTAAATTCTGCCGTGTCGTTCGTCTTTTTTGGATTTTTCAGCGTTTAGTGTTATCTTCCATCTTCTGAAATATTCTATAAGGGAAACTTCACACTAACTCAACTAAAAAACACCTGGACATAAGAAATATTCACGTATCGTCAGCAAATAGGAAGGTGTTTACTCTATTAGAGCTGGAGATGTCAGCTGTGTACAGGTTATACAAAATGGATGACATGGGAGATCCTTGGGGTACGCTTGGAGGCGAAGTGATTGTCTATACTGACTTAAAAAGCTCTGTTTTATAGAAAATATCAAATGAGTTGGCCAAATGAGAATGCTACTTTAAGAGCATTTAGTTTGACAATGAGACCAGCATGAGATTTCCTTTTGTTTAGACCATATCCTATCTACTTCATTATATGAGATAGTTGAAGCTCAATAGGGTGCTGTAATTTAAAGCCAAACTGTTCTAAGTGCAAGCAGTAGAAGTTTGGCTATGGGTTAGAGTAAGGTCATGGGTCGCCAGTTCTACGGAAAACATAAATCTTTACCGGGCTTGGAGTTGTAATGGTGGCAAGTTTTCAACAATCGGAATATTTTTTGAGATTAATAATGGCGTTGATCGCATCTGCGATATCCTGAAGGAAATCGTCAGCTTGGTGGTGGGTTTATCTGGTCCTGGAAATTTCCTTTTGTTGAGATTTTTTTACCAGGAGTTTCTCTTCCTCAGGGATATTGGAGGTATTATACCTGCACTCTGTGCTCTGCCGTGCATAATTCTGATGCATTCTGTTCAATACGATCTTTCTCTCTAAGGTCATCATCTGTGTAGTTGTTCTCGTGGAATTAGAGGTCTAAAGTATTGGCAAAGGCATCAGCTTTGTCTGACGTACTATGCTTTACTCCAATAAATGCATGAAGGGGTGGCATGATTGGCTTATTTTTCATCCCGACATATTTGAGTTGTCTCCATAATGATCCAGTTTCATGGACAAGATTGCACATGATATGTCCCCACTGATCATTTTTGAGCTGAGACTAATTACATTTGTTAATTAATTTGCTTCATATTTTAGTCTAGCGTATCCCGTACAGATCGTCTGGATTTTGTCTTCGTCGTTTCATCACAAAGATTGCTTGCTGCTTTTTTCCGCTTTTATGCGCATCTCCCTCTTTTGGAAGGATTTCATTTGAGTGTCTATGTACTGTTGCTATAAATTCTGCCTGTTGAGATGCATAGTAAAAGAATTGATCACATTCGTTGTATTTGGGGATTCAGAATATGAAAATCATTCAATTTTACGATAAGTCCTCCATCCTAAGATCAAATACCTGAGCAACGTCAAACATGAAAATGTCCGTTTACTTTTTTGATCGAATCTGATTATGATGTGTTGAGCCACCATCGCAGCTCGATGGAATTGTGAGCTTTGGAGCCGAATTGTTCTTTTGGGACGATGGATTTGTTGGTAATCATCGAGTCGTGAAAGTTTTATACGTTCGACCAGTTTTCCAATCGAGCGTAGAAGGCTGATCGGTCTCCACATTTTAGGAAACGTAAGATCCTTGTGTGTTGTTGAAACTACAGTAGCTTTCGGTTTTTTCCCCATGAATTTTGGTAACTTTTGTACGGAAATACGCATTGTCAATGTCTGTTATTTCTTGGATTGTATTGTCTGGTAAGTGTCTGAGGGAGATATTCGTTATCGTGTTAAGTGCTGATGATATACGTTTATTGAGCCGTACCACCAGCTGTTTGATATCTGTTACTTCCTTGGGGCGAACTTCTTCATCTCTTTGAACCATTGTAATTTTCTCAATTTTTTTCCTCAGTATCATAATCTTCTATCATTTATGGATTTTCTTTGAATTGCAGGTCTAATGTGCCTGCAAAAGCTTCCGCTTCTCGCGGGTTGTCATCTTTGATCGTTGTGACCGTGGATTGCTGGTGTAGCAAGTTTGTATAGCAACTCACCCGGCTCCATATTCTGTAAAAAGTTTTCCCACTGTTCTTTCCTAAACAGTGAAATCTGGTGACTGATGTTATTTGTCAGCCGATTTTCTTCTCTTTTTAAACTTCGGTCCTGTGCACCTAGCTCTTCTTCGAATTCGAAATCTCGAAGTGTGAAGGTTTATTGGGAATATGAGGGCTCACCTGTTTATCCATGACAAACTTTTTCAGAATGGTCCCTGCTTGGTTAGTACTCCTGTGGTCTTAGAATCGATGGGAGACATTTGAATCTCTTGCTATGAAGACTGGTCCTTCCTGGTCAAAGAGTTTAGAAAGATCTTGACTAAATTCAAGTGAGCCTACACTATTTTAGCGTTGCGGTGATATGGACTACATGAGTTCGGTTTTATGTATTTCAACCAAAATGTAAACTTCCTTACATGAGCCGTTGTATATAGTTGTATGTGCTTTACTATAAATGTCAAGCTATGCTAAGCAAAATTAGTTTTAGCTTCTTTTCAAGAAAGAATTGTCTATAAAAATAGGATTTATTCTTTTTTAGTCTCCCAACCAAAATCTTCTTATTCTATTCACTACATCCCTTTGCATTTATTTATTTTATTCTATAGTAATTTTCTAATTATTCCATCAAATTATCGAACTATAAAAGTGTTTGAGGAATGTATACATATCTGTGATAAATACCTTTCGCAATTCAATATTTTCATAATATCAGCCTTAAAAAAATTATCAAATAGCTTATTTCACTTAATTATCCTTTTTAAAAGTAAATTAGTAATTCTGAAAAGAATTCGCAATGAAATAAATAAAGCTAATATAATGTAACTTTCAAAATTAGAGTACCCGAACTTAAACTATAATAACAATTTATCCAGCTATTAACACCAAAAATAAACCTAATAATCACATGTACGTATACAATTATTCACCTAAGAAAATCTCTCGTATCTAACGTATTTATTTACTCTTTCTAGTCCTTTATCTCGACCGAACAATAACCTCTAATTTATATTGAAAATTCTTGTTAATCATTTTTATTACATTGAATTCTATATTTATTTTGAAATGTGAGCAAACAAAAAGCAAAACAACAAACACATTATAAAAACATTTTTGTTGGCTCAATATGGTTTTTTTTCACATGAATATATTCAAATATGTATAAACTTTTTACAGTTGGTCGATATTTGCATGCCGGCTCCGTGTTTTAGATTCATATATATATATGTATCTTATCTAGGACAGATAAAATAAAATATTAAAACAGAAAATATATAAATATAAATACATTCACCTATTATTAGAATACCGGAAAACCAAAAGAATAAATTCAATCAAATTGAAAAATAATTTCGACAAATATATTGACGTCTTTGTAGAGGTCATTGTTTGATACATGCACAATAAGCAAAAATCGTTATATAATATCAAATTTTCAAGATATAAAATATATGATAATTGTAATTACTTTCCTTATAAAAATATTTAGTACTCTAGGAAATACATTTTGAAGCGATATAAGCGCAAAAAATCGAAGAAAAGAACAAACAAAAAAAAACGACAACTATCGTCGAAAATAATATGTTATACAAATGAATAAAATTTATTGTAAACTATACACACATTTAAAGCCGAGTGTTAGAACTCGGGAGACGTAGCGTCATACCAAGCGTTTAGAAAGATTTTTTTTAAATTTATGATCGTAAGTTGTAGGAGTGAGAGATTTATTATAGCAATTGAACATATTAAATAATACTCAGACCATAGGTATAAAATCATAGCCGTAAAATCAAATCAAGTCAGAAAATTCATTTAAAAAATAATTTTTCCAATGTTAGGGTAGGTAAGTGTATTTATCTCAAAGAAAAATTCAGCCTTAGTAGATATATCTCTTATCCAGGTTAGTGGTGGTTAAAAATTGTTTTAGGCAGCTTGTGACCAGGTTTTATTTTTTAATGTGCCGTTATTGAAAAACAAAGTATACGCATGTGAAGAAGTAAAACATGCAAATGATTTTTTATCTTTAAAGAAATGAAACTGACCCAGTGACGAGTTACGTGTTTACCTGATTTAGGAGAAGATGTCCACACTCTACTATATTCTTGTTAGAATCTATTGTACATTGTTAGCTAAACTCTTCGTAATATATTTTATGAGAAAGCGTAAAATCATCCAATTATCCATACACAGCAACGTATTTTGTATATTTCTTTAAAGTTGTTCTCGACTTTTCAAATGGAGTTAGTGCTCGTAGTCAATTAATTTGTTACACACTTTACACTGGGAAAATGCGAAAAGTTGTAAAGTGTTTAGACTTAGGATTAGAATAGTTGCCTTTTATTATCTAGAAGAGTAATATCGTTGACGGTTTTATTCCGTTAGTTTTTTTGTTTTATTTGTTATCTGCATGAAGATATAGAATATAATTTTTGACTAATATAAATGGTGACGGGTTTCTGACCAGGTCTGTCCTAGTACGAATAATCTTATATTTATATAAATTTATTGTATGCCTAGTTTGGGGAATTGAAATCAGTAAAGGATTCCATTTAAAAAAAACATCGTCGTTCGTTATATTTGTACATTAAATACTAAAACACAACATTACATTTTAGATGATAATCTACAAAGTGTGCCAACAAGTTTGCAATGATAATAATAATTTAATTATATTGATGTACTTAAATCAATAGTATTTTAGTGTATAAATGTACAGATATGATGAAGTTTTGCCCAAAATAATAGATACATGAAATATGCATTTATCTAATGGGACTATGCACTCAGATTGGAAGCTAGACTGCATAAACAAAAATTAATGAAACCCTGTAGTAAATTGTACATTACGAGAAATTTAAATTGTGAACTAAACTTTCAATTAATTTAATCTGATTCAATTTATTCCAGTTTCCAAAATAAATATTTTTATTTGAAGACTAATGTTTCCTAGAGAAGATAAATATAGTTCAATATCTTGACAGATATTGATAGTTCGAAAAATAATCTGTCCTCTTCTGCAGCGTCGTATCAGTCAACATTGAAGGGAAGGGCAGATTTTGTTCGAAATATCGATATCCATTAAGAAATTGAAATATATCTAGCTTCTAACGAACGAATTGGTCTTTAAATATAAATGTTTGAAATGAAATTTATTAACTTTTTCTATAGAACATGAATTGCTTCACAAATATTTGAAATCTTCAATACAAAATGTTTTTGCAGAATGAACAAGGATAATCCTAAAATTGAAACTATATCGAATTATGTTCTTCGGACACTGAAACAACATTTAATCTGTTTTATCGATTTAATTCGCACGACCACGTCAAATTAAAAGCATGTCTGAATCACGCCATTTAATCATTCAATAAAAAAAAATTAAAATCGAAATTTGAATTAACATCCGCCCTCTATATTCATATAATTTATAGGCACATTATTTAGGCAGTTAGTAATTATCATATAATATAACTGACATATATCTGAATCTTAATGGTGCTCTTCTGACATTTAAATGGTATAAAATTCAGAAAATTTTAGAAAAATAAGAGCATATCAAAATATATGCTTTAACTTCCATTTTATATTTTGCTTAAAACCAATTTTTTAGTAAGAATTACTTTTTCAATTCAATTTATTTTCCATTATGTGTAGACAGAAGTCCTAATTGGCTTAGTACTATGAAGAATCTTATAAAATTGTGGTTAAACATTCAATATCACCGTGCAAGATGAGTTTATTGACAATTTACCAGGTGTACAAGTAGGTTAAGTCTTGCCGAAAACGGACAGTCTTACCGAAACATACAGATGCAAGTAGCTCGATTCATCATCCACGTTATCGAGGCTTTAAATCCATCCAACAATGGGTTTTGATTGTTACAAGTCCTTAAAGCGTTTTATGAGTATTTCGAATGATCTTCGATCTTCGTGTCCTCTTGGAATTGTTAATTACGTAAAGAGTTGCTATCAACTCGGTGTATACGGCCAGTTAATTTCAGTTTTCGGGGCTTAGATTCTTGAAAAACCTCGGTGTGGTCGGCTATTTGACACGTTAGCTACTATACAAGTTCGCTAGCAAACTGCGTTTGATTTGAAACTCTCATTTCAAAAGCTTTGAAACATGTATACCATAGCTAAACCTGAACATCTATATAAAGCAAATACATAAATAATTCCTTTTCTTTTGAGCTAAACGAATGAAGCCCGTGAACGTAAATCGATTCGGAAAAGATAAAATCCGTCCAGTAAACTAGTCACCAATTGTCTTAAAAAAAATCAATTAAATTTTAAATAGTGTATTTATAATTCTAGCTTTCCTTTATTTGCAATTTTATTTATTTTCAAATTTATATTTCTTTGCAAAGCGAACTAAAAGTTAGATCTAGAATTCGTTTGTTACCATTTTAGTATTTGATACTTTTCCATAGTTCATATCAGCTCTACAATTGAATAAGTTTTAACAGTAACAAAAAAAAATGTTTCAAATGTGATCAACAATTCTATTGACGGTATTAAAAAAAACTTTTGCCATCAGAAATATAAGTAAAATTGCATACAATTTTAGAATATTTGCTAAAATCACTTTCAAAGAAGGTATCGACAGTATTTGAATTACATTTAAACTCAATCAAATCATGTCTACGAGAAACAGACGTAGATTCATTAAAACTATAGGAAGCTAAAAAAAATAGGATGCAGTTTAAATTATTTACTTGCATTAAATGATGGTTGAACAAATAAATATAGGGGACCAATATGTAAAAAAAACTTCACGTTTATAGAGGAAAGGGAAATTTAACAAAACAAGTGGTATATAACTCGAATAATATAAAACATTTCATAATATTCTAAAAAAAAATTGTATTTCGTTTTAACTAATCGATTCAGCTCATCTGTTAACAGGTTTGTGAAATGATTGCATGCAAAAAGAATTTTTGTCAAGCGAGAAACTTCTGACAGTTGACCAGATGTTTAATTAAAACGTGATTTTTACAAATAAACAACAATTAAAGCAAAGCCATTATTTTCTAAGAAAAGCAAACAAACATCTGAGCTTTCCCCCAAGCTGCCGAATTATTTTTAAATAATCAATCTTTGAAAAATAGGATCTTACTTATATACAAGCTTATAATAATTGACTTTAACCTCATCAACAATCGACACAAATAACATTTCATGCGTTCGAAGTGTAGAACTTCGGTTTAATATTTCAGTGAATGTGACTAATCCAGGTAGAAAATTTGGATTAATGCGAACATTAATTTTCTTTGTTTCGTAAACAAAGTTAACACCAATACTAAAATGGAATCAAATTAATTTTTTTATTTCGTATTTCTGATTATGTGTATTACTAATTGTTTTTCTTGTTGTATGCATTTTGTTTATTAATTAGATCGTAACAAAAATATTTGCCATTATTAGCTGATAGGGAGTTAATTTTGTCTCTGTTGAATAAATGACGCCTAGGCGATAACAGACATCATTTGAATATGTTTAGTTGCAAATACATTTTTTTGGTGAGGTCGTCTTGCAAATTTCATTGAATCGAAATTTTGATTCTTAGGTATTTCAATTTCATTACAAAACTTCTAGTTAATGGGCTTGAGCAGCTGAAAATATATAAGTACTCGTATCTCTGCTTAAATTACAAAGTGGAGCAGGTGCAGTAATACTTGTAAAATGTTTTTCTATTCTGTATGCTTACTGATTTATGATATTTTATATAATACACTATTGGAAAGGTTTGCAATTGTCTTCTATAAAAGAATTTAGCGTTACTAAAGCTGGCTGTGTCTTGCAAGTGCATTCATCTTTAATATATTTTTTTTACTAAATTCATTCAAAGAGCATTACTAAATTTTACAAAAATATTTAGTTAATGGTGTGATCAAAACATATCTGAAATTGACTGCCGATAAATTATTGCATTTAAATTGATAATCGAGACATTCCCGCCGAGTTGTTGTATTTGATAATATTGCTTTAATTTCGATTGTCCCAGTAACGCCCAAATTTCCTTCCAAAATCACGTAACATTTTGATAGTGTATGAATTCCTAAGTTAAACGAAAGTAAGAATATTAATGGTTACATTTCCACCTTTGTAATGCAGTTACTTTAGTGCTGTTTATATTAAACGACAATGATTTTGAAGTTTTTAGCGTATCGTTTGGACAGAACAAGCAGTTTCAAAACAAAAATTAGCAAATCAGGAGCTGAGCTTTATCAAATTCTGTACAATACCTTTACTTTTTGATCACACTTTTACCTCAAAACGTTTTGCCAAAATTTTTCAACGATATATTTCACTTTCATTGTCTTAGATCAGTTACAGTCTGGGAAATATCTTTGGTATGTTATGCCAACGGAACGGCCCATGTGATGTTTGGTGAATACATTTGAAATTTCTGAAATTTCCGTCCAGATGATATAAGACATAGCCAGCTCAATGTTCCGCATCCTCACGGATAAAATACAATAGAAGCCTACTTTTGTATAGAATCAGGTCAAAAGTCACATCACTAATTCAATACTAAATTAGCATAACTTATAAGACAATACGCATACATATGTGCTAATAATATTCGTACAGACCGTGTCATCCAGAAAGTTTCTACAGTAGTATCTATGCTACGTAGAAACGATAGTCTCATAAAATATACAAAGCAAAAATCGTGATGTTAATATTAGTCGAGTAAAACTTCAAGGACAATTTCTCCAAGAATAAAATCCAAATTTTAATAATATCTAAGCATACAAGCATTGAAAAAAAAAGCTGAAAGAGCTTAACAAGAAGTTTTGTATACGAAATTGCTAATTGAAAATATTCAGAAAAGGGATATTTAAGTTATTTTAGACCACCACTCCGAACTCACAGTCTTTATTTTGATAAACATACATACAAACATACATGCATAATTTCACTGGAGATAATTTTTTTCAATATTAGACTATTTCCAAACTTATATTTGCAGAACAAATTTATAAAAATAAACCTATAAATGCGTATCATTTTATAGTAGGAGCATTAAAACAACAAAGGCGTTTAACCAGCCGAGATCATCCATATCAAAGAGCCGGGGCTCTCTCATAGATATTTTCTAGCTATGTATTTCAATCAAAATAAATCCAATCATATTATCCAACGCATCAATATTTATCTAATCAAGCAGAGAAGAATTATCGAAATGAGAAAACACTTAAAATATATTACTCGGATATAAATCAAATAAATCAAACAATAATAAGATAATCATGATAATGATGATGATGATGATGATGAAACAAACACTACCGAATAGTAGTAGTGAATCGAATTGTTCAATACTGAATGATGATGAAGATGATGTGTTTGAGAGAAAAACGAATACTACAAAAATTATAAAAACTAATGAAGAAAGCAATAACAAAGTTAGAAAATACATACGTATATAAGTAGCTAGATCTAGAGGAAAATCGTATTAATAAAACTGAAATCATGATTGCAAAAGACTTGAAATTGAACAAGAGATAGAAAAAAAACAACAACAAAAAGAGAGAGCCCCCTATATGATTGAATTTATAATATCCTAACCATATACTTTGACATTTCAGCCTCCAAAGGTTAGTTTAAAATTGATTATTACAATTTTATCTGAATGATATCGTTTTTTTTACAAATAACTTTTTTTTTACAATTTATATACTGTAATTATATTGTAGGATTTATGAAGATTAAATCAAATTTGGAAGTACTTACTGAAAGTATTTCAATTACAACAAAATAAAATCACATTTTTTTTTTGTTGAATTGTTACCGTTAAATGTATTTACTCTTATAATTAAAGATCAATCCTAGTCTTTCTATGGAATTTTCTCCGAAACTGTATTTATATTTCATACCGTAGTCAAAAAAAGCTAATCACTTCGTCAAAACAACTGCCCGGATGCAATAAATGCGATATAATGCAATTTTACATCCGAATTTTATTAATCTTCATAATAACGATGATTTGGTTTTTTTTTATATTTTAATTTATTTTAAACTCAACTTGAATAGCCAAGAAATGTATTTCCGCAGCAAAAGGAAAACAACAAAAATATGTAGTTTATGAATTTGTTTCTTACAAACAATGATGATAAATATGTTTTTCACTTCGCAAATTATTTTCGTGATTTTGCGGAAGTAAACTATATAATTGATATGCGGGAAAAGCACCAAATAAATTTCTTTGATGGGTTACAATAATTTTTATTTTATTTAATTTTTTATTTTGTTTTTGAAAAAGCAAACCATTTAATGTCTAAAAGCAATTGACTTAAAATACTGCAATTGATCAAATTTTTGTTTAAAAATCGTTGTTGACTTGTGCCTTTGTGAGTTATGTTTTGTATTTTATATATTGAAACTCGTAAGCTATAAATATGTTCTAAGTTTGTAAGATATTTGAAACAAAAAATAATAGTAGCACACTGAGATGTGAAACTGAGAAATATTCATTTGTATAATATTTAAATTGTATTTTTAAGTATAAGGTTATTTTTTTATATATGAATAGTATTTACGTGAATATATATATATGAAATTATTTATAGATTTATGTTGATGTTTGAAGTCTAGTTCTATACATATATGCAGAAATAGGTTTAACTACAAGAAATCTGTACGCGACACAGAAACACATCGTGAATTTCCCGTTGAATAGTCGTCTGCTGAGCATTGGAGAATGATATTGTTACGCCATAAGTAAGTTACTCTCAGTTTTATTTATATCCTTTTTTTGCATTAAGACGCATCTATCGCATTTGAATTGAATGTCTGTATGGAATATGATTGAAATTATTCCAATTTTCCGTTGGGAGGCTTCCTTTCATCAATCAATCAAAAACAAAACGCTTAATTTCCTCATTCCAAATTTAGCATCATTCATGCGTACAGCAACCAATCGGTCGTTCTCCAATGCTGCTTGAATTCACTTGATAACTAATTTTGGACATAAAGTTAGACAAAAAATACACAAAATTTCCTCTCAATATTTTTTTATACGTTTATATTCGATTACACATACATTTTTTTTTTAATTTTTCTATATTATGTAAAATAGGTGCAAAGTGAATGTTATTTTATATATTCGTCAAACTTTATATTTTCTACTCGAAGCCTTTATATTATGATAAGTTTTTATCGTGGTACGATGAAATCTATATGTTTGTAATGTTTTAGAGAAAAGAGAATATAATCGAAACTTTCGCAAAGAAGTTTCACTGTATAGGCGATTACATTTTGAAAAAGAATCAATATATTTAATATATATACATGAATAAAGAACAATGATTCGATTCAAAAATGAAGAAAAATTGTTTTTATTTTTTTATATGATTATTGCAAGATATGATCTATCTGTTTTTCTATTGGACTCGAATAATTTAACACATCTTGAACTAAATTTCGAAACTAATTCACATATCTTATTTGGTAATGTTTTAATATGTACGTAACTTTAACAATTTAGTAGAATCGAATTATAATTGAAAGTATGAGAATTACAAAACTTACAATCGTTTCTACCATTGAAATGTAACTTTCCTTTAGCAACCAATTAAAATTAATATAAGTATCAAAATATTAACCGAAATATTAACATTCTTGAAATGAAAAAATAACGTTAAAAAATTATTTTAAATATATGAAGGCATTTGCTTTCATTGAATTGCATCCAAATAAATTATATAATATTTTGCATAGAACTTGTTGTGCATGCGATGCCAAGTCTCATCGAAAAATCGAAATGTATCATTATGGTTTAGAAAATCACCATCAACTACTTACATGGCTCATTATATAATATTCGATCACATTTTGACTAAAATATTCACGCTTATTCTAACATGAAATATATAGTAAGCAATCAAACTCTTCCAACCTATCAAATTTTTGTTGTTAATTGTGACAAATCACATTTACCATAATTTATTTCTTAAACCAATGTTTGGTGAATGGGTATTTTTGTGGTCATATAAGTTTTACAAGCTTCAAATCGAAGAACTGTTTTCCTTCGAATTAAATAGCAGTCTTAGCATCGCATATTTACATTTTTTCCTTCACGTTTCTGTAACAATTTTCCAAATACAATCCAAATATTCCATTAAAAACATTGAAAGTAACTAAATTTAATTTAAAATTTTTTTAATTGAATGTACTGCTAACATCTCATTGCACCTTTTTCTACTGAATAAGCCTATTTATTTCGATTATCAATACACAAATAATACCGGATTAATATTTCTTCCTTTTCCCTATAGTTTTTGAATAAAAAAAAAACAGCAGCAACGAATTTAAAATCAAACAAATTTGTAATTAAAACACTTATTATTGCACCTTATTCTTATTGACTTTACGAAATCGATTTATTTTGGCGAAAATTAAATGATTATCTCTACACATATTCTTAAAATTTTCCAAATGAACAGTTTCTACATGTCGGATCAATTAATTGCTGAAATAAGTTGATTTTGCCTATTTAGTAATTAAAAAACGATACTTATGTAATTAAATGATTTATTGTCTCTTACTATACTCTTAGTAAATCACATTTATTTACATTAGTTCATAAGAAAAAAAAATAAACAAAATATTTTTTGCTAATATTTAACTAACCAAAGGCCAAGTTAACTAAAACAATCAACTACATTATCCTCTATATTAAACAAAAAAAAATAAAATTAGTTAAATGCATAATGTTTATGTTGAAAATTATCGATATTTAGAATGAATCAATGTACATTAGTTTCTAATCGAATATCTAAAACATAAAAAAATATTAATAAAAAATTTTACATGTTTAACTACATTTTGTAAATGACGAAAGAAATGTATGTAATCATAAATAATTAGTTTAATAGGTAACTAAACTTGTATGCTACCACAGAGAAAATTTTATTTCATATACGCTATGCCTATGTAAAAATATCTTTCTTGAAAATTGACGATGATAAATAATTCCAAAATAATTTACAGCATAATGTTTCTTACAAATACTTAAACATTTCGTCACAAAGTTGACGTTATTTTATTACGTATTGGTATATTGAAGTGTGCTTAAATGTTATTAACGGCATACATCACATATGTAAATAACAACGCTCTAGAAATAATTACCGAATTTATCAACTATATTCACAACATAATATTGGGCAGATCATTTGAAATGCATTCGATGCAAAATTCATTGTAAGTAAAAAATAATATGCTAGATTCTCTTCATGGTGTTAAATTGTCAAAATTATTCGTGATAAATCTGAACGACATAGCTAGTGTAGGGTGAACACGGATTTTATAACTATGGGGCTTCCGTAATCAATATTTAACATATAATAGCAGTCAACGAAAGTCTTATACCAAAAATTTCTGAATCCAGAAGTAATTTTTCATTTAATCACCAGTATAGAAGACCGGAAAACTGAGGAAAATGGCAACATCATTGTATACCAATGACCTAATACATTAAGCTTTCAATAGAAAGTTGGGGGAAAAAAGCTAAGACAAAAATAATTTTAAAAAACTGCCCTTTCGAAATCTAAACGGAAAACTATCAATTTATTTTTCTATTATTTTCATTTGTGGTAAAAGTACAAGTTTAGTATAATCTTATTTGCATACGTTATATATATTTGTGATAACATATTCAATCTAAATTTTTCTGTTCCTATAAATTTCAACATAAACATGAAATACCAAACGTTTTATTTTCCAAAGATTTAACTTTCAATTAAAAAACCTTTCGTTTCATATGCAACTATCAAGTAAAAATCTATCAATAACGACAAGCATTCTCGTACGATTAAATTAATCTGCCGAAATCTGTTTTTTTCTCTCACATTTGCGTATGCATGCATGAGCTAATACATTCGCGACTATTTGAATGCAAATATTTAAGTGCATTTAAAGATCAAAGAAATATCCGACTAAACAAAAAGAAGCAAAAAAATAATACAAGCTTCCTCCAATTTTATTTCGAGCGATTTTATCAAATGTTTTCTTTTCCATCAATCTGATTGAGAGAAAATAATTAATATTCAATATTTCCATGTAAATTTTCATACTGATAGTGGGGATATATCATTCTGTTATGTTTCCATTCGGATACAATTTTTTGAAGTAGTGGTTTAAATAATCCTTTTAGTAATTAATCAAAATATACTCATGCTTGCAAGCCAATGATATCAAATAATAATAATAATATTATTAAAAGAAAAAAACATTTTCACATTGTTATCTACACATATATTTTTTTCAAAACATCTGTCCTGACTTCATTGTTTATGATTTTTTTTTTTTCTTCTAATTTCATTCTTTTTTTCGTGACGAGAATTTTACATTATATTTACTACACACACATATATTAATCAGCTACGTAAAATAATCAATTGTTTTTAGACATTTTTAATCTAATTTATTTTTCTGTTTAACTTATTTATTATTTGTAAATAAAAAATCAATAAAATATGGATAATATTAAAGCACATTTCGCGCGCTGTGCATACATTTATATATATACATATTGATCTCTATGATTTGTTTACGTGCTTTTGAAATGGGAAACAAATTTATATAACTATTATTTTAACTGAAATGGTAAATAATACTCAGAAAATAATCATTATGGTGATAACACTTATTTGATGAATGATTTATTTTTCGTTCGTATCTATTTTTTTCTTTAGAGCTAGATGAGGCACTTGGGCACGCATATGATTGACGAATGGATTTGTAATGGATAAGAGGAGCGAGTGAGTAGATTCAAATGAAAATAATTGAATGGTTCCTAAAACTTATATGGTGTTGTATATTTCATAATTAAACTGCTAATTGCTGCAATCAGTTACCTTGAGTCAAATTGACGAAGGCACCTGATAGATAAGTATTGACCAATAAGCATTTCATCCCCTACTTTAGACATATGATTTTATTATCAATCCCCAATGTGGATCCTCTTGATATCAAGTAAACTAGCGATTATTTTTGTCTGATTTTTTTACGCGACTACTCTGAAACTTTTTAGGAGCTTTGTCCTTCTTAACACAATGTCTCCAGTCGTCTCGGTTCAATGACCACGTCCATCGGTGCTCCTAAAGTAATCTACTTTCAGCATCTATTTCTAATGTTCCCAACGCTTGCGTGGCTTTCCAACTGGCCACTTACTCGTCCCTTGAGAGCTCGCTTGGAGATTCAATTTTCTTTAATTCGTTCTACGTGACCAGCCCATTGCAATTTTTGTAGTTTATCACGATGGAGACTTCTGACTTGTTATGTAGATTATACAACTCGTTGTAGTTATCGGATTCTCCATCGAAATGCTTTTCGTACTGAACCGAGGATTCTACGCAATACCCACGTTTTTTAAACGCATGAGCTAGCTTCCAGATTTCGCTTCCGTAACATAAGACTGATCCAATCATTGTTTTGTAGATGCGGAACTTCATTTTCCTGTGCACGCATTGAGATTCTAGAGGTCCGAGTACCGAGAGGAATGTGATATGGGCTAGTTAAATTCGTCGTTTGATTTCTCATCCTTCGAAAAAGCCGTCCTTAAGTACACAAAACGGTCTGCATTTCCAAGGTTATAATCCGCTGTCGTTATATTTTGTCTTACTGGCGTCATTTTCCTTGTTTGAATCCTAATTTTTGGTTTGCGCTCGTTAATTTGAAGATACACTTCTTTGGTAGTGTTGCCTAGAAAACATAAATACTTCCTACTTAACGTGACACAATATTACTGTCATCAGCTGCGTCGATTTGAATAATCGAGTTCCCCTATTGTTGACGAGGGATTTTTCTGATGACACACTCAAGTGCTAAATCAAAGAGTATAGAAGCTGATCCGTCCCTCCGTTTTAACTCTGTTCGTGGAAAACGAGTTAAATATGTCATTCTGAACTAGTATTTATGATGTTCAGTCGGTCATTTAAACTCCTTTTTTGTAAATGGACCAAATAAGGCTTTTTGTCATTCATCTGGCAACATTTCTGACTTCCATATGCTTATGACCAACCAATGGATTACCCTTAAAAGTTATTTTCGTTCGTCTTCAGGAGCACCACAGGGATCTCATCGATATCCGGTATTTTATTGGATTTCATGCGGTCCCTGTCCTTTCGGACATGATTTTTTGATATGAGGTTGTGTGAGTTGATTAACACTGTTGATTTATAGATTGTGGGGATATTTGCATTTAGTATTTATTGGAAGTAGCACATCTATCTCTCCCTCATCTGGTCTGCGCCGGTAATGATGATTCAATCTGCAACCCTACATAGACTATTGCGTGGGTTGAAGCCTTGTTCTAAGTGCTTCACTACATCGTACACTTATTGAATGTTATTAGCCATAAAGTCGTCATTCATAATATTCGACATATTGTCGAAGTGTTGTCTTTTTTTACTTGTAATTATTCTATTGGCTACTGTCCGAAGATCGTCATATTTTTCCTTCTTGGCTCTTGTCGCTTGTTCTATGTGGTTTTTGTTTTAGTCCAGCGTGACTTGGTATTCCTCGTTCGAACGATTCGTTTCGATCACAATCGCTTGTACATTCTATCTACGCTTTAAGTCATAAAACAATTCTAGAAAGTTTTAAAAATCATCCTTCACCGCCTCATCTTTATAAAAATCATCTTTGACTGTCTCATTATTATTTTCCGTGAGGGTGTGAACGTTTATAAGCCAAACATTAAAAAAATTTTACCCTTTTGAACATTGAGTTGCTGTTTCGGTCTGTACAGGGTTCGCAAATTCTAGGCCTCAAAAGAGTTGTTCGAGGCGAAGTATCTGGTTCCTGAATGAAAGAATTTTACATAAGTCGGCTATTGGCCATGCTTTTGTCCAATCTGGAGGACAAGTCTGGTGAATAATTCCGGTCTAAGGCGTAGAAAATTCGCTCGGTCCTCCTTCGTTAGTAATATTCATAATATGAAAATACTACGAATGATCAGCTTCCAGATGTGTAATTACATCTCCGGGGAGGTCGAAGGTAGGATTCAACATCGGAGCTTTAGCTGTTATTTCCAGTCAACATTTTTCAGGATTTGAATTGCCTAATCAGAAATCAACAACTGATGAAGCCCCCGTTTTCTATATTACCGTTTGGCTGTTTGGTGGATTTTAGCTTTTCAAAAACATTCAATCTGAATATGATATTGCATGTTTCGTCTTGAAACTGCCTATTTTTCTTCATTCATTTGCATATTATTTTTTTTAACTAGCTTATCTAAAACTAACCCCGCTTAATCGTTGACGACTCATGAGCTGTCGTTGACGTGCTACAGCCGGATGCATAAATGACTCACTTGGACCTCTTAACTGTCCCAAATATCTAGTTAGTCTGCTCTCATGTCCGTTTGTCTGTTCGCAGAATTCCGTAGTCAATTCCACCATCCGGTTCCTAAGTGGCTTCAGATCACTCTCGCGATAAAAAAGACAGCTTTTTGGCAACTTTTTAGTTATCGGGTTGTAAAACCTGCCAGTGCAGAAGCGCAGAACTCTTCGCTCGATTGCCTTCGCCTGTGGCATGACAGTTTGGATAATCCAGGATGGAGATAAATATGCGAGGACTGGTGATCATGTTCATATTCTCGGCGAAAAGATATCTTATGCGCTGAAATGCGGATTTGGTAAATTTGATTTAATGTCGAACGTATGGCTTAAACTTCATAAATATGCAAAAGCCCATATCAAGCTACCTCAGTCTAGTGTCAGGAGTAATCCTCGAGTTTACAAACCAGATAGTGTGCTTTTTTTTTTGTCTTGTTGCGAATAGTTTGGGATCCCCGATACTTAAATGAATTGCGAAATATACAAAGCTGTGTCTTGATGCTGTTTGATTTGATGCTCTATTTGTCTATATCAAGTTTTAACTCAAACAAATAGCACTCTAGGCTTCTCGCAGTTTTGAGTGGGTCTTGATCCGACGTAAATAAAAGCATATCATGTGCATATTGGAGGAAGTTAAGTTGTGGCTGTTCCTCTGGAATCGGAGGGTCAGCGGTAAAGATCGCGTAAAAAACGTGTCCACTGATTGAACCTTGTGGCACTCCTGATGTCCCATGTCCTTTAAGATACTAGTACACTTTAGAAGGCAAAAATATGACCATTTTTCAAGAAATTTTTGCTCAGACATTTTCTTAAATATTAACATGAATCTTGTTTTATAATATTATTTGATATTTGAAAAATACAAAAACAATTTTTTTTATTTGATTATTAATTTTTCCCTTTTATAAAGGGCGCTGAAATCATGTTCTGAAAAAAATCGTTACTCCACGGCGGACAGATAATCTATGGATTGGTAGATTTGAAACAAGAAATTTCAACAGGGTTTTAAAAACGAAGGTCTCTTACATCGTAATTTACCACGGTTTTTAAAAACCAAAAATCAAAAAGAAATGGCGGACTTGTTAAAAAAAATGTCAAAAATCGAACCTTTTTTCCCCGTTTTTTTAACGCCAACAATTTGTTTTTGATTTTCTTTGTCATATTCTGGTACATTACGATGTAAGATACTCTAACAAATAAAACGCACTAAAATTTTTCAAAATTGGTTCGATGAATCCGGACATTATCTGTCCGCCGTTTTAAAAAACCTTGTTGCGAGAAAAACGTGTTTAAATTTTTTTTTTTTCATTTTCTTTGTTTATAAGTTTTGAAAAGTCGAATTTAAGCATTTACAATCGGTTAATCTGCTATGCCTGGACCATAAAATAGTACGCCATCATCAATAAAAGCCTGCTCTTCCTGTTGTTGAGCTTCTTTTCTCGCTAAACGCCCTTCCTTTGTTGCTTTGCTGCTTTCTCGGCCATTGCAATTCGCGCATATTCATAAGAAGCTGATTCAATGGTGCAGCCCATTAATTCCATAATTTCCAATAATGTCATTCTTCCTTCGTTGAATATGGACAATGAAATTTGGACCCCCAATTCGACGACATCCTTTCCAACAAATGTTTGTTTAGGAACAATTGCCCACAGTGTTTTATTATAACACTCGTTGTTGTTCTGTGTATTTTTTCCAAGCAACGTATCAATAATTTTTCATCCGTTAGGTTTTCGAACACAGGTTTTACGTACTCCTGCACCTCTGGTCTTAGAGCCGGTTTATGTTTATAAGGAACGTTATCTGCTTGCGCTTTTAGATATTTGCACCACTCTGGATTGCAATACTCGTGCCGCGGTACAGCATCGGTTGAAATTAAATGATAAAATTCGGCCCATATTTCATTTTTCATATCGACAGAGGAATTTGGATTTCGCTGAATAGTTAAGGAGTAGTTGGTCGACATTTTTTTCATAATTTTACCGGTTAAATCTTTAGTTTTTGGAGGTGCAGGCTGTTCATTTTCTAGTTTGCTCCTCTTACGTCTTCTTGTTGGCGTCGATTTATTTTCTGCTTTTTCCATTTTTTGCTGTTCTTCTTTTTTTCCTCGGCTCTCCTAAGCTTACGCTGTTCGGTTAAGGTTTTTTTTGCCTCTTTTAGATGCCGAAACATTCGTTTTCCAATTTTTTAAATTACAAAATCTCCATATGATTTGGCATTTGAAATACTTGAAAAGGTCTTCGAATCGCCATCGCCTATATATATATATATTTGGCGTTATGTAGGCATATAGAATTTTTAAAAATTTGTCATTCCCTGCAATTCCATTCCTCCAGATTTACTGGTGAATGAAGTATTTTACTGCAATTTGTGTTGGCTGCCTTGATATTTGCGAGATCTTCTAGCAGATCTGCTTTTTTTTCTTCCTTTACGATAACTTTACGAACTTTTACTTCATTTACGATATTGATCTTTCAGAGGCATTTTGCAATAGCTGGCAGTTGATTTATAGACGTCTAAATAACCACTGAGCACATGTAAGAAAGCCGCAAATATAATTTATATAGGAGAAACCGGTATTTTAGAGAAGGGGAATCAAAGAGACCCTACACGGCCGACAGCAGCTCGAAAGCCTACAACGAGCCGAAAACGCGCATGCGCTCAAAGTCAATATTTATATATTAAAGTTTCGAATTTCGAAAAAATATTTCAGGATGTCATTTTTGAAGTTATATTGAGTCGAAAAATGCAATAACGAAAAAATCGATTTTTTTATGTCTATAAAGTGTACTAGTACCTTAATTGAATCAGCTCCATTAACGATTAAGATTGAAGCTTCTAGCGAGTCAAAAAACCTCCTTGCGGAACCCTATCTTAACCAGCTTGAACAGAATACCATCGTGGCATACGGAGTCGAAAGCTTTCTCGATATCTAATGCATACACTAAAGTAAGAGTGTCACGTTTATTCAATTGAGACGCAATCTGGTTGTGCAGGTATGAGATTTCATGCTTCGTCCCATGCCTATACCTACAGCCAAATTGGTATTCAGGTATAACATTAGCTAGCTCACAACAAATCAAAATAATGTCCATCCAATTTCTCTCAAATAGCTTCCTAATATTAGAAAGCAAAGATATCGGACGAAAATTTTTAGTTTGCTTACTCTTACCATTATTATGAGCAGAAACAATCTTGTCCACTTTCCAGGAATCGAGGGGAAAAAACAATGCTCAACGCATTATTGAAAATAATGTAAAGTAATCTGGGCATAGAGACGGGAAGGTCTTTAACAAATAAGTAAGACACCCCATCATGCCCAGAAGACTTTTTGGTTTTTATACCGCTTCAATTGCCTATTTAAATCTATTATTTACCTTTCCATACAACATCAATCAGATGTATGGACCAATAAAAATGCTCAGTAGCAGTCTACTATCTCCAATGTTTTTTTTCTACATCATTTGCAAACTACTTCCATTGAAATTCAGCCATTTAGATAACATGATATGCCCAAAGTGCCTCGCTACTCAATTTTTTCGACGTGAAATACACTTCCGGCTTACAAGTAAGTGTTAATTTTTATATAATTACGAACGAAAGTGTTGCTTTTCAATTTCTACAATAATCTACAATATCTCCAAGTACATAATATTTTATATACAATAAAATTTATCAAAATTTTTAAAAGCAACACTTTTGAAATGAAAGTTCTAAAACTCAAGCAAGTTGCTAAAGTTTTAGTATAAATATATGACTTTTTAAAAATTCTATACCAAAATTAAATAACTAATATACTTTTCCATTCATTTCTTTTTATGATATTTCCATTTTAACAACGTTTTGACGGCATTAGTAGATGATGGCGAAAAATTATGGAAAGTTCGTAAATATGCCCTACGCTGATAATCAAGCAGCCAGCTATCGATGGAACTAGAAAACAATTGTGTCCGACGAAGATGCAAAAAATAAACAATCTTCCGCCATTTTTAATGTCCAAGCCAACACATAAGCATTCGTATAGGCTGCAGGTTAAATCTAGTAGCCAAACTCGGTACTATTATATACTTTTATTACACCTCGGAGAAAACGAGGTGGTTGAGGGCGCACATCATGGTCAATTATAATAAGATTCTTTATCAAACTATATAATTGTTCATCGTGAGTATGTACCTATTTAAGGGGCCTTAAAATTAAAAGCAACTGAAACAATAACTTCAATCTAAATAAAATCTAATGGTTATTTATCCCTTTAGTAGGGAAAGTTTGATGATTGATCACGCATTGAATCTCAAAATGAAAATTAATAAAAAAAAACTCATTTATTTTATTTGAATCAATATTTTTTTCGTTCACTCTATCTCGAATAAATTCAATAAAATTGCAAATAATAATTCATAATAGTTTTGTAAATATTTATGAAAAATATTCAAAATAATAATCAAATCAAATTTATTTATGATTTTCTTAAAGCAATAGTCATACTTAAGATCAATAGATAGGATATGTAGAATGTATTCACTAGTGTGTTCGTTAAAACTATCTCATGAAATTGAAAGTATTTTCTTCTACTTCTAGAAATTCAAACGTGTATCGCTCATAGTTTTGAGTGAATATTTATCGTAATAGCAACAAGTCAAATACTCGAATAGCAAATATGAAAATTGTTTAAAAAAAAAGAATCTTTGATTAGACTAAAGCATCCCTACAGTCATGGCAAGAATCTCATTTTGTATTTTGGTTAAGTAGTCGTCACAAACACATATTATACAATCCCAACGCAGATATATTTACATGTATGTTTTTTTGTTTTTGTTCTTTGTGAATTTCATTCAGTTATTACACAAATTTCCACCGATTAAAACTCGGAAATGAATCGTGGAAAGAATTTTGCGTTTAGCTACAAAAGACTCGAATATGTTGCGTTGTGACTGGCCCTGGCAATCATTTATAATTTTTAGAACTGGCGTTATTAGGATCAAGTTTCGCTTTGGCTGAGATTTCCGTCCAAGTTTCTATATTGCCTCCTCAGATAACTATAGATAAAGTACGCTATCGTGGTTGGACTTTCTGTTCAATAAATGCCGAAGGAAACTAATTAAAAATCATAATTACTATTTCATTATAGATGTCCTTTCAATAAAAAAAAATACAAACATAAAGCGTCCCAAATAAATCGATTAATTACCCCGGGTCAAACATCAAACTTTCTCTACATTGAATTTTTTTTTATAAAATATATAGAAAATTAATTGTAACCAAATCTGGCTCATTATGACTACCATGTAAAAAAAACATCGTGTAAATTATGTCGCAACAAGCAATATTATTGAATCTGTATTTCGTAATAATTTGTTAAAAATTCTGATGAAGTTAAAATTTGATCAATTCTATCAAATCTATTTGCTATTGCATCTTTACAACAATCGATTTAATTAATATTGAATGCGCCATATAATGTTTAGTTGTTATACATTTTTTTTTTCATGTTTTGTAAGTCAAATACGAAAATCAAAATTACAATTAATTTTACTGTTTTACAGACAAAACAAATAGATTATAAGTCGCATATATAAAATATATATTATGCAAAATAATATAATCATGGAGAAGATTTTTTTTTTGAAATGTATTCAATAAATCTTTGGCAGATCGTTTTTATTTTTTCGTTATAAGCTATGTGAAATTCGATTGCGATGTTTGGTTTGAGTTTTTCAGATTATCTAAGAATTTCGATATGTATTACAACCATTGTGCAGCTACATTATAATAGTAATTTGCATTTAAATTGTCACACAATGTCTGAGACTGTAAACTAAGAAATACATATAGATCCGAATCGTTTCTACATGTTGCTACAAAAATTTATTTTTCACTTGATAATTTCAGTAAATGTAGTAGTAAAATAATTGCAAGCAATCAAATCACTTCAATTTGTTCTTTTTCATATTCAAACATAGATTATAATTAATGTTTCAATCTAAAACTAAGTTCGATTTGCGAAAAATAGCATTTGAAATTTTTCAATTCATTGCATTCGAACTTTATTGAATAAAAAACCTATCTAATTATCTATCTTCTGTAAACTATAACTTTCTCTTCATCTTCAGTTTAATTATTTTTGTTTAAATAAGCACACAATATAAACCATGTCTTCTCAATTGGTGCCTTATAAATCTTAGTTAAATAATGTCAACCACAAATAATAATTATGAACACAAATCAAAGTTCGGTTAAGTGAAATTTAGATAAAAAAAAAATATATATATATATAGAATCGTATATTAAAAAATTAATTATTAATCGTAAGAATTATATTAATAAAACTGATTTATTTACAGTCTATATCAATAAAATATGAAATCAAAAAATTAAATATCAAGCTAATGTGCAATTAATGTTTAATAAGCATGAATTTATAATTGAAGAAAAAAGAAAACTGTATAGATTTACATACACGTCGAAAGAAGAAGCATTATCATGTAAAAAAATATCATTGTTTTTCTTTAAAAAAAAAAATAATATGTATACACACTACAACTTAAAACAAATAATTGATATTTGTTAATATCGCACTAAATGCAATTCTAATACATTATAACTTATTGATAATAATAGATAAAACACTAGACGATAAGATAGAAAACTCCGCGTCAAAACTTTGCATCAATCGAAAATATGAAACACAACTTCACAAATTCGAACTTCTATACAACAAGTAGCGATGAATAATTTTCAAATATATATATATATATATATATATATATATATATATATATATATATATATATATATATATATATATATATATATATATATATATATATATCAGTAAATTATATATACCTATCTCGATTATTGTATTTTCTAAATGAACATAAAATTATCCTATCACTTGTTTGATTTTTCTCTTACGACTCTATGAGTTTCTCTTCTGAAATGTTGTCGTAAAAACCTTAATATCAACAACGTTCGTCAAATAATTTAGTTGATTAAAAAAAAAATTACGATCTAATGAAATTTTGTTTGTATACGTTGTTTAATCAAGTCGTCTGTATAATGCAATAATTTTTTTTTTCTTCGCGGACAATATAATAGTTCTACGAGTTTTTTTTTTGTATAACTTTTTAAGTTGAACTCGATAATACTTATATATATCTATATACTTTTGTTTATTTTTCTCTTGTAATTTGTAAGTGAATAACACAAAAAAAAATAATCTATATTATGGAAAGAATAGAATTTTCGAAACAGAAATTATTATTATAGTTGAAATAATGGTTTTTGTTTGTTTGTTTATTGTATGATACGAGAAAAAAAAAGAGTTAAGGAAGAATATTTTTAAATAAAATTTATGTAATGTTTTTCTATTACACGAAAATTCTGATTGTTTTTTTCTTAGTGTGGAAATGATTGTAAGAAATGGTAAGTTTATTTTCAGGAATGCTCTGTATTTTCTTATATAGATTCTTTGTATTATATTCATCGTCGAGGAACTTTACCGCTATTCCTCGCCCACGAAAGTTTGCAGTGTTTTCGCGATTTTTACAGATCATTAAAATATTGCACAACCATCTTAGCGACAGCCGATAAATGAAACGCGGGGCACGACATTCATTGCATATTTCGTGGGGCAAGACATTCATTTTTCGCAGGGCAAGACATTAATTGCATATTTTGCGGCGCAAGCCATTCATTTTTCGCGGGGCAAGACATTGATTGCATTTTTCGCGGGGCAAGAGATTTTTCGCGGGGCAAGAGATTTTTCGCGGGGCAAGAGATTCTTCGCGGGACAAGTCATTTTTCGTGGGGCAAGACATTCCATTGCATATTTCGTGGGGCAAGACATTCATTTTTCGCAGAGCAAGACATTAATTGCATATTTTGCGGCGCAAGCCATTCATTTTTCGCGGGGCAAGACATTGATTGCATTTTTCGCGGGGCAAGAGATTTTTTTTCATATAGAAAAAACATATAAATAAACTTATCTACCACACTCCAGGGTAACTTTTGGTAGCTTTTCGGAGTACACTTTTCCACCTACCCTGGAGTCCGATAAATAAGTTTGTGTACATGTTTTTTTTATGCGCCTCTTAAACATAGAAAAACAAACTCACAAGCATGCCAAGTCGTAATCAAAATCGGATAATATCAACATGCCGATGAGAATGAGGGTGCTGTTAGTAACAAATGTTTAGATCAATATATCTCAAAACCGGTTATGGTTACAGGAAAGAGCTATAAAATCTTTTTTGTTGGAAATTTTCTAAGCTACAAATTCGTCATACATTGTTTTTCTAAAGACGTAACCGTTACTGAGATATTTAGGAAAGGTCACTTTTGGTGACCTTTGACCCCGTATAAAAAGCGACGCAGCACTCGGATCGATGAGGACTTTCGACATTTTGTTCAGCACGCCAGTACCAAGGTTCACACCAAAATTCAGCTTTCCCCTAATTTTTCCGAAGTTTCGCCTTTTTTATGTCGGATTTCACTGGGCTACTACATCCGTTACTAAAAATTCAATTTATGCACCACATTTTCCCAATCACTGCTCATATAAGAACCAGTATCTTAATTGCTGACGTAATAGCTTATTAGCCATAGTGCCACTAACTGCTGGTAACTGGCATACAAGTCTCTTTTAAAACCTAGTTCTACATATTATTTTAAATTTGCCTTGCAATAAATTAAAAACTAATCTGCCTGGGGATTCGTACGTACTTGTGTTTCACACATCAAATTTGACAACACTTTTCACAATCTTTCAATAAAATTTTTAGATTTTTTCCGATATGTCAGCAAATATCAAACTACCGAAAGGCATTTTAAGGAAACCAGAGGGTAATTAATCTTTAGCATGCTCATAAGAAGAATGATAATTTTATCAACTAAACTTTCACGATTTCCAGGTTTACAACATATTCTTTACGAACTCCCTAATGACCGACAACGAACTCTACGTTCAATTTTTAATCGAATCCGTCTATTCGTTATATCAAGAAGATTACTTCACATCCGAGCTCACATAGCCGAAGAATATTCGAATCAAAAGCTGATTCGAAAATATTTTCAAATCTGGCAACTTCGAATCAAGCATTACGGCTGTCTTCGAGCAATCTGCGAGTCCATTAAACATTCGGACTTTCGAAAATTTAAGGATTTTTGCTTGCACGTTGGAACTATCAACCTTCAAATGCATTTCAATTTAGATATTCTGTATGCCATATTTTCACTTCACTATCTGAGACGTAGGTCGCAACGAAAATTTATTAAAATCTGGCAAAATGTGACTGCCTTCAAAACAAAACAAGTCGCGAGTTACGAATAAAAATATTTTATTATTTACAAAAACTAGTCTAATATATAGCTTAAAATTTAGTTTTCTTTTTACTTCTCGCCAGCGCATTGAGTTCACCCTGTTGTATAGATGCCTCTGCGTAAATTCTTCGCACTTTTTCCTTACGTTCCTTATCGCTGAAATTAGTAAAAATACATGACATAAAGCTAAGATGATTACAATTAATTAGATGGATAACGTACCTTTGAAGTTGCTTCTTGAGTTGCATTTTCGCAATGAATTCATTATCTCGGCGAATCTCTCGAATAGCACCTTTCGTTTCGCGTTTGATTTTGTGCGTGAGCTTGACTCGTTCTTCCTTCTCTTTAGAAAGTGCCGGCCGTCGCTTGTCGTCGTAGACTGGTACAATTTTTGGTTCAATCATACGAAGGACTTTTGGTCTTTTCTCGATTGCGACTAAACGTTGTAGCGGTTCCTCTTGAATCGATGCAATTGCACTTTGTACTTTTTCGCAGTTTTCACGCAGGAAGTCGGGATACAAGTCGATTTGAATTTTTTCTAGCAAGTCATTAAATGGTTCGAGTAGAAATCGTAGACCAACATTTTCTCTCGTTTTTTCAATAAATCCAGTGAGCATTAAAAGAGCAGAGTTAAGTGCTCTTACCTTAAAGCTATCGTCGATGACGGTCTTGCACAGGTCGATTGCAAGCAATTTGCAGTCTGTTATGTTTTCGTCGAATTTTTCTTTAATTGCTAGTAAACTGTTTTGGGGCCCCCTCGATTGGAACGGCGGAACTGTACGAATAATCTGAATGGGACGTTTGTATATCGATAAATAGATTGTTCCCAACAGAAAGTTCACAGCCGCTGGAAGGAAGCGCTTGGATAAACTTGTGTATTCCATTATTAGTGTCACTAAAAACAGCCCTGTTGCGACGTCTGTCCGATTTCTTATTCGAGCACGCGATAAAACATGACTTATGAATACGAAGCAAGGCGTCACTACTGGATGTGTAAAATCGGAAGTAGAGAAGAGATCTGACACTAGCTTGAAATACACAATAGTTTCTAGTGGTGGAAAAATGCGAGGATTTTTCTTGTACTCCTCATATTTTTCCTTTATAACTTCCAGGACACAGGGTGCCATTCGTTCCACGTTCATTTCCATCAAATCATAGAAGAACGGTGAAATTTTATCGAACATCATGAAACACTTCTCGACGTTATCTTCCTTTGCGTCCGAGAAAATATCGTTGACGTACTGTAACATGTAGGTGAAGAGTTTAACCATTTTCTCCTTATTATCTGCATCGAGTCTGGGATGGTGGCACTTTATAATTCGCTCAACAACCTTTGCCTGGTCATCTGGAGGATATTTTTCTAGAAGCTGAGAAAATGCATCGTAGTTCTGTGGCATGTTGAAAGTGAACGGCAGTTGTTTTTGAGCTTGGCTACGTTTTGCTTCGACTTCTTCGTCTGCATTTTTTGATGCTTTTCTTTTTTGAGCGATTTGTTTTTGAGATCCGTTTTGTAAGCTTTTACGTTTTTCATCGTCTTCAGTTTCGTTTTGCTCATCTTCGACTTCTGATTCAGATTCACTGTATTTAAGGTCTTCCATACTATCATCGTCAGAAGATTCTTCCTCTTCTCCCTCTTCCGCTTCACTTTGGTTTTCCTCATCATCCATCTCGTCTGCACCTAATGGCTCGTCATGTTGTTCTAAGGTTTCATCGCCAAGGTCATCATCATTTTCTGTTGCGTTTATCTCACCTAATTGAACATCAATTGATAATTTTGAATATTACCTCAACGGAAATAAAACTTACCATTTAATCCATACGCTAAAGTAGGTGTTTCTTCATTGTCAGATTCAACAAAGTACCCATCATCAAGTGCATCTGCCGATCGATGCCTCGGCTTGGCTTCGACAGTCGGATCCTCCCCTCGCATCCGAGCTAGTCGCTCGCGTTCCAATTTCTCGAGACGTTCTTTCTCCTTTCGTTGGATTTCTTCCTCGGACTCCAGTTTGTCTGTAACCGTTCCGCGTGGCTCGAAGACCATTTCTCTCAAGGCCCGGTCATAATCATCTGGTGGGGGTTTAGGTTCATTTTCGCGTTTTTTCATTTTGCTCAAAAGCGGTATTAGATTTTTATAGCTGGCATCAAGCTTTGTCGTCATCTCATAGATTTCATCCTTTTCTTTTGCAATTTCAGCCTTTTTGCGTTTAGCATCGGCAATCATGTCGTCCAGGGCGGCTTTACGATCAAGTTTATCTGCACCATCGCCACCACCAAAATGAGCAGCTTCTGTGAACTCAGCTAATGTGGAGAAAAACGCATCGTTAGCAATGAATTAGAGTTAAATCAACACAAACTTACCATCCAGCGCATCATTGTCTGATGCTTCATCGCTATCTGGTTCTCGAAACTGTTCGATTTCTTCTAAAGTCTGGCCACGATGCGTAAGAACCTCGTCGTCATTTAAATTATACAGATTCTTTTTCTTCTCCTTATACTGTGTGAGTTTTTCAGCTGCGAATCGTGCAATCGACAAATCGTCACCGGCCTTAGAACCGCGTCCAATCCGATTGTCAGTGAATTTGTTGACTTTATTCTTCTCCAGATATTCACGTCCCAATGTTTCTTTTCGCTTTTTCTGTGCCTTCGCTCGAGACACTCCCGGCAATCCACGGTCGTGCTTATTTTTACGTCCGAGAATTTTGAATTTCTCCTTATTCACATGAATCTCGAACGGATTGAGTACCTTCGATTTTGCCGTTGATTTTTTCGTGTTTACCGTGTCAGCTTTGTGCTGTTTGTTTTTCTTATTCTTCGCCATGATAGAATGGTTGTGTTCGCAGAACTTCGATGTTGAATATTCAAAATAAAAAAGAGCTGAAGATTTAATAAACGTAGGTCCTGTAACACGGCGTTCTACCGGAGATTTAATAGCTGTCAAACACACGTGCGACTTTAATTTGACAAGGTGACAAGTACAGTACTTGCTATAATTTGACTAGCACCAATTTGGTAGTGCCACATTCGTGTTTTCAATTAGAAAGTTCAGTAAACGTTCAATTCTTAAATAATTAATTTTATGAAAATTTGATGAAAACTTGCGTGATAACCCGCATTTGGACTATATATTTTTCGTTTCTATTACATAAATTGGTTGAACTTTGCGTTACTGGTTTATATTATTCAAAATAGATCCAGAGAGAGCGTTTCGATGACTCAAATACTATAATACTTGAACTTTTGTATGATTTGAGTAATCAGCGCAGAGAAAATAAATGCTATTTGAAAATACATTTTGAAAAAAACCATATATTCCAATTCAAAAAATATTTAAATTTCATAATCGGCCATCTGTCACTTGCCATTGAGCGTACTCAACGAATTGAATGCATGGCTACGTTCAGTATTCTTCTTGACGTAGCCATCTTGGTTTTCATGCAAAAGTAACACGCACCGTCGGTTGAATAGTGCAGAAAAAGTTTGATTTCTCGTTAGTTGTTCAGAGATATTACGTTAAATATGAGCTCGAGGCATAAGGACAAAGATCGCGAACGTGATAGAGATCGTGCCCGCGACAGGGATCGTGATAAGGAACGTTCCCGTTCGAAAGACCGTGGTGGTCGTGGACGCTCCCGGTCTAGGGAACGTGACAGGAACCGAGATGGCGGCGATAAAGACCGACGTCGAAGGTAATTTATTATGAATATTGATTGTATGACAAAAGACAATGATTCTGTATTTCTTCATTGTTATATGAATAGTATGCCTTTCAGGGACAAGAGTCGCGACCGAAGAAGTCCAGACCGTGACCGAGAAAATAGGGATCGAGATAGAGATCGTGACCGACGTGGCAGACGTAGTCGTTCGCGCGAATGGGGACGTGACCGGGATCGTGATTTTGAACGTCGTAGGAGCAAAAGTCGCGGCCGTAGATCAACGTCGAGGAATCGAGGCTTAAATTATGACGCTCGAAAAGATAGAGATCGGGATCGTGATCGGCGTCGTGATAGAGATCGGGATAGGTGGGGAAGAAACCGGAGTAATAGTAGGGAAAAGGATTCACGCGATAATCGATTGGATTTAACGCAAGCTGTTATGGAAATGGTTCACAGTAGTAATACGGTGCCGAAACATTTTGCGGCATTATTCAATGGAAACAGCAATGATTCGTACAGCAATGCCGCGTCGGAGACATCGGAATCAGGTGAGTTATCGAAATTTCTATACAAAGTGTATTTGGTTTCATTAACAAGTAATGGACGTACTAAGAATTCTACTTGATTCCACTTTAACTTGGGTTGGCGGTTTCGAATTAGGATATAGGAATAAGAAGTCCATGCCTTTTGTCCAAAAGAGTTAGCTTTTCCAATACTTACAAGAATATAATGATTGTTGTCACCTAGTTAAATTGGCAATAAAAAGTGCTCATAAATTTCTCCAGTCATTTAAAGTTATTTCCAATTTGCACCTTTGAAAAGAATAAGAAAACTAAAAATAAAAATGCATCCATTTTAATACCTGTCTACTTTTAGCGGCCGACGCCGAGCGACGACGAAAGAAGAAATCACGATGGGGAGGCAGCGAAAACGATAAGACATTCATCCCGGGTATGCCGACTATCCTGCCCTCAACGTTGGATCCGACACAGCAGGAAGCATATTTAGGTATGTTATCATTATTCCTATTCAGCATTCAAATGTCGTTTCTCTAGTCTTAAATCACATTTTTTGATTAAATTTTCATTTATATTTGGTAACCAGTCGCAATGTGTAAAATACTACAACATAATGCCAGACGTGTAAGGTTCTTCGAGCGTGCATACTAATCTAAATAATTATAATTTTCTTAATGAAATGCATATTATTCTTAACATTTAACAATTACTCCCCTAGGAAAACGATTTGCAGTCACAGAAACAAAAAACCAATGAAAACCATTAAAAAAACAAATCAAATAAAAACACTTTCTTCCAGATTCCCTAATGACCCCCAAAAACGGTTGTTGTTAAATATGAAGAAACTTTATCTCAAAAATCCATCTAACCTAATCAATCAATTTTAAATTGAAAAATTTGCAGAGTTTTGTTTACAGAACACTTCTAATCAATGATTTTTGTCTCCTAACTAGATAGCCAGTATGCAAAATGTGTATAGGGAATATAATCGTATTTGTGTTTATCTAGATAAAATCAAATAGGATGCAAGTTTTATGCAAAGTGTGCAAAGCGTACAAACAAGGGGTTACTTCAATTTTCATTTCTCTTAAAACATTTTCATGATGATTATTTTATTTTCATTTAGTAAAGAAATTGTAAAGTAAGTAGAAGAGTGTTGTCTGATATGGAAGACACACAGATATGTTTTGAAGGGATTTTTTTCCTAAAATTGTCATATAGAAAACGAACTCGTACGATTCAATTTTTCGCGGAAGTTCAAAGTTATTTTGGTTCATTCCAAAAGCGAAACGTTTCACCTTCATTCAATCTAAATCGATCGAAAATTTCCTTGTTTTATGCTATTTTAACTACTTTTGTATGTTTAAACACTGAAAACAAATGTCTAATATCGGGGCTTGCCTCGATTTAACCTAATTTTCTTACAGTTCAACTACAAATCGAAGAAATCAGCAGAAAATTAAGAACCGGCGATCTTGGAATTGCGCAAAATCCTGAAGAAAGGTTTGAATAATTGCTCGTCTTCTTTAAATTCTCAGTGTCTATTGCGTTCCGTGTGCATTGCAACTACTATGAAAGCATCATGTGTGGATGGATGACAATTGCATCAAGTGTCTGGATTGTGCAGCAGTGAGCCTGCAGTTTGATAGCGAATGGCCACGTTAACATATTGTAGAAGATGGAAAAATCAATGCCAGCTCCAAAATGGCTGATGAATGAACGGGCCATGCAATGCATCTTGGATACAGAACAGGTTTTGACGATTCAGTTCAGGATTGCATGAACTGAATCGTCGTTGATTATTTTTCCAATATAATTTTTGTTTTTGGATTGGTCACAAGATTTGATTATTCAGTGTTACATGCAAAAAAATAATCGACCATATGATCATCACGATGCTAAGGTGGATTCTTAGATGTTATGAGTTCACTAAGGTCCTGGCTGGAGTGCTTGTTCAGGCATTTCAATCGCGCCTGTCAGTTCAATATTCTGTTGTGTTATTCAATAAATTCGGATTAATGTATATGTCGTGCAACTATGTTATAAAAAGGCAAACTTTTGAGTTTTTTTTTTTGCGTTTCAAAACAATGCCCCGTGTAACAATGAATAATCAAATTTTCTTCAAAACAAAAGTGCTCAATGAAAATTTCATCACAAAATCAGAACACAAATCAAAATTTTTCGAACGCAAATCTCTATCGCGTAATCATAATGAATATTATAATTTCAGGTGAAAATTAATCAATTTTAATTAATCAAACTTTCTTTGAAAAATAGCAGGTTACCGAAAAAATTATAATACTTCCTAATAATATTCTAGGAACACACTGAAAGATGTTCTTTTCAATTTTTGAATTCGCATACAAACAAACAAAATTAACGCTCTATCGAAAAGAATTTCTTTCGAATGCACGCCATATATGAATAGGAAAATATATTATGAAATTTGAAATTATATATAGAATCAATCAACACAAAATCAATCCATACTTCCAAACACATAGAAGTTTTATGTGCTGGAAGATATGACGGTCGCGATCAGCATACAACAGATTTGTTCTTTTCTTCTTTCGCAGATCTCCATCGCCGGAACCTATTTACAGCTCTGATGGCAAACGGTTGAATACACGCGAGTTTCGGACTAGGAAACGTTTAGAGGAGCAGCGCCATCAGCTTGTGACGCGAATGCAATGCATGAATCCGGATTTTAAACCTCCGGCTGATTACAAGTAAGGTTTCTTCAATTCAATCAAACATATTGTTCAATTTCTTGTTTTCTAGGCCTCCCGTCATCCGTGTGAGCGATAAAGTTTTGATTCCGCAAGAGGAACATCCGGACATAAACTTTGTGGGCCTTCTGATTGGACCGAGAGGAAATACGCTCAAAGGTAAGATTTGATTTTTATTATGCTATATAAAGTAGCTCATGATTATACTTTACCTTTTCAGCTATGGAAAAAGAAACCGGTGCCAAAATCATTATTCGCGGCAAAGGATCGGTGAAGGAAGGCAAAGTAGGTCGAAAAGATGGTCAACCACTGCCGGGCGAAGACGAACCTTTACATGCATTCATTACTGCTGGCAATCCGGAATGCGTGAAGAAAGCTGTCGACAAAATTAAAGAAGTTATTCGACAAGGAATCGAAGTACCCGAAGGGCATAATGATCTGCGACGAATGCAGCTCCGTGAGCTGGCGCAACTGAACGGTACTCTGCGTGAAACCGATTGTCCTCGTTGTACGAATTGTGGTTCGACGGAACACAAAAGTTGGCTCTGCCCTGACAAGCCGAATGTTACGAATAGTATTGTTTGCTCGTCGTGTGGTGGTGCTGGGCACATTGCGAAAGATTGTCGAAGTAAACGACCAGGACAGGGAGGTCCTCCATCTGCCGATTCTCAAGCGAAGATCGATGAAGAGTACATGAGTTTGATGGCGGAGTTGGGAGAAGGTCCACCGCCTTCTAAACAAATCGATCCGCTTGTTCAAGCTCACTTGAATCGTGGATACAGTCTATTCGATCAACGACCAGCTGTACCGCGAGCTATTACCGCTGCTCCGCCACCTGTTGCACAACCGCCACCAACGCAAGTACCACCACCTCTGCCGCCGTGGAACACTAATGGAGTAATGGCCCCAATGCCGCCACTTCTACCTCCGCCACCGGGAGCCCAACCACCACCACCAGGTGGCCCGCCACCACATATGATGCCATGGTTGACTCCGGCGCAGCCGCCAATTCCTGGAGGAGAGCTTTCTAATCCACCCATACCTGGATCGATGCCGCCACCACCTCCCGGACTCGCTCCACCAGGTACTGGTCCACCACCAATGCCGCTAGGACCACCGCCACCCGGTGTTTCGCCAGGACCTCCAGGATTACCGCCCGGCCCACCGGGAGTTGGACCACCAGGAATGCCGCCAGGACCGCCCGGAGTAACACCAGGTCCTCCAGGAATGCCTCCAGCTCCACCAGGTATGCCTCCAGCTCCACCAGGTATGCCTCCCGGTCCACCAGGATTACCACCACCGCCAGGTACTACTAACGCTCCCCTGCCTCCATGGGGTGGTCCTCCGGGTGTATTACCGCCACCATTTACTTGGGGACAAAGTGGCCAATCAAGTTTCGCACCTCCACCGCCCGGATCAGCTCCTCCGCCACCTCCAAGCGCACCTCCACCAGCACTCCCACCGGGCTCACTACCAACTCTTTCTCAACCTCCGCCGCCACCACCACCCGGTTAATTCTCGGTGATTTCGAAAAATGTGGAGCTGATAATGAATCTTACACTGTAAACTACTAAAATAACTGCAACTGTAATTTAGAAGTCTACAATTAAGTTTTACGCGTCGTTCGTTCAAAAAAAAAACGAATGAATATCGTTCTATCAATTTTTAATTGTATAGCTTGAAAGACGTAGATATTAAAATTCTAATGAGGAACTTATCCTAGTACATAGTGTATATGTATTAATAAAGGCTATATAGTAGTTAATAGAAGAGTTTCATTTAATTCTTTGAAAATATTGTTAATACAAAGGTAGACGGTTAAGGTGTGCGGATTTAAAGATATCCTTCAAAAAATCATTAATTTTATAGGAACGAAAATATATTTTTATTCAATTAGATCGTTGGGAAAATCATTATTAAGGGGGTAAAACTCGACTTGATGGTCGCTGGCCGGGAAATTTCATCACCAGAGGGCAAATCGCCAGTAACAGGAGTGAAAAATTGAAGAAAAAAAAACAGCGATAGAAAAAACATGAGATTAATATATACTGAAAAAAAAAGAAATAAATAAGAAAAAAACAAAACCAGAAGAACGTAAACTAACTGTATTATCTATCAGTAAAATCGTCTAACTGCTATGAAGATTACATAATCAAGTTTAGCTGAAAGTAAACAGCACCAGAAAGATGGTATACAATGCAATTGACCACAGTAAAAAGTATAGCAACATAAGCAACGTCAAAAGGAAGTGCAAATCGAAGAAAACATCATCGAAGTGACTTAATTTATTAAAAAATGCCTCCATATGTCATCTTCAGACATTATTTAACAGTTAATTCATCAACTGTTTAATGCAGATCGAATTAAGCTGGACGGTTTGAAAGTTTCCCCCGTAGGGTTCCATTAATCTCTGTTCAGAATCGTAAAAAAAACCATTAGTATTTGCAAGAATACATTAGAAGTGGACAGTTGATCAATGGAAAAATATCCTCTGGTCTTATGAAACAAGAGTCAACAGACGTCCCGCCAACAATCTGATCCCAAATATTTTAAGACAACATTGAAGCACGGCAATGGGAATTTGATATGGGACTGCGTCTTGGCATGGGTTGGGAGCTCTGAGCAAAATAATTGGCATTCTGGATATAGTGCGATATGTGATCATACTAGAAGATGTAATGCTTCCATATACAGAGTGGAATATATCTTTGGTATGGAAGTTCCAGCAGGATAATTATCCAAAACACACTAGTATATATGCAAAAAATGGGTCGCGTCGTAGAATAAAATAGCAGCATTGTGCTGGCCATCATGCTCACCCGATTTAAATCCAACATAGTATCTTCGAAACGAACTATTTATATCCTTGGTGGAACGGAAAATTGAATTTAAAGGGAGCAAATCAAATTCACATTTTTAAAGTTATAACACTCTTCAAATTAAAATTTTCAAAAAATTTGGGATAATACATACAGTGAATGGAGCTATCGATGTTTTATACTTTAAGATAAATATCCGATAAAATAAGCCAATCTTTTACAAAAATCAAAATCCCGTGAATCACAAACCAATTAGTAAACAAACAATTTTCTCGAAAAGAATAATTTTATTCATTATCAAAAAGTCCAAACCAACAAATTCCCTTCCTAAAACATTCAACCATGCTTATTGAAATATTCCTTCGACTCTTTTACGTCGGGCTTGATAGTATCAGGATTCTCTTTGGGGTCCCAGTTTGCCGGGCATACTTCACCATGACTTTCGACAAATTGGAATGCCTTGATCAATCGAATGCATTCACAAACTGATCGACCCACTGGCAAATCATTGACCGAGAATTGTCGCAGAACACCATTCGGATCGATTATGAATGTGCCGCGCAATGCAATTCCATCTTTCTCCAAAAGGACACCGTAATCCCGAGATATTTGTTTGGTGATATCAGCCAAAAGTGGATAGTTCAATTTTCCCAAACCGCCATTCTTTCGATCGGTATTAATCCAGGCTAAATGCGAAAATTGTGAATCGACTGAGACACCAACAACTTCAGCACCGATATCTTGGAATTCTTTGATGCGATCGCTAAAAGCAATGATTTCGGTTGGACAAACAAAGGTGCTGTGAAAGTGAACAGGTAATTAAAATTGATGAATTTTATTTGTTGAAGATGCATTATAAATTCTATTTTGTATTATAAATTATTGAAAGTAAATTGATTTGACAGTATCAGTAATAAACCCTTAATTTACGGTGTTAACAACCAACTAGAAGGTATTGTAACAACTTTCGTGCTAAAATGTTCTTGCCATAGTCGGGTTTTTTTTTGCTCCTCTATCGAGGGCTGGTTAAAATAGTAGCATTGAACACAAGTATCTTGTTTTAGAATTCTTATTCCCAGTTAATATACTAATATATACTCCTCAGAAGTTTATATATTTACCCCATTGACATCAGAGTACTACTCGACAAGCTATACAAAAAAATCTATATCCCAGCTGTTTTCAATGCTACTATCCTAACCAGCTCTCGATATGGATGCGCGACTAACGAACATTTTATGACAGATTTACCGATGACACACTATATTCATACTTACAAATCCAATGGATAGAAGAACAACACCAGATATTTTCCTTTGTAATCACAAAGTTTAATTTCTTTGAAATCACCACCAACAACAGCGACACCTTGGAAATCGGGAGCCGGCTCTTGGACTTTGGCTGCTAGCAGTCGGGAACCTAACAGCAAACAGCAAGTCCAATAAGAATGAAGTTGACTTTCATCTACTTACTTGTTTGAATGAATCGTTTTGGTTCGAATTTGGCTTGACGGAAAACAGATGAGACCTGAAGTCAGTAAATCGATAATTATATAACATTCCAAGCATATAAAAAAAAACTTTGAAGGTGAAAAAATGATAATTCGGAGTACTTGCATTCTTGGCTAATACACGAGCAAGAAACGACATTTTTGGAATTTCTTAAGAAATATCTATAGGATTAATTTGAAGAGCCGTGAGGGTTAAAATGCACTACAATTGCCGGATATAATTATTATAAATACCGGCAACCACAAAATGTACCTTATCGTAGCAATAAATAGCTTAAAGTATTGTCAAACTAATGTCATTTGAGTTCAGAAGGCAAAGGTTGCCTCTCAGACGACATTAACGACATCTGGTGAGTGGCATTTGAATCAGAAACGGAAATAATGAAGAAACGGTTGAGATTGAAACGAATGGCGGTTGGAAGATTTTATTAAAGATGAACTAATCGGATAAATATTTCGATTAGACTAAGATGCACATAGATAATTGTTATTTAAGGGCTAAATTCGACTACGTGTTCCCCGTAGCCGTTCGACTGGTAAGTAAATTTAAGATTTCTGATAGCTAAATCAAAATTAATTCAAATTAAGATCTCTGACTGGCAAATAAAAATTAATTTGTATATTTGTGGTTGTGGCTTTGTGTTTGGGGGATGTTTTTTGTGTTTATGTGTTTTTCTCTAGTATGTTTTCTTCCCGTGTATTTTTGTGTGTTCTCCTTGCTGGCCTACTTAAGCTTAGCAAATACCTTCCGGCCACTTTCGTTTTTAGGTCAGAGCCACAGAGTGGTGCAGGCCCCATACCTTCTGAGGCTGTCTGACTCTGGATTAGATTCGCCTCTTGGATGGTTGCATTGTTCCCACAATTATATGGTAATTGTGTTTTCGTCTTGTTTGAGTCTGGTTTGTCAGCTCATGTCTAGGAGCTCTTTGGTTCTGTACGGACAGAAGCCTCTTCCCCTGTATTTTTTTTATTAAAGTTCTATATGTTATTTGACGGATGAATAATACCTAGCGTTGCTCTTCCAAGAACTGATATATCCCATTTTCAAGAGCCCATCCCGGTCGCGTAGAGCCAGCACAGTGGCAAACTAGCATCCATTGGGTGTAGATAAAAGAGTGCTCCGGATATGTGGACTAGCGGCCTTAAGAGTCATTTCTAGGGCAACCTGCAAATCAATGCATTGTTGATGGTTTTCCATCACTCCTTGGGGAGTTTTTGATTGGACTTTGGTCTAGTTGAGATGTCCTGCCAGCCCAACTATTCTTAAAAGCGCTACAATTTAACAAACACATTTGAATATTTGTATTTATAATTGTTTTTTTTTCTATTATTCTTTCGGATAAACCTGCACTTAGGCTTTATGTACAACTTCGAAAAAATCCTCTAAAATCTATAAATTAAAATTTATTATTATTGTTTTTCCTTTCTCATTTTTAAAATACTGCCTTCATTTTTAAATGTTCTCTAATTATGTGCAAAAAAATTTAGGTGTGGAGCCAGTATAACGCGAGAAATATAATAAACACCCTGAAATAAACAAATTCTTATAAATAAACTTAGCCATCTAAAATCGCATAATAAAATTGCTAATTAGAACAAACTCCTTTTAATCCCCATTCACCTCTCCGTACACGAATCAAATTACACGAAATTTACTTGTTCATATCTTTTACGAAACATCTTTATCTCTTCAAACAACCATCTTCCCCTACATAAATTCTACACTTAGTTCTTTGCCATTTTATGTAAGTACCGTTCGCGGCACACCTATTCGGGACGTTTTACGAAACATGCAGACGCTTTTAGTGGCCTTCCATAGTATCGGTATGATGGCGAACACTAATTGCGTATACGTAGTGCTAAGTTGTTGCGAGTAAAAACTAACTGGAAACTTTTATATTCTCATCTAAATGACTTTTGCAAGTCATTTACTGCTGTTAAACATTCTCATGCAATTTTCTTTTCCGAAAATCCTTTTAGCTTTTGCCCATCATTTCGTAACACTTAACGTTCTCTCTCACCCCATACCGTATCTCAATCGTAATATTACTTTTTTCCCCGGGAAAGAGATTGAGGGGAATTGTAGATGTATTCGTTATTGTATGAATGTTTGTAGTTTTAGGGTTGACAGTCGAGTGAAATTTAGATTAACATATTTGTTTCTAAATTTTCGTTAATGATATTGTTTGATTTTAAATTATGTAAAACTTTACTATTAGTTATTTACTATTTTTTTTATTTTTATAATTTTTATTATCTTTATTTATTATTTTTCCTATTGGCATACAATTAGCATGTGCAAAATATTTAAATTGCAATAATAAGCGAAATCATGAAATAAAAACTATTAGGACGTTAAAATCAACAACTTTTTAATAATTTTTGAAGAAAGTTTGTCTATAAAATCACTTAACCCGAAAATTTGGATGTCCTTCACTGAAAGAAAAATCTTGGTAAAATCAACAATTTTCCTTAGTTGTTTTTGCGTCAACTACGGGCTATAGTTAAAACAGCCATAAAAAAATAGTTGATTACTTTTATGCACCATGACGCGTGGTTGATAAACAACGTCCGTGGTGCAAAAAAAGTAAGCAACCACAAACAATGGTATTCCAACCATATACATAGTACGAAATATAGGCAGGGGAGGCGTGAATGCCGCAGTTGAATTTGGTGTATCACAATGCAGCGACAATGTCGCTGTCAATGCAATCAAGGCACCAACCAAATTCATTTTTTTTTCTTTTGTATTGCTAAATCCTGTTGTACGAGGATAAGGTTGGCCAGACCATTCAACCTATTTCAATCAGATTTACTTCAACCTAGTGGTGATGCCAACCTATGGTAGGTATCACCGCTAGCGGTGCGGCAAAATTAAAAATTTGGCAAATTCTGCCGCTGCCGCAAATTCTGCCGCTGCCGCAAATTCGGCCGCAGCCATTGTGCGCGTTACCATACAAAACAGTGCATTCTAATTTTTTGACTGCGCTTTGCCGCAGCCCACTGCTTTGCCACAGCGGAAAACGCTGTATTCTGAACAAAATAGCGTCATGCAACGTAATATAAAGGCTTCACAGCATAACATGAATATGAATTATATCGAACAGCAAACCGAACACAATTTTGCCATGTATCATATGAAACTTCTATGATAGAATAGGAGTATGAGTATGAGGAGTATGAAAAATCAACAGTTTTCCTTAGTTTTGCCATCAACTAGGGCTATAGTTAAAACAACCATAAGAAAATGGTTGATTACTTTTATGCACCATAACGCGTGGTTGATAAACAATTTCATTCGGAGCATGAAAAACGTCCAAATGTTGAAACTATTCTACTTTGCGTAGAATAATTCCAAAGACTTTGCTCACTGAATTACGTTTGTTGAAATCAACTATTGCAAAGTAGTTTAAGTACCATAGAAACTGTTGATAATTCGAAACGTTGAAGTTTTGAGTGAATTGATGAATATTTTCTATTTATCAACTAATTTTCGTGGTTATGAAACAATTAAAACAGTTGATTTCATGAACGTTGCGATATTTTTTGTATAACCAGAGCCAACTACTTTTATATCGTTAAATTAACTATATTAACATAGTAAAAATAACTATTTTCCTTAGTTCATTTAACGATTTTGAATGAATCGTTGCAATACTATTAAAAATAGTTGAATCAACCAAGAGTTTTTCTTTCAGTGTTATACATCAATCACATCAACACCAAAATTCAGTGGATTTATCGCTAGATTGTATTACCGGATTGAGATGAAATTTTCTAAAAATATGGTGTTATATAAGTTGTGGGTTTTTTAAAGTTTTAATAAAATATTTTTAACTCTTGGAGATTGCGGGTGTTTTAGTGAATTTTTAGAAACCTCTGTATTTCTTTGAGAAATATGTATTTGAAAAGAAAAATTAGTAAAAAAAAATGGAAATTGGTAGTTTTTAGTGTGATTTCATGTTGTGGAAATTTTCAATACTATGCCGGCAATAAGCGCCTAAGAGAAGAAAAAGAATATTTGTAAAATTTCGAATGGTAATAACTTCTCACAGAGTTATCAGCTAATTACGAAATTTACAGGATAGATTGATGTGTACAAGAAATAAGGCTGTGCTGTTTTCGGTTAATGCGCGGCCAACCTCGTAGCAGATACCCTTGAAAGCATCATCTTCCGATTATTTTTTTATTTTGTTTTTTTACAAAAATATACAAACAATTGAAGAATTTAATGCTTTACACATCCAGCAGATATGATATTTTCAAAATTCATCATCACACAAGAACGGCAACTCTTCTTCTATTTTTTTTTGCGATTTGTGTTCGCAAGAGCTCACGACCCATTAATCAGATCAAAATGAAATTTACGGGGTCTGTTGAACTTAAATAGCACCAAGCCCAATAGTACCAAGTATAGAAGTTTGGTGGATATGCTGGAAACGCCGTGACAGTGGTGAAATAATTAATAACAAAATAGAAGAATTATGCGCTATAACTTCCGATGCAATCATTAATATACCAAATTTAGTCATTTTTGTACTAAAAAATAATCCTGCAATGAGGATAAGCGACAAAATATTAGATTTCCTAAATTTTGAATTTTTCGCAAGCGGTAGCTCTGAACCTCTTTTTGCCGCTATAACTCCCGATGTACTCATCGGATCAATGCGAAATTCACAGGAACGGTGGATCTAAACGTGAAGTAGATTTAAATGAAAACGGTGATATCTTCAAAATTAACCGTTCTTTTAAGAAAATTTTTTATTTTACTTGACATCATTTTTGTTTCAATACATTAAGTATTAATAATGTAGTATACGCTGGATTTCAGGCTTTGAATTTGATACTTTCTTCATTTATCTGTCACGCTTAGGTCTAAAGACTACCTTAACCTGTCGCTAAGGTGACGGAATATACCCCAGGGATACGCATGCTCAACAGATTTCTTTTAAATCTGCCTCCAGAGTTTCCGTTCCCTCCCTTAGCGTGACCGGATAGATGCCATCCAGGCCTCGTAATTTAAAATTTTCAAAAGATATGATTGTATCCCTGAACTTTTCACTGGTAGCCACAAATCTAGCTGTGTACCAGCATTTCATACTGCTGCAAAGAGCGAAACGTTTGGTCCGATTCACATATGCCTTTTGCGTTTCAATTACCAGCGTGCTCGGAAAGTGTCGTCCAAGTAAAGTCTGTAGAGACTCCTTTTTGGATTTGGTAAAAACAATATCCGGGCATTTTAGAGTTTAGCTGATTGATTCTTCTCCAGTATCTTGCACAGCTTCGTACACTTTGCAGTTTGTCGCAGAATGATCTGAATGATTCCTTCTTATGCCTAGTACTATACTCTTCGCGAAACGAATTCAACGATCAAATCCCTTACAAAAGAGCTTTACTGACGAATTGAAAAGCTCTTTTTGTATGGGATTTGACCGTTGAATTCCTTTCACGAGGAGTATGGTACTAGGCATTAGTGTGAATCATCAAATTTTTCATCATCAAATTTCGCGAGTTCTGTAGGCGACTCAATCTTCCATATTATTGTTCTTACAAGCACGATTGAGGAGTTTCCTGGTATTTTTCTTGAGCTTCTGCAGTTCCTGGTCCCACCAGGGGGATGTCTTACTGCATATACTCTTACTGATCGGGCAGGCCTTTCCACTGCTACCTATTATGTCTCTATTTATGGTGCTCAACTGGGATTCTATTGAATTTGGCGACTTTATCCTATCAGTAGTCTATTGTAGTCTCAATTAGTGTTTCTTGGATGTTTTCTCTGTCACGGGTGCTGAATCTGTAGCTAAAGAGAACACCATGTAGCAGTGATCAGAGAGTGAGATCTAATCCGTTACACACCATTCACTTATTGATCTAATAATTCCAGAAGAATATAGTGATACGTCAATACCCACCCTTCTGTGAGGGGGCGACAAAGGTGGGAGGAATCCTAATGTGTAACGCCATTAGCCCCGCAGAAGTTATCAAATCAAAGGCTCAGTCTTCCTCTGGCGTTACATTTGTTGCTGCCTCAGCTAGTGTGCTAGGAGTTAGCATTGTAGCCTATCATAAGTTCCATTCCCTGCGATTTAGTGAAATGGACCAGGTCCTTTGGCTCTTGTAATGGCGGTTGGAGTGAGGGGCCAAAAGTAAAGTAAGCTGTGGCGACAATCGTGCGTTTTAGTCTGCAATTTCAGCATTACTACACGTCGACCACTTACAGGTCCCGTCTTAAAAACTGTCAGAGCAAGGTGGCACCAAACAGAATGGAAACCAGAACATAAGTCCTCACCCTTACTGATCTTGCTTGAACTGAGTCCGTAGATCCTGCTGCCTTGAACCCAGATCTCCTGTACAAGTGCAACATAGGGAGCAACTAATAGTTTTTCCAATTTTTCACTCAAATGATTACATTAAACCGCATACAAGAAATAGCTCAGTATCTTGCGGTATCTGTACTTGAGCACCGAGAAACTTATCTGATCAAGTACAAGCATCAGATTGAAATCATCTTCATCAGTGGTGGGGCTATTCCTGAGATTCTTATAACTGATATAACTTCACGTCGATAATTTTCCTCTGTCACGGCTGAAGTTGGACTTCCAGTTGACGCTGTACTTGGCTAGCCCAGGACCAGGGTCCACCATTGGAGTCGTACATGAGTTTGAGGCCTGTTGAATCCGAGCCCCTTTCATATACACCCAACACGGATGAGTTTCCACATTCAGTCTGGCTGCCATTTGAAGAGATAAAATCTTTAGGATTAATGCTCATGCTGGCTGTCAGGCACTATTGTTGTGACATTTTGCGATACACAGGCCACCTCCATTATGACAAGATGGTGCGCGATCGGAGGCGGAATGGGTACGACTTCTTGAATGGAGAATGTTACATGTTTTATATTTTACCTTTTTTTAATCGTCCTATATATTTTCCTTTATCGTGTTCCTTTTTTGAATTCACTAGTGAGCACACAAGTCCTTAATGCCATATTTTCAAAATCGAAGATTTTAATTCCCTTACTTCCCTCCCTAAAACGGCAAGCCTTTTTCATCGAAAAAAAAATCTTCATACACATCTTCCATGATTTCCTTCATCTATGTCTTAGTTGGTGGGTGGCCCTACGAATCCCAAACCGGATAGACGTCAAGAGCTTAGATTGTAGCAGACCAAAAATGAAAACGGCCAAGTTATATTGCGTGGCGTGGAATCAAGAATCGTTTTCAACAAACTGAAATCAAATGGGGCTACGGGTTTTTCCTCGAGCTTGTTGGTTGTTTTTTTTTCGGGTACCATGTCGTTGACTTGCCTCGGCGGAGTGGTAAAGGGAAGCGCAATTAATGTGGATGGAATAAATTAAGTAGCAAATTTACTATGATGAAAACACAGAAAACGGCGAACATAAGGATCTCGTGGTGAAAATGAGAATTAGAGTGAATGGGAATGTGGCAGGCAGGATGGGTAAAATCGTTGCTTGGCCGTCTCTGGTGCTGCCTTATGCCACGTCGTCGTCCTCGTCATCGTAGCCGTTGCTGACAAGCTTTAGGCAGAAGAGAAATGGAAACGATAAGGATAACGATGATAGGATGCTTTTCTGGGATGCCCTGCTTTTCGGATTTGCGTCTATTTGCCACTGAATGCCTTTTGGGTCGGGACCGGCTAATGAGAAAATTTGCTTTGGCTTTTGCAATGAATTTTGTGTTTGCCGCACGACGAAGAGTGGGATAATTGCGAACATGGGAATCATTTCTCTAATGGGGGGCGGGAAAGTACTGAAAAACGCTGAAATTTCATTTCCACTTCTGTATGTGGAATTGGGCTTTCGCTACTCTGATGGGTGAGTAGAAGGTAAACAGGGTGCTTGAAGAATGCTTTAGATTTTCAGGTAGCTAAAGTAAACAACTACGAGAAGTGCAATATTTGAGTTTTAGAGGAAATTGTTGCAATATTGCATTAAGATTTTCAGATGTGAATTTTCTACTGTCGGATTACGGTTTTAAGGTAGCAAACTCTTTCAATACGATTCGCAAAGAACCATGACTTGGTCCATTCAATTTGGATTCTGCACAAGCACCCTACACTCACATACCATTTATCATCGAATTTCCACCGAAAATTTTCAGTGCAATATCTGGATTGCCGTAAAATCCAAAAAGTGGGTACTTGGTGTTGGAAGCATTGTGTGTTCCGTTACGCAAAGTAATTAGATATGATGAGGCAAAGCGAAAAGAATAAAAAGTATTTCTGTATACATTTACGAGGAGAACGGCTTTTTGAAATGATTCAGTTGTGACGCTATGGCAGTTCACTCCGCAAAAGATTTATTAATTAGGCGAAATGTGATCTTTGCTTACCCGAAAAATTCCACTTCATTCCACCCTGGGACTGCTGGCAAAAATCGTTTGCCATATTCGGGGGTAGGTAAACATACGAGCTTATATGCGTAAATTACTTGAGGCTTTTGCGAAAATGAATAGAACTGAAGCTGATAACGAGAATGATGATGCTGGTATGTATTTAATTTTCTAGAATGAAATCAGTTTACTGTTTTGGCTCTGAGGAAAACTTTTATAGGTTGTTCTCGGCTGAAAGCTCTTGGCAGTTAGATGGATGGAACAGGAGGAAGTATGATTTAATTGAACCATACATGGTATGGGTAGATTTAGCTTAATTTGCGAGCGACTTTAATGGTGGTAGATGAATGTTATTGCCGAGAGTATGCAGAGAAGATTACTTTGGAAATTCTACATAATTTCGTGAATTTAAGCTTGAGTTGTGAATTACTGCAGGGTGTTATGTTAAAGTAGCGATTACGGAGAAATTTCAAATGCATAAAGTAACAATTGGAGAACTTATTTTCAAAGGTAGGCTAATGGAACAGACAAAAACAATATATGCTGCGAGATTGAATAACATTTGGAATCAGGAGAGTGGGTGAGAAAATTATTTATATTTTAATTAATTCTTCTATTTTAATTTCTATTTTTGATGCAGAAACAAAATTTAAATACAGATACAAAATTGTAGACGCAGATACAAAATTACCATGAGACATGCGAAAAAATCAGTGAATTAATTCTTGATTCAATTCTAGGTTTTAGCTGACGAATTCTACTATCAAAACTATTATATCTCGGGTTTTGGTATACAGTCTATAATGTAAGTTGTTATACTTCAGTTATTTTACAAAACTACATTACTATATTCATCGTTTTCAATAATACTTTTCTACTGATTCATCTTTTCTATCTTCTAAAATTCACTTGACTGTGACGATTCACTTGCTTATATGTAGAATCCATAGTTTTTCTATCCATATAATTTGGTAGACTGCGAAACAAGTGATAATCCAATGGTGCAATGTTGGGTTAATAAGGCGGGGATGGTATAGCTTCCCATTCCAACTCCTTCAGTTTGTATGACATCGTTCTCGCTAGATGTGGCCAAATGTCTTGATGAAAGAATATCTTTAGACTTGAAAGCAAACATTGTCTTTTTTCCCAGCACTGACTTATACTGGAGACAGACTACTGTCGAATCTCATTTCGCAAATCTCCAATAAACTTTGAGCTTTTAAATCTCCCTTGCTTGACACACTAGGGTGAAAGCTCAACTAGATTGACGAACCGAGATTCGATTGTAGTCTGTCTCCAGTATTATGTTGCTTCATATCCTTTAAACCCCATCACATAAAGAGCAATATCTTACATGGATAGAAGCTTGAGGTTTCGATATGCCTCCTCTGTATATCCACTGTGTTCTCGGCACTTGACATTTTTTAGAGCACCAATTTTTTTGTTAGCAATCGCTATCCGGTTCAGTTTTGGTAGGTGAGCTCAAGGCAGAGCACACATTCACTCTCTGCAAGTGAGTTGACTCTGAAAGGCGGTGAGGATCCGATTGACCTAGCTTGCTGGCTTTATCAAAGGCATGTAAGTGTCGATGAATAGGTGAATGAATAGATCCAGGTTTCTCCGCTAACTCTTCAACAGTTGTGATAGGGACTTGATCCTCCTGAGTTCGTAGGACGTCCTCGTCAAACTCTATAAATCTTCCAGGATTGGACTGATCTTACAGTATGTAGCTTTCGGATCCAAATTTCTTTTTTGGTACTGCTTTACACTTATTGTGTTTTTTTCTTACACAGCACTAACATTTCTTGTACATTCGGTTGTATTGTTGCTTTTGTTGAGCTCATAATGTACTTTTTTGTAGCTTCCATTATTTTGCTGAAAAATCACCGTTACTTAAAAGCTTCCACTAAGAATGAGAGCATGATTAACAAACGACCGGTTTTAAAGAAAAGGTTTCAGGTAGTTCGTCCCCTTTTTATGACCCTTAGTTTAAGTCTTTGGAAAATTATTCACGGGAGACCGCATTTCAAAACAGTTGGGCTCAGAAGTTATTTGACTGTGAACGTTCCCAAACAGACAATGATTATAAATTTGACCGATAGTCTTGAAAGAAAGCCTCGAACATTACTGGAGAAACCACTTAACAAGTTGAGGACTTTGCTTTTGCTAGTGACGCCTTTCAACGCCTACCACTACAGGGAGAAATATGTAAACAGTACCTGTCTTCCTGAGAAGGAAATATAACGAGGAAGTTTCGTCTATCGAGTGGGAGCATATATGTCTAGTCCCACCACTAGCGTGGGTTCTTTGTCATTACTGTGAAGAGACGATACATACCAACTGATCTTAACAAGTCATGGCTTCACTATAAAGTAGATTTTTCAACAGGGTAGACCTGGTGGGAACACCCATCAGTCCACTCATGACGGACATAATAATATTCTTTATATTTGCATAACGTGCAACAGTTTAAAAAGCGACATCTTGGTAGTTTTGAATGCGTCAGTAAAGTCAAACAAGACGTGAATGCGAAAGCTGAGCCAGTCTTTGAAAATTTGGACAAGATGCAATATTCAAGGCAGAATAATAATCTTTCTCGAACAGCTAATGAATTCAGAGTAAGCCACAGTGTAGTTGATACCCGATAAAAATCAAGTCATATTTGGACCCTCCATGATTCATAAATGATACCAGAAACCATACAGGAAGCGAACAAAACTGATTGAAGCTTCGCGTCAGCCACAATAGCAATATTATACTTGTCATTGAAGTTTGAAAGAACAAGGATATTTATAGACTTCTTGATGAGGACGCAAGATCTTGTTTTACTCAAAGGTTCGGGTAACACAAGTCTGTAGCCGTCAGTGTGTATTCCACAGATCCAATCCTTAACGATCTATGGTTCTTCGATTAAAACTATCTGCTTGGCATGTTTGATAAATGAAGAAGAGCAGCCTCCAATATGACGATATTATCTCCTTTTTCCGCAGGGATTGAATCCTCCGGTGTGAATATTTTTAAGTCACCTCTGTATACATTCAAATGTATGAGGCAAACCCGTAGCCAATTTGTAGCCACGGGTTTTACCTTAGGAAAAAATTCTTTGTTGATGAGAATGAAGGGCTGACGTCAGTCATCGGATAGTTCGCTTACATTGGCCACCTTCCAGTCACTTACAGATAGGTCATCATTGCTCAATTTTACGATTCGCATCTGAAATATCTGCAGCGGATATCCAATCCGGTTCAGTGGCCGTTTCCCGTGAACTATGATCGATGAAATTCAGCTTCTTCTTCTAATCAGCCCTCAGTTTTTTTTTATCTATCGATCATGCATGAGAGATATGTGGGTGCCGGAGGTCCGCGGAGCAGTCTTCTAAGCCAATTTTCCAAAGTCCTTGAACAGAGTAACAGACAAAGGGACTCGTTGACGGTGGAGGAGACTTTTTGGCTACTTCTCCTTCGAATAGCACAATAATAGTGGAGTAAGCCACTTCTCACTCATCCTGAGGAAACTTGACCGTAGAGCCAACACTCTATTCGACTTTAGAAGCAAAGGTGGGATTGGAAGAGTACGAAATGCTGCTCCCAAAGTTCTGAGGAGTAGACTCGGAAACCTCTTCTTCAAAGAACCAGGACAGGATTACGGGAGAGGTACTCGTGGATGATCGAGCAGGCTTTCTGGCTTTTTTTTTGGAGCGGGTGTCGAAAAAACTTCAAAGGTATCCTACGAACGATACAGGGTTATGTGAGATTCGTACTGACTAAAAGACATCACCCGCCTTCTACGGAAATCCGAGTCGGAATAGCTTTCGTATTCCTTCAGCCATGCTACTAGCACCTACCAGGTGTCCCACTGGCTTATTTATTTTCTGTCAGGCTTTCAGGAGTCTATAAGGCATTCTTCCCCTTTTTTTTCAAGTGCAATACCAGCTCCACATATGCTGCCACAGCTGACTAGGCATAATTTGAAATTTATTTCACTGTAGTCGCGATTAAACCAAGGTTTGAAGGTGGGAATTAGCCTGACCGTCAATGCTCCCTTTGAGCTCGTAGACCAGCGTTCATCCCAAAGCTCAAGCGTTCGCGCTCGTGTTTGAGCACCCAATATTTCTCTTCCCGCTTCTGGTCTGTTGAAGAGCCTCCCTGCGTTCGCTCGACATAGATCAATTGGGATTACTACCCCTATCACTAACACGGCGTTTCCTGAAACTGTTCTGTAGCTGCTTGCAATTTACACCAGCTTCCTCTTTGTCAGCATGAAAATTTCAGTTTCTGGCTAATTCTCCTCTGGAGAGCAGTGGAGTAAATCCTTCCAGCCACTTCGTTATCAATACAGATTTTGCACGCATATACGGAGGGCAAAAACTTTTTTCATGACGATTAGCTTGTAAATTTCTATGGCCTTAATTTATTCAATAAAGGTATACACAATGCGAAACTGTTCTGAAATTAGAAAAAAAATCAAAGAGATCACTTTACAATTTATCGACAAAAATAGCACGGATGTAATATATACATTTTTCACATACATTTTCGAATTAAATTACTTATTAGCTGCAAAAAGTCTCTGATTTCTCAAACGATAACAACGCCTTCCAATTACCTTTCTCGTAAACGTAAACCTTCAATATAGGCCTTATCAGAGCTGCGTAGAGCGTAGAGTGATTCGAATTGTCGATTATTTTATCTCGTACAAAGACACAATCCCGAAAAAAATATCCATTTCATCTACTGTGCAATTTCTCAAGAAAGCGTTTGTCAGGCGGTGGCGGCAAATATCCTTTGAAAAAAATACGTGTGAGCTATTTGCACACAGAACGTGTTATTGTTTGGCCATCATCCTTTTCTCTTATCGCTCCTACTAAATACACTCGAGAGGCAACGCTAATCCATGAGCACTAAGGATACAATAGGCATGCAATGTATGTTGGTGCATGAAGTTTTGTCGAAATGATCTAAATCGGAGATTTAGATATTTCTACATTTCTATTTAGATTCTTCGATTGCATTGTGTTTTAGTCTTTTTTTGTTTTGTTTGGATGTAGGTATTACACTTATGTGGACTGTTTGGTGACATCAGAACAGAAACGCATAGAATTGTGTTAGGGATTACACTTGAGGTGCGACACAACTGTGACAATTGTTCGTTTATTCTTTTACTGATCTGATCTGGAATCAGTGCGTTAAATAGCTTACTTATCTAGGCGAAATCCTTATAAGCCGACTAATGGCTTTTAGGGATTTCTAATGAGCTTTGAGAAAATGTAGGTAAGTAGCGAAAAGTTTTTGGAAAAATGTAGTTGAGAGTAGCAAAATTGTGTTTGAATGATATTACTATCAACGATTTACCATTTATTTGAAAATTTAACTTTGATTTTTGTGAATATCGTTATGTGAGGTGCGTTTTAGATGGATAAACACTGCAGAAGAAGCCTGATTACCCTCGAAATGTCGATATTTGTCAATAAACTTAGGTATTGATTCCAGAAGAAAAATAGGCCTTTTGCTTCAAATCTTTGATTTCTAAGGCTAGAAAAGCCAGATAGATTTACGTGATCAAGTGAAACTAAAGTTGATAATATAATTTGAAATTACCGAACTCCAATCATTCAAAAGAAAAATATTGCGTTATTTTTCTTTAAGAGCTTGTAATGTGGTTTTCAGCAATTAAATCCAGGATTAGAGTTATGTCCTGATTTTTATTAGTTAAAAGTCAAAATTAAGAGCGAAATGTATCCTGATCCTAATTATCTCGTATGAAATGAATTCTTGGCCAAAGCCACTACTCAGGATCTGAAATGAGTTTAAGTAATACAATTGTACTTTGAAATATAGGGTGGAATAAATACTCTTCGTAGACATTTCGGACTGTAAAACTACATTAGAACGCAAAAAACATGATTTTTATGCATGAATGAATTACGAAACTAACTGACTCAGTTCAATTAGTATCATTGCTCTTTTCAATATTTCGCTCTACATTCAGTGCATTGTGTAAATTCTTGCTTTCAATAGTAAACCCCTTTCTAACTCTGAGCAATATACGTATGCACGAATCAAAATACACCTACAAAATTTATTCATACTTTGCTTCGATAGATGTATTAAAACCATTATTTAGATGATGATTCGAATAAATAGAATTTATACCCTTTACAAGTTAAAGAATTGTGTATCTGTCTTAGAATCAGATTACGAGTGCATATAATATTGTATCGAACCTTTGTTGGGATTCATACTTATTTCAATGCTAATGGGAAAAAACAAAGCCAATCTGAGTAATGATTGTTGGCATGCATATATTAGCCTTTGTTCCAATTCACTATGAAATATTTTTTTCGATTTTTGATGTTAAAATAAGTATAATTTCGAGAAGTATATTCTAAACTTAGTCTTCGTCAAATGTAGACAAAAAATTTATGCAAGTACGTATCTTAAACCTATTTCAAAAAAATGTTCTGAACATTAGATGAGATTATTCGAATATTCAGTTTTCAATCAATTAGAATTAATTTGAAGTTTTCAATTTATGAGAAAATCCATCATTTCCAATTTTCAAGGTATTTTCACCTCGGAAGATTTATCAGCAAAGATTTTGCCCAAAAAAAGTACTTAAAAAATAATTAGTGCGTTTCTGGAAGAATGTGTTTCTTCCAAACAGTTTCTCATTTAGAGTTGCTCCACACTCAGAAAAAAATCGTTGTATAAATAAAAAAAATAGATATGAATCAAATATTTTCAAATATGATTTGGCGTCATATACGTTTCTTTTTAATTCAAATAAACTGCCTTCATTTCAAAAACGCTGTATCAAAGTGGTCTTGTTTAGCTCAAAATGTTTTGTTTTACATTCAATGATGAAAATTATGATATGAAAATAACATTTGTGTAATAAAGTGGAATCATTTATATTGAATGTGGCGGCTTATTTAATTCAAATAAGATTCGTTTTTTATTTAAAAGTGTTTCAACTTTTGATTTAAATTTGATTCTATTAAATTTTAAGTGGTGATATTTTTCTGAGTGCAGATATTGACCATCTTATTGGAAGTCGTTATGGGTACTAAAAGCAATTTTTCGCTTTAAGAAGAACGAGGTTTTTTTTGATAGGATAGTCAACAAACTCTTCCTTTCAAATCAGCCATGGGGAATAACTATTTTTTGTGTATTCCTAAAAATGACTTCAAGGCATATAATTCAGCTCAGCTCAGCAACTAAGGAATCAGTAGGCATTCTTTAATATACATACCAGCTGCATCGTCAAAAGTGCCTTCAATATTGACAAACGTGCAATAGCTTATCCTATCCGTTTTTTGTCAGTTTTTGTACCAGAGTAGTCTCACAGGATTTTAAACACAGATATATGTAGGTGCTAATTATTTCAGATCAGCCCGAGGAGCTGTCAGCTCAACTGAGATTTCATTTGGGGATGCTAACTTTGCCTTTTGATGGCTGTGTGAACAGATCGCATCTGGGCGGAACCTTAAGTAGAATTCTAAGAAATTTCTGAGTAACTTCTGAAAGTTTAGTAATGTGAATTATATAAAATACGAAACACTTTACGTTACGTTTACCACGAGCTGCTTAAAATAAGTAATCAAAATTCTCAAAGTTTAAGTGTCGGTCCGGCGGCTAAGGATCAAACATTTAGAATTTAACATATTTTGTATCCACGTGAAAAAGGAGCTTTTAAGAACGTTTTGACTCTCTTTTTCTTAAAGTGGAAATTCTTACGGAGCCAAATTTCTTTATTTCTTATTTGGAGCTCTTAAACTTTAATTTGTGTTCTATATCTTGAAGCCAATAATTCTAACTACTGTTAGGCGAGCGATTTTGGATCTTTTCGAAATTGTCAATTGTTCACTGAAAAAAATTCAAAGTCCTTGTAGCATAGTGCAGCATTAATGGTCGCATCCACCATGCACATAGTATTTTAAGCTATAAAATATAGCTCCCAGATCCATATCACAATTTACATGGAACATAATCCTATGCAACATAAACATATAAAATATAGCTAATACTCAAATTCCCCGCCCAACCATTGCGCATGCCGTTCTGTGAGGCAGTATCCCGTAAGAGTACCCACCGCACAACGCGGAGCACTACGGATTAAGCCTCTAATAGCTGTCTGGTGCAATGCGCGTCCATAGAGACCTAGGGCTGGTTTTCTTCGCACAGGATGATTCATCACCTCAGGAATTCCTAGCGTTGTCGAGGTTTTTTCGCCTGATAGCTGATTTGACCGATGATATCGCAAGGTGGTTCAAGCAAGCTTTGCTGGTTCATTAGTCTCACATTTGCTCTGAAAACCTCTGTGTGCAGGTGTCCAAATCAATTGTGTTGCCGAACGTCTCGACATCTGCCTGAGAAATGCATGGCGTTCAGCGACAATCATACAAACTGCCTTGATTACACAGAAACTATTCGATTGCCTGGCAAACAGCCGAAATAGCTGAAAGACACCACAATGATCTAGTAAAGAGCGTTTTTTTTTAGGTATAGAACTTTGAAATAAGATAAAATACGAATAAATTGTTTTGATTGTCATTAAATTGGCTTTATTGGAAAAATAATTCTCTGCAATTTTTGTTTAAATATGATTTCGGGTATGTGAGTGCCACGACTGGCGCGGAGGAAGTCCAAACGAGAGGTCCGATTTTCGACTACTCTAACCAATAATTGGGACCGTATCCCGCCAATAACGCGGCGAATGTTGTCTTCCAAATGGTCAAGCGTCTCCGGCTCTTCGGCGTAGACGAGTGATTTGACGTATCCCGATAGCAAATAGTCCAGCGGTGTTAAATCACAAGATCTTGCAGGCCAGTTCACAGGTTCAAAACGAGAAATTATGCGCTCATCAAATGCTTCTTTCATTGCAAGAGCTATATGGCATGTCGTGCCATCCTGTTGAAACTAGAGGTCTCCTGCATTACGGCGAGTCAATGCCGGAACAAGAAAGTCATTGATCATGGCTCTATAGCGGTCTCCATTGATTGTAATGCTATTCCCAGCAGCATTTTTGAAGACACATGGACTAATTATTCCACCGGCCCATTAAGTATACCAAACAGTGACTCTCTCCAGATGTAACGGTGTTTGGATAACCACCTGTGGTTGCTCATCACTGCAAAAGCGACAGTTTTGTTTATTGACGTAGCCATTCAACCAGAAATGAGTCTCATCACTAAACAAAATTTTCTTATGAAATTCGGGATCTGCAGCAATTTGTTCTTGGGCTCATACACCGAATCTACGCCGTGCCCGATGGTCGTTCGGCTTCAATTCCTGCACGAGTTGGATTTTGTAAGCCCGCGAACCAAGATCCTTCCGTAAAATCTTCCACAATGTGGATGGGCACAGGTTTAATTGTTGAGCACGATGTCGAATGGACTCACTTGGGTCTTCATCGATACTACGTTCTATAGTTGCTGTTTTCTTCATTATGCACTGTACGACGTCTGGATGGATGCGTATTATCAGTGAGAGCAAACGTTATGCGGAAAAGATCCGTCGTCAATCGAATTAATTGTTCTGATGGACGATTATGTTGGCCATAAAATTGACGGAGTGCAGGATGAGTTTCTCGAGCAGAACCGTTTTTTTCGAAATAAATCTTCACAATTTGCAGACGTTGCTAAGGCGTCAACCTATTCATGTAAAATGGCAAACTAAACCAACCATAAAACTCATGACAGTTCTTATTAAAAAGTGTTGCTAACTTAAAGTTCTATTCTCACACTCAACCAAAATCGTTTGCTTACTAGTAAAATATGTTCACAACAAATTTTCCATGCTGATCCTCAGGATTTACTTGCGATTTTCAGAGACGAATTTCGTCCAGTACTTGGAAAGAAAGCAAACCCTATAGGCTTATTCGATGTTGTAGAGCAAAACCAAGCCTACCTAAGCATATCATGCACATAGTCTCAACTCCTATGTGACATAGCTCCAACTACTATGCACATAATCTCGGCACATATCATTAAAACACACGAACTAATAACAGCTTTGCAATAAGCTCGTGTAGCCTAGTTGGTAAAGAGTCACGGATTTGAAGCAGGATTTATTGAACATAATTTAAAAACTAACAAATAAAATTTCAGCAATGTAAATAGGAATTTTCACCACCTAAAATTTTCAAAATCCCGAAATTGTCTTGAACGAGGATAATTTCGCTTTTATTTTGCTTTTTATTTGGGCTATAATGTATGACGTTGGGGACTATAAATACATGGCTTTCCAAGCTATGATACTTCTATGAATTTTTCGTCATGCATTACGGTATTAGAAACTGTTGTTTTCCTCAGTGGTGGATGTCATAAATTAATTTTATCCCGATTTTCGAATACCTTCATTATTTAGATAAGCAAAATTGTTTTTTTTTAGCATCACGGCAATCGGCTTTATAATGATTGGCAGATAGTTTAAGATAGTTTAAAATCGAAAACCATCGTTATATGTGCTTTCCAAACATTTCATTGATCTTTCATGCTTTTTAGTACCTTCAGTTCTTGATATATAGTACTGGAATCTGATTTCTGCCATTTTTATGACACTTTCAGTTTGAATTATAGCCTGCATAACGAATCATTGCTGGTAATCTCATAGTATTTTACATAGAACTATGAGTTTCTGATTGTAAAATTGCATCACTCACTAGTTTTTTTCTTGAGAAAATCAAAGATACGGTAATTCATAGGGCACAAGATTCCTGATCTTTGAATTTAGTGTTGAAGAAAGAGGCAACAAGTTACAAACCACTTTTCTATCACATCCTGAGCATACTGTTCCTATAACTTAGATATGAACTGATGATAGTAATGTATTCTCTATATTATTGAACTCATAACGACTATTTAGTCAAAACCAAGAAACAAACCAAAATTTCTTAGCTGTGTACTATTCAACCTTTTGTTTTGGTATATTATTGTACATTGTAAATAATACAAAAAAATCACAGCCAAATTTCTTATCTGAAATAACTTGCAATTGTACGTGAAAACTATCTATTTTCAAAGTCAAGTGGATTCACTTTCAGTAGATTGCAATCAATACCCTGAAACTCTGTAAAAACTAGTAACTAGTCTATTCATATCGAAAATATCCTCTAACTGCCCATGGCCACCAACGTGGTTACTTGTCCATGAACTGTAAAGTTTTTGGCGGCAAAATTATTTCATCTCAATTCGACATTTCGATGTTTTCGAATCAATTATTCCACTCAAGAATAACAATGTGAAAAATTATTATTATATAAAATATCACATGTCTCAATCTGGGCGATTTTATTTGATATTCTTGTGGCTTATTATTGCCGTGCCGTTTTCACTATTCTCTTTGAGAGCGAAGATTAAAGGTACCGTCCCATTGCTTTGTGTACATCAATGCCAACTACCGAATCCATTTTCCAGTTGACTTAAATCTGTACATTTTGCAATAATTCGAAAGCGTAGAATCGTTGTAGTGAAAAGATACAACAAAGTCGGTAATAAAAACGATAGACACCATGGTATCGGATTAATGTCGAGGATCAATAGCTAAGCGGCTGAAATTAAAGTAAACAGTAGCGGACCTCCCGCGGTTCGATTTAATAAGGTATTCGTGATATACCTGGTTAGGTATACGTGCCACAGTATTTATATATTTTTATCAGTGGTTATGGTGAGGTACACAAGCATGGTAGTCGATAATTATGGGGTTCCTAAGGTTGTTGATTATACAGTTGATGTGATTAGGACATGTTAAAAACGCTCCTCAACTGTATTTTAATCGATTTTCAAAACATGGCTGACGGTAGGAGGTGGTTCCATGATTTTATTTTATAACCCTATCTCATCACTTTGAAATCTACTTTAAATTCATGGATGAATATCTACTTCGCTTGATTAGAAAAACAATCTTATTTTGATTTAACTTTGAATTTTGCAGTCATTTTGTTAGGAACATTTAGGAAAAAGTATCATGGGCCCATGCTAATCTTTTAAGATGCCTCGTCAAAAAACAAACATTTGGGTTTTTGTTTGCAACTGGTATCACCCATATCAAAGGCGTTCATACAAACAAGTGGAATCGGGATATTTAAAAATTTTGTTGCCCTACAAAATTTCAGGTTTTAACAAATTTCGCTGCACAACAAAGTTGTGTTGTTTTATTGTAACTCAGGCCTTCTTGTTTTTAGTGGTGATTTATATTTGGTGATCTTGGAATTTGTGCATGTTTTTGAGACAAATTATTAAGACGTCGAAATCTATAGATTTGATGAGAGTTTTATCATTGGGTGAACAAAGATTCTTCATAGCAGTCGCGATCAGCTTTTTTCTGTCCTGCCTGGAATTTTAGAGACAGTGTATATCTGCTCCAAAACTTGAATTCTAACTAGACTAGACTATAGTGGGAATCATTTTGTAAATTACCTCCGCAAAAAGGCGCCACCTACAATGAAACGGTAATGTAAATTCTCACTGTGTCATCTTTAAATACCTGGGCGACGTGGCTCTAGCTGCAAGGAATAACAACATCAAACCTGAAAATATACTTCGTGGAAAAAGTATCAAAATCAGAGTTTAGAGACTTAGCTTAGCTCATTTTTTTTACACTGATACCTAATGAACTGGAGTTGGATGGTTATTGCAATATAACTGTAAATAGTCCACGTATATATGTCAATTATAAGATGGAAGGCGAATTGTTTAAATTGGAGTATCTTCCACACTCTTGGCAGCTCAATGCGACTTGTAAGGCTTGCAGATCGAAAAAGCATGCTACTGCGCAAAAAAGTGTTATCCAATGGTAGTGTTTGCTTTAGATATCGAGAAGGTTTTAGATTCCGTGTGGCACGAAGGTCTTTAATTTAAATTGATCAGCTTTAGATTCCCGGAAGAGGGAATAAGGCGCACATTAACTTTCTTACCAACAGACAATACTATGTCAGCGTCAATGGACAACAGACAATACTATGTGTGTGACGTCTAGGAGTTCAACAAGGTTCTGCCACTGGACCAATTCTTTACAACGTATTTGTCACCGAACTTCCTACTCCAGTAGGCCAATCTGAAGTACAAATCCTTCCATATTAAACACGCTTTAATATGAAACGCTCTTATTCACGTTAAGCCAAGATCCACTCAAAGCAGTGAAGAGTCTGAAATACTACTTGGTAGAACTAATTCTTTACTTTGACTAATAGGGCATCAGATCAAAGAACAGCAAGACACAGCTTCGTATATTTTGCAATCTTTCTAAGCCCAAACTATTCCGAAAAACTTCCTTTCCTGTTAGCAACTTTTAAGATTACTCCTAGCTCACCGCTTAAGTACTCCGGTGTCGATTTCCATAAATTTTTAAGGTTTAATCCTTATATGTAGAGTAAAATCAAAGCTGCCAAATTCGCATTTCAACGCATCAGACATCTTTTCACCAAAAATATGGGCATGACAACCAAAGCTAATTCCATTTGCTATTAGAACATCATCCGACCTATCCTGACTGTTATAGCAGAAGAACAGGTATTCAAAAGAAGAACTCTGGGTCACTGGTCACTGGACAGATTTTACAGCTGGATAATTAAGAGGTGGCCGAATAACTTCCTCTTTTATCAAGATTAATGACTGAAGACTCTTAGAGACCGGGTTGTATAATTAAAAATTAAATTCCTTGGACAGATAGACGGACATGAAAATGGACTAATTTGGTCACTTCGGAGCACAGGTGGCTCCAATGAGCTATTTATACGTCCCGTAAATATAGCGTGACTACACCAGCTCATGAACGTGCTTTTTAGTGTTGTGGGCCTCTCAGCGAAGTGGAGAGGCTGGGCTTACGTCCTAGGTTCAGATTTTGGTCTAATTAGACTAAGTTAATTGTAATTAAGTATTATATGGATCTGATTCGTAGCGTAAGCAAGGTTTTAAGTGGCTCTTGCCAAGATCATCCCAAACACTGTACAGGTTGGATAAGACTATTAATGTGTACGATGAAAATATGTGAACAAAAAACAAATGGGAATAAAAAACCATAAGAACCAACAGAACAAGATAGTATATCCGATAGATTTAAAGTTTTTATTGTTGATACAACGATAAGTTAGGCTCAGAATGTACATTTCACTTACAATATGAAATGTTATGAATTTCTGGCGGTAAGAAGTAAATATTTGTCGTTAAAAGTCGCTAGAAAACTACCAAAACGAAGTGTTGAAATACCACCTTATGAGTGAGCTAAAAACTACGAACCTGTTCTCTACTCCAAAAGATTAGGTTCCGCGGCTGTTCAGACAGACTCCGCAGAAGGCACACTTAGGCACCCAAGGGCCCATTATGGTACCACATTGCGTAGTGCACAACCCTTATCCAGCGGAGAGCCACCTTGAGTCCTTGATGAACTGGGTGATCCCATTCAGGTCCACTGAAGCCACTTGGGTTATTATTTGCTAAAAATTAAAGAGTTAAGCGAATAATTTTTGTCATTCTTATGGAGTTTTTATTATTATTGTTATTATTATCATTATTATTTATTTTGTTAGTATTATTTTATTAGTGTTCCTACATTAGTGTTTTTATGAATAATCAACAACATACGACTAGAAATTTACCTGAATCATAGATCTGAGCTCTTTTTGAATGTAGTGAACTTTACATCTCACCTCCTCACCTCACCAATATTTTCTGCAACAATTTTCCATCAGTAACTTATCATTTAATATATTTACGTTTTATTGAGAAAAATGTCATCGAAATGACTTCCATTGAGTGTGTATGCTATCGCAATGGCGGCGCACATTGACTGAAAGACTTATTGTATCTATAAAATGCCAAAATGAAAACGAAGAAAAATTTCAATTTCCTTTAGGATTCATAAATTTTCGAACGGCGAATCCTTTTTATGTTTGCAATAGCCTGATACAAACGGCTATAGAGAAACATTTCAGATCCTTCTTTCAGTGTTCTTATCTCGAATCTGACCATATTCAATGTCGTTTAACTCTCGGTATCTTCTCTCTAACCCTTGGAAATTGTTGATAGGTATCTCTCTCTCTGACTATGTAGAACGTTTTGTTACAGTATTTCCTTGGGGACGAATTTGGTTCTTGCTAAATTTTCAATCAGATTTTATGCGAATCTTTCTGATATCGAAGGCGAAAAATGTACAAAATGAAATGATCCTAATAAACATTTATGCTGTGTAATTTTGTAAGGTTGATTGTTGTTTGCTGGTCTTTGTTTCGGAACGGTAGATGTGCTGATGAAATCTGAATAGAAATGAAAGCGTGGAAATCGATGAGATTTGCAAGACATGGATTTAGAGGAAGCAAAGATTTTATGACGTCTTTATGAGTATATTTGGAAACATACTCCAATGGACTCGGTACCGTTTTGTTGATATTGGAAACAAATTCATATGATTTCGAGGGTCATAACTGATTTTATATCGAAATCAATAAGTACAATTTAAAAATAAATATTACTATTAAATATTTCAAGACAAACAACAAATATGGTGTCGAAACTATTCAACTATCCACCATTAATTGCACAATTTCCTCTCCTATTTTCATAGCTCCAAATAACTCTCACCAATTCGATTTGTGTAGTGCTACTTTTCCTACGGTTGCAAAACATATCCCTCCTCCACAATAAATACTTTCTATTCAAACTTACGGATCACTAACAGAAGGACTCCATTTCCGGAGATCTGATGATGGAGTTCACCAGCCACCCCACCGCTATGTCTCACAAATACAAATGCACACCTTCACACGAAGTCTTCTTTTTGCTTTCTGGTGGGAGGGCGATTCCATGAAACCTCGTCCTGTCGTGTCGGTTTTTCGAAGAACGTGTATTGAATGGATACAACTGTGGCGACTGTGGCACTGGCTATACGACAACGATGGCGACGAAATGGGGGATGCCATTAAATGTCAACTCGTTCTAGAGCAATAAATTTTTTATTTTCGTGCATTTTTCTTAAGGATTTATTGTCCTTTTGCCATTTTTCCATTTCGTATCGTACAATTTTCCCATTGCCACCGAAGACATATGGAGCAAGTTGTACGGATGCGAATGAAGAATGGTATAGGTTTATGCTCTTATAGAGGATATATGTGAGTACATAGAGATGTGTTTGCGATGTCTGAATACACTAGACATGTTGGCAAGTATCCTGAAGCGAAAGTTTTGGGCTCGTGATTGTGCTTTATAAGATTAAGCTATTTGTCATTTGTATCTGAGGGATTTATTTGTTTGGGATTTGTGCCATTTCTACCAAGATGATATTTCGATTTTCGCCTGTTTTCTTGTTTTACTTTCCACTCATCACATCTCGGGGGCATCGGGCGATGGAGATTCAATGACGGTATGTGGAGAAGGGTAAAAGAATGAGTCGTTTAGCTCACAGAGCACAGCACCACGGAATAAAATCGAAATGATTTCGATGGCGATAAATATTTTTGGAAATGCTTGGTAAAATGAAGGTATACGTGTGTGGCATAAAAATTGAATGACTTGATCTGTTGGCAAAAAAGTGATTTAGTGAGAACTTGGGATTAAAATTAATTATTTGTACTGATGGGAAAGACAAACATATTATATTTCCACAACTTTCTATCCAATCTTATCTTCCGCTTCACTCCTTCCAGAGGTCCGCGCAAGCCGAATGACGCTCCGTGGTTTTGGCGTGATTTGGCGTCTGTCCTCAAAGTTAAGAATGTAGCTCGAGCTAGATTTAGAAATACAGGCGCTTACGATGAATTCCTTGAATTTTCGAGGCTACGTTCTGATGCCAAAATTGACATCAATCAAGTTATCCGAGGTTACTTTACAAGCATTGAGTCTTTCATCTGTTCTAATCAAAAGAAACCCCTTGAGTGTACTTTTCTCAACATAATCCAATCTTGCCTTGTGAAGTTCCTCATGTTGCTTCATTTTCCACTCTTTCATTTACACCAATCCTCTTGAAGTTGAATCCCTACTCGAGTGTCTTGATGTAAATGTCGGTTGTTGTTCTGATGGTATCCCAAAACTGTTGGCCAAATCACTTTCATCGACCTTGTGTGTTCCTTTGTCTATTATATTGAAATGGTTCGCTGAAGTGCAGTTTGAATGTATAAACTCGATCGCACAATAACTGCTAATAGTGGCTACTACTACGCCTGACAATATTCAAAGTAATATCGTGGAAGCGAAGTGAGATTTCCTTGTACGAAATTTTATGTAAAATTCTCGTCTTGGAACAATCTCCTCGTACGAAATTCCTTATACGAAAATTTATGTAAAATTCTTGTCTTGGAACAATCTCCTCGTACGAAATTCTTTGTATGAAATTTTTGTGTGTAACTTCTCGTCTTAGAACAATCTCAGCTTTAACGTAGCGAATTTAACCGCCCCTACTAGTGTCGGCTGAGATTTGCTCAAGTTAATGGAAAAAAAACAATTACAAAGTTTTCTTCACAAGTCTATTTGGTCGCCGACCGATTTTGGCATACCGCAACAGACTGATCTTTATTGTTAATTATTCCATCTTTTATATCAATAATAATACAGTTATAACAAATTCAAAATCTGCGCGAATCAAAAATAATTATCTAGTTCCGAGAATTTACCACCGCGTGCAATTAGGGCGCTCTAGTCGCCATCAATGTAGATGACATTTCGGCAAGTGTCGAAACGTCAGTTTTGTTTTGAAGTTACACTACAATATTTAAGCTCCGCCTCGCCTCTGGCTCCTTCTCAATCAGTCGGAAATCTGCTTATATTTCACCCATCCACAAGTCTGGCGACCTAAGCAGCATTTCCAACCCATTTCGCTTGTTCCTTATTTTGGAAAAGTTCTTGAAAGGGTTGTTTACAATAGGCTACTTTGTCTCCTCTATCCTTTCCTTGCTCCTCAAAACCATGGTTTCATCAAAGATAGATCTCCTACCTCTAATCTTATATCCTTTACTAACTTGGTTGCTTCTGCTTGAGATCAACGGAAACAATTGGATACCGACTTTCCAAAAGCTTTTGATTCTGTTTATTACAGAATCCTTGTTGCAAAGTTTCGAAGCTATGTTGTGTCTGGTCTTCTTTTGTCTTGGTTTTCTTCCAATGTTTCTGGTCGTACTTGTGCTGTAATTGTGCATTCCTTCACCTTTTACATTTTCTATCCGTTCCTTAGGGCTCTATTCTTGGTCCATTATTATTCTTAGTCTTTATAAATGATATTCCTTCCTTTATTCGTTCTCCCTGCCTCTTGTTTGCCGATGAAATTGAATCTACAAGCATCTCTAGCTTTTTCTATCTATCTTTTTCACTTGTTTGTAGCATCTTAGAACATTGTTGTCAAGTGTGGTCTCCCCTCCATAAATATCTCAAAGAGGCAGTAGAATGCGTTGACCAGGCTCACCTACCGGTACAAGGACTTTCGTGTACGTCCTCTCCGGAGAAGTTACCCCCTTTTTTACATCATTTTTTTTTTGTTCTCCCTGAGGGGCACGATTTTTCTGAACCATTTTCGGTTCAGCGGGAGCAATTGGTGGTTTGTGCTACGTTCCTCTTTTTCTTTTTATGAGTGACCGTCACTCACATTCGTAAGTCCGAGGCTAGGTTTTCCTTTCTGACCCGGATTTCCTGCGTTTCTTCTGGGCTTGATTCAGCCACCCGCTTATTCTGACATGGCCGATCAACCCCCGCGAACATTGCAGGAGTGGCCGCCTCAGCGATGTTTTTCGCCAACAAAGGTTTCTTCCAACTCTAACAGAAAGTCCTTGACGAACTTGGATATGTTTTTTGCGCGCTGGTGGCTTGAAACATCTTGTGGAGGATATGATAACACTTCTTCAGCATGGCCTTTTTAGTCACTTGCTCGCGCTTGATGCATACCATGCTAGGGGTGTTCGCGCTAGTGAAAATAGTGACGAAATTTTTTCCTCCGTCAAGTTCGATCCATTTCAATTTTTTGGACTCCTTGCGTATCGGTTGCACACGCGAAACTAGTCGCTCTTTTGTTTTGAGTTGGACTTTATGCAAAACGGTCAATCAAGGCACCCGTTCGCCCTGTGTTGCTATTGTTGTCTCTATGTTTGGTCGTCTGTCTTTACTGTCTGTCGATTTTATTGGTTTTGTATCTGCCATCATCGTTATTGGGTCCCAACTCCCGCTCGCTATCTCAGATTTGTGTCACCTTGATGACTCCATGGTTGTCTTTGCAAGGCGGGGAGACTACGCTAGGGTTTGTGCTAGCCTTCAGGGGGCCTAGTGTTCAGAGCCAGGTCAGCACGAATCGGCAACAATATCAACCGAACCTGCACCACCAACTGAACGAGGAGGGGGCATGGCATTATCCTGGAGCCGTTCGCACTTGTATTTCGCCGGCAGTACCGCACATAAAGCGATTAGGCCCAGAATGCTGTAACTGCCAACACAAATGAGTGTTTTCTTATTATCTATCAGTCGTGCCGTGAACCATGAAACTAAGCCAGGTTGTGCCGTCAAATCCTTGCGGCCATTGCCTAATATCGTTTGTCAGTCAATCGTAAGTCAAATCATAAAATCATGAGTCATACCGGTTGTTGGGTAATTGTGTTGGGTAATTTGGCTTTAGTAGGAGTGCACCGCAAGGAGGCGACCCAACATTGCATTCCTGCTAAATATTGCTTTCTATGAAACAATATACAATAGTTTCATACAAAGCAGATTTTAGCAGCAATATGAAAATTTATGAACAATATTGATATACTTAAAAAGCTATTTCTCTTGATAAGTCATGCACTCAGAAAAATGTCACCACCATATGGCACCAAATCATATTTGAACATGTTTGAATCAAAACTTTTCAAATATGAATTGGCGTCATATACGTTTCTTTTTAATTCAATGATGAAAAATTTTGATATGAAAATAAAAATTTTATAATAAAGTGGAATCCAAATAAGATTCGTTTTTTATTTAAAAGTGTTTTTATTTCTATTAAATGAAATTTTTCTGAGTGTAATAATATCATGGTTCTTTTCCAATTACTAGATGTAGAAATCATTAGCATAAGTCCGTTTATAAAAATATTGAAATGTGATGCGCTTCAATGAAGATTTAATGATTTTTGGTGTTGCATCCAGTGTATTTTTACTAGCCTCAAAACAGCACTTATACCTCGTTCCCATGTTTGTAATTATGCACCACAATATTGTTGGGAAGCTCATATTACTTCATTCCATTTTAATTACTAGTCAAACAATTACGACTACATTTAAACTCATACATCCAATTTATGGATAAATTACCAATCGTAATTATTTGCATTTTAAGGCCATTACCAACAATAACTATTCATCGATTCAAATGGTGCAATTACTCTTTTCCAGGGCAAGGCAGTCAGCATTTTCACGTAAATTAACACTTTTCATTTTCATTGTCGTGCGCGTAAATACGTCAAATTGTTAAAACACGAAACCGCTTTTACATTCCCGTCCATGGGAATTAAAAGCCACCCTTATACAGCCTATTGCTATCATCGCCCGGGATGAAGAATTGCAGCTCCAGTGTGCGTCTGGTATGGAACAAAATGGGGCGCAACAGCTAGTATGTAACTTTATCATAGAATCTGGTGAAACATAATATGTATTCGGAATGGTGAAGGGATGAAGGAGTGTGTAAAGCACTTGTACATTCCGGTCTCCTGTGAGATGGAAATAATGGCTGCTGAAAAGCGGGGATGCGTATGTACCAAATATACTTATATACGCCTACAGAAACGAAATGAAGCACTGCCAATGGAATGGATTAAATGTATAGTACCAAAACGATGACATAAAAGCTTTTCACAATCTATTTAAATTGATCAATTGCACTAAAATGCCAATTCGCGACTACTGAGCACAGCCCCGGCCGACCAACTTGACTAACGACACTCGATAACGTTGACAATAAAAACTTGAATTGAAAGTCGATGAGATTCCGTTTCGAAGTAATAATTATATATTGGTTAGTAAAAATGTTTCGGGATATGCAATTGTCAGCTGGGCTTTTAACGGAATTTTGTACCAGTACATAAATTGTAATGTACAATTTTTTTTATATCACATACGAGGGTAATTTGAGAGCCGAAATATTTTTTAATGTTCAAATATACCTAATTTATTTTCCAAATTTCTTTTTTGGGCTTAGTAAGAAAGAAAAAGTTCGCAATCTGAGCACAGACGGGCTCCAAAACATAAGTAGAACTTCTAAGCAAACCTACTAATCAGCACCGTTTCTGTACAACAAAGTTCAATAACGCTTGGTTACATAGTTTCCCAAAATTGATCTTTATCTTAATTGAACAGTATATTGTTGCTCGTGTTTCTCATATTTTTATCCTTATTATCTTGTGAAAAAAATCCTCGAAAAGGCTCTAAGGACCGCAGACTTATGCGTACTTATGAATTTCTGCGACTCAATGCATCCACCCTACAAACCCTTCACCATTTATCTAATTATCTTTATCTGACATTACTTCTTTTCGCTACCGTTTCTAAATGCATAACAAACCACCCAAATTCATACATACCCATTAGCTCAACTGGCAATTTGCAGATTAACCCCTGGCTAGGATCGAATTGTCAGTTCGAAACAAAAATTACATCTGGCGCCAAGTAAATCAAGTGGAAAATTTCTGAGAATAGATGTGCAGTTTTTTATAGCCTGTTTGAATATGGACAATATTCATATTTTCGATAGAGTAAATTATCATCATCATCATCTGCATGTATACTATGTAGATTCATGCCGGTAGGTTGAAATAGACCAATTGCATTTATTTCGTTTTAAATCATATAATTGATTTTGAAATGGGATCAGACAGTCTCCAGTGAGATTTAAGGGAAGATGAAGTAATTTCGATGGCAGTATATGTTCTTCAGGTTGATTCAGTTGGAAAATTTGTATTGATTTGGCTGTATATAGCAGACGAATTGTTATTTTATTTAGTACTTTGCATTAAGAGATATATACTACGGATAAGATATTTGCTATTCAAAATCATGGGAAAACATCCATACATTTTAAAGTACATGCAATAAAAAAACATATATTCCGAATTTCACTATTTTATTACAGAATGAAATGATTACGATTCAAAATATTTGGGCTTTAAGTAGCCCGAAACCGTAACCATCTAGGGCTAAGAAAGAAGCAGTGATGGTAAAGACCACCTCAGGAAAAACTTACGCGGGGGTCCTTCAGGAAATCCGCGGAGTCGTGAGCCCAAGCAAAGTAGGGGCACAAGTACGCCAAATAAGAAAGACCGCGGACGGCGGCGTGCTCGTGACACTCGCAAATTGCGAGGATAGCGTGAGATTTGATGAGGTCATTCAAACGGTGGTAGGCGGCCTTGAGGAGGTTCAAAAACTTGTTTCCAAGACCAAAGTCGAGATCGTTGACCTCGGCAGCCTCACAACCGAGAAAGAAGTGAGGGCTGCGATTCCGGAGAGGGAAATCGAGAATGCTAAAATTACTTACTACTCCCAAATACAAGAAAACTGCGGAAAGCCATAGTAGAATTGGAGGACGCAAAAGCTGGGTGAATGCCAGATTAAGGGCGCAACCCGAAGTAGTGCGCTGCTACAAGTGTATGGGCTACGATCACACGAAAAAGGATTGTAAAGGAGCAGATTGGAGCAGCATCTGTTGGAAATGTGGTAAACTGGCCATCCAGCAAAAGAATGCATTCTGCTTGCTATGTAGTGAGAAGACAAAACCATGAGAAGCTAATCACATTTTAGGTCAGGAGCGTGTAAAGCTTTGAGAGAAGCGCTTGTAGAACAGAAGAAGAAGCTTCAAAAATGAGAATTCTCCAAGGGAACACACGAAGACTTGTTCATGCAGCTGGTGTACGAATCCAGAGCCCAAATTGCTATGATTAGTGAACCATATCGAAGGAAAAATCCAGATACTTGGTATACAGACGCTTCAAGCTATGCAATCCTATTGGCTACAGACGCTCGAAGGATCCGAGAGGATCAGCAGGATTCGGGTGATCGATATGTTTGGTTCCAAAACCAAGGTATCAATTTTGTCAGCTGATACTGATAGAAACACTGGAAGATACTTCACAAGATCTGCCGGGTGCATTGGTGGATGGCTGGCGACTTCAACGCGAGAGCTTTGGAATGGAGAATGCCAACCCAAAACACACGAGGAAAATTAATTATGGAGATGGTGGCTAGATTAAACATGGCTGTACTAAATAGGAGCTTAACACCTACATATCGTAGACCGGGGTTCGGAAAGTGTATATCGGATTTACCTCTCGTTTCAGAAGCATTGTCAGCGCTGACGAGGGACTGGAGGGTGATGGAAGAGTACTCTGGCAACTATCATAAATACATCAGCTTTTGGCTAAACTAAAACTAGCAAAGCTCCAGTTGGAAAATTCTCGCTCAACGATACCCTTGCTGGTGAGACCAGCGCAAATCGAGTAGGGCCAGTGACAGATCAGGTAGGGGTCAATACACTGGCGAACGTTACCATGGGGAAAATCAAGCGAGCGTGCGACGTCTCGATGCCACGTCGGAGACAAACTGCTGGGAAACAACAGGCTTATTGGTCGACCAAAGAGCTAGCGGAACGGAGGCGACGAGCTCTAGCGATCTACACAAAAGAGCTTAAAAATAGCTGGTGAAGGCTATTAAGGTGAGGAATAAACAAATGTGGCAACTGCTTTGCGATGAAATCAACTGGGACCCATGGGGGCGGGGCTACAAATGAATTTCTGGTAGACTTGGTCAAATGGGCCCTGGGCCAGTATTAGAAGCATATATGCTGAAGAATATCGTGGACTTGCTCTTTCCAGCGTATCACACGAGAGTAGAAAACGTTCTCATGGTCCATCAGAAGATATACCTTTGTTCACTTTGAAGGAACTTCGTAGTACAGCTCTCAAAATGAAAAGCCGAAAGGTCCCTGGTCCCGACAGCATTCCAGCCGAATTACTGAAAGCGGTGGTGGAGGACCAACCGTCAACGTTGTGGCGAATGTATAATGCGAGCGGAAAGGGAGACCCTGTTACACCACCTACGTACAAATCTCTCTGTATGCTTGATATGACAGGGAAACTTCTGGAAGGCCTATTAAAGCCACGAATATAGGCAGCAATACGAAGGGCCGGTGGCATTTCGAAAAATCAGCATGGGTTCCGTAGTGGCCACCCAACAATAAGTGCCTTCTACGAAGTAATCGGCGCAGTAGAGCGCGCCGATGCTGCATGGCACCAGGTGTTTTTAGTCACGCTGGATGTTCGGAACGCTTTTAATTCAGCGAGATGGGCAAATACTTTAGAGGGACTTGAGCGGAATTTTCAGATACTGTTAGTCATGGTTCAAGACTATCTGAAGAACCGTCGCCTTATATATGAGACGAAGCAGGGAAATATCCTGAAAAATATTACTGCTGGAGTAGCAGAACATTTCCTGCGCCTTGAAATTTCAGAAGATGTGCTCGTGGTAGGTTACGCTGATGATGTAGTAGCTGTCATTACCTCCAGAAAACCTCACTTTGCTCAGTTCAAATTAAATCAAGTAATGAGAAGAATTGAAGGCTGGATGGAAAACTATGGTCATCAGCTGCCGATTTCGAAAAACAAGGATACCAACTGTCGTACCCATGGCAGTCGGCTAATTACAATGAAAAAATTAAGGTTTGTAATTGAAGAAAGGTATATTTTTCTACCTAATCGTCTGATGCAAATACATTCTAAGAAAATAAAAAATATTACTCTAAATAAAACTATACATATTAAGTTTATCTTAAACTAATGTCTTATCCTACTTAATCCTCATCAGACGAACTAAGTTCCAAATCTTTTAGAAGTTGTGACCTCGATATTGCTGACCGCTGATGCGTTTTTTTCTGGAATGTGGACTGTTTTTATAGTAAACTCCCCTTTTATAATGTGTGATGAAGTAAGTTCGAGCTCAGCCTGCCTTTTCCGCTGACGCTCCGCTATTGCTGCTAGTTTTTGTTTAATTTCGGTCATATTCCTACGGAAAGGTTGAACAGGTTGCCCCGATATAACAGCCGGCTTAAATTTGCTTTGTCCTTTAAGTATTCGATCGCGAATACTGAGGCTTGGTTGTTGACGCTTCCTGTTCTCCTTCAATGGCTGATGTTCCTGAGCGTATGGAGTCATTTTAAGTTTCTTCGAGCTAGTTGCGAATTCATTAATGCTATCTGCTTTGCGTTTGCCGCTGGTGAGGTTCGTTTTCGCAGCATGATCTATAGCTTTCGTTGATTGTCGGTCCTTAATGGGAAATTCGTTGATAAAACGGGTCTTTCGTGGTTGCCTTGCTACTTTCTTGTTGTGTTTGTCGCGTTTAGTTGTACTTTTTTCAGGTACGACGTCTATTGCCAGCAAAACTTCATCGAATGATGGCTTCTTAGTTGTGTCAACATTAATCTGCTCTTGCATTTGTAAATCCTTTTTCAAAGACATAGCCGACTTTGCAGTAGGGTTGTACACTCGAGTACGGTTATATTGGCGTGCTGGGACGAGATCCATCTTTTCGATATTCTTTGTTGCGATTGCTACAGCTTGGAGCTAGGTTGGGTTTGTTCTGAAACTAGAAGTTAGGTATCCTGCTATTTATAGCAGGTCAAGAACCAAAATCAAAGAACTTTTAACTGAGATACCTGCATAATGGTTTTGAAATTTTATCCACGTCATTAACATGGGTAATTAAGATAAGGTCGCAGTGTAATTAGTGTAATTACCATGGCTAATTACCTGGTTAAGAGGCTGTATACGGTCCCAAGGTCATTAGTATAATTACTGGGGCGTGACCTCTAATTACCTGGTAACTAAACGGTTATATGTGTTAACACTTATAGGGTCGTTGAGGATGCTTTTGAATTTGTTTACTACTTATGTGTTATTAAAATAATATATACTGAAAACTATGGTAAATATTTTTTTTGCCTAGGTTTAAAGATGAAATCATCAAATTTGAGTCTAATTTAAATAATTTAAATAAATCATATTTTTATCAAGTTACAAACTAAAATTAGCTGTGCTTAATGTGCTGTTCTATGTTGATATATTTCAGCAAAATGTGTTTAATGAGTTAGCCAACTAATTTTCTAAGCAATAATGTTCTTTGTCACTTAATTTAAAGTGAAACTGTTAAAATAAAACTACGAACGGTGAGAATTGAACTCACGAGCAGCATAAGTACTTCAGGCGGATGACTAATTGTTTGAAAAATTGTAATTTTGTTTGCAATATTTCTTTTCATATGATCAAAGGACAGCCAATTAAAATCACTAGCAAATAAGAAAATTATAAAAAAAAAACCATGCTTCTCTTACAATGCTGTCAGAAGTGTAGCCACTAATTCTAACAAAATTCAACTATTTCTCTTCATGAGTAGGTATAGGGTTCCTTTGTTTGATATATCGAAGCTCAATAGGACACCTATAAGCCTGAGAAACCAAGTTAAATATCTGGGACGTATCCTGGACTCCGAGCTTCCATGGAAGAAAAATGCAGCAGAATGGGCCCGCAAGGCATTGTCTGCTCTTTACAGGAGTGACTTGGAGGCTGCAACCCCGTGTTGCCCCACTAGTATAGTGAAGTCAACTTTGCTGTGCGGACCAGTAGTTTGGTGGTCAGTATGTAAATTAGAAAATGATAGAGAAAGTACGTCGGTTAGCAGCCTCTCTGTATTACCTCACCGAAGGCACTCTTGGTGCTGCTTTATTCGATCTGTTAAGACTAAATTGTGGTCATCATTGGATAAGGAGAGACCTGGCCCATTCCGAAATTCGATTATACTGCTGCCTAGCCATCTCTGTCTCAGGGGTTTTAAACTCAAATCAGAAGCACAGAGGAGTGAGCGAATGGGTTATTATCAAGAACAGATACTGCGGTAATATATACCGATGGCTCCAAATTGAACGACAAAGTGAGGTGGGGCATATTTTTCACTGATCGTAATTTGAAGATTTCATTCCGTCTGCCGGCCCACTGCAGTGCCTTTCAGATGAACGTGTTGGTGGTTCTTAAAGCGGGTAATCAGATATTTGAAGAAAATTTAACAAACAAAAATATGTTCACTGACAAGCGTCTATACAGTCCTTGCTGCAGTTTATACCTTTATGTAGTGACGTTCAGTGATACAGCTGTTTTGGGTGCCAGAACAAAGGGTCATTAAGGGGAACTGTGAGGTCGATCAGCTTGCAAAGACTAGCACGCTTTGCCGGATTGGCATTCCGATGGCTTTAGTTGAATTGAAGTCCTGCGTTGAATAACATTCCTCTGCAAACGCTGGATAATTGTGGAAAACGTTTGACATTGGTCGCACTAAAAGGGAGTCCCTGTCTCTCCTCACAGCGGTAGTTATTTTAACTGGATACTGTCTTTTTTGCAGGGCGGCTAGGTGTCCCTTACAACAACTTCGGCCGGAGCTATAAATGCAAGAAGGAAGTGAAAACATTTCTAGTGACTCTCACGGGCTGATTAAGCATAAATCTTTCCTGTATATAGTCGACAATATATTAGCGTCTCTAATGACATCGAAACTGAAGCAGACAGATAGCATTAATCTTCTGAAAACATCGCAGTCCCAGATGTACAGTAAGACCAGTTGAGTAAGTCAAAAATTAAGAATTTTATTTTTGCGAATTCGCAGAACTTGAAGTTTTAAGCCGGAGAACTCAATGAGCTTTTCTGTTAAATCTTAAACGCAGCACATATGTACCATACCGAAATACAGATAACGTATTTAATAGTCAAATCTCATTTTTAGCCCCAAAACTCATTTTTTCAATCTATTTTCCAATTATTATAGCAATGTGGGACATCAAGACTTACTACCCCGTCGATTCCTGTTCCCACATAATTTTATTCATTTGTATTTAAGTGATATTAAAATGTAGCTCAAAGGCAAATGAGTCACAATCGAATTATCTAGTCAAAGACGACAGAAATCGTTCTTTTCTACACTCTAACGTGCCGTTCCGCCATTAACAAATTACTTCAATTACCGCATCAGATACTCTAGTAGTCCATTCACCTTTTCGAATAACAAGTGCTACAAATGAAAAAAAAAGAAAACTTCAATGAGAATCATCTAAGAAGCAAAGAGTGAAGTTTCTTTATATTGCAAGCGCACAGAACGATGAAAGCGATGAATTTCTATTCCACCGCCACATTACAGTTAAAACTCCAGCAAAGTTGTTCGTAATCAAGAGAGCGATGGCTACCGGTGATTATTGGGAAATAAAACCAAACCATGCAACCCTCGCTTGGTTCGGCCAGAACGTCTAGTGTAGGCAGCAGATAGTAGCTTCTTTTCTTCTGCAAACGAAAACGATGACGACGGCTACGGAGGACGAATCATTCGTTACAAGCTTCATTGGAAGGAACCCTCGCCAATGCATTTACTTGATTTATCTTGAAAAGGAGTAATGGTCGGTACTTTAGCTGTTCAACGTTGTTAAACGTGTTCAGTTTTATTTATATAAAAGGTTCGCTTTTGATGACGCCTTTGACCATCCCGTTTTCCCTCGTTGTTTTGTTGTGCCGATGTAAACGGCCTGAAGCAATTGAAGAATTGTATAAAATCAAGGAATTACCTACTACCGTTTTGATTACAAGTTACTCTGAGCACTTTTAGTAAATGTATTTGCGTGCGTACCGTAGAATAACAAATTATTGAGCATAGGCAAAACATTCACTGCGGGCGGTAATGAGTGGGTTTAGTGAGAATGAAATGGATAGTATTTCCGGGCACCGGTCTTTTGTATTAAGAACTCAGTAAAAATATCTTCCATTGAGCTGTGTGCTACAAATGAAGAGATTTCAAAGTAATTAATTTATGTGAGCATGTATGTATGTATTCATGAGATTAAAGCAAATTGATTTCGTTTGCTGTACTAGAGGGTGAGGCTGATGCAAGTTCTTATAGCTTTTGTTTGTGATAAGGTAATATTTGGTAAAAATTATAAAAACAAATTTGACAGTAAGGTGAACATTACTGAATTATTCTAATACCAGAAACCATTTTTAAATTTGGCTCCTATATATGAACTAAGTTAAGGCTGCAGCGAGACGTTTAAACTTTTAGTATTTTTACAGTTAATTATATTTTTACTAACTTTATTCCCCTAATATATTCCAGTAGTATTAAGAACACAAATCATTTTCGGACAGTTCAACAGCTATACGAGCGACTTAACAGCTCCACCAGAAAACCTCTTCATCAAAATCTTTTCCTTTTATAAACAATAATATTTTTCTGCGAAATTTAAACAATGGTGAAAAGTCCTCTGAAAACAAACCGATTTAAGTTACCGAAGCGAAACACTTAGTGATAATTCGCTATTCAAACGTTCGATTGAAGACACATGCCTTAAAATCGTATTACCATTGTGTTTTCATTGCAAAACTTCGGTAAATATTTTGCCATTAAAAACATGGATTACGACTATCTATGCACACCTTGTCCGAGCCGAATAATAACGAGATACCTCTTATTGTCCAAAAGATGGACTTACTTACTTTAGTCTACTTACCGAAATATGCACATAATGTCAAAGCAAAGAAAATTGTATCTAATGTGCATGCAAAAAATTCGATGAAAAGATGTAGGCATGACCGACCACTATTGCTCTCTTTGTTGAGGATATTGTGCGTTGTTTGCCCATCGAAAATAGAAAGTTTTTATCAATGCTTCAATGAATTTATTGTAAAGACGAATAATCGGTGAAATCGGGAAAATGCTATGCACGGTTGATTGACGGGAATTCAAATGAAATTTTGGGCCGCTGAAAAATTTCAAATTTAATTTAATTTCAACATTAAAACCACTTCATAGCCATAGTGGTTTTTAATTTATTTAACTAGCCATATTAATTTATATTTCTCTCGTTTTCTACATTTTGACATAATGTAGAAAATTAAAGCATCATCAATATTATAAGACATTCAAATTATTAACCAAGTTTTAATAATGCACTGTGCATAGCTACAAGGCAGATAACATTTATCAAGATAAAACTTTCTGTTCAAATTAAAGCCTTCATTAGCATGGAGCACGTACCAAATGCACTCGTATTTGCTACATAGAAATGTTCAAATCGTAACCAACAGAATTGGTTAAGATCGAAACAGAAGGCATACGTTCAATTGTTACACGGAAGGGCATTCTTAAGTCTGTTTGTATCCATGTAGGTTTGATCATTTAGAAATCAGCAATACAAATGTTATTTAATCAAGTTAAATGAATCTGCATCGTTGAGTATTAAGGACTCAGTATGAAGAACGCAGCAGGATAGCACTTGAAAATGTATGATGCTCGAATAACTATGGGAGATACATCATTATAATATTATAATTATAATATTATTATATTATGGGGTTCAGTTATGTAAATATTTACTTAGAAGCAAGAACCAACTTCGACGTGTGGAACGCGTAAGTGTTGTAACCACTTTCTTAAGAGACATCCGAATTCGAAAATTGAGTAGAACTTCATATTAGTACGCCTAACACATTTGTGGATTTATTGTAGTAATCTGATATACGAAAGGAACATAGGAACAGAGATCAGTTGCTCGTTTCAGTAACTCATAAATAGAGATGATCTCTACTACAAATGGTTTTAAATGGTTTTAAATGGTTTTACTAATTGGGCAGATAAACTCTTGAGCGCAGTCTGCAGGGAAAGAGGCAGTCGTTTAATAATGAGATACGGGAAACATCCTTACGGTCTTCCTTATACTATTTTTCTTTTGAGCACTTAATTTCTTCAGAGATTTTTTATTGGTCAGCGAAGTTTAAGGGGGCAGGTACACTTAGGATTTTGAGAAAATTGATTTTATTTTCATTGCATTTTCTAAAAGTAGCTTATTTCAAAAGCATTCTTTGCAAATTTCAGACGAAGCGAATAATTCTTTATGGAGATAAATAGCTTTAAATGAAGTCGTCTCTATGCACACTGAAAAAAATCCACATAGCGCCCAGAGCCATGTAACATAGCGCATTATTTATGGTCCCATATGCCATGTACATAGTACTCTGAGCCATGCAATATGGCTCCCAGCGCCATAATCTCAGAATCTACATAGCGCGTGGTCCCATGTTACATGGCGCAGCATTTATGGTGCCACACGCTATGCACATAGTGCCCTGAGCCATGCAGTATAGCTCCCAGCGCCATAATTACATGGCGCAGAAATTATGGCCCCACACGCCATATTACATAGTGCCATGAGCCATGTAATATGGCTCATGGCACTCCAATTATAACTCGCAGCCATACTGTGTGAGGGGATCTATAAATGTCAGCAAGTGATACTTGAGTATCGTCGATAGATCGACAACATTCTCAATCGGCTAAGGGCGCATATTATTGAATGGCTCCTTCGGTGACTCTAAATGCAGCCAGCGCCTGTTTGTTCCAAGCAAGTGGCTTCTCCGTGTGCTCATTTATGGTAAGTAGCACTGTTTTGACTGATTTGCTTCTTCAATGTACTATAGTCTTCCACGCCATGTACTATAGTCTTCCACGCCATGTACTATAGTCCTCCACGCCATACAGTATAGTCCTCCACGCCATACAGTATAGTCCTCCACGCCATGTGTTATAGCTCTCCACGCCATGCACTATAGTTCTCCACGCCATGTAATATATATAGTCCGCCACACCATGTACATGGCGTGGAAGACTATAGTACATGGCGTGTAGGCCTATGTACTTTTCGCCATGTATTATGGCGTGTGGCTCTATATTTTATCACAATCCCTAAATCGACTATGTACATGGCGCCAGAAGTCTATAAATTATGGCGTCTGGCACCATGTGTTTTCTCAGTGCATAAAGCGTTTTTTTGCATGCTTTAAAAGCATTTTTCTCGAAACTGTAACCGAAAATGTGAGTGAAAAATTGGTCGAAAATACAATTTTGAATTTCAACAACCGCCATTTTTCCAAAAATCAAAATCTGCCAAAGTCCTTCGTTCATCCGGAGCACTATAGCATCAACTAATAGTCCCCGATTTTTTGTTTTATTTCATATGATCCAGTGACAAGCTACATTGATCACGGCAAAACAATTTGTTTTTGGACCCCTAGAAAATTTACTCTATTTCGACTAATTTTCAACCTTTTGCCTTAAAAAAATTACAATAGCTTCTACAAATATATTTCTTTCAAGTAAAAAAAACATTTTTTTATTAATTATTTTAATGTGTGTCTAAAATAAATCCTAAAAAAGAGCTTTTTTTGGACGCCCCAAGTGTACCTAACAACTTAAGTATAATAAGTCCATCGTTAAAATAATAAGGTTTATTGTAAATTTTAAATGGTTGAATATTTGCAAATTAAATATAGCAACTATATTCGTGTTATTATACAGTAATATTAGTGGTCGTAGGAATATGCTGCAGATTCTGAGTTGTGCTTAGATAGATTCGATAGATTACTTCAGCATCCTGGAAGCGAGGTTCTTGAATCTCTTTTGTTTCAATAAAGAAGGAGCACTTAAACCTCTACAAACCCTTCTTATATTTATATATTATAATATAATGTTTATATATTATAATATAATCTTATATTTATATATTATATAATATTTACTCAATCTAAAGAAAGAAAATTCTTCATTTCAAAGAATCAATATTGAACTTGCTCTGAGTAAAACTTGGTATAATTTCAAAGAAATATTTACTCAATCCAAAGAAAGGAATTTATTCATTGCAAAGAACTGGTATTGAACTTGCTCTAAGTAAAATTCGATATAGTTTCTGGCATCTGGCATAAATCGGTTCACGTACGATCACCGAAGCTAAGCAGTGCTGGGCGCAGCCTACTTAGATGGAGGACCGCTTGAAAGCATGGCATGTTGTTGGCACGCAAAAACTCTCCCTCCCTTTATATCATAAGAGTGGCTTACTTAGAAGGGAGTGAAAAAATAAAAAATAAGTAGAAAAAGGTAGAGTCAATATCAATTTTTCCATTTTTCCTTATTTTAAGTGCCACATTTTTTTCTTATTTTCTGAAGCGCTAGTATTATTTATGCCTAGTCGCCACTTAAAGCTATAATGTGACTCTTAAACAATGGAGTTAGGACAACTGAAGACGAACAAAGTCAACCTTGACATGAACTCCTTATTTGTGTAGAGGAAATGTTGATAGAAGTCATAAAAACTATCAATTTTTTCGTCGAATATTGAAGCGAGGTTGTTGTTGAAACATGTAAAAACATATTCGCGTTGTAGACATAATTTACTGAATTCATAGACATAATTTAAAAGATTTGAGGAAAATTACTTACTTGAAATAAGGTAAAGTAAAAATTGTATTCCGTTGAATGTAAGAAATTTTTACTTGATATTCATACAAATTACTGATATCAAATAAAAGTTTATTTGATTTGTGGAGTTTTTCACATCTCGTAAACAAGTAAATATTTTCTTTGATTTTCGGAAACATATTTTTCTGAGTGTGGTTTCGCGAATCTCCAATAAGCTTTGAGTTTTAAATTGTCTTTGCTTGACACACTAGGGTAAGAGCTCAGCGCGATTCGCGAAACTAGACTTGTAGTCTGTGTCTAGTTCAAAAATGTTAGACGTTCACTTTAGGTAATGTTGAAATTGAGCAACAAACAATATGTGAAATTACTTTGGACATATTCGAAGGCAGGTTTAAGTTAGCCTAAAGCATGCGACCTAAGTTTGAAACCAGACAATGGTGATAACGAAGCAATGATATACATGATGTGCTGGTAAAATTTAAGTTGAAAGTCAAAGACAACAGCGTGATCTGTAATACGGGAGATTGATTACAATCGAATTCGGTTTCGCGAATCTCGTTCGACTGGTGTCAAATAAACGAAATTTTAAAAGCTCGAAGGTTATTGGAGATTCGCGAAACCAGATTCGATTGTAGTCTGTCTCCTGTGCAAAGTTGTCGATCATATTAAGAAAGGAACCAGAAAGAGAATAAAGAAATTCTGAAGGAACTTTTTTGTGAGTTAAGATAATCAAAGTGAAGGAGTTTGCAAAGTACGACATGCTTATTGTGAAAAGCTCATTTTGAAGATGTTCACAGTCTTCATGAGAATTGATTGCTGTAGACATCTTGATGTTATAATCATATAAAAGCCAAGATGAATTTATAGACGAAGGAAGGTCATTTAAAAAAAGCAAAAACAATAAGTGACCAAGAATGGATCGTTTTGGAACTCTAGATATGAGACGAAAGCTAATTGAAAAACATGAATCGGTAGTGACTACCCATATATTACATGGTACGAAAACCAAAAAGTAGTGAATCAGGAAACTGATAGCTTTCCAGCTTTGAAAGTAGTAGTCGTCAAAGCCCTTTGCTTTGTGAAAGTTAAGAAATATAGCTCCTACTAGCTCTTGTTGATTCATAAAAGTTGAAATAGAGTTTGTGAAGGACAAAATGTTTATAAGATTTGGCTTTTATATAACAAAACTATATTACTCTTATACTAGGATGGTCTGGATAAAGGTATACAGCCTGTTATACACAATGTGCTCAATAAGTTTACTGAATCATGGAAAGAAGTGACATGGGATGGTAGTTGGATATGCTAGCATGGCTACATGAGAAGTTTTTTTGTGGTTTCTCAATGCAACTGAAATTTTCTAGCGGCTAGACTACAGTTGAAAAATATGGACAGAAGAACACTCAAGGAGGAGGAAAGTTATTTCGTCAATACATTAGGAATACTGTCATAGTCACAATCAGTGCTTTTACCGAAGCAATTCATTACCGATTTGACTTCTAGCAGTTCGGTGTGAAGTGAAGACGAGATGAAAGGAAAAGAAAACATTATAAAAGTTAAGTGTGCAGGACTCGGTACAGAACGAAAACAATAGTTCGCAAAGAGCTCACACACCAAACCCATTAGAAGCGGAAACATAATCAAGATGCATATGTACCAAAATCCTAAAGAAATTTGTAAGTTAACTTATGAAATACTAGAAAGGTTTTTGGTCATTGAAGCTAATGGACGACTCAACGCTATAAAAATAGCTGGGCATAGCCTAATTAGAGAGTAAAGCAGTATATATGCATCATTCAAGCTCTGGAACATACTTGTATGTACGTTATCTATGGAATTGTATGCAGGAAGGGAAAAGGTGATTGAAATTTAGGAAATACTTCGTAAAATTTTTTTATTCCATAAATTGTTGCTAAAACTATTCAAGCATATTTTGCCCGAATTTGGTGTGAGCATTTCAAATCGTTCTGATATTATCAGCGACTAAGTGAGCGCTCTTCTTTTAAATAACGGAGCGACTGGCAAGTTTCAAATGAATTTAGCTTCAAACGATTTTTTTCAATTTGTGTGTAGGTACTGCAGTTCAAAAAGTTTCTATCCCATAATGTTAAAGAGTGAAAGTGAGTTTCTTTTTATGATCGCGATCTATATGGACTTAAATTTGGGCTAATATCATTGTTTTTATATATTTTTTATTACAAAAAGGTAATAAAATAAAGGTAAAAACATTCCTATTTGCTTGAACGCTTTAAAATAAGGCAAATTTCATTTTTTTTATCATAGGCAGGTTTGATTAGACGAAAAACATATCATTAAAGTACTCTTTTAAATTGTATTGATTTCAGATGAAAAATATGGCCACCAGAGTATACACAAACAATAAAGCCTTATGGGAAAAAAATTATAAGACCTATTTTTTCAAAGGAAGGGTTTCAAAAAAAATTCAAAGCAATGAAATATGTTTAATTTTCAAAGTTTCAGTATATTCTATTCATTTTTTCCTATTGGTAAAAAATCATGAAAATCACTGAAAACGTACTCCTAAACTATTTGCGCCCTTAATCTAGATTGTGGTAAAATGTGCACGTCGAATTAAGTTCTTTTAGCGTGTTGAATTGATAGCACCTAGGTAGAAAGTGTGTGACGACAAAACAAATCATATTCTACTATTTCTTCTTTGCTTTGTGATTGATAAAACCACTTTTATTTCATTCAATCCATGTTTATACTATCTAATTATCTAATAAAAGTCGATAAATAAGCAAATATTAACAATATATTTGCACTATCAAAAACCTGGCCAATCACATTTCGCTTCAACTAAATATAACGATCATCTCACTGTCTGTAAACTTCCAACCACTGCCCACGAACCCATCCTCATTCTTCTGAAAACTACCTGACCAACAACATTGTGAACTAAATTAGTTCTATTTATTTTGTGGAAGAAAATCTATTCGCTGGAAAAGTTTTTCTTTGGTCAGATGGAAGACCCACCGTGCAGTGCAAATTTTAGCAACGAAAACATACCGCTAACGGCAATGGACAATCCACTTCACATCCCGATTTTGCTGCTAACACAGACATAAATATGATCTAAGACATGATGGAGAATGAGTTGAAGAATATCTCAATTCGAGGAAAGATGTTAGCTTGCAAAGGAATTTTCTATACCCAATGTATTCATATATCTAAGCATACAAATGCAAAATCCTTATCATCTTACTACCTTGTCGTCTCACTTTCCTACAATTTCACTTGGTGCTCGAAATCACTTCCCCCATCTCTCATCCCCCAGTTACACAATCCCACTCACAAGTGGATGAAAATCAAAATCATTTCAAGAAATTTCCACAACACGATCTCGAATTTCCGACAATTTCACATCTATGGCAAAAAAAAAATGGTTGTTGAAACATCGCCTCTGCCGCAGAGCCAGTAAAATGCGCTTTGGAGAAAAACTTGGCGGGGAGACGGAAAACGCAAACAAATTTTCTCGTATTCTTCAGAAGCGTTCTAAGAAAAGTCCTGCCCTAGTTGGGGTGCGTATGTATAAGTTGGATCGGTTCTCATACTAACACAGTTCTGGCGAAGGAACCCTGACTGGGTAGTGAATGCAAAAAAGTCAGAAATCTGCGAAATGAATACGAGCAGTGAAAATTGTATGTGTTACGGGGTGAGGGTGGCAGGGATGTGCAAATATGTGGAGTGATAGCGTGTCACCTCATTATTTATAATGCAATTACGGTGGCGAGTTGGTATGAGAGTGCTCCTGGTGGCGAATAAAATTACGGTTCTCGCTCGTCCCAAACTACCCCCACCCGGGCCAACTCAATTCCAAAGCAATTGCATCGCGACATTGCAAGGCAATTTGCTGAAAGTTTGACTGTACGCAAATGTATAAGTTCGCGAACGCCTCCTTTTCCTGAGCTGAGCATCCTTGAGGCAAAGATAAAGCTGTTCCAGCCCCATTTCCCAAGCGCCAGATAAGGTGAAGCAATTTAGACAGATTGTTGGGTGGGCGAGATTCGGAAAACCGAGATGATCGCTACGCTGCTTTCAACTCGACCCTTCAAGTCGGAATTTTTCTCACTTCAGTGTTTTCCTTTAGTAGCCACTTAAGCTTCGTGTTGCTCCAATTCCATACTTGTCTCGACTTCTGGGGTATGAGTGGCAGGGCTGCCGTAATTATTCGGTCCCAGGGTTGCAAAGCGCATGCCAGTCGATTTTCCGAGAGAGACTTTGTGCATATGAGAGCGTAGCAGTTTTTCGACGGGGACGAAAACTTGGCAAAGGAAACGCCTTGCGTCGCCAATTGGTCGATTGCAAGAGAACGATTTTCATAAGGACGTCACCGAAACTGATGTCGTACTCATTTGTATGCCGATGGTGAGTTTTTTTCCCGGGGTTGAACGATTGCACAGGGGTGTGATATCGGTGGTGCGAGCGAGTGAGGGTAGGAGGAGATAAGCGACCAATACTCTGGGTCTATTATCGTAGCGGCGTTGCACACAATCGCACAGTTTGAATGAGAAGTGTTTGTTTATGTTGTTAGAGGGTAGGCCGTTTAGAGGGGTGCAACCACTGGCTATTAACTTGCAGGTACTAAATTCAAACTAGGGTTGAGCATCGTTTTATTGTTTTCGCGTTCGCTAGCTACGAATAAAAGCGAAAGCGTATGGAAATATTCCTTTATGCTTTTGAACGGTCGGGACGCAGGACGATGCGCGGCCGGGGGGGGTGAAATGAGGGAAGGCGCGGATCCAATAGAAGTGAAATTAGAGTAGAGAAAAAGAATCGCAAAAGAGATTCGGAGAAATAGCAATTCGTTCACGGTGCAAATGAGAGAATGGCGGCATGAGAGAGTTGTCGGGTTTAGTGAAGCCATCCCTTCAATTGAATCACATGTAGTCTTGTATATATTAAATACGTCTGCGTAATTGTGCATGGGGTTGGATTTTGTTTGGCGGCACTTTACATTATTTCGCGCTGGTTTAGTTCGTTTTTGACTCATTCGTTCGCTTCGCTCTCTATTTCTGGCAGATAATTCTTTTTTCTTTCTGCTATTTGTCCTATGTGTGGATATTCGAGTGAGTCCCCAAACGGAATGAGAACGGTAAAACGATTTCTCTGATTCGCGTGGTTATTTTTCACCCTAGTTATAACAAACTCGGAAACAACCCCGGGGGTTAATCATATTGTCGCGCGGTGGCGGCGATTCAGAACGCGTTTAAAAGTGATACGTTGATGACGATCTGTGGACGTATGAACGTCGGGAAAAAAATAGCCGGGAAAATTGTTCTGAATGTGAAACTGGTGAATTTATAGTAGGCAGATCGGTATCATTTCTTGGAAGCTAATTTCAGAAGAAAGTAGAATTTTTCGGTGAAGTGAGAATTTTTCCAATGACGATAACGAAATTAGACTAAACATTAGTTTTTTTTTCTGATTGTGAAACATGAAAATGTGTGATATGAACGAGAAGTCTGTGAAGTGGGATCATCTTGACTGACTTAGGTGACTGTGTCAGGATATTGAGTTTTGGTGATTTCCCTGGTTTCCGCCTATCGGGTTTGATTTTGCTCTGTGGATTAGTGTAGTACATACGTTAAATTGATTGATAAAGCCGAAAATGGTTTTTGCCGTCATCTCGTAGTAGGTGTGCAATCAGTTAAAGTGAGACATTCTCAACGCCGACTTTCATCAATCCGAAAATTATGTCATCGCCCGAAGTTGATGTGGACGTGAGTGTGGTCTCTAGCCCCGAGCCAAGCCCGCGCGGCTGTGACAACCATAGTCCGAGCCGCTCAGAACCACTGCCGACGTTGTCGTCACCGTCAGTGGTCACCCCTGCATACAGTAGCATCTCTAGTCAATCCTTAGTTAATCAACATCATCATCTTAGTCATCATCTAAGTCACCATTCTGTGTTACATCATCCTGCTCTAAATAGTCTAAATTTAACGAATAATTTCAACCATAGTATCGAGTCACGTCTCAGTCCGCCTAAATCGCCGGCGGCCGAGCAGAGTAATAGCAGTAACAATAGTAATCACCACAATAACAACAATAATAACAATAATAGTAACGATAGTAGTATGAAAACGTCACCGCCAACTTCTAATGGCTACACGAGCTTTTCGATATCGAGCATCCTGAGCCGAACGGAACCGAGCAAGAAAAGTGTGGCGGCTGCAGCGTCGGCGTTAATGACGCCTCTACCACAATTACCACAACCTGGCGCTGGCGGCGCAACCCAGGATGCAGCAATGCTATCCAGGTAAGATTTTGCAGATTAGCTAACATCTCTACGTCGAAGCATCTTCCTTGTATTCATATTGTGTCTTCTTTTCTGTTTCTGTTTGTTATCTTTCTCATGGATTAACCTAAGCTGCATGATTATCTGCAGCCCGTAAACGAATCCATGCACTCATACAAATTATTCTCTGAAATGTGTTTTGTGGAATTTTCAAAACTATCGAAAAAAGAACAATTTCACAAAATGCATTATCCTTTGCCGTTATCCCTGATGTGAATCTTAGAAAGTTAGAAAGATGCTTACCTCGAATTGAGGTCAAACTAAAGTGGGCTATTTGATTTGGTGATTATATGGTATGTAGGCTAGGTGCTTGTGGGCCGATGAGAATAGATGCTAATGCTATAGTTTTGTCGCATGCTTCATTTTATTATGTCGTTTGAATGAAGCTATTTGCGAGGATAATACCAGTTAATCTGTAGATATCGGCTTTAAGTGCTGCTTTGGTTCTATTGTTTGTTTTGAAAGGGAAGCAATGAATATAGAAAAGAATGAGACTAGACACTAGCATATTATTTCGAGGTTGTATTTCGTATAAAAATCATTGACTGGCTAAAACAGTTACTGACAAGAGCTATGTATCAAAAGGATCGAGAGATTAAAAATTTGGTATACTCTCTGTGTTTTTTGTTATAAAGAACCGCCGTTGGTTCATTTTTCTGTTAAATTTTCAGTTTAAATTTAGCAATTGAATTTGTCTTTTTTTATTTGAGATGCTTTTGCTAAGCAATCTTGCTGAGGAAAGGGGTTGTTTTTAGCTTGAATTTTTGGTTTGTAACTCTGAATGATTTTTTTTAGCGAATTGTTTTGATAATTCATAACTATTTTCAACGGAATAACAATAATTAAATGGAATAGTTTGTGTGGGATGATTAAAATTGTAAAATTATTAGATTAGAAATTAGATTTTTATGAATTAATTTTTTTTTATGCTTGCATTTGTAATAAAAGGTACCGGGTTGCTATACTGCTACAACTTTGATCAGCATGCACCTTTCAAGGGTTAGTAGTCCTAAGCGCAGCACGTTTTAGAGAAAAGTTTATGATGGAAAACCCTAATTAAGAGTCTAAAATGAAATATCTTAAGCGCTGGACTTGTATGCAAGCCATTCCGCAAACGTAATCTGTGATAAGCTCATGATACTTTATTTGAATTGTAACACTTATTTATTCGGTCCATTGATTTTAGGAATTTCTCCATTGGCATGTTTCTCTCGCAACTAAAACAAGTTAGCTGAAGGTACTGAGAAAGGCTAAACCGCATTTAAAGGTTCGATTTTCACGGACCGCTTACAGGGATCCTGTCACAGTTACAATCCCACAATATTTTTCCTCCAAGCCGTTTTCTATAGCACTTGGGACGCTTGTTCTGAGCAAAACAAAACAAAAATAGTTATTTATTGTGTTCATAATGTAAAATATTTTATTTTGAAATTAGTCACTTCATCGAAAAGAAATTTCAGGAGTTTTGGGTTCATTCTTCATAATTAGTCAACTCGAAACAATCGCAGCTAATATGAAATAGAATATGTATGTCACGAAAATTTCGAACTATTTGAAATTTTTTGGAATGAATTGCGTTATAAAAGGATGAAAGTAAAATTATTCCTTTATAAAAATAATAATATATTTTAGTGTAAAGCAAAGTAATGTGACGACAACCCTTGTTGGGTCTAAGGATTAAAGCTGGTAGATGGCTTCATCACAAATTTACAATTTATCTAAATTCGAGTGTGGAGTGATTAGTTCCACGGTTCACTTTACCCTTGATTACCTCAGGTATCTATTCAGAGCTAGATGAATTCAAAGCTCGGTGTGCGGTCTCTCGCCCGAACCTGGATTCGAACCAGGAGCCCCAAACACAAGAAGCCAGTGCTCTACTCACTAGGCTACTCAAGCTAAGTGTAGTTCTTCTCATTTCTTAGTTTTCTTTTTATTTAGTCCACTATTTTTTTATGCATACCGTTCCCTTTTCCTTCAACGAAGAGTTCTAATAATTCAAACACTTTCATTTAGCCCATTGGTCGCATTGGATTGTTGGTTATTATAAGCAGCGAAAATGATGATTAATCGTGGAACTCATCGTAATATTTCATTGAATATTTACAGTGGTGCAATTTATTGATTGAATGAAGGGTATATCTTGCCACATTGCATAAAAAAGAGCACAAAAGATTAAAATCATGATATGACATACTTTCAAGCTGGTCACTCACCTCACAGGAACCATTTATTTATTTATTTTTTATCCAAATTTGAGACTTCTTAAAAATGTACAACCTGGAGCTTTAAGTCTACGCTAGACTTGCCTAAAACAGTTCTTTAGAGTGATACGTATTTGGTAGATCTAGCTTCATCCACGCTTTGTTTCAAGTGCTTTTTCTCGTTATACGTATCTTAGACAGGGACACGAAAGGAGGTAGAAAAAATAGTCAAAAATTGCATTATGATGAGATATTCGGACATGAAATGATGAGCCGTTTGGACATGAAATGATGATATAGTTTGTTCCTAGTACTAAACAGAAATGTTTCTTTTCATTTGTTCATGAACAACTCAAGCCGAGTCTACATTTTCTAAAGGTTTGGCAAGAGCAGATTAAATATCCCATTGTTTCCTATTCTGCCATGAGACGAGAAATGTTATTTTTTGCAACTTATGTGTGGCAGATCAAATAGGGTTCCTTGAAAATTTAGATTGTTTCGTATTAAAATCGTTCGTGTGAATTTGCTGCACATATCTGTAGGTTTTGTATCCACCAGGTTTTTGTTTTTTGCTTAGAGATAGGAAAAGGTACGATACAAATCAGCTTAGTATCATGAAAAATTTGACTGTTTTGTTTTGACCGAATCGATTTGGGATTTTTCAGAAGGTTGAGATGTTTGCTGGGACTATCCTTTGAGTTGACTGAGAATAGTGGCACTCAACGCCAATTTTTGCATTTTGGCCCGTAAAAGTCAGTGACGCATTAAATCATTGTATGATCAGAACATGAACAGAACACCTATTTTCTTTAAACAAAAAAAAAAAAAAAAAAAAACAAACGAAAATTGCTGTGATGAGGTTGGCGGCTTTCGGGCTTAAATCTGATCGTATTTAGGCCATTCGAACAGTGAAGCGTAAAGTAGAACGGGACTGACTACTGTTGAGGTAACCAAAAAGTTAACACGGAGAGGATATTTAATTAATGACCTACTAGTATCTTGTAGGATAAAGTTTTTAGAGGAAGTGTTTTTACTTTCTGCGCACGCTTTATACCACATAAGCCTCTTACATAAACGGGTTTCAAATGCACCAACGCTAAGTTTTGATGTCTCCGTATCTGAATTTGTTTAACATTTTACCGTTTTCACCTTGATGTCAAAAGGACCTAGAATATCTTGTCAAGATTTAGTGGTAGTTTAAAGTTTAGTATACACCAATTTATCGAGTGCTGGTTGCATTAGCACACATAAATTTATTATAAACGAAATTTTCGATGTTAGATATGTGATATTCATGCGGAATGCTGGTGATAGATACACGATATTAATACAAAATTTAGTTGATCTAGGAGAATCTCATGGGAAAGTTAATGTGAAGACATTTAGTTTGGCAGTGTTTCTGGAAAAGGCACCAACTAATTCAAACTTGCTATATTTGTATTTTATCCCTTTCCACCGCTCAATGTTCACATTTCTGATACTTTCTAGGAAAAATTTATACTTGCTGAGTCAACAAACCTGTTTATTATAGAAGATTTCAATTCAAGCGATCAGAATTGGATGCGCAATAATTGTGGTTGGGTATAATCAGTAATTACGTACCCAAAGAGCGTTTAAAACCTTCTGGAAATACAAAGCAAGTGATCAAGCGACTGGCTGAGAGAAATGACTATAAACTCAGACACAAAAAATATGGGAGTCCTTTAGATGAACTGTTTTTTGGTTTGCTGAAAAACCTTCATGGAAAACTCATAAATCGCTGCCTTAAAAAATAGCTGTTGGACCTTGAACATAATATTTCACGCAAACCTAAGCTCTTCTGGTCTCAAATCAAACATCTTGGTGGAAATAGTACTTATTAACCTGCGACAATGTATTTGAATCAAACAGCGTCGTCGTCAAATCAAGGGTATGTTAAATGTGCATGCTATAGCTGCTTCAAAAGCATAGCATAGCATCACTTTAGCATGTGTTAAAACTCGCAGTAGCAAGGCGAAGCAGGTATGGGTATTGGACAGTCCAAAGCTGCCTCATAGATAGGCTTTCACACGGCACAGCTCAATATCAATTTTTTTCCTCAGTAACTGCTTTTTTAAAGTTAATCTAATTATTTACGTAGATTAGCTCAACAATTGCATTGCACTTTGGAAGTCGTATAACATTTCTGAGTTTTCAGCATACAGCAACACAAACAAGTAAAATTTTGATAAAATATCTAAAAAGTTTTACTCATTCTCGACTTTTTACGCCAAATCTGTGAAAATTGGGTTAACGAAAGAAAAACATTGAAAATTTGATGGTACACAAATCAGCGTACTCCGTTTCTTGCGCTTCATACCTGCTTTTTAAAAACTCAAGATGAGTTGCGCCGTGTTAAAGCCTACTTAAAACTTGAGTTGAGTTGAGATGTTTAAAAGCGTGGATAATTTATATAGTACCAGTGGATAGCACTATTTTCAAATTTCGCCTCTGTCACCAAAGTGAAAAAGTTGCTTTTCACTTCCATTTCTAATCAAAAAAATGACGTTTGAGCAATATACCAGCTATGTACGCACATCCATTTTACCTTAGCTTTTTTCTTGCTATACTCTAGATTGGGAGCAGCGAATATGTGCTACCGTAGCAACTATTTTGGAATCTTGGGCAGCCCGACTGTCAAATAGCAAGCATCAGAAAGCAGCTATTTCGTGACATTGGACAGCCAGAACAGCTAAATAGCAGCATGTAACACACTCCAAGTTGTTAAGTCATCCTTGAAAAACCAAAAAGGCTTGACATAAATAAAAGTGCTGAGCCTCCAATAATGATTTATAATTATGCTGCTTGGCTTGTAAATCCTCGCAGGATGGTATTCAATAAATCTTCGAGCACGGGAGTCAATTCAACAATTTGGATTGATCTACTGAATATAACATTGAGCATTTTGTGCACTCCCTAGCTCGATCTTTGTGTTAGAATAAAACGATCTATGGATTAGAATACAAATAAAGGGGCTTTGTTCATATCTTGAGAGTTCTTCTTTACGGATATGAACCACATGAACACTATTAAATCAGGAGTGCCTCAAGGTTCGGCTCTGGGTCCTGTACGTTTTATTATTTGCATAACTCGTGTGCATACTTGTCTCAACTTTTGCCTTTACGCTGGCGAATTAAAGCTTTTCAAAGCAATTCACTTTGACGCTGACTCATACTTTTTTCAGAATGACCTTGAGAGACTGATCATTTGGAGATCATGGATGAGAATTTGTTAAAATAATTGAAAATAAAAGAATTTTTAGTAGCTTAGGAGTAATCTCAGATCGTAGGCTACAATTTGGTGAACATGTTGACATAACTACAGGAGATTCTAAGGTGGTTGATTTCGTGAACGGAACTACCTCTAATTTCAAAAATAGCCAAATAAAAATTACTTTATAAAAATCACTAGTTCGCAGTTTATAATTCTTACATCGAAAAGTTAGAAAGAGCTCAAAAACGGTTTCTGAATATCATCTGCTTTAAAGAAAACATACAGAACAAAGTGCTTTCATACGAAGTGAAGCATCGATACGTCAAATTAATGCCTCAATCTAGCACGTGCTACCGAGTGATTTTATTTCAGCCAAAATATGGTCACCGAAACAGAAACCTTGTATGGTTACAACTTTATTTCAATCAAACTGTTCAAATCATCGCAATATATTGTCCGGAATAATCATAAAAATCAGCTTATTTATCGAACTACATATTCAATTCCTAAACACTTGATCTTTGTGGCTTTATCGATTTGTCACCGTTCCATACATACAAGACAAATAAGCCAGAATAGTGGCATACTTTGAATGATTTCTTTTTCATTACACGACATTCTACAACGTTTGTCATCGGGGTCAGACAATGGGTAGCCGGCCGCAGAGAGAGAGCCATAATATTTTGCCATCGATACAATGCATAATGCACCTAATCCTTCTTAACTGCACTTGAAAAACCACTCAGCCGAGAAGTGTAGTGAGCAAATATTGCTTTACTAATATGCATTGTACACTCGCAGGGTAGCAAATATTAATGCCCTTCCTCATCGTATACTGTTCGTATGCGGTGCTTCCGATTATTTATGAGAAGCGAGCATACATAGTAGTAGCCTACTTGAAAATGTGTCAATTGGTTTTTGAAAAAGCAAATCCTGGAAGAATTCTGCTGCAAGATACTTAGTGGCAGCCAGCGGCGCAAAGGTACCCAAAAGGTTGATTTGCAACGAAACCGAACGAAAGCTGTTGAACTGTGTAGATTCATAATGTCCGAAATACTGAATAAAAGAAGGGTTTACGGCAGATTGTCCAGCGGGGGCTGTACGATTTAAGTTCGATTACTTGCACAAAGGATTCATCGAAGCAGAATCGATTATCGGAACAACAATTTGTCATTGATGCGGAAACATAATATCGAGCATCGATCTCAACCGAGTCCCATGAACACACTTTATGAATGAGAGATTAAAATTAGGACCGATTAGACTTGCTCTTCGATATAAGACGAAATCGATATGAAGGTTCAAAATGCTTGTGAAAATATGCCGGTATGTTGGAATGATATGTAGATTTATAGGTATATATCTGTAAATCGCCAGAAGGATCTTTTTCTGTTATGCGTTTAAATTTATTTTTGACGAAAATCTGTGGATTTAGTCAGGGGCCAGAAAATGGAGAGTAGTATCAATACAGCTAGAATGTGTGAATGATGGTGTAGTATAGGTGACTTAAAATAATTTTTAATACAGATAGAATATCAATTTAAAGATTTCATAGCCATTTTTCATAATGTAATATTTGATTTGGTATGATTAAGTGTTAGTTTCAATTAATGGAGCTCAAAAGAGTTGGAAAATCTCCGGGTATTCTAGGTGAGAAACCATTTTTAGAACTATAAGAATGCATCTCAACATTTCAAATAGAAGTTAGTTTTCAGAAGATAGCCAAGCTCCTCCTCCGTTTATAGGCTGATGTGCCTCCAAAACTTCATCAGACCCAGTTTTCACTGAGACAAATATCCTCACGAGTGTTTAATTACTCGTTGCAATATTTTGAATTGATTTCTTTGTTTTCGAATAATGTCCCCTATTTTACGCAGTTTTGTTTTAAATAATCAAAAAACCACCCTTTAACTTTCAAATTCACAGTCTGGCAATCGAACAAACAGCCTTCCCACTGACTCCCACTTAATTGAAACGGAGTTAGGTGATATTTTAACTTTGCAAACAAGAAAATCCTTTTGTACCTCACAGAGCAGAAGCTTAATCTAAGAACTAATTGCTTAAGTCAATGGTACGTGAGGCCATAGAAGTGTCATTTGCCTTCACGTCACTTCGTTCAGCGTATACTCCTTGCTTCCTTCATCGTTCGCCAGCTGAAGATTTCGTTTCGAAAAGGTGCACTAGGTAGAAGGCAGCGAAGGCTATTGACAAATCAACAACAATCTCAAATTACATGCACATTAAACGGTATCGGAGAGTGCAGGTTTTCTATAAACTGTCATCGGCTGTCAGTCTTAAGTACAACAGCGAAAATGACAAGAAATAAGTGTTGGGTGATTGACACTGTTTAAACACGTTACTTATTTTTTTCGAAAACGAACGATAAATAGGTAGGTAGAGGTGACGATTTGATCATGGGAACATTACAAACTCGTATTGGTTTTCGATTCGTAACACTTAACGTGATAAAATGTATTGAATCGAACAGTGAAGTGATTAAATGTGCGAGTATTGGATGTTAGTCGGATTACTCGCGAGCTTTTCACTAAAATGGATGAGTAAATAAATGGGTCATGGGTGCGTTGTGCATCGAAAGGTTAATGAAATTACGATTGGGGAAAATTACTAGTGCAATGCAGTATGACGTTGAAAAGTTTGGGGTGGTATTGTTTAAGGAAAGGTGGTAGACAGTGAATGAGCTGGCGTGGGAAGTATTTTTGTAAGACATACTCAGGTGAATTTATGAACTGATATCAAATTAGAAATGGGAGAACCTTTTTGAAACTGTACTTAACTAAGAAAGGTTCACACGTGGTTCGAAATTCGGTTAGACATTGAGTGGGACTTTTTCTGAGAGACATTTGGCTTGAAAATTTTCTTCATTCCTGTGATCATATTACTAAGAAATCAACATTTTGATGGTCACTTGGTAGAGCGATAGATGAAATGGTAATACATTTTTGTTCAAATAACAATGCCTGAAAAACGGTTCTCTTATGGAAATTTACTGAATTTATGTACTCACAGGTCAATTTTGGGCCCAACGTGATAGTGGTGGGGTTGAAGTGTGGTATCAGTAACGTTAGCAGTCAGCGTTTTACTTACACGACTACAAAAAGTGTCAATCTAAACATTTAAAAAAGCAAGTGAAACAGTAAGGAGCAAGAGGGTTATACATGTCAATGAAGGCAATAATAGAGCACCTATCATATTCATAAGCAGTGCTGCCATTTTTTTTTTAAATAATGTAAAAGTAAAATAATAATGGCAGATCCTGTAAAATTATAATGCTAAAGAATGCTTTCTTAAATTAATAAAACAAACATGGTTCGATATGAAAACAATATATATTTATATAATTAAAACAAATTAGAAGTTTAAAATTTACATCGCAAGATGATTCTATATCTATGAAAGATGTGTCAGTTAAATCTCAATCTTCTTCTCTTGTGTACCAATATTTTTTTCAATTTGGAGTCTCACAATCAAAACAGCAACATTTATTTATTTTTAAGTCAAGAAAAAGTATTAGCGTCGGATAACGAAGATTTTTCTCCATCGTTATCCATGCGATTGCCTGCATTTCAAGCCCTAGCAAAAAAAATGATTCACATTATTCAGGAAAAAATATAAACCTAGAATACACATACTTTGGTCAACTTGAACTTGTAGATGACCGAGGCTCCTGGGAGGCTGAAATGGATGGGACCACATCACAAATTTTTAGCATCATCTCAATTTAATGGAGCGAGAAACCTAAATTTACCAGATTTAATGCAATCCAAAATTGCCTTAATATTGGAATTTCTACCTTTTCATTTTATTTCACTTAATATTTCGCTTTTTCTGCAACGTTAATAGCACTTGTCACGAGCACTGGGACAAAGAATAGAGGAACGACTATATATCCTTTGTCCCCTTGAAAGCACAAAGGTGTAGTACTAGTTCTAATGTACTTTTGGCTGCGATCGGCCTGCAGCGAATTCATCGGTAGCGGGTGAGTTTGCAGCAGAGATTAATCGGTCGACAACGGTTTCGTTCGCTGGGGGTAGTTTTACAGTTGAAATTTTCAGAATACTCTAGCCTAAAGCGCATATTTATTGAAATGAGGCAGCATTACATCATGTTTTGCCATGAAGTCTTTTTTGTACGCTGTTTAACTGAACACTGAACACTGAAAACTATCCCTCTTTCATTAAGGAGCATGAGATTTCAGTTGAATCTAAGCTAGTGCGAGATCCTAAAAATTGTCAAACGGTGTGGCGCGAAAACACATGCGGAGTAAGGAAAATATTTTTCGCGCAATGTTATTATGAAAGTCGAATATTTTTATGGATGCTTAATATGACTTTATAATCACTATCATTATTTCAACATCAAACAATTGCCACTTCTGGTTGTCACTACTAAGGAAATATCATGAGAGCGTTTTTGTACTTTTCATGAATTTCCTCCACCAGAAAGTTTGAAAAGATATTCAGGAAGTTTCAGCCCATGAACGCGACAAAGTACATGAACAGAGCTATTATTGAGAAAAATTTAATGAATGGAAGAGTGCCAGATTATTCCGAAATCTAAATTTAAATGCTAAAAATAATGCTAGATGCTTAGTCCGAATTTCTAATGCCGTTTTTGCCGTCCGAATTTCTAATGCCAGACCTAGCATTCAAAATGCTAAAATGGCAGCACTGTTGATAAGTATTGTGTTTGCCCTTACATCAATCCACCAGTTGTGTGGGACGTACTATGAAAAAAAATTATCGAATGGAAGAAAAAGGCATACGATCCATACATATTGATTGAGTGATGGAGAGTCGAAGGTAGGATGAAAAAAATTCTTCACTTTTTTACAACTGGGTGCTCCCTGAAAAGTTTAATTAACATTTTCTAATTAATAACATTCTTTAGCTTTTTTTCATTTTAGGGAAATACAAACAATCAAGGGGCGAAATCGGGTAAATAGCGAATCAAGAACTGTGCTGGTTGCCGTCTTTTCTGGCAAGAACTGGTTGATTTGCAATGTTGTGTGAGTAGGTGCGGTCATGGTGATCAACCAATAGCCTGATCGTTACAATTCAGGTCGGGTTTTCTTTACTTACTTTTTTTACAATCAGTTCATCATCTCCAGGTAATAGCTCTGATTCACTTTACTGAGCTGAGGAACGAATTTAGCATGGACGGCTCCTGTGATGCCAAAAACAAACGATTTTTTTTCGATCTGGTGATGAAGCTATTTTCTGCTGTTTCAATGCTGCACAGTTTCAAGGTTCCAAACTGCTGCTTAGTTTCTAGGATGAAGACTCACCAAGACTCATGCCTTGATTTGGCATTACGGATCGTTTGAGTTGAGTTAACTTCTGGGACACTCAGGCGGCCCGCGCTTTGTTTCCTTGGAACTAACTTGAGCCGTGGATTAAACTTGGCTGGAACTCGTTCCATGCTCAGATTCTCTAACATTAGCTTGTAGAAATTCCAATAAGTTTCTCTAACTCGTCAACTGTTTTACGGCGATCAGGTGGCGTCAAACCTGTTTTGAACAGTTTCGTCTATTTTAGAGGTCGAGGGATGTCTCGAAAGTCATTAATCTTATAATAACATTCGACTACTTTTTGAACAGGCAACCCACTTATAAACCCTTATCTGAATCAAAGTATCTTTTTCATAAGCCTTACGAAGCATTAACACACATTTTGATGCTGTTTTCTTTAACAGAAAACTTAATTTTGAGGTTTGTGCTTTGCTCTTTCATTTTTTTGATAGATAAATTGCCAAAAGTATTGAAAAGTTTTCATAGTGCATTTGCATTGAAATCGTTTGCTATATTGATTAAATGGACCGCCTAGTAAACATACATAGTAGGAAAAGGCATTGTTGCTATAGTTTCAGTTCACAGAGAATCATTTTCGCTATTTTTGGGTAAAGTGTTGGCCCTAGTTCACTGCTCTGAGGAATTTGGGTTCTAAATTGATTAGGCTTATTTAAGCGGGTGGGATTGTGATTCCAAACATTTAGGTAATTGTACAGAATTGACAATTTCGAGTCAACAGCATAGATTTCGCGCTCGATGTTTGAAAGCCTGATTTTATCAAATGCTATAGAAACTCAATAAAATAATTTGACGTACTTTTTTGTACTGTTCAAGGTGTGCTTTTATTTCACTGAAAATTTTACGGGGATCCTCTTTTTAATTTAGTATTAATCGGTCCTTTGTTACAAGAAAATAAGTAAGCCAGCTATAGCAGGGTATACTGCTGGAATACTTTCATTGATTCATCGATAGTTTTACATCCAGCGAAAGCTATTCATGAAGTCGGAGAAAGTGTTCGAGGGTAGGCTAATGGCCTTTTTATTTATGATAATCTCATCTTAATATATGGCCCTCTAAAAAGATTACCAAACACTAACATTATCTTCCACTTGATTCCACGAATATTAGAGTTTTAATAAAATAATAATGTCGCCTCATATAGCTTTACCGAAAAAAGTTTTCAAATTTATGTATTTTTTTAATAGTTTCTTATCGTGGTTTTTGCTTTTCAAATTGTGCTGTAGTCCAATTTATTTTTCCTAAAACGCTGAAAAATATACTCCAGCCAGCAAATATTATATTTAAAAAAATTCACATCGTATCAAGTATGCATTACTCATAACATTTTAGAACAATTATAATTTTCTTCTAATATAAGCTAAAGTTTCAATTTGAAAGGGTTAATTATGCTGAACATACAAGTAATGATAGTTTTTTCGAGACATATTTTCAGTACCTATACCTCTTTAAGTACCAGTATCAAACCATCCCATTCAAAAACTCGATAAAGTCCACCATTTTGAATAATTATACCAACTGCCTTAATCCATTCTGCCATCATCAAGTCACATATCTAATGTGTAATTACGAATCTACTCATCCCATCCCCTAAACTACTACAATCCAGCTGACGAAAGAATTCCTTGTTACCGCCTCATCTTCCTTAACTGGCGATACCGCTCACCTCGTCAGGTAAACCACACGAACGGCAAAAGCACTTAATTCCCACCCCCCGTTTGTTCATACCGTCACACTCTACCTCCGTAACCATTGCCCAGGAACATTGGACATCCCTTGCAATTACACGGACCAGCAGCACACGAAACGCGCAAACAAGAACGGAAACAAGATCGTCCCCGGCATAAAATGAATTACCGGTCGTAATGTTAAACAAACACGCAAATAAGGGTAACACCACAAATTACACCATATTCCTTCGTCTCGAAACACACGGCGGGGATGTGCATCGTTGTTTTCGCGCTTTCCTCCTCGCGAATATTGTCCAATGCCAGGACAATTCAAGCATTCGGTTGGAGGAGCCCGTCGTAGTCAGCGAACAGGACACCTGAATTCCCATTAAATTATATTTAGGAGATCCTTTTGCGCGACAAATGGAACTCAATTCGGTCGACAAAGTAAGAACAGTGCGATGTGACTGCGGAATTGTGAAATTAACTGGCAAGTCAGTCCACGAAATTGTTGGCACGAATGGGCAAAGTAAAATGAATGCCATTTTGACCAAGTGACTGAGAACTTAACGTTTCCTGTTATCGCCGTTAATGTCTCCGGTCTTGTGTCGATGCTCGAAACGGAAAACGGTGTGTTGTGAAATTAAATTAAACGGGAAATTAATTGAAGATCCACGCGAATGATAAGACACCCCGACTTTTATTGTACCTTGTAGTTGGTGCGGATTTTGGGGGTGGTGGTTTTGGTAATGGTCAGGATTATTAAAGAGGAGATGTACATTAAGCTGTAAGAGTGTTGTAGTTCAATGATTAATTTGGAAGAATATATTTGAATAAACGTGGAAAATTTATTGGCGATGGTGTTTGCAACTGAATAAGTGCTTTCTTAGAAATCGACTTGAATCCAAAAGCACATGAAAAATATTTAGAATTATCTGTAACGGTCAAAACTCTTTATTGCAATGAATCTAAAATTGAAACTTGACCGACAACACTCTCAACACATATCCAATTCTTTACCGAAATCATCAGTAATCTGCAAATGAAATTGGAGTACGTCATTGGTTGCTTGTTGACTACCATTTACGAACGAAACGTCCACAAGCGTAACACACCGATAAAATCAGCAGTTTTGTTAATTCGTAACAAACCAGACAATGGACAAGGGCGGTTGGTTGGCTCATCTCCTTCTCTTCTACACTATGGAGCACTGTACTGAAAACCGTCGGGTAAAATTACAAAACTCATTCAAGGGGTGGTGGTATATAACTACAGGGACGTAAACCATATGGAAGCAAAGATAAAAGATATATTGTCATCGTTTTCATTATGATTATACTTTGACAGACAGTACATTGACCACATATTCACAGACTACCTACCTACACTTCAACTCCCATATGACAAGTCTGGGCTTTCGATTTCGCTTTAGTTAAGTCATTCTACGACTGCACGAACCAATTTCGCAAATCCTTTGAGTATTACGTCAGAATGATCAGGAGTTTCGCGGCCGCTGGTGGTGCTGTCATGCGTCCAATGGCCGTTACAATAAAAACGAAATTTTTCCCACTCAAGATTAGATTAGATTATGGAACGGTAACGATTAATTTCGGAAAGTGCTTTTGATTTTGAAGCGCTATTAGTGCAACGTGCGTACAATTTGGTTTGAATTAACTGTTGAGATCGAGTTCCCATTCTCAGCCGTATCATGTTACAGAACTTTATTGAAATGGGTGAAAATGTATTGTCCTGACGAGGATTATGTGAATCGTCCCGTTGACTGACTGGAAAACAATATGAGTACTTGGAGGAAATAATAGGATACGATTACATGATGTGCATCATGATAATGCACTAGGTGTTTTTTGTGGGAATCTTTAAATGAATGCGTTGGGTGGCGAAATGTTAATTTTTAGTGTTTTTTTTTAACTCTTAGTTTGGCAATTGAGTATAGCTCCTTAGCAGCACTAGAAAATTGAATTGTAAATTTAAGGCAGTATTCTGGTCTAGAGGCTCGATTTTGAGGTGATTTTACGGACGCAATAAAAAAAACCATAAATATTTTGAGTACATATTTTTTCCAGTCTTTTATTAACATTTTGAAAGTACAAAAATGTATTAAAAAAAAAAAAATTGATGCAGATGCAGGCCAGCGAAGTGAATGCTCAAAAAAAAAAAACTTGTCTCATGGTTGACATGAATTTAGTCTTCCCGATGGGCTGAAACACAAATTTTTGGTAAATTCTGTAAACAAAAGAATGTAAAATTTGTCTGACGTAGGTGATTTGCAGAACCTTTTTTTTTACAAAATGGCGTCCGTGTAAAAAAAAGTCGCTTTTTTCCCTAATTTTTTCAATTTTGGGAATTTTTTATAAATAGTAGAAAAAAAAATTTCAAAAATCCCTACGTCAGACGAAAACTAATAGCATTGAGAGGGTTTGTGCAAAATTTCACGTAAATCGGTCCATTACAACTAGAGATATCATGTCAACTGTATCGAGAAAAGTAGCTCCGAGAAAAACGCGTTTAAAACTTGGAGTCACGTTTCGGGCAGTTAGTTGGCGTGCCACAAAAATAGCTGTAACTCCAAAAATAATTCGAATCTCTGAAAATCCTTTTAAAAGCTTATTCTTAAAGGTCTAAACTTTGAAAATATTCCAACAAAAAAAAATCGATTTGATCAAATTTCTAGACCAGAAGCTCTCTAGAGTAATGAAGCAGATGATATGAAGAGCAGGTGTAAAGGTGACTGTAGTTTTAAAATCGGAAATCAAATAGATAATTTGTTACTATAAATACTCGTACTACACACAGTATGCAGCCATTTTTGATTAATTTTTGAAATTTTGAAAACAAGAAGCGGAGGCCAAATCCAAATTCAATATCACCAACATTCTAGATTTTTTTAGAATTTTCATTTAATTTTTTTTAGCTTATTCTATTTTAGAATTGGCTACTATTTCGAGCTTATTGAAATATTTCAAACACATTTTGATATTTACTTGTGTTAAAGATACATCTCTGGATTTGGTAGAATATTGCAAAAAATCAAATAACATTTTTACCATCGATATGTTATTTCAGGGAAATATTGATCGCTGAAATATTGATCTACAGCTACTTTGCTTCAAACTTTTGTAAGGAACAGTGACCACGAAATTGCAAACAACTGATTTCGTACCAAAATACTTTGGTCACTTTTTTTTACAGTTTTTCATGAAAAATGCATTTAAAGGAGAAAAATTCCTTCAAAAAAAATTGTTTTTACTGATAGCTGCCTTTATACGTAGAGTTTTATTTTGATTTTAGGTGCAAATTATCCAATTTTTCACATTTTCGCATTCAGAATATCTATATTTCTAAAATGTTATCATCATAGAAAAATATCATTTCAGACTCAAAAACACTTCAAAAAACGGTAGCAAATAAATTATAACATTGAAATTCCACGTAAATGGGTGGAAACTTCAATGGTGTGGAAGTCTAAGTCAGAGGAAACACGCTAAATTTACACTCAACTGCAATTTTGTAAGTCCTAAAATGTGTCATAAAAGAGGCCATAATTCGTACAAGATTCGAACATCGGCCATAATTTTAACAAAATTTGTACTTCAACTTTGATTTGAATAGTTCGAAAATTGAGTGGGATGTGTTCAAGTTTTATTTTCTTTTTTGCATTAATACTATTCATTTTGAAAACTATCGTCTAGTTTCTTCATGGAGACCGATTCAATTCAAAAATAAAGCATTTACTTAACTATTAAGTAATTCATATTTTTATGACTATACTAACATTTTTCATTATTTATCTCTTCACCGCTTTTTAGACTTATCCAATGATGTGAAACCATAGCTAATCTTCTAAGATCCTTTGTGAAAATCATAATTAAGTTGTCGAAACCTTGCAGCTCTTTATCAGTGTTCTTAGAGAGCTTACCCGACTAATAGGCTGGTTCTGAAAGTATTTAGGGTATTTCAATGAATGATCAGTAAAAATGAAAAACTGAATATTATGAATAATATCCTGCTGAAAAAATCACATTCTGACTAACTTTTAACTAAATTTGTTTTCGAATCGTGCATTTTGGTTTTCAAAATTCAATATATCAGCATCACTACAAGTTCCCCAGAACTTTCACTAAACGTTTTCGAAACCGGAGCAATTTAAACAATCATATCGTGAAATGTTAACATTTCCGTTCATTTAAGAGGACTGTGCAGCGAAATTTGACATTGCATAGCGCTATTCCATCTCAATATCAAGTCACTAGGTCTGATCCCGTACTTTCAGTCACTGAATTTTACTGAACTTTCCTGAATCATGTGGTGGGGGAAATTCATGAAAGTACGGGAACGCTCTCATTGCATTTCCTGAAAATTGATAAAGGTGTTATGACACTACATTATTTTGCGCATTAATCATCTCATTATTAATCCGAAAAGAAAAGAGATCGAAATATTTAGTGTGAAAGAGACAAGTAGGTGAGTGCAGTCAAAACAACTGTTCGTTTTGACAGTGACGATTAACTGTTTATCGAAATGTCGAAGGTTTGCTGGAATCAAGGCTAAAATGTGTCAAATATTCTAATATGACACATTCAATTTCCGACTTGTCAAAAATTCAGCTGCTAGCAGCTGAATAATGCGAAGCCGGCCGCATTATTATAGCACACCACATTAATTATGGCATTAATATTTAACAGTTTAACATTATTGGCTAGTGAGGCCTATTCGCTCATACAAAATGCACATATCCATGTTTATTCATTGTCTCTCTCTACTCGGATTATTGATGGCATTATTAATGTAGTGTCATAACACCTTAACCAAAAGTGTCAGTTTTCGGTTTTTGGAAGAACAGTAGTGTGAAGAACAGTAATTTGTAAAGTCATCCTAAGCGGTGATAAATTATCGCCACAAAAATATTCGACCTTCATAGCAAAACCACGCAAAAAATATGTTGCTTGCCGCGCACATTTGAAACTATTTACTCGCGCCATACCATTTGACCATATTTGACACTTTTCAGTATTTTTCAGTAGCTCAGACCTTACTGAAATTTACTGAAAGAGGGGAAATTTTCAGTTTTCAGTAAAACGGAGTACAGGAACGGCTTCATTGCAATTAATCGCGATTAATCGCAATTAATCGTGGTACGGGAACATACCTACTATTTCGTCTTCGAACAGAGTACTGAAAAGCGAAACGGAATATTTTGCGACCAACTGAAGTTCCACTCCAAGCTGAATTTGTATGGGATTTGACATTTCATCCCGCGCTGAACATAGTTCTAGGCAGCCCCTGGACACGGACGGTATAACTTTCCACCATTAGCCTCTTCAATCCTCTCGGCCACAAAGCATGTTAAAGCTGCCTTTCCACCATTTCGCTCTAATTGTCAAATTGGAGGGGAACTACTTGGATTTGACCCGATTTTACAATGAGCACACAAAAAATTACTACCATCCCCTTCAATGTAAATCTTATGGGCATGTCCACTCCATTTCTACTACCTCACTGGTTTTAGGCTTGAGTCGATAAGCACCCTTGAAATTTTTGGTGGGTCCAAAGTCTTTGATAGACGGCTCAAGTTAATTGTCATTTCCACTTTAGGTCTAGTACTATACTCTTCGTAAAACGAAATTTTACGTCAAATCCCATATAAAATGAGTTTTTCATTTCGCCGGGGAACATTTCGTTCGCTGGTTTGGACGAGGGTCCGCACAACGAGTTTTGAGTTCATCTGGCTCTAAATAGGTACCTTAATTAATCAGGCGTAAAGTGAGTCGTGGATGTGATCACTTTACACTCGTATACACATTGATTGGAAATTTGTAATGAAGGGGGAAAATACATGTAACTGCTAAAAAAAAATCAATTTTTTTTATTCCATCAAAATGTTTGAAATGCTGTTAAAATATACCAAAAAAGTTTTGAAGCGATATTCGTATTAGTTCTCGAGTTATAGTCAGCTATGTGCAGCGCGGCGTTCCCCAGGTCGGTGGAGCTTTAAAACTTTAAACGCGTTTTTCTCAAGTAGTACTTTTTCAACTGCCGTACAAAATATCTCAAAAAATATTAAACCGATGCGGCTCAAATTTATACATCTACAAAAGAGTATTATCTCCTCGTTGAACCTAAATGTTATTGTAATTTCAGAAAAATTATTTGTTTATTAATGTTTAAAGCGTGATTTTTTTGAAAAATAATCGATTTTTTTGGTTTAATCTAAAATTAATGTAAAAATTTAATTTTTTTTTATAAATTTTATTTTTTCTCTGAATGTTACAAGTTCCCCGGTAAAGGCGTTAAGTTGTACGAGACAGTTTTTGATGTGTTTTTTTCATTCGCTCGCATCGCCGCCATTTTGTGTTGAAAAATTATTAAAAAAATATTTTCATTTACTGTGAGACATGTACTTTAAGGATTTAATATTAAACATTTTCTGAATGAAGAATATATATTTTTAAATCAATCTGATATTAGCAATTTTTTTTTTGATTTTAGATGTATTTCCTTCCTTAAGCTCTCTACCAGCTTCAGCCCCTAGACTCGTACGAGGGTTGTCATGGGATTACTTTACTTTACTTTGGTTAATCTGCATAAGTAGTTATTCGAAAAATAGAGTTCAAAAAGTAAGGATCAATTGTGAATATAGCGACTCCAAATACTTTCGTTTTGGTGTTCCGCATGGCACTATCTTAGCACCACTGTTGTTATTAGTGATTTATGTATGTAAAAATCAGTTCACTGGAGAGATAATCTCATTCGCTGATGACAGAGTGTTATGTGAGCAAGGCAGCTCGTGGAATGGAGCCCCCATTGGAAAACCTCGATTGCACAATGTCACTATAACTGTATTGGCATTACTTTATTTTAACAATCCACTAATTTGGATACGCAGAAGTGCAAACCTAAGCATCTTCAAACGCAATGTAAGCAAACTATTTTACAATAGAAATTGAAATCAATCTGTGAAACTCACTGCTCGTTACTAGTCGTCGCTGCAATTTAGCTAGATTTGCTTGTAATTGTATACTATTTTTAAACTAATTAGTTTTTTTTAAGCTATGCAGTATTTTCTCACTTGTGTTCCTAACATGTTTATATATTTATACATTATTATATTATAATCTCTTACCCTTGTCACAAGTTCTTAGAACTACTTCAGCAGCATTTTTTTTATATATTGACAGACAAATGAGTTTTCATTCACTACTAGTAGGATTTTTAGTGTCACTGAAAGACTTATAAAGGACAATGAAAATCGAATTGCATTTCAAAAAAGAATTATTCTGAAAAACTGTTTGATTCACATGAAGTGTAATCTATCATCACTATAAATAGTCCTTAATTTAATAATTCAAATTGAAATACCTCTTCCAAAGCGGCCGCTCTTTTCTATAGGACAGTTCAAAAAACTTCTTTAAATCGCTCCAATTTACAAATATCATCAAACAATCAAACAAAATGTACAAAAACTATAATTACATAGTCGACCGTACATGCACCTTGATAGCAATTAAAGATTCAAAACATTGAAACGAAAACCAAGTCCTAATGGTCTCATAATGTCCTTCGTATTGTCCCACTAAAAGAAACATATTTTTTTGCTCGTCTTGTTTCCGCCACTTCTCAAATTCGTTAGTTAGCTGTTCATTTTCGACTAATGAAACCCCTGTAACTTCAAAATTGATATAATCAAGTTCATCTAATCAGAGATAAGATGAATGCGCATGCTTGCGTCGCAGCAACAAAAACATTATTCACTTTTAAGGTCTGCGGCTTTGAAAATTTATGGGTCTGATCGGAGATGCAGAGTTGTTGCTTGAGCACGAGGACAGAATGAGGCGACGGATGCACTGGGCTATTGGTGAACGAGTGTATTAACGCTGTTCCGATGTGGCGAGTATCGTTGCATTGGATCTTTTGGGTAAATGGATGCACTTGAGAGGATTCAATTTAAACATGATCCTCTTATTGTTGTTTTTTGGGTGGACAGAAGAGGTAATAATGTAGGATTATTTGTATGCTATATTCTAGATGAAGCATGAAAATCATCAGAATGTACACAGTCTCCTTGGAAACAAAAGTGATAAATATTTAGGTACTTTAGTATCATATTTAAGCTCGTATTTAAAATGTCAATTGAAAGGCTAAGAAATAGTTTTAAGTACTTTCTCTTAAAAGATAATATTTGAACTTCTGAAAAAATTAGAGATTTGGGAAGTTGCAGTCAGGGCTGTTCCACAGTCGCCATGCTATTCACATCTCTCTTTCATAAATCTAAAGGTCCTGTCGTTCAAGATAAAACCTTTAAAACTGAATTCAACCAGAGTATAGTCCTAAGTTTTCAACTTAACATAACCATCGGTCTCTTGCTTCCCATTTCTTCTCCAAATCCAGCATAGAAGGTAATCGTGTACCTTACCCTGACCATTCGAAACAATTGTGTGTAGGCGCGTGCCACAGTACTCTTTCCCCGTCACCTATATTCTTAAACTTTCCATCCAGTCCTAGTGCGTCTACTCTGTTATTCACGGCAACGCGACTAATAATTTTCATCAGCGACTTTGAGCTCGTTAACTGAAAGGGGATAAACAGGATGATGCACAAAATTGTGGGGTAATAATCGTCGTTGGCCAACGAAGATTTCTATTGCCGATAAGGATACAATATAATATAGTGCTGACCAAAAAGGCGGGGAACCATAAAAGTTAATTAGCATGTTGCTCGAAGGATTAACAGTCATGAAAAGGCACCTTCCGTTGCGGTAGCGTCGCTCATCCGAGCCAGCGCAACATTCTCTGGAGTGATGATAGCAGCCACGCGCATCGCATTATTAGGATCGTGATCGCTGTGATCTTAATCTTATGATTAAGCTTAAGTCACATGGCAGTTTGCGACTGGATTGGCATGTGTTGGTTGTTTGAAGGAAATTTGATATGAGTAATGGCATTATTAAATTCATTCATGTCGTGTAGATACCCAAGGCCTACGGCGGCGGGTGGGTTGATGTTGCCGATGATTATCGGATATAATTTTTCAGTTAACCGTGAAACCATGAGAATGTACTTAGTTTCGTAATTCGAGGAAAAACAATAGGGTCCCGACCACAAGATATTTATCAATAATATTTTTCTCGCAACTGAACCTTTACGGCAACACTTTACCAAACACGACTTATTTAACCATCCCTCGACGTGTACCTGTCACACGTATTTCACCCTGAACGAAATGATTATTCAAAATTACAATTCGCGGTAACCGATCATTACTCATTATGCGTTTCATTGTAATTCGATACTCCTGGCATACTTCAACGCACCGTTTGAGACCTATAATTACGAAAGATATTTAATCAAAATGAATTAATCCAGTCAAAGTAAAAAAATTGGGTACGTCATACTTTTTTTCTTATAGGGTCTGCAAGGATAACGATAATTGATTATTGATTAACAAGCAAATTGGATGAGATTCATTATTATTTGATGGGTGTTTTATTGGATATTAATTGAACGTAGAAAGTATTATGAAATAATATTCATTTTTGGAAAAGGTATTGAATAAAGTTTAATTAATGAATTGTTAAAATAATATATTGCGTTTCAAAATCGAATAGTAATAGTAAATTGTTTTCGATATCCTTTTTATGATGTGAATAATTCAGAAATTGAATGCGATTTATGAGGGATGTGAGGATAATATTATTTTATGCCTGTCAATATTCAAATTCATCACTATCCGAGGTGCGTAAAAAATACGAAAGTCGGGAGCTAACTATTTAAATCGGTATATATTTTTATAATAATGGGTTTCCTTTTCCGAATTCAATTATCATTATAAATATAAAATAATGATTTACAATGGTCTCACCTCACTTTGGAAAACAGGATTATATCATACTTTTAATAAATATTAATTATTAATTAATTATTAAAAATTAATTATTAATTAATATACAGTTTGAATCGGGTTCTTTTGTTGAAAGATGAGTAGATTAGGCAACAAATAGGACGCTCTTCATTCAAGATTGGTTAATACTGGAACAATGAAAGCATTTAAAATTATTTATTTTTATAAATAGTGATACAACAAAGATCATCGTAAACTGGCATACCGTGTTTCTTAGCCAATTGAAAGTCTATAGTACATATGTGATGTTGATTTATTGCTCACTCTTAGATTTGAAGTACGAGCTACGCATTCCAGCATCCGATTCTTTGTCCATTAAACTATGCGTGCGACTAAATATTTTCTAATTTTTTTGAGTAATCCAAAGAAGAAAACACAGTCAATATTATCCACAGAGTCCTCACCATTAAATTTTCCAAACACAAACTCTGTGAATTGGGTAAATTAGCCAGCCTCTATAATAATCTGGTCAAAACACTTCTATGAATAGTGAACCAAAAAGGATGAACTAAGTTCGTCGTTGCTAAGGGTTTAACCCCGAAAACCTCAAAATCGATGCGCGAAGCTTATGTGTACACAGTTTATTCAAAAAGTTCCGCTGGAACGACCTGGAAAAGTCCTCTTCTGGAATAGCTTTCAGAGCGTTAATTACATTCCTTTGTATCGTCTCAACGTCTTCAAAACGTTAAAATAAAAAAAAATCTGCCGGAGACAGATCTGGTGAGTAGGGCGGATGATTAATCGTGGAGACCGATTTTCGGGCCAACAATTGTGTGGCTAGTATTGAGGAATGGGCTGGCGCATTGTCGTGCAGCAGAAACCAATCACAGGCGCGGTACAATTCCGGTCTCACACGACGAACCCGCTTCAAGAGTCGATCCAGGACACCTTTGTAGAATTTCGCATTCACTGTTTGACCCGGGGACACGAATTCGCTTTGGATAATTCCTTTAACACCAGTTAATCCAGAAGGGGTGATATTGTCTAGCTTAATTGTTCAAATTGACGATTTCATGGATGTTTATTCAAGGGTCATTTAAATCCACTTTTATCGTCCAATTTGTTGGGGTTATTCTATTTCAGCTCCATCTATGTTTCTGGCAACTATATATGTATCCGAGAAAATTTAGTAAAAACGTGTACCAGGAAATCTTTCCTGCACAATTCTTTTTTATTAGCAGGTCTTTTTTCGGTTTAGCAGAAAGATTTCCAATCCTATTTATTTGATAGTAAGCCAGAACGCATCCTTGTACTTGTATTGTACTCGATACACATTGTGGACTTAGCCGATTATTTATGCCTTCATTCGTCGATGATAGAGCAATTGCCAATTATATTACACGTCGATCGAACTCTTTTTATTCGTCTTTTCTACTATACCGAGTAGTGTTTGTACCATTATATATGGATTAATAATATCTACACCGCTTAAAATTTCAGAGCACAAAGCAAAAGTAAACTAAAGTCTTAAAAATAAGGAAAAAAATATTTTCTGTTTCGAGTGTGAAGCGAGTAGAGACGTAATTTCATGATCAAATCCAAATCCGCGTATAGGTACTCGAAGTTAATTCCAAATGGTCTCTCGTAGATTTTGTATTGCTTCCTATTTCAAATCACCCCTTTACAAAATTAATGTGTAGAGATATATCGTCCAACTTCACAAACATAAAAATGTGTGCTAAATGTGACGAATTTCACACTTTTAACTGCAAAGGTTGAAAAATCCCAGATATAACCATTGTGAAACAGGATTGTGTGAAGCAGGTAGAGACGTAATTTCATGATCAAATATTACGGTTTTTATCATAAAATCCAAATCCACAGATAGGTAATCGAAGTTAATTCCAAATGGTCTCTTGTAGATTTTTTATTGATTCCTATTTCAAATTACGCCTGTACAAAATTAATGTGTAGAGAAATATCGTCCAAACTTCACAAATATTAAAATGTGTGCTAAATGTGACGAATTTCACACTTCTAACTGCAAAGGTTGAAAAATCTCAGATATCACCATTGAAAAAAGGTTCAAACTCTTCAGTATCAGTATTGGTTTGTCTCAGAAACTAATTCGCCATTTCATCTGAAGTTTCACATGTGTAGAGTTAATTATTTAAGTAGATACGATGGAACTAACTCTTGAAGTTTCAGAAGCTATAGTGTATCGCTATTTTTTCAATAGTTTTAAATTGCTGGGGGGCCAGCCTACTTCGTTTTTGGGATTGACATATCAGATGGTGAGATGAAAGGAGAATAATTGACTAATTCTTAGCAAAGACGATTCATGGCAAGGCTTCACGATGCTCAAAGTATTTTTTTGTTAGTTTTTGATGTGATTCTGCATTCACAAAAAATCATTGACATTTGCTCTACTAGGTTTTTCATTAAGAGCGCCCCATTTATAATTAAACAAAAAACAAAAACGATTTCACATATGTAGGGAATTTTTATTGTAGGTTAAACTACAATCAATACGTATCATTACGTATGAAAGACAACATCATTTAAATGACCACCCCGGAAGCGCTTGGAACTGTGGATCGGCTGAACTCAATTTTCCAGGATTTTTAGCACACTGTGGGCGATATTCCAGCGATTTAATGTTCCACATTGGATCTCTGCACCTCTAAAGTTTTTGGATTGTTGTCGTAGACCAGTGACTTGACCTAGCCTCAAAGAAAAAAAATCTAATGGGGTCAAGTCCCACGGGCGAGACGACCAGTTGACAGGATCATTTATTGAGATGACTGGATTCTCAAATTTCGACTTCAATAAGTCGATTGTTTGGCTAACTGTGTGACATGTGGCACTATCTTCTTGAAACCATATGCCAACAACTAGGTTATTTTCTTCTAATTGATGTGAAAAATGACCGTTTAACATGACATGGTAGGGCTCACTATTGGCCGTGATTGTGTTGTCAAGATCAGTAAAAAAATACGGACCAATCACACCACCAGCATGAAAACCAGATTTAATGGCATTTCGTGAATGACTTCGGGATGTTCATTTGACTCAATTCGGCAATTTCACTTTTTGACGAATCCGTTAAGCCAAAAATGTGCTTCATCGTCGCTCAGTAAAATTTTGCGGTAAAAATCAAATCATAAATAAATTTGCACTATGTCTAAACGTTGCAGAAGCGTATATCTATCCATGATTGAAAATGGCAAACTTTTAACTGCTCAAACGTAAAAAAAAAATTTGACAGAAATGTCATCGTACGACTGGGATATTTCAGCAGAAAATCGGGGTGGCCCTAATGGAACACCCTACATTCTTCTTCGAACTTTGCAACAAAGAAACACAAAGAAAAGCATGGAAAGATTTCAGTTTGCAGTTGTCGGTTAAAACTGCTATAATGGAAAGTATAAGAAACGAAATATTACAGTGCTCTCGTATCACTGTTATTTGTGGAATAAGTGATATGCATCATTATATTTTTTAATAACGATTACGCATATAGCAAAATTATAGCCCATTATGCCTATACCCTGCCACGGAGCATTTACATTTCATAATTCCAAAATTTAATTCGTAGAAACAAATGCTCTGAAAATTGCTTAGTATTTTAGGTTTGAGAAAGAAAGTGGAAGGTAAAGTTAGTGATGCCAAGAATAAGCCCTTAAATTTCTCACTTATAAATTAAATTATTCATCATTAATCTTGAACAGATTTAAAAAGATACCTCTGCAAATCGCTTCATTTGATTCGAGATAGAAATGATTTATATCACCTAGTACAGCTATCGTCCCGTACAAGGTGCAGATAACTTATTAGAAGAATTGAGGTTTATCTAAGCTTCACTTCGGATTTTTCCTTCTGGAATTAGTTTTTCTATATTTAGCATCTGCTATTGAAAGAAAATGAGCTTAGAAGATAATAGGCTCGTTTTTTGCGCCTTTATCGACAGCAGTTTAGGAGAGGTAGCAGTGAAAACAATAACAATCCTGCCTCAGTCATTGTCTTTTCAATGATACTTACTCGATAGAGGTGCGATAAACGCATCTAATGCTAGATGTCTGAAAATTGTTGGAACCATTGTTTGAAAGAATCAATTACTTCCGAACTCAGGCTCATGCAATATAATTTCTCATCGTACAGCAAAAACAATTAGTGGAACGCTCTCAAAGGGTATAGAAATGCAAATTAAGCAAACACATACCGACATTTGTGTCCATGGTTGCCTTCAAATCCTATACAAATATACTTTTAATAAAAGCTGCGGTGAAATATGAGTGAACAAATTATCCGAACAGCGAAGTGCCAGCGCAAAGTAGTGAATTTGATATTGAATTTGAGTGCGATTAATCTTGCAGGTGAATTCTGTAAATTGAATGTTGCGAAATAAATTACGATATAAAATAAAGTGTCTGACTTGCGTCAAAAATTAGAGGGTGCGAGCCCAATGCCAATGAAAATATCTTATCAAGCTGAGTCAATGCCGATTTCAGGTGGCTTGTTTGTGCCCTCCTCTTTATAGGTTCTGCAACGAAGCTTTCTTTAACCTCCTCTTTTAGCTATTCGTTTTTTTAGGTATTTTTTGAAAATAATTCTTCTCCTTAGATATGGATTCTATTGCATGGTTTCAAATATAAATTTAAGGGTTGAGACCGGACCCTAAGTACATTGCGATGAATACTGTGCAGCTCTGTTTCGCTTTTTGAGCAGAAAAGGTGTTTCTTCTCTATTCATTACGGCATCTGAGGACATACAGCACGAAATCACTACTTTGAAATTGCAAACGCACAATACGCAAATAAATTCAACATCTCACGTGGAGGACATTTATTTAGTTTTTTCCAGGCAACATCTTGGCACGTAGGAGAAAACGATCCATTGATGTATAAGCGGCACTTTCCCTTGGAATTTTCCTCAATTCCAATAAGTGGCAAATCGTTTATTCGGGCGTGACTCCTCAACGGCGAGAATGGAATATGATTTTCCAAATCTCGCTGTACCTTACTCACACCTCCTTTCGCGACCATCAACTTTTTGAGGACGTCCAACGCCATTCTATAGTCCGATCTGTCACAAACTACCTTTTCCGGCATGAGGTTGGTCGCGTATCGAAGCTGCATGAACTGCACTCCGCCGGTTGATGTATCGGCTTGGTAATGCTGTTTTCAATTGCTTCAACTCATACGGAGAGGTATAGAAGTAGACATATCAACAGGGAACTATGAGTGGTCCAATGTCCATATATGAAATATTAATGTTATTTGCAATAGAATTTGTTGAATGCTAATTCCAAACTGTTTCGATTTAACTTCTGTAATTTCGTGTATCTTATCAGGTTTGTTTTTCCAGCGATAGGGCCCATTTCGCCTCAAAGGCCATGCCATGAATGGATCATTTGAGCGTGTTTTCTCCCAGAAAAATATGAAGCACGTTAATAGAAATCGTCTATCCAAAACCCAAATACTTTAGATTATATGCAGCTACCCTTGAGCTAAAAAGCATAATAGAGCTTAGTTGGTTTTGAGAAAATCCCACATACTACCCTAACTAATCACTGCTTTAAAGGCCGATTTCTACAGACTGCAAGAATTTCACACAACAATTCAAAAATCATGCTGAAAATATTAGGATCAATTCCTAAAAAGCTATATCTCCGACTTGACAACACCAAAAAGTTTTGAGTTTCTAAACCTTCTGCTTTCAACAAAAACCAAGATATCGCTTCATGATATTCTCATGCAATTTTAACCTCACCATACATACATCTCGTCCAAATCAGATTTTGTTGAATACATTATCATAGTCTAAGCAATTCAGTTTCAGTAGTGCACGTTCTTGCCCACCCATCTCATTACCTCACCCTACTAAAAACCTACCCCATTCACTCACGTTTCCTTCTTTCCGTTTCTTACGTACCAAGTCAAAGACGTTTGCTTGTGTTTCTTCGTATCTTAATAGGATTTCACTTTGCCCGTTTGAAAATTTAATGTTAAGTGGCAAGTATTCACTTAAAAGATAAATCTCAAAGCTTATTTTATATTTAAGTATTTTCCTACTGCTTTCGTTACGGGCAAGAGAAACTTGGGTGAAGAAAATTGGTGTATTAGATTGTTGGCAAGGTAGGTGGCGGCAACAAGGTGGGTTAGTATAGTGTGAGGTAGAGGCAGTGCAGAGTAAGAAATGGATGCTGACAAGAGATGAAACGAAGAAACAATGTATTGAGAAATGGGTTGCGAGGAAAATAGTGGATAAGAAGTGCTTGGGAGCTGTGCGAGACGAAGAAAAGAATTTCATCCTTGAGGATATGATGGCGGATTATTTTAGTACTGTGTGGTTCGGATTTGATTCATGGAAGGAATGAAGAAGATGGAACTTAATGGATAGTTGGCTTTCTGGATGAAGAGAGGAAGGGAAAGAAGGTGGATGAAAATAAGTTTGTTACCTTTGCAAATGGCATGGCAAAAGACTGAAAGAGGATGAGAGTGGAAAGCTTCTGAGTGACTGATTTTGAAAAATACAAGGGTGGGCTCGTCTATTCGTGTTATCATGGATGCCTTATAGAAGATAGAGGTTTGTATGGATATATACATATACATTAGATGTTGTTCTTGGGCATAAATATATAACAAGTTGCTTTTGAGAAAATTCCTTCAATGCATGACGTAGAAGAAAATTGAGTGGGGTGGTTATTCGATGAAGAAGATTAGAGTGCTCGCTTGTTGACAAACGGGTGATCAATTAACTATCATATACTCTTGTTATGTGAAACTTAAGTAAACGACCAGCTATTACCCTATAAAATCTTAATAGAATACATCTTCGATAGTGTGCTTGTAATATTTTCTTAATTACAGATTGGGTTTCATCTCACAATGGGGAGCATTGGCCGGACGATATGCTGCCTTATGTCCGCCCGGTTGGCCTTGGGCACCGCAGCGAATGCCTTTTCATAGTCCCACGCATGGTAAGTTATCTACATGGTATTTTCTTCGTGGCTAGTAAATAAGATAGTAAATAAGAGTGTACTAGTCAAGAAATAACAATTAGTGAAAGACTTTGAATTTGTAAAATAGTGACGGTCATCAAATTGGATTATTGAATTCCTATCGGAGGTATTTGGATGATATTTGGTACTTCATAGAATTAAATTAAGCAATATATTAAAGGTAAGAAAAAAAATTATTATTTGGAAAATAGTTTGACTGGTTAAATATTTAACTCATCAATTCGATTGAACATGATTCATTCAGCTTATTGTGATCTCTTTATTTTCATTATCCCACCCCACAGACATTTTTACTTTGCTAAAATAAGTGAAATTACTCGGTTCTGATGACTTTCTTTTGACGTGGTTTTCAAGAAATTACATCTTCGCTATGGTGCGTATGCGGAAAAATACCTGCTTAACGAAAACGTTTTCGTATACATATATCCTTTGTTCATAAAAGCGATGCACTCGTGACACTCGCGAAGACAAAAAGCAGAACACAAAAAGAAAGCTCGATACAACTTTAGCTTTGATCTTTCTTTTTAATGATGGTAATGTACACTGGGGAGAATATTACGTACATGATGTTATTTCTTTTACATGTTCTTATCAATGTTTTGCTTATTGCTGGTTGGTTGTCGGTGCGTTTTGTCTACAGAGAGTTGTTTTCGTCATGATGAGTGAGTATTTGAAACAAAAAGAAAGAAATTTGAATGTGATCCGAGTCCTAAAAAGAAAATGTAGGTTTCTTACCATGGGTATGGTGGATGATGCGGTAGGTGAATAGGCTTGGGTAAGAACGTACAGTGGCTCACAGCTTATTTGATACAGTGCTTCTTTAACAAATTAAGTTGCAATAACTCAAAACATAATAACAAAATAAAAAAAAAAATTGAACACCATTTTGAAGATAAATGTTTGTTGTTTATTAAACAAGTTAATATTTGTTACAGAGTTGCTGTTTTACATCTTAAAAAACAAAAAACTAAAAGTAATAAAAAATTTCATGTCACAGCTTATTTGATACAGTTTGATTAAACATTAAAATTGTTGTGAATTATGAGGTTTCCAGTTGATTTCAATACTTCGTATGGTAGCCCTTAGCCTTAAGCAGAGCCTGGAGCCTATTCGGCATTGAGTCAACGAGTTTTTTTGTGATGCCAGGAGTAATTTTTTGCCTTTTCTCTAGTAGTGCTTTCTTCAGGTCTTGTTTATTAGAAATTTTGTGTTATCGAATGTTGTTATCCAACAAAGTCCACAGATTCTCAATGACGTTTATATCTGCTGACTGTGCCGGCGGAGACATGTGATTTGGATCATTGGCTTAGTACAACCGAAATTAGTTGCTAACACCCTGTTTTTCAGTGCTTTGCAGCAAATTGTTTTTGAGTACATCAAGGTACTTTGTTGGGTCCATTGTTTCTTCAATAAACTTTAAATTTCTGACTCCGGCTGCGGACATGCAGGCCCAAACTATCACATTGCCACCACCATGCTTCACAGTAGCTTTGAGGTTCTCCTTGTTTAGCTCGGTTTTTGCCTTGCGCCAGACAAATGACATTTCGTCGGAGCCAAAAATGTTAAACTTGGACTCGTCCGCAATAATAACCTTATTCCAGAGCGCGGATGGCTTTCCCACATGCTCTTTGGCAACGGCAAATTGGCTAATTGTATTTTTTTTGGAAATGAATGGCGTCCTACGAGCTACTCGCCCGTTGAAATCATGGTCGCGAAGCAATCGTCGGACGGTTTCGGCACTACATGACTTCCTTAATTCACGATGAACCTCAGTAACCAATTTTGGAGCGGAAATCTTTGTGTTTACTTTCACTTTCCTTAGAATGTATCGTTCATCGGATACGGTGAAAATATTGTTTGGCGCATTTCTCCTCTTATTTTCTACCCGATTTTCGTGTAGGAAGCGCTCAATTATGTGCTGCACTGTAGAGACACTCAAACTCACACTTTCAGCAATTTTTCGAACACTTTGTCCTTTTTTAAAGTGGTTTAATACCAATTCGCGCTGTTCAATTGTGACCCATTTTACAATTTTGGCTCATTTTGGCACTTCAGCTTACAAGATCTTGCTAAAAATTACCTAAGCCAATGTCTAAACACAATCAAAAATTCAAGAAACAAAAACAAGACAAATTAACGGTGCGACAAATAGAAGTTTATTCGCATTGAAGTGTCTGTATCAAATAAGCTGTGAGCTGCAATTTTTCTGCGCCAGTGGTATTTCTCTTTTACCGGACAGCGAGGAATATTGCTGGAACATTTTTTGTTTGCATTGTATTCGTTGAACATGCATCTAGTCAAATACGTTTAAATTTTTTGGATAGGGTTCTTTATTTCAAAGTTACAGTGATTTGCATTTTTAAATAGTCACTGTATCAAATAAGCTGTGAGCCACTGTATATATTTCGTTTGCTTTTATGATCATTTTGTATTTTTGAGTTTGATTAAAGATGCAGTATTTTTTTGGACTTGGAGTATTTAGATTGCTTTCCACCCCGCTCCATCACTTGGAACTTTGACTAAATTAATTAATCGACTCGCTGACTCTTTCAGTAATATAAAAATTCGCTGCAATCCACTATGTTTATCAAAGTATTCTTTACAAAAACAAGTCTTTCGCGTAACAACAATATGAAATCAATTGCACCTCATCGCCAGCAATGATCAATCTACTCGACAATAACATGTTATCTAACTAAGCCTAATTGCATTTCACCACTTCCAACCACTTCAGTTCCCTTCCAAGCTAAATCATCCAGGCAATTTGTCGACTTAGTTTTTCTTTAATTTTCCGATGAAAAAAAAAGAAGCCTACCTCTAAGCCAATTACCTGGAAGCACCTGATTGTCTAGTCCGCGACATTGGTCAACCACCCAACTCTTACATTGTGTTTTTATCGAAGACCAACTAGTTGTTGACTGAAATCGTTTGAAATTCAACCACTTCCCACATCACCAAATGTCTCAACTCCGCAGAGCTAGATTTGAGCTCGGGTCGCGTCTTTTGTCAAGCCAGCAAGCAAGCAAGCAACCAACCGAGCAATAACTCGTTCAGTGCTCAGCATTATTGATGTGAATAAGTCGATGAATATGTTGCTAGACAATCGAATAGAAGAATTATGTCCTTACATCGCGTATTTGTGTCGGACGATAATAAATGAAATACTTTCGTGTGTGTATGGGTAAACTGGCTCGATGGAAGCGGTGACGAAAACTCGAAGTTGCTTCGAGTGACGAAACTAATAAGCTTATGGATCTGGTTACACAAGCGAATCAACTAACTAGAAAATCCTTTCAACTACATGCAATTCACCTCGTTTTGTAAGTATCGACCTCTTCGGCTAATTTTAATCTCGCTGTCGTTTTCAATCAACATAACACAAAATCGTTTACCTTTTAAAGTACTTGAGCTTAATTTTTTTCGCTCTGTTCCCTATGGTTCTGTTTGTAAGTACGATTTTGCAGGTCGTCCGTTTGAATGAGAACGGTGAGTGGTGTACTGCTTTTCCTATCGCCATGTCAATTGAAAAGTGTTTGCTTTCACCTTTGAGGTGTTGATTTGAACAGTTTGTGTCAGAAAACAAGTCGGTGGTGGATTTTATACTTACTGAAGTAAAGTAGCTTCGCTACAGCCCTTTTCCAGACTGAGGCTTGAAGTTGGTAGAGATTTCATTCGAAATAGAGGTACATGAATGTGGAGTGATAAATTCGGTGACTATTTTTCTATCTCTTATACGACTCAGATACCTAAAGTTCGGTCAGCTGAAAGCCCAAATAGTGTACGATCATAGTCGGATTCGAACCAGGGACCACACGTGCTAGCAACTCACTTCACTGCACAAGCATCAGACGTTTTATAAACCATCTGGAAATGGTGATAGCATCGTAAAAATTGCAGCAAAGCTAAGATCCAAAATTAATGAATTGCGTCACTTGCATTTTATAGTTTGAGTAATAGTGATAGCTCAGAAAAAATCGTTACTTTTCTTCTGTCGTGAAAGCTTAGGCCAAGACCAGTCTAGATGTCTTCATTGATTTGTGAAATTGATGTTCCTTGCTGCATTCGGTTAATGCCAATTAGGCTATAATAAATCTTACTCACCAACACATATTCTCATCAATTCCTTTTATGTCGAAATTATTTATAAAGTTTGAAAAAAATCTTTTAAAAAATATTGGAAAATGGCCCTTATATACGAATATAATGAAAAATGTAAAACAACCCTCTGAAAGCTCCCAAAATTCTCTTAGTAAAATATGCTTTCGTTTTCTATGGATTGAGTAGTATGCACTTGGTGTTACAGTTTTTAATTGATTGTGATTTGAAACAGTTAATATCAGGTTAGTACAAACACATAGCAATTAAAGAACACTGTGAATTCCACTTTCATTAGGTCATGAAAAATTGCATGTAATAGCTTTCCCTACTCGAACTTTAACTCAAAGACACTGTTTATATTTCCGATAGATTTCAACTAAGCTGAAACTGATGGTATAATTCAAACTGGTGGTATAATTCAAAATTGATTGTGGAAACCTTAATAGCTTTTAGTACTACACAAAAAAGATAGTCCTTGAATAAGCTCCTCCTTAACAATGCTGAAACATAAAATAATATGAAGTATTAGCGCTGTGAGCTACGAAGTCCAAGCAAAGGAAATATATAATACGCGATATGTTTAAGTAGCCACACTTGTGAAAAATGTGCAAAATGTTTAAGTAGCCACACTGTCAATCAAAAGCGGTGTAATTGAGAAAAAATAATAATCTGCCCAATGAAAGGAACATAATTGGTCGTGAAGGAGTAGAAATAAAATAAGCAATATTTCCTTTTACATGAAAGACCTCTATAAGGTCACAAATGGTACATGTCAACTAATTATTTTGGATTTGGCTGAAAAGTCAAAAGCAGACTTCTGCATTCTGTAACTGTTCGATCAGTCATCAAATCACTCTTCAATCATCATTGCCTGATTGATTGCCCGATTGATTGGCATGCTGGCAATAAGAATTGAATGGCGACATTAAGAATTTACTAAAAAAATTGCTTACAGAACATATGCTTCTCCAAACAGTAGAGAGTACTAGTTTCGAGGCTTTCGATGACCATCACCTAGAATAGAGATTAAATACGGAAAATACTACAAATCGTAAGGACTTTATAGCTTCGAGATCCTATTTAGGTTTGAAAAAGGGAAATTTCATGTCTGAGCAAGGACCTTTCGAGGAGTCATCCTGCTAGATTGATTTTGTTGCTGGCACTGTCTACGTCACCATTATTGATACGATTATCAAACCTGATGCAGTTTTCAGGCTGCGGGAAAGCCATCTTCGACACATTTTCAAATGAAATTTTTCATATGATATTCATTCCCGCTGCGAAGTTAAGCTCTATAATGAACCAGTAGCAAAATGATTTAACAATTTATGTTTATCAAGCTCAACTTTACACATACATCAGCAAATGCGTGATAATATGCGTTCATCATCCGGGGCTTTGATTTGAAAATCCTGGTTGCAATCAATCTGCTTCGGGACTAAAAAGTGGAATTTAAAATATGACTATTTGGAGATTCTAGAGCGAAGTATTTAATGCTTTGGTGCTGGTGGTTTACGAAAGCTACTCCACTAACTATCAAAGAAATCAACTGTGCGACCCAACTGCTCAAAAGATACAAGTTGCCAGGATTCGATTGAATACCCGCCGAACTTATTATGCAAGTCAATAAATGCCCTTGTTCTTTCCAATTCCAATGACAAGGATAATGGCATAATTGACGCCAAGCAGAAGTAATGTTGGATCGCTAGGTCTTTATTAAAGAGTTAACTGCAACCACAAAGCCATAGCGGATCTCGCTAATGATAGAACCAGACGAGAATACACATAATGAGCTATGGGGCAGTTTGAATACCACCAACAGAGATGAATCATATTGTCTAGTAATCTAAGTTACGTTTAGAACATCTAGCGGGAGTGAGGCTCTAGATATAGCACTAAAATAAATGAAAAACATGGAGCATTGTGCTCCATCACTGCGCTGAACCACGTTCCAGCGCTCGGAAATCGCGAAGATTTAAGTAAGATTGTTGCATTCAACAATGTCGCTACGATAACCTGCGAATCAACTTGATCCATGGGGACATTGAAGTCCCAGTGGTAGATATGTGAAAGTGCCGAAGGGAGTTCAATCTGGTACAAATTTCAACGTTTGGTCGAACTAAAAGGTTACTTCATGGTTTTTAAAGAATGCAATGCGTTAGGCGATAAAAGCTAAATCTTTCAAAATAGTGCAGCATATGTCAGTGTAGCAGGCTGAAAAATCACTTGCCAGCAAGAAGTATACCCTAGTTGCATTTTTTTGACAACGAGGGGTCGTTCAATAATTTGCTTTCTCAGTCGCTTGTAAATACTATTCCAAATCTGGTTACTAGTTGAACTTATCAGCTATTTGGAAACCGGATGCTATAAGGGTACGCAGCTCAGCCATTACGTAAGTAGTAACTGTGGACTCTTCCTAGGGCGGCAATCTATCTCCCTTGCCTTTGAATCTAATAATTAATGAGCTTTTAAGGAAGCTTGATGGCGTTTGCAGATGACAATTTAATTTATTAAGACTCCATCAAAGAGATTAAATCACTCTTCGCAATCGTCCTAAAAATGTGGCTTTAGTGCCAATGCTGACAAAACGAAGTGTGGAAAAAACTGAAAGATGATGAAAATGGTACGTAGGTTAGCAGCATTATTTATTAGAGGGTGCTTGGTTACATCCCAATAAAAACACTCTTGAGCTTCTTCAATAGCTTCAATACTAAATTGAGGTGACTCCCAGACTAGGGTAGACCTGGGGCATTCTAAAATCTAGGTGCAGAGTACGTCGATTCCAGTGGATATCGATTATACTATTGCCTCACTATCTCTGATACAAGAGTTTCGAATCGTCTAAAAATAAGAACCGGTTTTCACTATTCCGAAGACCATACCCTATCCAAACCACTCCTTTCCAATCCAATTCTATCAAAACCACTCAACTCAGGAAGTTCAAGCTTCTTCTGTGCAGGACTTCTTCTGTGCCAGTATTCATATATTTGCCAGAAGCTTTGATCCATGGTAAAACTTTTATACGCCTTCGAGAAGAGGATCTTCTCATGGATACTTCGCCGAAAGGATGCTGAGTGAACAATACAACCGTCGGGTCCACTGATAAAATCAATTTTAATAGACTGCGGTGGGCTGTCCACTTAGATTGCGTGAGTAAGGACGATTTGGTCCGGAATATCTCCGGAAGAAGAAAATTGAAAAGAGGTTCAAAGGCAGGCATTTTTTTAGTGTTACAATGGTCCATGGCAGGACCCCAAAAAGAAGCTGAAAAAATTGAACTAGACGACAGAAGCTCAAAATTGTGACATTCCTTTCTTTGATGATAGTTAGTTCTTTGTTGACAACCATGATTTTTTGCTGCCATTTTCTGTAGGATACCAAGCGTTAAGCTTTGACTAAAGTTCGGCTTAGAAATTTGCTTTTTATAGAAATATAAATAAATTCCCGCTAAACCTGTAGGAGAATTCTTGGGGAGTAGCTAGTTGATTTGAGAGGTCAGTCTGGTTCTATCAGAATCGTTCGGATAAGAAATATTTTTAAATCCAATATCTGTATTAGGCCACTTCAATTTTTTTTCCGTAAAGTTTTCAATATCTTTTTGAAGCTACATTTACTGATAATGTTCTGTCTGTTTAGAGCCTAACAAAAAATTATTAAAAATCCTATCCTATTCTAGAAAAATTGTTAAAAATTAATCAGATTTTTCGTGGTATCGTATGAAGAACCCTGGTTCCTCGATTTTGAGAAAAAGTTTTTAGAAGTCATTGTACAAGAAAATATTTGTTAGCTCATTGCCTTTCCTATTGCAAAGACTGTGCCATACTATTTTCTTGCTTTTCCATGGCACGGAATTGTGTTTTCATACCTACTTTATAAAGTGCATGGAAAATGTTATTCTATGCAAACTAATCGCTTAGTGAGCAAGTAAAGCTAATTTTTCTATGGCAAAACACTTTCCGGAAGCCATAGAAAATGGCCAACGTTTCATATCACATTAAATGCCTAGAACGGTGTTAGTTCGTCTCGTACCAGTCAAATAAGGTATCAAGAAAGTATAGATAGTTTCATAGTCAGTCAGTGGTCGAACGGAACGAATGGGTAAATGAGTGTTGGTTGGCTTGAATAGTTCAAATGGATGTGAAGCCTTATTCGGGATACATCTTCAGGTTGTTGTTTTTAATCCGTCTTTAAATAAATTGCATGACATCAAATTATGTGTCAGTTGCGTGTAAAACTTTTAGTGAGTGTCTGATTGTACAGATACGTACAATGGGTTAATTAGAATCAAACAAGTCAAAGTGCAGGGTGGAAATGAATAGGATTATAGGATTTTCGTTTGAGTTGTTAGTTTCGCACGATTTAGACAGACGCAGTGAAGCTTAGAATTAATCGTGACAAGGTGAAAGTGAGGGAGTTCGTTATTTGACTACATCTGATCTAGTAGTGGAAATAGGGAAGCAATTTTTTCAGTGATTTAGAGTCACTGGGTTGAATCTTGTAAAATCACTGAATCATAAGAAAAGTATAGAAAGTTGTTAATAATATTCGTCCAAATTTATGAATAATAAATCCCGATCATTACATAAAAAAATTCAATTTATTCTTAGAAACACACTTTTCAATTTAACTGTATCATCTCAAAATAATACCGACATTTTCATTTCCAATTTCCCAGATAGTTCATCGACAAACACAACGGAAAATCTTTCACCATCACTAAGTCCTCCGGCATCAAATACGAAATCACCATCACCTCATCCTGCTTTCGTACAAAGTTCGAACGAATCGGATGACGAGAGTCAGGAAATCATCGAAGAAGATGAAGGTTGTGGAACGGATGGTCCTTCAGACGGTTCTTCGCCTCACGGCGGCGACAGTTCACAGCAGACCAAACGCAAAAAGAAAACCCGAACGGTGTTTTCAAGAGCACAAGTCTTTCAATTAGAATCGACATTCGATATGAAACGGTACCTGAGTTCATCGGAACGAGCTGGTTTGGCGGCATCGTTACGTCTCACCGAGACCCAGGTGAAAATTTGGTTCCAGAATCGTCGTAACAAATGGAAGAGGCAATTGGCCGCCGAATTGGAAGCAGCCAATATGGCTAATATGGCGCATGCGGCCCAACGTCTTGTTCGTGTTCCCGTTCTGTATCACGAAGGAGCGACAACAGGATTCGTACCACCCCCACCACCACATCCGCACAGTACACCACTCTACTACCAACGGGGTGGCAGTCCACCGAGACCGGCTCTCTCGTCCTTGGTATAGGACGATGTCGATAAATCGACGACTCCAGCTTTTAGAAAGGTGTATTCGTCCTGGAACTTGTGCTACTCACACAACTAAAAGCCAATTGAATAAGGAGAAAATTGTATTATACTAATGTATCATATCTTATTTATGCAACACTACAATTGATGATAGTGTTATTTGATTTCGGTATGAATGAGTTTCGGCACCATGAAAATCTTCCCCTTAAGTTGTGAATGAAATGTTATTCGGTCTGGCAGACAAGCGTATCTTGTAGCAGCCATTTTGACTTTTGGCATCATCGACCGACTTTCCGGGGAGTTGGTAGGAAAACTTGTTCCATTTCATGTTCTTCCTGATATGAATTAATCTTTCAGATTTTAAGCGTTTCAGGCTATTTTTACATCTCTGTAATTTATTGGAAAATTGTTTTCCAATAAGAGTTATGAAAACTTCCCCGAAAGATCGAAAACAGTTTAAATCAAAGTCATTCAAAGTGTACAGTTTCCGAAATATAATCGTAAATTATAAAAGTATTCTGCTTCTATCCATGTTTCAAATACGATTTATGGAACATGCTTCCCAAACTATGTAAAATATCTAAATGCTAGTATATGATTGTTCTTTGGTTGCAATACTTTAACGAGAAAACAAAACAAACAAAAAATTATCATTCTATGTAAAATATGTCTACTAAATTAACAATGAAGTGCAAATCTAATATTAAAACAATATTAAAATATAAATTAATTATTATTGATCGTGTAAATGTGTTAAGTGTAGCTTTAAGCCTAAAAAGTATCAGAGCATAAAGTATTGATTGAGTTCTTAGGTAATTTATTTATTGTGAAAACTGAAAGAAATAAAACTGAATTCAATAGAATGAGAATGTATATAAAACAGAAACTAAAATGCAAAAAATCTTTTAGTGAGTTTATGGAGAATTGTAATGATAAGAATGTATAAAGCACAATTGTACGGTAAAATTATTGAAAAACATAAAAAACAAAAAAATATTAAAAAGAATTTAATTAAATAAAAATGCTTTAATTATTGTTTTAAAATTGTTTGTTTGAATTTTAATTATTTTATTGAAATAATCAGTTCTGGCAGTGAGCGTTACTTTATCTTTTACAAAACCGGCACTGCCGTCAAAGTTGTATGCGATGGATCATTTACGTTTGTGAATGAAAAGTAAAAAGCAAGTTCGTATTGAAATTCCCTGTCTAAACCAGGCTAGCAGTCAATTCCATTGGCACAAAGAAGATCACAGGATACTAAATTCGTACATAAAACCCATCCTTTGATAAGGCTTATGCCTAGTGCTTTTTATATTTCACTGCTAGTGATTGTTTGCATTGGAATAAATGCAAAGACAGCAGCCCACGTGGGGCGCTGAAACATTTATCATATAAACACTGTTATTTTTTAGAGTTTACAATATGGCGAAAGTTAAAATTTTCAACCGGAGGTCGCATTGTAAGTAGATTTCCAAAATTATATATAGCCACTCAGGTCGACAGATTTAAAAAAGTTCAAAGACACGATATCACATTTAAGCTCATAGCTTATCAAAATATTTTTTTGAGTTTTTTCTATGAAATAATATTACCTTTTTTGTTTGCTAAAAACAACTTGGAATTTTTGCCAAAAAAACTCCATTTGAAAGGAAATAACAAGAACAATGCCAAAAAAAACTCTACTCTTATGAAGCTGCACGATGAAAGCTATCAGCCGCATATCAACATCCAGCACTGAAAACGTCTCAGCAATCGAATCAAAATTACGTTGGTAAAGGTCCTCTCAATGTAAGCATTGAAGAAAGCGGGAAGCGTATATTCCTTCAGAGCAAGAGATTTCTTAATTTGCTCCATGAGGATATGAAGAGCAGTCTCATCAGACTTACCTTTGGTATAAGCGGGCTATGACTACGAAATCAAAATAGGATCGACTGATTTTTAAATATGATAGCCAATGATCCTATCCAGAATCTTAAGCAGGACAGAGCTAAGACATATTCAACAACAGTCTTTTGTCTTAACATTCGAAACTTTTCCGGCTTTACTATTTTTGTCTTTCTTACTTCAATGGACTGCTTGATATCAGACGGAAGAACGCCATCAGGGCCCGGAGATTTGAACGGCTTGAATGAGTTAATGGTAGACCTCAATTGAAAATGGGATATCCTAAGACACGGCATTAAGCTGGTGTACTGCTCCGCTAGGTGAGCCACTTCTAGAGGGGGACAATAACTGCCGGAAAGAGTTAGCTCATGAGAACGTTTAGAGTGTTTCCGCTCCAACTAGTCCAAATGAAGACAGTTTGTCTGACTGGGAAAATCTCCATGAGGACCTCTTTGGTTTTGATACGGGGTACTTAAAAACTTTCAGCTTCGTTTTAAACAACGATCTGCACTCTCTCCGCGGGATGGCATTTTCCATATTCTACAATTGGAGCTTAAAATCCGCCTGGCTCTAGGTGAATTACACGTTGCCCTAGACGTAGAGTTAAGAACACTAGTGAGGAAGTTAATAAAGGCTACCTGCTCAGTTGAGCTACGGTCAGCCCCGTTGTTGTTGATCAGAGAAGGAACACACCTGCAAAACACTCCAGTCACAGAGGAGATGCGAGTGCCATTAACTGGCTAGGGTTATATCAAGAACCTCTCTACAATTTGAGGTGAGGTAGGTCGGTTCGGTGCTAGCATTGGCGATGAATAGGTCGTGAACTAGTATGAAGTCTAAAAGTGCCTTAATTCGGCAATTTTCTTTCTAGCTGCCCACACTTCACTATGAGCATTAGAGTCAGCTTTCTACCTTCAGAAATGTAATGGGGCCCCTTTCCAAGTGGCTTCTCTGCCGTTCAAGCCATCTGTTTTGTCAACTTGGTTGACTCCGAACCTTTCGAAGCAGAGACAGCCCTGTAGCTTCACTAGATCCGAGGGCCGATTTCTCGACCCTGTATCTGAGAATATACTTTTGGGCATCCAAGATCTGCAGTACATCTTCATTCATGATGAAGAGGTTCTTCCGCGTTTTATTGACAGGTTCCATCAGTTTTGACAACCCTCCATCACACGTAGGGAGATCTGGGTTGAAGAGTCGTATGATGTTCAGAATTTTCACTGAATTCTTATAAAAACAGGGAATCCATGTCTGGTATCTATGTCGACTTTGGAGTTCGTCTTTACACACAGTTTTTACTATGGCACCTGGCCAAAGTTCCCGCAGCTCGGCGATTGCTTGCCCAAACACTGATCTTCAGACACAACCAGGCTAATTTCTTTACATCAGCTCGTATCTTTCGGTGTAGGTGGAGAATTTGCGCTGACCTTTCGCAGCTTGCAGCAGATCATAAGCGCATCGTGCTTTGTTTAAACACAATTTTCCGACAAAATGATTCCATCAATAACAGCCCAAACAAGGCACTCTTAGGTCATTTCGTTAAAATGCCGAGTTAACTTTGGAGCAGTTGCAATAAGATTCGGTTTTTTGTTGTTCTGTTTCCCCTCTATTTCTAAGCTGAATCTTCAGGGTTTAGAGGGAGCGCGTGCTCTGCGATAAATATTGTTGTCCATTGAAGGTGCTCGGATGTCCTGTCCATGGAGACGTATTTTTTAAACTTCCTCAGAGCTTTGAAGACTGACCTTCTGGTTTCGTAAGCCCAAACGGGATTCTCGAATGGTCTATGGCAGAGGAAGATTGTATTAGAAAGTGGTTATGTTTCTCCGCTTTTGGGAATCAAACGCTTTGTAAATACGCAATCACTTACAAATAAAGCTATAAGAGCTAGTAAAAGTAAATTTTGCATAGAAAGAAGTGTTAAATAATAATTAATTGAGTAAACGTTGGCTGATGCCTGCTAGTCAGGAAGCTAGAACTATTTTCTGCGAGAAGCAGAAAAAATCGAAGGAAAAAAAACCCGAATGGAGTTGGCGGGAGAGCGTTGGGTGCCTGAAGAGGGAGCGGCACAGGAAGTAGCACTTCCTTCCCACTACACTGACCACAATCGAAGTTCTGGGCTTTGGTGATTGGCTTTGGGTTGAGGATGTGCTGGAAGCCAGTGAAACTGACTCATTCGTCACATCTCCACAGTCTCTAGCAGATTTAGCAACAATCCGTGGGCCTGGCTCATTTATCGTAAGTCCACTTCCTACGGCTTCAGCTGCATCCGAAGTTTAGTTTAATGCCAGGCTTGAGCCTGACGTAGGTATGGATTTATGTTACACGCAATAAGGTTCCCATTCAAAACCGCGGATGTGTAGTCATCTGAATGATCCCATGGTTATCTATAGAGGCACAAACCGAGCCGTTCACGAAGCGGGTTTTACACCATCGCTACCCTGTCTTAAGACGGCTAGGTCCAGAATGCTGCGACCACCAGCCCAAGTTCAGCAGACAAGATTGTGAGCCTGATGAAATCCGAAAACGAAATCAGTCGTGGAAGAGTCTAGATTATGAAACGTTACCCAGGATGTACCACGAGGCGTTTACAACCATGTAGGAAACACGCAAAAGATTTTTTTATTTTTTAAATGCATATAACATTCAGATATTACTTTTGCAGAAACCTGTATCTGTCAACAAATAAAAAAAATTGGGATGTTAGCACACTATTCCAATAATTGTTTAAATATTTTGTTGAAAGATGAAAATCATTAGAAAACGAAAAGGCAATAAACTTTCAAGTCGCAGAGCTATTTGAAGATATTTTAAATCGAATAATATTTCTTGTTGTGCGAATGCTATGGGCATTACTATCTTTGACTTTAGCTCTTGTGGTAAATTGCAAATAGGTGCATACACATGTTTGTTACAATCCTATATTCAAATAAAATATAAAATAGTGAAATTATTAGAAGATAAAAAAAAACTTTAGAACCAAAATCCAACTCTAACCGAATTCATTACGAGTCTCTTTAAAAAAAAACATCTGAAAAATGTTACGTGCCAGAAAACTCTGAATGATTCATGAAAAGTCGTCACGATTAAAGTCATCATCACGAACACATCCCAAAAGTTTTCTCTGGTCACAGCGGTTCCTCGCCAGTTTCGGCTGCTCGAGGACCGCAGTAGTAAAATCGACCCTTTCTTCTATCCATCTATTAATTAAGATCATTCGTAAATTAGCGCAAGGATGGTCGTTTGAATGGTCGTTAGAGTGATTACATATTCATCATTCGGAAAAACAGTGGCCGGTAAATGGGGTAACAAATTTTTTGGGCTACAATATTAATGTAGAATGGGACTTTGTATTCTATATGGCAGCGGACTCAAAGTATTGGTATTTACGTTATACTGACTGCCAACAACTGTTTGGGCTAATTTAGTCTGGAGTCGGGAAAAAATTAATAGGTGCAGATAAAATAGGTAATTAAGTAGCCTATTGTAAAGTGGGGTGAAGTCAAGAAGAATTATAGGACATTGTTGATGTCAGTTTTAATTATAGCTGTTTTAATTTGTGTGTTTGAAATTAACTGGTATTGTAGATTGGGTGTGGGGAATGATTGATAATAAAAAAGCTTAGGAAGTACTAGTTGATATCGTATTGGAGTATGAAGTAAATTTGATCGATTTTCTCCTTCGAAGTAAATTTTGTACATAATTCTATACTTAGTGTACTAAAAACTGATTTTATTAGTTCTCTATAAAAACTGAGCAAATTCAAAAAAAAAAAAATGTCGTAAATATTAACAGTTACATCTGTGCAAAAGTTATTTTAGATTCCGACAATATCAACTGTAAAAATGTTGAAGAGAATTGGCTTAACGATGGAGCTTTGTGGTGCCCCTGATTCTATTTGAATCTTCTCCGAGAAAGCCCCATTAAAGGTGAGAAATTTGCCCATAATTTTGATGATCCAACCAGGGATACTGAGATCAATCATTCTATACAGTAGACTCTCAACCCATACGGAATTAAAGGCCTTTTGTAGATCAATTAGGCAAGCATCCAATACCCTTTTGTGATGGATTCTATCTTCGATTACTCTTTGAAGAATCATAAGGGCGTTCACTGTGGAGTGTTTGGCTTTAAAGTCGAATTATCTCCCGGGAATATTTTGGTTTTCATCAATGGAATGGGCTAAGTTAAGTGTCTTTGCATTACTCATTTGAGTAATTTTTCCAAATTTAAAAACAGAGATATTAGACGAACGTTAAGGACATAACATGATCTTGATGCTTTGAGGGTAAGGTATTTTACGCACGCTTTCAAGCAGTAGGAAAATATAAAATACTGAAATAAGAGTTAAAGAGAACACAAAGGTGTTCAAAAAAGTAAATAGGTCATTGCCCTCTCTTTTGCAAAGCCTTCTTGAAAAAAAGTTGAACCTTTGTACCTTCAATGACAATTAAGGAAACTTTGAACCGAATTATAGTTATGGCCCCTCTAGCCCAAATTGCACAGGCGCCTAAGTCGATGCCTTTAATATAAACATAAGTATAACTTATATTGGCCAATGCTGAGGAATTTTTGTTAGATGCGGGTGAGACGTCGTCCTAAAGTTTCCGCCTATTAACGAGCTGAATGATACCATATCGTTAAGAATGGAAGAAAAAATTTGTCGATTTTCTTACGATAGTTAAACCATCAATGACTGAGGAGAGGATATAATTGAGCCTATCAAGAGTTTTGTCAATTTCTTGAGAGCACAGATTCTGAGAACTAACAGGACGCAGATTTTGGATTTGGATTTGGAACAGGGCAACATCAGTTGGGATTTGATTCTTATCGACCTTGTTGCAGGGAATGAAGAGGTCTGAATCTGCGGACAAGAAGTTGAGGTTACGTTTTGGATGGATGGGAAGTTGGATCAGCTGATAGTTGGATTCAGTATTGTGAAGGCATGAGGAAAAAGTCAATAAACGGGGAAGAACGACGAAAGGTTAGTTCTTTGGAAAGACAGGTTTAATTATGCTTGTTGTATTCAACCGTCATTGTTTCATGGCCAATCCATAAGCATTATTCAGTCGGTCGTAGGATTTTGAACGAGCATTGAAACCACCCACGAAGATGACTAGATCAAGTCAGGAAGCTGTCGCTAGGATTATGATATTCTGTTAAGATCATGAACCAATGTAGTATGTTGAGTGTATGTTGAGATCATGAACCAATGAACCTACAAATGCACCTTGGTCATTCTCTATTTGAAAGCCAATGCAAATCGCTCCGTAAGTCCTGCGATCAAATGCCTCTGTGTTTTGATCTTCTTCTTAAGGAGGAGTACTGTTCCCTACTTATTGGCGTCTCGAACGTCTGAAACTTGAAGAAAAGGAAAAATTTATCAGAACTGCATTGGTTCGAGAATTCCTGAACGAAGTCTCAGCTGGAAATGGGAACTAAAGTGGCTATGTTTAGGGCTGCGGTCTTATAATGACGTATTACCTGCTAACTGAAGTGCAACCGGGATAAAGGTATCTCGTTTCTCAGATTGAGTTGAGAACTTTACAAAGGTTGGGTTGAAATCCTTGATTTGATTCACCAACGCGAAGAGATTTTGGATTTTCGAAAACCACTGAGTCGATGGAAATTTGTGCCTCATTTTCTAAGTAAAATTGCCTCATTTTCTAAGTATTCACTCTTTTTTTTGAAAATAGTAGTTTTTTTACGCTTTTTGGTTTGCGCGTGCATTTCGAAAAGTCGTTAATGTGACTCTATTTTTTTTCGGTAAAAGTGAGGGTTTTTTGGAGATGCCTCAAATTCGGAAACTTTCTCGTTATTCCCTGCACATATCATCTCAAGAGTTTTCACGAACCTTTGAAGTTCCACCTTGTGGGATACTATTGGTGGGAATCTGCCGCTTTTATCTTTAGTGGCTTGGGCCTTGGAGGGTCAAAACAGTTTTCGACGCTATTCGGCGTGGAGATAGGGGGGAAAGAGCACAAGAACTAGCCTTTTTTTATTACCGTCGATAGTTCTGACCAATGCATTATCGAAAACCTTTTGATTCTTCGAAACTCTAGGGTGAGGGTGATATAAGGCCTCGCATTTTCTTCTGCCAAATACCACCTGGTTAGCTGCGTGAATTAAATAGTCCATTAGCAGGCTTAAAAGTTGCTCGAGTAATTTGTAATTTGTAATTTATTCAAAATAATTCATTTTACAGGCAAGATGCCTAGTTACAAAATGAATAAAAAATAAAAAGAACTAAGATATAATAAAACAATAAAATTATAAACAAAAAACTCAATAAGAATAGAAGTACAACAATTAGAATATAGCAAAGTAAAAATAGTTAATAAAAGAACTATCGATATATTAACAAAACAGCAAAATACAAAAATACAGAATAAGAATAGAAGTACAAAATTTGAATACAGTAAGAGTAAAAATAAAGAAAAAAAAAAGATTATGAATGTATAAATAAAATGATTAAGTAGGCGAAAAAAGTGCACTACGAACTAAACTTTTGAAAATTCGAATAGACTGAGGGAGAGAACCAAGCTGAAGGTTCTTATGCGTCCTGAGTAAGCGCAAACCATGCGAATGAAAAAAAACATTCATCGAGGTAAATTCTGCGCTGGTCAAGTCGAGGAATATTAAGGGTTGATAAACGTTCACTGTAAGGACAATATGGTAGGTTGTACTTGAAAATAAGGCAGCGAGTAAACCTTCGCTGGACACATTCAACCGCCTCAGACAAATAACAGAAACAAGGACCCCACACAACAGAACAATACTTAAGGATAGAACGAACAAGGGAAAGAAAAAGACGCACACAAGTGGAAATGTTAAAGGAATTGTGCCAAACGCGTATAACAAAACCAGCGATCCGGGACGCCTTACGAGTAATGGTTCGAATATGAATATCGAACTTTAGCTTCCGATCGAAGCTAACACCGAGATCAGTAAGATGATCCACAGCTAAAAGGGTGATGTCACAAATAGAGTAAATAAACTCAAAAGCACAAGGCTTCAATGTAAAAGACATTGAGTAATATTTGGAGATATTCAAGGACAAGTAATTACAGTCACACCAGGAAACAAGACGATTCAAATCATTTTGAAGAGCAAGATTATCGGAAGGAGTATTGATAACGCAAAAAACTTTCAGGTCATCAGCGTACGTTAGACAAGGAGATTCAAACACATTAAGAAGATCGTTGACGAAGATATTAAACCACAAAGGCCCAAGAATGGATCCCTGAGGTACACCGGAGGTAGGAAAAAAAGGAGAGGACGAGGAGCCACGGAGAGAGACATAGCAAATACGATCAAATACAAATGATGAGAGCCACGAGAGAAGGGGCTCCGATACACCATAATGCTTTAATTTAAGAAAAAGGAGCTCATAATTGACCTAGTCAAAGGCCTTAGAGAAGTCAGTGTATATGACATCTACTTGGTGGTAATTATCTAAAGCAGAAGCAACAAAATGAGAAAACTCTACAAGGTTAGTGGTAGTACTTCGGCCTTTCACGAAACCATGCTGTTGAGCAGGAAAAACGTGGCGAAGAGAATCATAGACGCGATAAAAAACTAGACGCTCACAGATTTTAGAAAAACAAGGTATGATAGAGATGGGGCGATAGTTAGTGACTAGGTTAAGATCACCAGACTTGTGGATAGGAAAAATGTTTGACACTTTCCAAGAAGCTGGGAAAATAGCATTACTCAGACTAATGTTAAAAATGATGGACAGGGAACACAATGAGGAGAGGCAAGTTTTTTAACGAAAAAGTTGGCAATTCCATCAGGGCCAAGAGAAGAGCTGGAGTCAAATGTAGATATAATAATTTGAATAGCGAGGCTAGACCTGTGATACTACAGTATGCAGCTGCAATAACATTACTTCTGTTTCCATTATATGTGTTTTTCCTCGATAATTGTTCTTAATGCAAAAGTGATATTTTAATTGCTTTGTTAATTTTAGTTTATACACTTTGTAAGCAATCATGCAAATTTAATAGAATTGTGTCCAGAATAAATGATTTGACACGGTTTTTAAAACTGTTTCGATAAAATCTCCAATCAAACTAAAAACATTTAACACACTAACATCGTCATATATTTCAATTCATTTTTTCAATTGATAGATTATTTGCTTTGTAGCTAGCTACAAACCCCTACCATCCTATATCAACCACCCATGGATCCTATCCATCTCATCCACATTCAATGCACTCTAAAACGTTGTAACAATTACTATCAAACTGAAAATATTGTTTTCCAGCAACATAGGATTCATTGCACATGGGAAATCCAATGCAACATAGCCTGAGGCTATAGAATGCATTTTCAACAGCACGAATATCAGAAATACGATGATACTTTCAAAGTTTGCATCTGAATCCGTTCCATAGAAAATGATTTGCGCTGCAATAAAACAAGCGAGAATTTACTATAACTGCGTAGGTTTGCATGGTTAACTTCCAGCGATTTCCCTCGCCACATTTGGAGCTCTCCTATTAATCGTCGTTTTGCCATCATTATGCCGCAATGTTTTGCCGTTGCAATTATTTCAACAAAATAGTAGTGATGAGCATGTTTGCATTTTGCACTGAATCAATTCGCTTGTTAGGTCGCGAGCAAGGAAGCAAGGAAGCAAGCAAGCAAGCTAGCGTACAGGCTATTCAGGACTCTTTGTCCTGTGGAACGTGAGCGGCGGCAAACGATCGAAAGCGATACAGAATGTACCATCATACCGATATTGCAGCAATACTTTGAACAGAATGCACTGCATTTTCCTGTTTGGCGAGGAAATTAAGAGCATTTGAGTTGCAATTAATCGTAAATGGATGTTTTTGTTGTTTAATAGAGAATAAATTCCCCATTGTGAGCAACTATCACGTCGGAAGTGTATGCAGGATATGTCGACGGATATATGCAAATGTATCTATGCTGTAGGCTCGAGGGTAAACAGACTTGAGCCTACCGAGTTATTATTACATTGCGATTTTATGAAAACGACTAGTCGGGCGGAAATCTATACGGGCGGGGGATGAATTTTATAGCGGTTCTATTGTTGATACGATGTAGCGTTTCATTTAACAAGTTGTTAGGCATTTTAACATTTTGTTTTGTTTTCTGACTGAATACCGTGTAGAATATAGATTAATTGGTCCTGATCGTATTGAATCGTCAGTCGAATAAACAGTTCGAGAGAGAAGGCTTTGCAGGGGGATGTTTGGATGGAATATGAATGGTATATTTAACGGATTTATGAAATACTGTTAAGGTATTAATTATTGGTTTGATTATTGTGTTTTCAGAGTTTTCGTTAGTTGTTTTTACTTGAAAAGTTTCTGTGATGGATTGAAAAGTGAGGTATTAGCGAGCTACGCAAAATAAAATAATGTGGAGCCTACAAGGAGCTGTGGAGCTTTAGTATGATAAAACTGTACAAGAAACAGTTTTTAAAATTGATATTCAGCCTTTAATTGGTGGTAAATATTCATGATTCAGTACTTCAGTAAACACTGTAAGAAATAGCTTTAAAAAGCATGACGAAGTGAAAAAATATTTGGTTTTTAAAGCTAGAAAAAAGTGAATCAGATTAAATTAATGAAAAAAAAGTCTAGCGCATCAGAACAGCTAGAAAACTGATTTTCGAAGAAATTATCTTTGAGTGACTTAAAAATATATGAAGACGTAATTCACTTCTTTGTAGTATCATATTAGCAGCAATAATCAACCTATCTTTTGAATTTCGTTTTCTTCCAAGGATATCATCGAAAGTTTCAGCGATTAAACCATGTTTGGGGCTCCCATCCGAAAAATTTCCAAAACTCAGAAAATTTAAGCACTGGTTGCTTATTTTATTGTAAATGCTTTTCTTATGCATACAAAATAGAAGCATTTGTTGGTGCAATATTTACGAAATTGTCTGGTGCTGGCTATCATGTGTTAGCACCATAGCTACTTCACGTTGTGTTAAACCCACCCTGTGAATTTCGTTTCGATTAATTGACAACGCTGGATGTAATAGGAGTGAATAGAATTTTAGAATTAGAAGTACAGCAAGGTCCACTTGTCACATGAGTTTCGTTTTGATTTCGTTACTGCATCGGAAGTTATAGGGAAAAAACCTCTAGTTTCCTGAGTAAATTTACAATATTTAGGAGACGAAAATTGTCATAGCTGGCAACCCTATACTAATTTTTCAACCAAATATCTAGGTAACCTGTCTTAGAGTAAGGTTCACCTACTACGTGAATTTTGTTAAAATCTGGTGGCTAAATCGCAAGCTACAGGCCAAAAACCAGGTTTTTTTTTCTCGGTGTTTTTTCAAAGTAGCACCACTGCCACAGTGTTGCCCCTATTCGAAAATCACTTCTATCAGATTTGGCTCTAGCTAATAATAACATGTTCTGTAAATTTCATGTTGATCGCATTATTAGGTCGTCAGTTCTTGTGAACAGAAGTATCGAGTGCTGAAAATAGAGGTACTTTGATCATGGGTTGCCGTTCTTGTGCACCGCGGAATTTGGAAAATTTGAATTTCGTACACTGAAAGAAAAATCTTGGTAAAATCAACAATTTTCTTTAGTTGCTTTTGCGTCAACTACGGGCTATAGTTAAAACAACCATAAAAAAGTAGTTGATTACTTTTATGCACCATGACGCGTGGTTGACAAACAACGTCCGTGGTGCAAAAAAAGTAAGCATCCACAAACAATGGTATTCCAACAATATACATAGTACGAGATAGGAAAAGACTATAGTATGTAATATAAATATAGTTTATGTATATAGTATGAGGTAGCCAACCTAATCCTCGTACAACAGGATTTAGCAATACAAAAGACAAAACAAAATGAATTTGGTTGATGCCTTGGTTGCATTGACAGCGACATTGTCGCTGCATTGTGATTCACCAAATTCAACTGCGGCATTCACGCCTCCCCCTGTGGCGCCGCTGCCGCAATGCCGCTGTTTTGTGTTTACAGTAAAAAATTTTCACAGCACTTTGCTGCAGTCCACTGCGTTTACCACAGTGGAAGAAAGCGTCATACAACGTAATATAAAAGCTTCACTGCATAACATGCATATGAATTATATCGAACAGCAAACCGAACATAATTTTGCCATGTAGTACACCTATCCCCCGATTTACACGGTACTTGTTTTACACGTTTTCGCTTTTACACGGTTTTCCAAATAAGTTTTTTTTGTTTTTATCGCACTCTACTAAATGCAACTGTGTTTGTTTTTATCGCACTCTACTAAATGCAACTGTGTTTGAACATGTGCGCTGTGTACACATCTCACGGGGAATCCCGAGCTTATGTGCTGACTTGCTGCACATGCATACTGTGTCTGTATTTCTTCGCATAAAATTAAAGTTTTATCTACGGAAAATTGTATTTGAGTGAAAGTTTCACAGTTTCAGAAAGATTTAATTTTCCATATTCGTAAATTACAAGTGAGTGCATAATTTAGATTATTATAAATTAACATAAATTAAAAAAAATTACATATAGGCTTATAATGTCGAAAGAAGTTAAAAGAAAAGTTATTTCTTTGGAAACTAAAATCGAAATTTTGGATCGCTTACGAAAGGGAGATAGAGTAGTAGATGTTGCAAAATCATATAGCATGAACGAAGCTACAATAAGAACTATTAGAACAAATGAAAACACAATTAGAAAGAGTGTTGCAGCTGGCAATACCACGAGTGTGGGCACAACATCATACACCAGAAATATCGCAATGGAAAAAATGGAGAAAGCGTTAATGCTTTGGATAGAAGATCAAACACAAAAAAGAGTACCCATTGATACGGCCGCTATGACAAATAAAGCATTACGAATTTACGAAAAAATTGTAGAGCAATTACCACCTTCTTCTTCAACTGAAAAGAAGCCAAATTTTTTGGCAAGTCATGGCTGGTTTGACAGATTTAAAATAAGACATTCTTTACACAGCTTAAAATTAAAAGGTGAACTGGCTTCTGGCGACGTAGATGCAGCCCAAGAATATCCAGCAAATTTTGCAGAAATTATTAACGACAATTCATACACCCCTGATCAGGTTTTCAATGCTGATGAGTCAGGGTTATTCTGGAAAAAAATGCCTCAAAGGACTTATGTCTCAAAATTTTATAAATCGGCTAGTGGTCATAAAGCAGCAAAAGATCGCATAACAATTCTTTTCTGTAGCAATGCTTCAGGAGATTATATTATGAAACCATTAGTGATTAACAAATCAAAAATGCCCCGTGCCTTTAAAGGAGTAAACATCAATAATCTTCCCGTTTATTGGAGGGCTAATAAGAAAGCGTGGGTTACTGCTGCAATGTTTACTGAATGGTTTCATGAATGTTTTATCCCAGATGCCAAAAAATATTTAAGTTCAAAGGGATTGCCTTTTAAAGTGCTTTTGTTAATTGACAATGCGCCGGGTCACCCACAAGATCTAGAATATGAGAACGTTGAAGTAAAATTTTTACCAAAAAATATAACTTCATTATTACAACCATTGGACCAAGGCATAATTTCTACTTTTAAAGCTTTGTACATAAAACGAGCCTTTACACATATTTTGGAACAAATGGAGAACAATGAATCTTTAACAGTTATTAGTGCTTGGAAAAATTTTACAATATTAGACTGTGTGAAGCATATCGCCTTATCATACACTGCGATTAAGCAAACAACGCTCAATAGCTGTTGGAAAAAATTGTGGCCAAATGTAGTCAAAAATGAACATTCCATTTCAACGTTAAATGATGAATATTCGCAGATAGTACAGATGGCGCATTCATTGGGCGGAGAAGGTTTTGATGATTTTACTGTTGATGATATCGCAGAGTTAATGGCTGATAAAGAACTAAGTGAGGATGATTTAGTTAACTTAGTTTGCGAAAGTGAGTCTGACAAATCTGATGAAGAGGAATTAGTACCAGTAACATTCACTGCTAAAGTCATCCGCGAAGGACTCGCATTGGGAAGAAAGCTGGGTAATCATTTTATACAAAATGACACAAACGTTGAAAGGGCTTTACGATTCCAACGTGACATAAATCGCTGCTTGGCTCAATATGAAGAAGTTTACAAAGATCTTACAAAAAATTCGAAGCAATTGTTAATAACCGATTTTATTACCATCTCTCAGAATGAAAATATTTCTGCTTTAAACATCGAATCGGCACAAATAACTTCGAGTGATGAAAGTGAATTCCAACCTTCGATTTCGAAAAAAAGAATGAGAGTAATTTCTGATAGTGATGAAGGATAATAAAACACCTTTGGTTTTATTTTTTGTTCTTCTGTTTAATGTATTGTAATTAAATAAAAAAACAGTGTTTCCGTAATATATTACATATTTTAACCTGTCAATGCATTTTATTTTTATTTCTGTGTACACCTACAAATATTGAAAAAAATCACAACTGTTAAATAGCAAAATTATGCATTTTCTGCAAGCTTTTCGATTTACACGGTTTTGACTTGAAAATTTTTAATTTTCGATTTACACGTTTTTCTCAGGAACGTATCTACCGTGTAAATCGGGGGATAGGTGTATATGAAACTTCTATGATAGAATAGGAGTATGAGTATGAAGAGTATGAAAAATCAATAGTTTGCCTTAGTTGTTTTTGCATCAACTAGGGCTATAGTTAAAACAACCATAAGAAAATCGTTGATTACTTTTATGCACCATGACGCGTGGTTGATAAACAATTTCATTCGGAGCATGAAAAACGTCCAAATGTTGAAACCATTCTACTTTGCGTAGACTAATTTCAAAGACGTTGCTCACTGAATTACGTTTGCTGAAATCAACTATTGCGAAGTAGTTTAAGTACCATAAAAACAGTTGATAATTCGAAACGTTGAAGTTTTGAGTGAATTGATGAAAATTTTTCTATTTATCAACTAATTTTCGTGGTTATGAAACAATTAAAACAGTTGATTTCATGAACGTTGCGATCTTTTTTGTACAACCAGAACCAACTACTTTTATATCGTTAAATTAACTATATTAACATAATAAAAATAACTATTTTCCGTAGTTCGTTTAACGATTTTGAATGAATCGTTGCAATACTATTAAAAATAATTGAACCAACCAAGAGTTTTTCTTTCAGTGTATGGTGGACAAAGGTCAAAATTGATGAATGATTTGAATTTATTTTCAAAATTCAAAAATTTTTCAGGAGGGTCGATGATTTGAAGGATTTTTTTCCAGGAGCCTGCTGTAGCTACAGAGTTGCCCTCACAGTCTTGAAAGTCCATGTGTGTTAAATCTTAGTCTACATCAATACGCTTTGCAAATTTCACGATGATCCATCGTTTTTGTTAGAAGTTATGACAAATCGAAATTTGCAAAACAAAAACCTTGCCTACTTTTAGGCACTCAGCACCCACACAAGGCTCAATTTTTCAATTTTTTTGTCATAAACAAACATTAAGCATAATAAGTTTTCATTTTCAATATTTATTTTTAACAAAAATGTACTCTGCATAGAAATATAGGGGTACCTGAAAATTCACTAAAACGCCCGCCGCCGCCAAAGGGTTAAAGATATCTTAATTCCAACAAGTCATAGACATATTTGTTATATACGTCTATGTTCTCTGAAAGTTTCATTTCAATCGGATCAGCCACTCAGAGATTATCTCCCTTAATCAATTTGCTGATATACGAGTTTAATACAAATTTTCTTCGAAAATCAGCAGTTAGCCATTGACAAATCTTGTTAGCAATATTATATGGCAAAATTTATACCATTTAATAAGATCATTTTTATTCATGGTAATATCAGTAATAATTGCTTGCTCCTCTACGTGGAAAGGAAAGGCTTAACAGCGCTCCGTACCGTCGTTTGTTAAAAGGTAAAAAACGTCAAGGACGTGCATAAACTCTGCGAAAGTGTTTTGCTACAGTTGGGGCGAATTTACTATAAAATATCAACGACATGGGATAACTCTAGTTTAAAGCGCTTCTGAACGTTACTTTGGTTTTGTTTGGGGATGGACGGGATATATATTGGCTCCAGAAAATATACTACAATAGTTGATCAAGAACACATTGGTCTCATATTTTTGTAACAGATAAGAATATTTAGGTATGAGTTACTTCACCAAAGAAGGCAATTTAGTGTTGTGTCTAATGCTAAAGGACTTTTACAAAAACTGGATTTTCTTAAACAATCTGAGGAATGGCGACTTTTTATTGATTCGTACAAAATTAGTTTAAAATCTGTCTTACTTCATAATGGCAACACATATTCTTCAGTCCCTCTCGCACATGCTGTACACATGAAAGAAAATTATGAAAACGTGAAGTTGTTATTGGAAAAAATTAAATTTTCAGAGCATACGTTGACTATTTGTACTGATATCAACGTCAGAGTAATCTTAACTGGACTGCAAGGGAAAAACTGGCTAAAAAGACCGAAGTCGAAAATGTTAATGAAGAGCTTTTAGTTCAAAGTGATTTTTTTTTCTACCACTACTCCATATCAAGCTAGGTCTTATGATTTTTTTTGTAAAAGGAATTAACAAGGATGGTGAAGGGTTTAAGTACCTTAAAACAAATTTCTTCCGAAGAAATTGCGGAAAATTGAAAGCAGGCCCACAAAAAATTTAATATCTAAAAAAACCATTTCATAAGAAGTATGTGCCTTAATTTTCTTTGTAGCATATTTCATGCATAACAGAAAAAAGATTTATATCATGCAAGTTAACAAAGTTATAACTTTGTCTTCAAAAAAAGGAAAGAAAGTATTTATTTCTCTTTGAATTAAAAAACCCCGGAGCGTTTAAGGGGGTAGCACCGGTTATCATTTTGAAAACAAAAAAAAATTTTTTTGTTTTGTGCATTTTCACGTCTCAAAATTTTAATAAAATGTTCCCAAAAATAAAGAAGTTACGGTAGTTTACGACAGACCGTTGTTTTTATTTCTGAGGAAAAAAAGATGAAGAGCGCATAAATCAGGCAGAAAAATTGACAAAGGCAGCGTCAAAGGAAGCGCGTCTGGCAAAAAAAACTGCCAAAAGCAAGAGCAACTGGCTTATGAGGACTCAAGAGTATTTATGTATGGTCCAGGGATTGCAAACTGAGCAATTGTAAGAGATAAAAATATATTTTTTAAATAAATAAATAGAAAAAAAGCTTGAAACGCGTTTTCCTCGAAATGACGTTTTTTCAAACTGCGGACACTTATTCTCCGGATTGGCCGAACCGATTTAAGTCAAATTTGGTGTGCTACTTTATTCAAGTATCCTGTGTGGTAGCCTACCACAATATAGGCCAAAAGTCAACTCAAAAAAATTTGGCAAGCGAAACCAAGTGAAAAAAAAAGATTTTTCGAAACAAAATTTTCAAATAACCGCCATTTTTTCGAACATTTTTTTAAAACATTGTGGTAGATTACTACGTAAGAAACATACCTCTTTAAAATGCAGTTTGATTTTTTTGTTTCAGATTCTTCATTCCTGAGATTATCTGTCCACAGCATGACGACGCATTTTTCGAGACATCATCTTTGGCGCCCTCTGTAAATAAGTAGAATAATGAATAAAATAAAAAAATAAATTTATTTTGTAATCTACAAAATGTGTATTTCGCCCATACAAATTTTAAAATTTATACATAATAAAGGAAGTGAAAAAAGAAATATGGAAAATTAGGCTGTTTTTTTAGCATTCTAACCGGTACTACCCCCTTAAGGAGATTTTATTGAGAGTATTATTATATCTATGATTATTATAGAAGTTGAATCCAAACTCATTGCTAAATAGCAATTTACTATTCATTACGATTTTTGCAAGGTAAACAAAAAAAAACGATGCTTACTGACCGTAACGTGACCAAATTCAGTTTCACAAAAAATGGCAAAGTGATCATATTCAATTAAGAAGGATATAAATTGCATGCTGTCTGCGATTCCGTGTGGATCGGAAATTGAATGGGGGTCACGTGGCCGTGAGTGTCGTGTTAACTTGCATAATAGAAAGAAGGAGAAAAAAAAATTACTAGAAAACTGTAGTTAAATTCACTAAACAATAATGTAAAAGAAAATAAATAATAATAGTTCAATGTATAACAAATCACTCGAAATATGAATAACAAAATAAAATGACTAAAAAAGCAATGCACATTTCGTATGTTGCTAAGTTTTTTTTGCTTTAGTGTAATAAAAACAAAAAAAAATAGAGAAATTTACGATATGTGAAAAAAAAACATTTGGAAAATGAGCGTGATGGGACTGACGAGCGGAATAATATGAACGATGAAGTCGATTTCTAACTACGTCGTTTGTAGGTTTTTTTTAGATAGCTCAGCCTATTGAGATTCATCACCTGTGATCACATGTCTCCACAGATTCTGAATAATTTCCAAGTCCCTGGTTGCGATGTATACTAAATGGGCTGCTTCAGTATGAGGTAATTATTTTTGCACTGGAAATAGTATGGAAATTAGAAATTTTCAGTGTCTGTGAAAAATTAAAACAAAGGAAAGAAATGGAAAAGTACATTCAGTGTTGGAAGTTTGAGGGAGTTGAACTTGAGCCGTCGAGACGAATGGCTTCGGGACTTTGTGAGGTGAAAACATCATCTCATAACTCTAATTAATAGCAAAGTTGCTGCTCGTCGTGGCAATATGATGATGACAATTTGAGTGCTAAGCGTCAAATGAAAATATCAATCAAAAATAAAAATTTAAATGGAAAAAATGGAACTAACAAAAACGAACAAAAAATTCACGAAAAGTCAATGCTTTGAGGACAAATAAGAGTTCGATGAGTTTTTGGTCATATTGAATCATAAAAAATAGCCCCAAAAACAAAGAAACAACCACGAAAACACAATCGGTAAAATTGTCTAATGGCTATGGGGCACGTAGACGAGTTAAACCCTTTAAATTATGAAATCCTGAACAAATTAACTACGAACCAGCAGGATCAGTTCGGTCAAAAAATAGTAAAAACTGCATGATAGATCAAATTATCAAGATACACTTTGCAGTATTGGCAAACTTTACGTGTACGTGGCTATTATTGATTCCTCGATGACTCAATCCTAAAAGAATTCCTCAAATGTTTGAAATACTTATTTATTTTCGCCCAATTTATATTCTTTAACATTATGTACTATTTTAACTAAATACTAACAGTTTAAATTTATGGGAACATATTGTTATTTTTCAAAAGTTTTCAACCTTCATGCGACAATAGTCAAATGTCATCTCATCTATTCAAATTGAAGTAGATAATTACTGCATCCAATACACGGCAAGCAACTTTAGAAAGTAAAACTTTTAGTTTTTTAAGCTAACTACGACCCTCAGAGTCATTGCAATCAGATTGCATACCACTTGAATTACCACATGTATATCCTCGATTTAATCCTTACGGAGCAATTATTGTCCTTGAACCGAGTATTGTCGCAGTCACTACAATGAATCCAAGTTGATTGTACAGATTTTAGAAATTTCTACCCGCCAACAATCCAATTCTTATCTGCACGGGTTTGTAATTTCCACGGATTATTTTACATAGCATCGGATTTTTGAATAACTCATATCTCTTATTTCGAGATGCGTTTCAGAAGCTCCACTCTATTAAAGTCACCTTCTGTTATTTCAACAACTTGAATGACCTCAAACTTTTACGATTCCCGCAGCCATTTGCTTCTATTATAAGGATAATACATTTACACAAAAGTGCAGTGCAACAACTTTTGGGGTGGAATTGGATTGCTCTGCTGTTGTATTGTCGACGAGCCACTCTATAGCCCCTAATAGAGTGGGTAATTGGTCTGTAATCTTTTTGACAGATTGAATTTCCCTTTCAGTGATTTTTATTTTGACGGCATGCATCCCTTCGGAATCGTTCGAGAGTTGGGAGTAGTTTGAAAACAATGAAATTTACCGATGACGTCCCAGCTGGGATTTGAATGGATGATGATAATTGGTCTTCCATATTGATAGCACCTACAATTGTAATGAGCTATGAATGATACTATTATATTCCAAAAGTAATATTTAAATCTATGAATTATGAATAAAAATAACATTCAAACTGCTCAGCAAAATAAATATCCAACTTTTCGTAGACGAGTGTATATTTCCTCATGGTAGCAATAGAAACATCTCAAAGGCCAACCAAATTGTAGTATAGTGGGGAGTACGAAAGTAATGTCATTTCGATCGCATCAAACGAATAGAGAAGGATCCTTGGTTGACTGTGTCTTTTGCGCCATTATCTCTTTAACTTTATTTGCTATTATTTGGAGCACCCCAATTGGATACGTGGAGAGAAGATTTTACCACCTATTAATACCGAATCTGGAGGCAATGAATTTTCCGAGAAAACTCTTCAGACTACAACGAGGGGATGTATGTTCTGGTCCTGGTTCATACGAAAGAAAACTGAGGATGGCGTTTGTCAGGACCGGTAGCGACAATGGGTGGTGAAGTGTGAAATTGAGGATTAGAGGACAGTCGTCTGAGAGATTTTAACTTTTATAGAGCTCTCAAATCATTAACCGCACATGATATTAGTATTATGGCAAGACGGAACAAAGGACACTACGAACACATTCGATTACTCGTGGGAATTGATCGAGTAAGTTATTTCCGAGATTAAAGAAGTATAACAGATGCAACGTCGTCAAAGTTCAATATGTACTTAAGAGATGAAAATCCGCTTCAAAGGATTCGTGTAAGGATTTGTAGAAAAGCTTTGGCGGTGAGATCTCAATATTGGATAGATGTTGCCGAATGAAGTAGAAGTGTTGATTTGAAGCAGTATTAAGAAACTGTAAATATGAAGCAAGTTGGGAATTTCTTCATTATGACTGCATTGTTTTTTTTCGCGATAGTTAAGCAGTTTCACAGATTATAAATACATAGCATAATAGGAGCAAAAACGTTCCTTGTAATGAACCTTGAAAAGTTACTCGCTTTGAGTGAAAATATCTAAAAGTGTTCCGTAATTTCCGATTTTAGTCTTCATTTGATTTGGTGTTGAATAAATAAATGAAAACATGGAGTACGTCCAGATGGTCCCTAGCACTGCGCTCTTCTGAACCTATTGGACACTTTTAGCCTTGCTTTCTCCAGCTCCACGAGCACATCCGCTACCTGAGTACTTTATTCGCCTTTTTCATTGCCTCTAGAGGGCTTCTCTTCTCTGGAATGTATGGTGCAGCGAGATATATTTTGAGAGGCTCCTATGCCCATGAAAGCGCATATAGCGATTTTCTTACCATACAATGCTTTTTCTATTATTAGTTCCAGCTCATACGTGGCTGATAAAGCTGAGTTAGCTTTTTGGTAGGCAAATTGGAATTTTTTTAATGGCATCTTCACTACGAAGTGACTCGATCGATCGGTCGATGCATAGGTCGATATTCTCAGCTTCTTCATGGTTTTCAATACGAAAGATGTGAGGCTGATTGGTCTGTAACTTTTTGGGGGTTCAGTCTGTTTCTTGGCACGTTTAATGATGCACATCACTTACGCCAGCTCCCACGATTGTGGCGTGTAACTGAGTTTTAAGCTCAATCTGACAGTGCGTACCAGGGTGGTTTTCTTTCTGGCAAAGTTGGGATGATCCCATTTAATACTGGCGATTCAAAGTGTTTGAAGGACTTTATTACCCATTCAACCTTTCTATAGGAGATGATTTGTTTAATCAGAAGTGGGTGAGGTGTCTGCTTAGGGCGTTTGTCTTCTACCTCAGCCTCATTATGATTACTAATTGTGCACCTTGGGAGGAATGTTTTGAGTAACTCTTCCATTGTGTCTCTGAACTTAGTTGTCATCCCTTCACCTGCAGTTTGAACCAGCCATATATGCCCTTGGTGGCCTTTCGACAGTGCTTTCTGCATGCTTGCAGTCTTTGAGATGCTCTTTATTGTATTCTGAGAGTTTCTTTTATAGGTATCTCAGTTCGCTGCGTTTTTGGTCATACTGAACTCTGCTCTCACAGCTCTTCTGAGCCTTTCTAGCTCCCTGTCTCATGAGACCACTCTCATTTTGGGGCACTAGTTTTTCGGGACACTTATCATGGTAGGACTCGAGGATTTTCCTGATGACTCTGAATACCGTGTCTTATTCCATCTTTATAGTGTCATTCAGATGAAGAACATGAAGTCCTTCTGTAAAGCAATTTAAATCAATGCTGGTTGGTTTCTAACAATGGTTTCCAACAATTTCTAGCAAAAAACGCTGTTTGTGTAGCCTGCGATTAGAAAAAAGTTAATGTTTGTGCTATCGTCGCCCTCGGGGTTTCTTTTCCTGCGGCCCAGATTAATTTGCTATTTTTTTGTATATAAGTCTACCTTTATTTACTCAGTGCTCTTGTATTAGCTCCGTGTTAGAAGTGTCTGCGGCAAGCCTGGTGCTTATTTACATCGAGTCAGCTTTGGCGTGATCTAGGTTCATTTGTAGATACCTTAATCTATATCTTTATTCTGTTAGGAACCGCTAGGATCTGATGTTGCTTCCAGATCGGTTCCACAGCACTCCATACTCATGATTGAAGTGATTGGCAGCTCTAGTATCTTTCCGCCTTCCATTTCGATGATGAACTTAACTTGCACGAACCGGAAGCTAACGTTGCCGTCTCCTTCAATTATTCTGGAGGCTGAGACTTGCTCCGCTGCTATGACTAGCATAGCGCACTTACTTCTATGCTTCCTGAACAACGTTCTCTAGGACTTGAAATTAAGGAACTTATTTTGGCATTCTATAAAGGATCTTTACGATTGCCAGATGCACTGAGCTGGAAAAGTAGCCGATAACGATTTGGGGTTGGGAATCAGGGGTTTTCCGTAGCTCACAGGTTGACTCCTTCCCACGGCTCTATCTTTGGTGCCTCCACCCTTATCCATTTAGCCATTGACTCACCCTTACAGTGTGAGGAGAGATGTAGTCTACTTTGTAGGCTTTGTTAAAGAAACGAGGGGTGACGCCTCTCTCTATGTTCGCTAGTGATCTTACCCTAAGGGGCTTTTGCACCTTATCCATTTGACCAATCGTAAGACGTTCGACGGGGAAATCTTTCAAATGGAGTGCCTTTTGCCTGGCTTTTTCTTTGAACATACCGCTTTTCGTGAAGAACTTCATTCGTATCCTGGCTGCACCGCTCATGCCCTTCAGTTTTGGAGCCCATTTTGACAGCATCTCCCAAGTCATGTCGAGTGCATCCATGATTCAGGACAGCTGCTCTGTAGTTCTGTTTGAGGATCTGCGATCAGAGGTAAGGGGGAAGGTTTCAAGAGCTTCTGCCATCTTCCTGTGTTCCAGTTTTTTTCTTACCGATATGATTTGGGCAACGACTCTGGATCTTTGCGTTCCTTATTCTGTACATTTTATGTGGAGCTATGTTTCACTTCGCTCATTTTTGCCTTTCTTTAGCCTCCAGTTCTTTTTGTTGGGTTTTTTTTTAGATCCGTCAGGGGATTTGGGCCTTGATTGAATCCTTGATCCGATAGCTGATCAATTAGAGAGCACTGTAGCTCCATTGTTTGAGAGCCTTGGAGCTTTTTGGGTCTAGTGCACTTAAGGCAGCCAACCATTTAATGATGGATTTTGATTTGTTTGATTTTTCCATAGAACTTGGTGGTATTTATTTTATGAGCAATATCATAAAGTACTATAGTCCTCCACGCCATGTGTATAGCCCTCCACGCCAAGTACTATAGTCATCCACGCCATGTACTATATATATATAGATTACATGGCGTGGAGGACTATAGTACATGGCGAGGAGTGCTATAAGCATAGCGTCTGCTCCTATGTACTTTTCGCAATGTACTATGGTGTGTAGCGCTATATTTTATCACAATCCCGAAATCGACTATGTACATGGCGCCAAAAGTTTATAAACTATGGCGTCTGGCGCTATTTTTTTTTTCAGTGCGGCACCCAAATTTGCATACTAACATTCAGGCATATGCATATGCTGATGTATTACTGGCTTGTGGATTTTTATGGTAGGAGTTGACTGCACAAAGCCCAATCACATTGGCCAGCCCTTCATTTAGGAAAGATTGTTTACCGCAGTCACCACAAGGAGGTTATGATTAGTCTCCCATCAGTCTAAATAAATGCGGCTCGTCCTATTTTCCTATACTACATGTTAGTCCCCAACAGCACGTTTAACAGTGACGATTTGATTTTTTTGGATGATTAAGTAAAAATGGAAACATATAAAAGTTTTTGGAACTCGCTTTTGGTTGGAAAATTATCATTTTTTCTAGAAAATTATATCAGATGCTGTCGAAACTACATATTAAGTTATCTGTACAACAACTGCAACAAGCTACACAGCGATTAAAAATTATGCAGCACTTGTGAAGCAACAAACTTGATTTTTATTTATAACTAGCAAAAAAATATATCATCATCAAATACATAGTTTCAAATTACATAAATTTCTCAGCCGGCAACTCCTTTAATTAGCATTTAGCACTTAACTCCCACATAATCCAACAAATTAAACTCCCCCTCCCACCGAGCAACCTGGAAGATAGCTTGTAATTACACCAATTACGACATCTGTGATTGTTGGAAACATGAAATCCATCTTAAATGTCTCACTAGACTTCACCCTCCGTCACGAATTCATTCATGAAAAGATCATTCTCGTTATCCGTTTTCTAAGCGAAAAATCCCAGCTACCGACTTACCGGAATGAAAAATATGAAAAGCTGTCTCGTTTTATGACAATATTTTTGCTAATCCAACAGCAACCCCTGCTGTCATATTTTCATTGGTCGGCTTTCGTCAATGCAAATACTCATCTATCGTCTCAGCAAGCACTACGGGATCCCATATCTCTTAGCTATTGTTTCACTGAGCCGCTCATCCCCAAATGTGACTGTTTGCTGAAATGCTCTTGAGCGTCTTAAACGTCCTGAATATTTTTTTTCGAGTAGCGCTATTATATTAGAGAATACTTGAAAGCTGGCAGATAAGGGTAACCGATTCGAAAAGAATAAGGTGGGGGAAATTTGACAGTGATAATAAGATAGTCGTATACTTTTCATTGAGATTGTCTTATTGCGATTAGAAGAAGGAAATGTCATTGAATATTATTCGTTCATTACTAGTCCTGTCAAAATACGTCACAGGTCATCAAAATCAAAATACAGGCTACCCTTTGTGTCTTATTTTTCATTGCTGAAAATCGAAGAATCTAAACGTATACAGATTAAAATTATGAAATCATTGCTGTGAAATTCACGCAATACCAACCACAACCCCACTTTCCACTCACTTGCAAAATTACCAAAACGGTATCCATCATTCATCATGACATTTCATAATAAAGTTTGGTGAACCAGAAATTAAACGATGCGCACGCAGTTCGAATTGTTTTGCAATTTCGCTATCATTTTCACTTTCGCATTCACCAACAATAGAAACAACTCGAGTGATTTGGGATTTTTGCCATTTTTAAAGCAAACATCCCCGGGGACCAACTGTACTACGTGCTCGCCCCGATTTTCTGGCTCTCTATTTTGGCCCGTTCAAATAACGAATCTATTTGATAATGTAGCTGTAAATGTTAAGTAGTAAATGGTCCTTTTATTATTGTTTACTAAGACCAGTGGGTGGTTGGATGAAGTTTGTTTGTCGGAAGCCAAACGTCGAACAGATGTAGAGTAGCGTTGAGACAATGACGAACCGACGGATGGACAACCCGACAGATAGATGCCCGGAAAATTACGATATTTGAGGTTTGGCACTTTTCAAGGGTATTGAATTGGGGTCGTAGCTAGTTGGTTCGGTTAGGGCGATTTGATTAGATAGGAGGGTGAAGGTGCTTGGTTCTTTTATGATGTTCAGGTTGTGCGGGCTGTTTCGCTGAGGTGGCATCTTCGAAGTGAAAGGAACGAGGGGGAATGGAGAGTCCTTGGTAGTATATTAGCGTTAAGTCAATTTTGATGTTTACACGAATTATAACTTAATTTGGTTGTTTAAGAGGAAAGTCGTGAATATCCTGAGGGGGTGCGAATGCTACTTTTTAATGATGATTAGAGTAACTTGTTCAAGATACTGTAAATGGGTGGAATTATGAAATGAAAAGTTGATCATTTGATGTAATTGTGAAAACTAATTGGATATTCTCATTCAAATGAAGTAATTCGAGCACATCAAGCTAGATGTAAGAATTAATTAATGATGATAATTTTATGTAATGTTGTGAAACTGTAACTAGTTATTTCAAATTTTGGTGCTAGTTCGAAAAATAACCAGAGGTTGTTAAAAAACTGGCTGTGGTGAACATGAAACAATTATAAAATTATTCACAATTCGCATTGCAATAGACATTGAAATCTACCACTACTGAAATAGAAATTATCGAAAATCCGCGTCGCACTAAAACGGTAACTCTTCACCAAAATACCTACTTTCTGAGCATTTAAAACTTCTGTTCAAGATAATTGGATTATCAGATCAATATCAAATTCGCAGATTTATTGGTTTGGCCTAGAAATAGGTCTGAAAGAAGTTATTTAGAAATGCGGGCAACCCTGTGGTAATGGTATCATGTGGGAAAATCACAAAAAAGTGCTATTCCATATAGCTTCCAATGCAGTCAAGTTAAAAGAAAATTCACACAGTGATTGAACCTTATTATAAACGAAGTTTGGCAGGAACTGGGTTGAAAAACTATAATAGAGCTACTAGCTATGGTAATTTTTGCAGGTTTTTTTGTCATTTATTTTTACTAAAAGATGCTACTAATTAGATGATATTGCAGTGAAAATCAACGATAAATGTTTAATTTACAAAAATGTTGAATTAGAATTCTTGCATTCCTTAGAATTCTTTCTATTTCTATAACATCCAATGCAGTCATAAGAAAAACAAAATTCACAGGGTGAATGGGCCTCAACCAAAAGCAATTTTGGTTACTTTTGGCTTTGGTGTACGCTAAGGAATGCCAATACCCTAGGTTTTGTTATTTTCGCACTAACAGATTCTACCATTTGATTTTCAGACGATAAACTTCTACAAGAAAAATAAATGAAAAATGTTAAAATTTACCAAGTAGTAGAATTTTTTCAAACGGCAATGACAAACATCTCTACCCCTGTAACTTCCGATGCAGTCATCGAATAAAAAAACAGAATTCCCAGGGTTTTTATTTTGTTGTGGCGTCCGCTGTGGAGTGTGAGATCCGGGCTAGAGGTATGCAAGATTTGCGGAAGCATCTATGTACTAAAACACATACCACCCGCTTCAACTTTCTTTTTACGATACTGCCTTTCAACATTACTCGGCCAGATCCAGGGAGGCGGCATCCATCCTTATTTTGATTTGAGCAGTAACAGTGTTCGTAGGATCTTGAACTTGGTGGATATGTTCAGCCACTGTTACTTTTGGTATATCGTTGGCGAAACCGATGATAGTACACTCTGCTGGTTAGGGGAGTCTCAACACCTTTTCATACATTATTGAACACAGGAGTGGCTCCATTACAGAGCCTTGGGGAACACCCGCGGTGATGCTATTGTTGTCGGGTCCGCTGTCGTTCTCCAATATAAGTTTTCTATCCAGGAAGTGGCTTGATATAAGGTCCAGAATATAGTTTGGGGCCTCCATAGTGATAAGAGCTTCTTTCGTACTCTTAGTTGGAGGAAACGTTCTTCGCACCAAATGTAATCACAGCTCCGTGCTTTTTCTCTGTCTATTTCCATCTCTCACCAGCAACGACACCAGTAGCAATTTCTAAGCATTGTTCGAAGGATTTTACTAATAAGTTCGGTTTTTGTCGCATTCTGGCTTCAAAGCTACGTTTGGAACTCCATCTGGTGTGGAGAATTTGCAATTACCGGTTTTACTGCAGAGGTCTTTCCACTCATTCTCGGTTACTGGTGGCGGTTCCTCGACTAGATATGTTTCATTTATGACGAAAGTAACATCAGTTAGAGGATGTTGCAGGAAAAGTATCGTGATGTTGTTTTGGAGCATTGTCATGGCATGTTGTCATAGGTGAAATATCAGCCCTTGGTTTCTTTATGATTCCCGGTACCCAGTGCTTCAAGAATTGATGTCAGTCCATCCCCTCTTTTTTCGCATTTTTGATTGCTCTTTTTAACGAGTGACGACAGTGCTTGAACTCGGTTAGCCTATCATTGAAGTCCGGCTTACCTCTGGCCCTTTGAACCTTTCGTCTGGCTTACCTCTGGCCCCTTGAACCTTTCGTCTGGCTTTCAGACTGTCCGACCCCAGCAATCAGATATTATCGGTCTACTAGTAGCTTGGTGGTCTTCACTTACATTTGGCTCAGCGGCACGTGGATGCATCGCATGCTATTTTCATCCTAGCTCAGAGATCGTGTGTTGTTTGCTCAACGGATCGTAAAGGTTCATCAAAGGTTTCTTGGTCGAAAGATGTTGCAGGTAGGTCAGAGCATTTTTTGCGCCACCTTTTTCTGTCGTTATGATGTTTAATGTCAAACATCACGGCTTGATCAAATGATGCCTGCAAGATATGGGATTAAAAGAGTTATTTCAATAATTGATCCTCTACCGGTTTTTCTAAAAGTGGTTTTCCTACCGTCAATTTGGAGGACCAGATTGAGAAGTGCAAAGGTTTTCAGAAGCTCTCGTTCTTTCGTATTCGTTGTTTGGCTACTTCACACGGCCGATTACTTACCTATTACATCGTCCACAACATCATTTAGAAGAAAAGATGCAACAGCTGTAGAAAATACGTTATTTATTTAAGCTCGAATGAATCTCTCGAATGTGGCAAATACAGATTGGCCAAGGACAGGCCAACTGCTTGTGAGCTTGCAAGCCAGCCTGTGGACGGTATTTGCAGGGTCGCCACGAAATTGCTTTGACGCGTGTCCGAAACCCACTCCGAACGGAAGACGCACGAGCGCCGGCGAGTCCTATTAAAGTCGCTTGTCTGGACCGTCACACGCTCGGGCTCACCTGCTTTGGCCTGGACTTGGATATGTATTTGCTACAAAACAGAGTGCTTCCTTCTTCAAACGCCATTACTCCACAAGTTCATATTGCCACTTTTTTGGTTTGGTCGCATACCCAGGTGCTGCATTGCCGGGTTTGGTACGGCTCTTTTATAAGCGCGGTTTGAGCGTCTTTCTCTCTTACCGTATGTGCCAGCATATTTTGGGCAATCTCGCAATGGTTTAGGTTAAGTTGGATCACCTGCACTTTTCGCTTGTAAATTTGCACCTTTCTACAAATTGGGCATCCACTCTTACCAGCTATATGTTGAGCGACTTTCAAGATGTCTGCCCTTCAGATCACGCAGCGAGGCTTCTCGTTGCAGCTTTTTGGCGATGTGACCATCTGTTGCAAACTTATGAGAACATTCTGTCCGACCGCTTTCATTTTGGTAATGCTTCATGATGTACCCAAACTTAAGCATTTTATTGAGTTCTTTTTTTCACGAATGCGATACTTCAGCCAGCCCGCCTTGATCCAATCGGACTTAAGAAGTAGGCTGGTGCGTGCTTCTTAGACGCTGATATTCGCTGATGTGGGTTTCACCATACCCCCTTCGTAAGCTCATAACAAAAATTCAGAGGGTGCGTTGACTTTGATGTGAAATAGTTGTGGTGGACTTTTGGTGTTGGTGCTGGTAAAATGTTGCGAGCATTGAAAGTTTTCATTATTTTTTGTACTAGGAGATGCTGTCATCAAGTTTTCATATGATAAGCATCCTATAATGAGTATAAGCACCAAATATTTTACTCAAATACATTTTGAAATTCATGACAAAGGTAACTCTAGAAACATTCTAACCCTATGACTTTCGACATCGGAACAAAGTGGTACATGATCTTTAATACAGGTTGGCTTCAATAAGGAGAACGTTCGATAGAATATACACTCAAAATCTATAAAATTTCTCTCCTTTTTTACTCTCTCTCTCTCTCTCTCTCTCACTCTCTCACACACAAATCAATGTTGCTACCGGCTCTTATTCACTTGAGATTTCGGTGCTGGAACTTTTATCACAGGTATCCAATTATATCTTGAATTTCCCACACTGTAATAAGTCGTGAAAATTCGAATCCAATTTGATAGTACCAAAAAAGTTTTTAGGACGAAATGAGCTCGAATTTTGAAATTTTACCAGCTTTTTACACTCCAAATAAGGCTAACTATTTAGAAAATTCAAATACTGTATTCTTGTTTTCCTTCAAAAATAGTTTACAGTTTCACGACAATAAGAGAGTTAAATGCACTCTTGACCAAAAAGTTTCCTCGCGAACGCACCTCGGATACTGAGGTCAATTAAAACCAAAATCAGAGTATTCAGTTACCAGTAACGCTGCTCTATCCAAATTTTCATAATTTGGGACTATCTGATGTAAAAAGTACAATAGTACTATCTGATGTAAAAGGACGAAGAGATATACAAAAAAATTTTATAGTATAAATATTTCAGTCGGAACGAATTCTCAAATTCAAACGTCTTGGATAAAATCAAATTTTGTATGACTGCTCTCCGCAATCACTGTTTGAATGACCTTTGTCTTTTGCGATAACGAGTGGGTCTATCTAAAGTCGAAATATACTTAGTCCAATGGTGCCACAATGTATCCACAAAAATCTAAAATTCTTGATGGTGCTTTGAAATGGACTCTTGATGAGGTTGCAGATTCTTATAATTAATGTGGGTACTTCCTTTGTTAATCCAATCGTTTAACGCAACCTATGCTTCCGAGATGTTCCAGAGTCCAGACATTATACAAACGATGATATTCGTGATCGACGTTTCATCGATCCAGTTCTATTACTGATTTGATTCGTTGAATTTACGAAGACGGTAAGTTCTTATGGTTGACAAAAACTTGATAGACTTATTTTCGATTCGCATTTAGAATACAATAAAAATATTGTCCAGTTGACAAATGGTAGCCATATCTAAATAAAAGTCAAAAAGTTTTCGTAGAAACCTTATATTTTTGGTTTCTAAAATTCAGGTTCCAAAACATCTTTAATGTCAACAATTTTGTTTTCCTAGTATTTGATTTTATAATTGGTGTTCCGTACATAATAATAGATAGCCCCACACTTAATTCGTTAAATTGACAAACTTTTACGATACATTTTCAGCCTTTTGCTAACTATAGAAATCTATTTCTGAATATAAAATCTGAATACCATTTCAATTTAGGCTTCGTCCTCCGAGAAACAAACGAAAATCATACTCCCTCGAGTTTGAACAGTAATTTCACTATCACAAAATGCTTTCAGAGTCATCAATCACGCAAATTTCCTATGGTGTATGCAAATTCCCTGGAAGTGAGTATATCGTTAATTCCCATTCCGATGTTGTCGAAATTGACTTGATTAAATTAACACTTCAAGCAAACGATCGTTCACAATGGAAGATTCAATTCTGCGTTTCCGTTTTGTTGCCCAGCAGCCAACATGCAGAACGGGCTCTGTTCGAACTTCTCAGCACTCACTCGCTCATTTACCTCCGAGTCAAATTTCAGATATGATTGCGTTAGAATAGCTGGCCTGGAGGGAACTAATGTTCAATACTCATCAAATTATGTGAAATAATTTCGTTTCCTGTTTTGCCGCAGTCTGGCACCGACTCTAACCTGTAATTTTACGTCGATTGTCACCAGGTACAGTTCCGCCTTTCAGTGTTCAACATAAAGTGTACGACATGATATCCTGATGTTTCAAAATCCGCCCAAGTCCTGTTTTCGTGCTATAATCCTGTTGGCAATTTTTTTTTTCACTGTGACGCCTCACCATTGCGCTCTGGTATCCTTTTGTCATTTTAGCGCTACTGCAGCCATTAACGTTTCTATTTCTTTTTGAACGTTTTCAATAACCGGAGGACAGAAGCTGAGTTGCTCGAAATTATAATCTATTTGGATGCTGAATGAGTTTTTGTGTTGATGTGTATTTATATGCAGCGGTTTAAGCGAGTTTTGATACGGTGAGAACTTTGTCAGTAGTTGCGGCAAAATTTTGCAGATATTTTGTTTCGTAAAACTGTAAGATATTGAGCATAAAGTGGTTATAAATTTCAAATCGAGTCTGAAACTTTGCAGTTTTGGTATCGAAACTTTAGCTTTATAGTTGTCCTTCAACTGAAGTTTAGTTGAAATCTCATGATCCTGAACGAGAAGGATTATACTGAAGAATAGTTTTTGGTTACACTTTTTAATTCAGCATTCCCATCCCTACAGATCCTCGTAACATCGCTGTCTCTCCGAACCTGCATATTTTGTTACCGAGGCTACGTTAACAATTGCTGCAGAAAGGACGTGAATTTAGCCGCAGGCGTAATAGCTTTACAAAAGCTAGAACAGCAGCACAGCGGTAGGAGTAGTGGCTCGAAAGATTTTTCCATGGCTATTATTTTTTGTGATGTTGTGTAGGTACAAGGTATCAACATTCATGGCAATAGCGTTCGGGTAGCACTCTGACACGGCGCGTCACAATAATTTTCTGATGCAGCAGGGCTGAGTTTTTTTTTGCCCGTCATATCCTTTTCATTGCTCAATACAGAGAGCTATTGTATGAGTTAAAAGAAAAATTAATCTTGAAATATTTTTTTCTTGAGATGCAGAGGTAGTTCAAGTAGCTTGTTATTAATGATAATTTTGGGTGCAATAATATTTTTTTTGAAGGAGTTTTGCAGGAGTTGAAAATTCAATTTGTAAATGGGTGGTATATGCAACGGAGGATGACACTGAAGTATTGATGTGAGAAAAATTACATAAAAAAAAAATATTTTTGGAGTTGTGGTATATAAAAAAATTCTAAGGCAAATCGCATTACTTTTCTCAGGAATAAAATGTTAAATTTGCGTGTCTTGGATCGAACCTTCGATCTCGACACATTCGTATCAAGCAATCAATCAAAAACAGAGTGAAACCACCTATTGACCGAGAAACTAAGACAAGTGTATTCGGAAATTGTCTAGACTATTCAATATATTCGACGGACACCTATATGCGTCCCCTTCGACGAATTGAGGCAGCTTAGTTTGAACTAGTGAACTAAGCGAAGAAAATCGAATTATTATATTTATTGAATTGTGAAAGTTTTATGTACGTGAAAGTTTTTTTTTAAACTTGAATTAAAATAAAAGTGTTTTGAATCAAAATATTTTTCACTAACTGTGGTTCATGAACAACACAACAACATAATAAGTACGGTGTTAATGCAAATCGAATAAATTAATTCAAAAATAATATTACATTCCTGCAAATATAATATTTAAACGCTTTTTATGTAAGGTATATGAGTAATAAAACAACGTTTGCATGATTTCAAGAACTTAAAGCTATTTATATTTGACAAATTTTGATTCGAAAATCTGTTTTTGAAACAGAGATTGCCTTGCTAAAATGCCAACAACGTAATTTCACGTGATGATTCACCATATCACCGAGATTTCCTCGTGCTCTAGATTTGAGCAGGTTAACATTGTTAACTGTTACGGTACCAGCTATAATTTATTTTAATAAATTTGCAACTACTTTGTTTCTTTGAAACTAGTTAAGGGGTAACACCTATGTAGAAATTTCAAAAAAATCTATTTGTTTGTTTTTGCTAAAATGGCAGGGAAACATGTCTAGAATAACGTCTTAAGTTATTTTCAAAAATAAAATTTTTTTTTCCGAGTTATGAGCATAAACGTTGGACGCCCCAACGTGCGGTCGGGGCCTATGCGGCGCGCGTACTGCACGCTCTGCTCCAAAGTCCTTATACCTACCACAGGTATCCGTTAGCGACTTTTCTCATTAGTAAATTACCATTCAGTATGACAGGTAGTAGACCAACATTTGCCACAAAAAAGGCAATAAATCCACAAAGCGAAAACGAGAAACGTGAAAGAGCCGCCCTTCGTTTTCAAACTTTAAATGCGTTTTTCTCGAAATCACATTTTTTGATACGGCCCGCACGATTATTCAGCCAATTTGTATCCGATCAATTTGAAATTTTGGTGCAAGCTTCACAACATCATTTTCTAAGGAAGTACGTACGATTTTGTTGAAAAATTGAAAATTTTCATTTTTACGGCTGATTTTGTACGATTTTTTTTTACCAAAAAATTTTTTTTTTGGAAAACCGTACGCCAATCTTTCAAAATTCAATATTTTTGAAAACCCGTACGTACTTCCCTTGCTTTTAGTTCAAACTTTAAGAAAAATTTTGATTTTTGTGTTTCAGACCATTTGCGACGACGAAAAGTTGCGGGCCGTTGAGGCATCTTTGAAAAATCGTCTGATGCTCGTAGCCTGGTACAGCCGCCATTTTGTATTTTAGGACGTTGTATAAATTAATTTGTATACTTCAAAACATGTATAATAAAGCCATGTAACTATTTTTTCAATCAAATATAAAGTTTCCTTGGAAAAAAATGCAAAAAATCACCCTCGAAAACAGCGTTCCACATAGGTGTTACCCCTTAATATGCAGGGTGGTTTGGAAAGTCCTTGGCCCTACTTGATTAAACAGAGTCACAAAAACCACCCGGGTGATAGAACAGTGCTTTGATGATGAAAAAAACATGCCGACAACATCGTCGATTCAAAGTATGTGAGATTACTAGGACTATAGGCATTTCAACTCCGTGTGTGCATCATATTTGAAGAGTCAATTTGTACCATATATGAGATACTTAAGTGCCCGTTAGGTGCCGGGGCTGCACACGGCTGACCAGAACTGCATACGATTTGTCATGTCAACAGAATGTCCTTAAAAGTATTGCAGGAATTTTAAGGATTTTTCATTGGGGCGATTTTTAATTGGTGATGATACGTGGGTTAACTCATACACGTCTGAAATGAAATAGCAGACAATGCAGAGGACTTTGAAGGAGAAACCGGCTCCAAAGAAGGAGAAAGTAATACCATCGGTGAGGAAAGTAATGACCACTGTTTTTTTGTGATACACTCCGCGAAATAATTATAAGGCCATGAAAGCTTTAAGTAGTAAATAATATATTTGGAGCCATTTTTAATTTTTCAATCAAAATTTATTACTTCATGTAATTCTACTTTCAATAACAGTGTATTAAAAAACTAAGAACATTTCTTTTAAATTTTATAATAATAAAAACTGAAAGTAAGAACGAAATAATTATAAAGGCACTTAATCCTTTAATTGTTTTTTTTGTAGTGACTATTTATTGCGTAAGCTTTGTAAGAAGTATGATCACCGTTATCGTTTATAGCCTTTTCTAAACGTCTTGGCATTGAATTGATTAAGGTACAGATGGTTGCAGGATTGATGTTCTTCCACTCCTTGTTGATTGAATCTCTTAGCTCTTTTACGCTTGCGTATTGGCGCCCATGCTGAAAAACTTTAGCTGATAAGATAGACCATAGATTCTCGATTGGATCAAGATCCGGACTAAGTGCAGGCCAGTTGACAATCGGGATGACACGAGACTTTAGAAAAACTTTAGTTTTTCTCGAGCGATGGATCGCCACATTATCTCGCTCAAAAATGAACTCTGTGCCAGCAATCTTCTCTCCGGAGTCAATACGCAACTCATCTAATAAATTAATATAGTAATCTGAGTCCATTTTTGTCGAAATATTACTGCCCAAATCATGAGTGACCCCCGAAAGTTCGTCACTGAACCTTTCTCTCGCCAATATTTATGTGAACCGTCTGGGCCAGCTAAATTAAACTTTTTTCATCAGTAAATACTACATTGTTCCATTCTTCGTCCCAAAACCCATATTTTTCGACAAATCGCAGTCTGGCCAATTTATGTCTTTTCGTAAGTGGAGGTTTCCCACATTTTTTGTCATATGTGAGGTCCAAATCGCGTCATTATGTGCTGGGCTTTATACCTACTTCTAAGTTAAAATACTTACACCTACTTCTTAGTTCATTTCTCCTCTACCTTCGTTCGCACTAAGATTTTCTTCGATGACAATCCTTCTGATCTCTCTTTTGTCTCTTTTAGACACCTTAGATGACCTTCCTGGTCGTTTAGTTTCACCGTAATCTTTCCCCATTTTTATGAAATTATCGATAACAAAGCCAGATCTTTTTAAAGGTTTAGCAATTCCACGATTCTTCTTCGCTTAATGATTTTCCACGCGACATTCTAAAATATGTCCGTAAATAATATTTTATTTTCAAATAAAATTTGTATCATGCATTTAGAAAACAAGTACTCACGCGTCATTCCTTTACTGATCACCTAAATACAAATCAATCGACTAAAAACAAATATTTAATGACGTGCCCGTATATTTATTTCGAATTAAATAATAGTAATGACAAAGATAATTACGTGTTTAAAATGTAATAAACACGTGTTTATCTGTCAGATAGTTAAAACACGCTGCAACGCATGAAGACATGATGTTCATAGCATTGCAGACTTAATTTCTTCCATAGAAATGAAGATAACGTAAGTGCCGTTATAAATATTTCGCAAAGTGTAACGAGAAGACTATTATGATCAACTTTCTAGAAGAAAGAAAACTGAAACAGAGGAGTACTACGCAAAGCTATTGGATCGTTTGGACATTGCAATCAAAGAAACATGTCCTGGTATTCGGCAAAATAAAATCCCGTTCATTCACGATAAGGCTCGTGTTCACATGATCACTGTAACAAAGACTAAATTGAATGAACTACGGTACGGAATAATTGATCATCCAGCATATTCCCCCAACTTGGCCCTCGAGTAACTTCTTTTTTATTTCCTTAATTAAAACCCCATCTCAGCAATGAGAGATTTTTTATCTAGGAGGTAAGTCAAGGTCTCTGGTTTTCAGTATTTTGAAATTAAAAATAACAGTATGAAAAGTTTTGAAAAATTTTGGTCTAAAGAATTGAGTTTCATGGAAGATATGTTGAAAAATAATAAAAGAATTATAAAAAAATATGTTCGATTCATATTCCGCTACGGTAGCTTAGGGTTGCGTTTAGGACCAACTTTGGGACAGAAGCGTTCAAAAGCTTTCAAGAATTTTTCCGTGAGTTTATGAACTGCTACCTCCGGGTCTGGTGAACATTCAATCCTGGGGGTACCTAAGCTGTCGGCCGATTTTCGTTTGAAGATCTCCCAGTTTATGCTCCTGGGATCGCGAAATTGCCGAATATTGTAAGTTGAGCTGAATTTCAAACCAATGTTTAAATGATCAGAGATTGATGGGTCTTGAAGGACCCTTACGTTATCTATCTATTCTTCGTTCGACCCATTGTGTAGAGTGATGTCTAGCAGGTTTTATTCTGAGAGTTCCCCTTTATAAATTATAATTAATAATAAAACTAATCACCAAGGATATTAACGAAAGAGGTGAGTCTCTACTCACCTCTTTGGTTAATATCATTGCTGCTGCAGACGGTGTGATTCTCGTCGGCGTCTGCTCCAAAATTTTGTAGTGATGAGTGGTGAGCATATAAACGAAAGGCAGGTATGCGGCCCTGTCATATGTCATGTCTACTATGTCCTCTATGTCCCCCCACATGTAACGACGTCCAGGTCATCCGTGCTTAGCATAGATGACCATAAGCGTGAATATTTTTCCTAAGCAGAATAGTTCTTCGTCAGGCCAGCAACCCGGCCTTCTAAAGAGATCCAAGGTTCCTGAACCAGCGCCACGTTATTACCGGTCCCCAAAGTGTTGGCATCGCCAGCTTTCAGGTGTCACTTCTTCAGACGCAGGTAAGCGCTACCTAGTCCCATCTTGCCAAAACGATTGCCAGAAGAGCAGGTTATTAGATTCCTTGTAGATCTAGAGTATGAACAACTGGCCTTCGTCCTGTGGTACCGGTTTCTTGTCATCCATGCTTTTTCAATTGTACGATGGAACATGCTGATTCTATCTCTTCAGCTATTTCAGGGCCACCTCCGGCATTAAGTTATACAAAGCTTTAAACAAGTTTTTTTTTGTATTTAACTAAGTTGAAAAAAAATCTCATAAACAATGATTTAATTAGTAAAATACCAGCTTTCTGGATACTCAACCCTTAAAATTGTGTGAATTTATATACTTCAGTCTTTAACTTTGCATTGAAACAATATTTAGATCAAGAACCTTTTTGCTGAGCCATATTTTCAGATCTTACTTCATCAAAATTTCATCCTAGTCACATTTATCTGTCATTCTTATTCTTATATATCTTCGTTTTCATAAATCTACTAAAGTCACTTACCTCTGTCCACATAACTTCCAAACACCATTTCATGCAACAACAAAAAAAAATCCTATACGTACTCATATGCATCGAATCCAATCTGCCATACTTGCACCGGTAACGCTATTGCTGCTACATGAAACACACATTGGTCACGATGCGAAACGACTGCCTACGCTTTTTTTCGGGGAGTCAAGGATTTATGGGCATAAAAGCAGAATCTAGTTCTCTGAAATTTTTGCTTATTAAACTTTCCACCAAGTTTTTTTTTGTGTGTCTCTTTCAACGAACCATTTTTTCGCCGTTTCAGGACAATCGGCAAGCTGGAGGAGCCATACCAGCATTATACATCCAGGGATATCAGAATAAATAAAAGAAATAATCCTGTACAATGAAGCCTACAAAACAGCGATACTATACATGCTATCTCTGAGTGGTTGAATTCAAAAACGTTCGCCAGTCGGCCGCGCCACCAAATCCAACTCGTATGAAGGGAGTAGAGGTACTACCTTAGCCCTTCGAGATGATGCTACGTTTCGTAGTCAGAGCTAGAGTAATGGATTTTCATACCTTCTCTCACTCTCGTGCACTTTATCTTCTTTTTTATTTTTATATTCCTTGCGGTATTCAGTGCAGAGATTTTATATTTCAATTTCTGAAATTACTAAAGGGATTTTTTAATAAAAACGGTGGCTTTTATTTTATAAAAATGAAAGAGGATTTCTAGCTATTAATGGAATTTGTTTTTGAGTGTTTCGTTTTTCGGCGGGTGTTAGTACGAGTGGTGTGTGGCGCGCAAAACGGCATTGGGTACGATTGAAGTTTTAATTTTCGCTACATTGGAATGTTCGAGTTTTGTAAAAAAACTTAGAGTACATTTGATAAAATGAGTTCATTAGGAATGGGTCAATGATTAAAGCATGGGTGTGCACAACTTTCGAAAACAAAAATTCTTTGTTTGGATTGCAAGTAGTGAAGTTCGATATACATTTATGGGTGCAAACATCCTCTAAATAGATCAAATACTGCATTCAAGTAATTTTCAATGCTGACATTTAATTAAAAGACACTTTTAGTCCAAATAAATTTTAGCGCCCAGTGTGGGCATATACCAACACGATTAACTTCATCTTCAAATTGTCTGCGGACACGTACTCCTACTTACAGATAATTTCTCAAGATTCACTCTCTACATTTTCTTTCACATTTCAAGTACACCAAAAGCATTTATGCAATAATCTTTTTATTTATGAGTCACACATTTTGTATCCTCGAAATTTTATCTTCTCGAAATCTATGCGCATGACACAATTCCTTAATAGCAAAAGAATCAAAGAGCGTCAAGTTACGACTGCACAAAAAACCCAGAGCTATATCCGACCTGATTGAATTGCAATTTGATTGGATTAAAACGGAGAGCCGACATAAAGGACACTCGAAATAGCACCTAAACAGTAGGTAGAATCATCATATTACAAGATTTATTATTATTCCCATCACTCTTACCGCCGCATCATCACCATTCACGTCCCTGCATCATTGTGTCGATGGCAGCATGTCTTTTGACGACTTTTTGTGTACTCTCTCGATCTTATTATCCTTTCATTTAACGACAAGGCAAACGCGAAAGATGTTTATGTCAGTGTCATATTGTGCAGTTAGTCCTAGATGCAATGAAATGCGAGATGATAGTTTGTATACTGTAGTAAGTTTCATAATGGAGGTTAAGTGAATGATGCATTCGAAGGTGAACGGAAATGGGAAGGCAAGTTGAGCTATCACCAAGAGGTACAAAAAGAAATTAACAGATTTCAAAGGACTATTAAAAACGATTTCGTTGTTATGTCATAAATGTAAGATTGATTCGAATCAATCGTTTTGCATGCACAATTATCAGATTAGTAGAAATGCATATCAGGAAAGATACGTGTGTAATAAAAGATAAGATGAATTATATGAAAATGACACGTAAAACAAATGTTAATAGTTTCGTAACGCTTCATGTCCTGTTTTTTCTTTCGAACCGGGGGTTGATTTTTTAAGGTCAACACATTACTGGCCGGTCGGAGGGTGTTCATTTTACGAGCTATGGCCCACTCATCGAGGCCACATGTTCGTCCGTAAGTAAAGCACATATACAATAGTAAATGCGTGCAGCTCGAGTTGAAAGACTATTCTTTTTTATTATTGTTTCAGTGTCGACGACCATCAAATGGTTCCATTACGGTCGAGTTAAATTACGCTTAAATAAAGTTATGATGTTGTTGTGGGCTCTTTTAACTTGTCCATTGAGAGAACACTCTCCGGGGACGTTTTTGTAGAGTCGCGTCGCATCGTAGCTCTATAACTGTCGAAAAAGAGAGTCAGCGTCAGTTTTTTAGTTGCATTTTATGTGAATGACATTGTCGGTTTTCGGGCTATTAAGTGAATGGCAATGTTGTTCGTGTTTCACAATGTGTGACAGTCTTAAAGGGCCATTAATCTTTTTTTTTCTGGTCTGGTCGCTTTAGTGATGTGCATTGTCCATTTGTCGTTGTCATTTGATGCTATTTCCTAAATGTATCTAATTTTTTTGGTGACTGTAGATACTGAAATGATTGCGAGTGGTTGTTTTTGTGGATAAGAATTTCATACGATAGACTTTTGGAGAATGTATCAGTTTTTAGTTTGTTTGGTGTATTTGACCAATATTTAAAAAATTAAAATAAATAAAATATTTTTATCCAACCAATAAACCATGATTTTTTCAGTACATATTTTAGAGAGAAATAAATCTGAAAGATGCTTTGCAATTGGCTAAATTTTTGAATCCATGCGGTGTGCTCACTGCTAATTATAATATTTTTTATTCATATAGTTGAGCTAAATCAGAAGTGAAAATATTTTTGGAATGTTACATGTTCGTTCGAATTGATCACCGAATGATATTCAAATCTATTTGAAACCCATAATCTCAAAATAGTTTCTGGAATTCGATTTTTTTCTTTTTCCTCGCTGCTCAGTAATTGCAACTCAATATTTAATGACTGACAGGAAATTTGAGGATGAGCTGTGAAATAAATTAAGAATCACTTTGCCCATGGGACCTAATCAGCAATGGATAAAACAATCATTTGTTGACATGGCGAACGGAGCTCTGCGGTTGGCGGCTCTCTGCATTACAAATGGCTTAGCTATGACCCCTTCTTCGACATTGAATGTCTTGCTTCATCTTTCCCCGCATGACTTTTTCGTAAGAGATTCCGCCGTGAAAGCTGCTAGGACTATTAAAAACGATTCCGTTGGCTCAATGCTCAAAGGCTCAGAAAACTACGAGTCAAAATCGTTTGGTCATGGTAGTATTGAGCAGGGGTACGAAGGAAGCACTGACAACTTGGTCCCAACTCTTTGCTTCGAATGAGGATATCAAGCGGCTGTAGGAAACAGGAAGAAATAAAATCAGCAAACGCCCACAGCAGCTTTTAGCATTTACACCGACGGATCCAAAACAGCTGCAGGAGTAGTGGCTGCAACATACTCTGCAGACCGCCATATAGAACTCCTAGTTATTAAAGTGTTTTCCAACCTGAGGTTTTTGCGATACAAAAAGCCGCTGAACTGATATATGTCAAGGATACTACATCTACTACGATTAATATTTTCACAGACAGTCAAGCGGCGATTAAAGCACTCACGCATATAAATCGAAGTGTGCACTCGCCCTTCATTTTTTCAGGAAGTCAAGGACACTATAAATGGACTCAAACGTCGCAAAGCTCCAAGCCGAGATGGCATTAATAATGACTGCCTAAAACACCTACCCGATAATATTATTCAAGCCATTGCTGATCTCATAAATACAATTTTCGAAAAACAGGATTACCCTACAGCCTGGAAAATGGCAACAATTATAGTCATCCCCAAACCTGGGAAAGACCTAACCTTTCCACAAAACTGGCGACCTATTAGTCTACTCAGCTCGATAGTGAAAATTGCGGAGAGAATCCTTCTCTCGCGCCTGTGTCAGGAAATCTCCAACAGGAATATAATCCCTGCCGAACAGTATGGTTTCAGACCGAATCATTCCTGTGAGTTCCAACTTGCAAGAGTAGCGCAAGTCATTATAACAGGATTCAACCAGCTAAAATCAACGGGGCTTATTATGTTCGACGTATCTAAGGCATTTGATAAAGTCTGGCATGCAGGACTTATCTTCAAAATGCATGAACTCCAAATCCCTCCCCCACTTATAAAGACCATTGCGTCTATTCTCACAGGCAGAAAATTTCAAGTTTCCAACGAGCGGTTAATTGAAGCAGGCGTCCCACAAGGATCACCACTCTCACCCATATTATACACATTGTATACGGCAGACGTACCCACTCAACCGAACAGGACTACTAAACTAGTCCTGTTCGCAGACGATACGTGCATATTTCATACATCCCGATCAGCACAAATCATCTCGTCGAGTCTACAGAACTCGACTAATCTACTTATAAACTATTTTCGAAAATGGAAAATTAAAATCAACCTCGACAAAACACAAGCAATATTTATCACGAGATGAAAAAGACAGCAACCAAGAACTATACAGGTAGACGGACAAGAAATAAGTTGGTCAACAACAGCAAAGTACTTGGGACTCACATTCGACAGAAGACTTAATTGGAAAGAACACATGAGAAAAAAAGAGAGCTGAATGTACTTACAAAATCAATTCCCTGCTTCCAATGCTTAAAAACAAAAGGCTCAATGGCAAAAACAGACTCCTTATCTACAAACAGATTATAAGACCCACTCTACTGTACGGTAGCTCAATAATTCAACAAACATGTAAAACCCAGAAACACCAGTTCCAAATCTGACAAAACATATCCCTTCGTAGGATTTTTCAATTTCCATGGTACGGAAGAAATAAAGACATTCACAAAGACTTAAGGGGATATTCTGGTCTAGAAATTTGATCAAATCGATTTTTTTTTGTTTACATATTTTCAAAGTTTAGACCTCTGAGAATAAGCTTTTAAAAAGATTTTCGTAAATTCGAATTATTTTTGGAGTTACAGCTATTTTTGTGACACGCCAACTAACTGCCCGAAACGAGACTCCAAGTTTTAAACGCGTTTTTCTCGGAACGAATTTTCTCGATACGGTTGACATTATATCTCTAGTTGTAATTAACCGATTTACGTGAAATTTTGCACAAACCCTTTTAATACTATTGGTTACCGTCTGACGTAGAGATTTTTCAAATTTGTTTTTCTACTATTTATTAAAAATCCCCAAATTTGAAAAAATGAAGCAAAAAACCAACTTTTTTTTACATAGACGCCATTTTGTGAAAAAAAAGTTTTTTCAAATCGCCTAGGTCAGACGAATTTCACATTTTTTTTTATTACAGAATTCACCTAAAATTTATGTTTCAAACCACCAGGAAGGTTGGAATCATGTCAACCATGAGACAAGTTTTTTTTTGAGCCTTCACTTCGCCGGCCTGTATCTACATCAATTTTTTTTTCTTTTGTATTTTTTGAATACATTTTTGTACTTTTGAAATGTTAACAAAAGACTGGTAAACAAATATATGCCAAAAATGTTTGCGGTTTTTTTTTATTGCGTCCGTAAAATCACCTCAAAATCGGGCCTCTAGACCAGAATACTGCCTTAAAAATTGAAACAATTGACAAATACATACGAGATAAAGCACTTAAACTTTTTGACACAATAGACCGACACTCAAACCCCACCATGAATCATCTCAGGAATGACACAAACAAAACTTACCCCGACTTAAGGGTTATTATTTAAATACAAAGATAAACGTTTCACCAAATTTTTTGAGATGCTAGCCGAGTGAATAAAATACTCGCCCAGAAAAGAGAGCAAAGGTGTTTAGCACCAGCTCCAGGAAAACAAAGTTCTCAGGCAGGCGCTTCATTTAGGCGCTGACCAGCCTAGGCAGGAACAACATGATTGTCTCCAATATGATGCAATTTGCGGTGAATGCAAGCGGCTGGTCGGCATCATTACTGACCACCGTCTTGTAGCAGCACATGCCACGAAAATGTGACTCCTGCCCAGCGGCACCTGTAAAAAGTGTCAAAAGCTGGAAGTCCAAAAAATCAGACAGCACTGCTGTGGTGAACCGTGGCCATCCTTCAGTTTGAAAAAAAATCTTCTGCCTTCGATGGCCACTTGAACTGAACGTTTTTAGCTCTAGGGCTTCTTATATAATTGCGATCAGTGTTCACTGAAAAAACACATGGCGCCAGACGCCATAATTTATAGACTTCTGGCGCCATGTACATAGTCGATTTAGGGATAGTGATAAAATATAGCGCCACACGCCATAACACATGGCGAAAAGCACATAGGAGCAGACGCTATGCTTATAGCCCTCGACGCCATGTACTATAGTCCTCCACGCCATGTACTATAGTCCTCCACGCCATGTACTATAGTCCTCCACGCCATGTATATGACTTTGAGGACTATATTACATGGCATGGAGGACTATAGTACATGGCGTGGAGGACTATTGTGTATGGCGTGGAGGACTATAGCATATGGCGTGGAGGACTATAGTATATGGCGTGGAGGACTATAGTATATGGCGTGGAGGACTATAGTACATGGCGTTGAGGACTATGGTGCATGGCGTGGGGGACTAATGTACATGGCGTGGAGGGCTATAAGCATAGCGTCTGCTACTATGTACTATGGCGTGTGGCGCTATATTTTATCACAAATCGACTGAAATCGACTATGTACATGGCGCCAGAAATCTATAAACTATGGCGTCTGGCGCTATGTGTTTTTTCAGTGCACCAAATATAAATTCCACCAAACATAAATTCGATAAATTCGAGTCAACATACTCACTATTGAATGTTCCTGCTCCAGTGTGAAAATTCACCGGTCGAAGTATCGAAAATATCGCGGCCAGTACTTCAGTTCAAAATGAGTCAATTATGTAGACACAAGCTCTAACGTCACTTGCTGACATTTACACCTTCCCTCACACAGCATGGCTGCGAGTTATAATTGGAGTGCCATGAGCCATATTACATGGCTCATGGCACTATGTAATATAGCGTGTGGGGCCATAATTTCTGTGCCATGTAATTATGGCACTGGGAGCCATACTGCATAGCTCAGGGCACTATGTACATAGCGTGTGGGACCATAAATGCTGCGCCATGTTACATAGGACCACGCGCTATGTAGATTGTGACATTATGGCGCTGGGAGCCATATTGCATAGCTTAGAGTACTATGTGCATAGCGTATGGCGCCATAAATAATGCGCTATGTTACATGGCTCTGGGCGCCATGTGGATTTTTTTCAGTGTTGTGCCTTAAAAGAATCGACTCAGTGCACCGCTATTCTAAGGAAGATAATTATAAAAAAAAACAGTGTAGGACTTAATATCGTTACTATTTTAATAAGCCATTTGAAAACGTAAATGTTAAATCCCGATATCAAACATTTTTCCTTAAATCTGCTGCAACTATCCCCATCCTAGCTTTCGAACATTCATCTATTATACCGAATAAAAACAAATCACTGGAAATTTACATCAAACACTCTGATTTCATCACACATGGGGAAAATCGAAAATACATTTTATACAACTGACGTTCAAAAACGATTTGCCACCGAATAAAGGATGCACTCATTTATACCATCTATTGCCATCGCTAGCGAGTTGAGTGCTGCAGCCAGGCATCGAACAGACGAAGAACTGTCTGAAATTGCTTCCTCTCCCAAATAAAAACGAATGAATGTGGCAGGAACATTTGGATTTGGTGCGCAGTGCGGGAGCAGAGGAATAGCAATATTGCACTCGGGATGCACATTTATACTATCAGTGCATAGCATTTTAACTTAAAAATGTTTTTCGTATGAACGCGATAGAAAATCGTTCATCGATGCAACCGGGAGCACTTTGTGGCGGGCACAATCATTTCAACAAGCGCCGAGCCGATCCTACCCATGGGGAATGTGCAATTGCAAATGCAGTCGTTTTGTACGACGGGATATTCCTAGTGTGGTATAATATCTGAGCACTCGACAATTTTCTATAGGAGAGATAAAATGAAGATGTGTTCAGTGAAGCTACTCGAAAGCTATTTTGTTTTCAGCTTCGAGAAATTGAACTCTTTCGGAAGAATTGTGCATTGTGCTGTATAGGATGTCCCCGGTGTTGGAAAACATTTATTAGAGTGTAATTATCATATGTTGCAGTGGAGTTTGAAAAAAATATGCAGTTTTATGTGCATTGAACATTTTTTTGCAAAGATAATTGCTTTTTCCTCTTGAGCTCGTGTAGTTGAGTGGATATATAACTGGAATATATATGAATGGCGTCTCTGGCTCAAATCCAACTATGGTCACCAACCGGGATTTAAGAGAAAATGGAATTAGGTGACTAAGCCATATTAGAGGAAAATTCAATAGAGACTCAATTACACATCCCCCCACCATCTAATTTACATAAACCTCATACGCTTCGCTGGATTGAATGGAAACTTCTTTGGAAGGCTAACCAGAATACACTTTAGCTACTCATTGAGAAAATTAATATAATAAATTAGTTATTTAATTAATAATTCATATTTACACTATGTCCTATAAATTCAAGTACAAAAGTGATTTATTGTTTAAATATGAAATGAAAACTTTTCTTTCTCATAGGTTTGCCAAAAAAAAGTCCCGTTATCAGTCCACATGCTAAAGACGATTTGTATCAGTCGTATTCAGATAGTGGAGTGCGATGGAGTGTGTACATGAGCTAATTGTTTAAAAATTTATTAAAGGAATGATGCCTTGTGATATTTTTCGGGTTCAACGAAAGGAAGAAATAAAGCGGGACTTCATACATAAAGCAATTAAACGTTAAAAGGGAAACGTTACGGTTTGTTAAGGAATGTAAGATAAGTGGACGTGCACGCACTGAACGTACTAACAACGCATTGCGATCATAAGAGAGCAGATTCGTAGAAAAAAGGGCGTTCGGTGAGAAAAATAGCTGCGAAATTGGAAATCTCAAAGTCTTCAGCAGAATTAATACTCGCCACAGATGCAGGACCAAACCCTTATAAAAACAGAAAACTCATGGAGTTTCAGCCTCATTCACGGTAAAAAGGGCTGCTAGAGTTGAAACCATACTTGCTTGGCACGGTTGTGATGAGTTCGTGTTTTCCGTTGAAAAACTATTCATTTTTGCGCAACTACACGATCCACAAAATTATTGTTTGTGGGCAGTCAGAATGCAGGATATTTCCGAAAATGAAGTTTATGTGTCCAGATATCAAAAAACATCCTCAGCCATGGTTTGGAGCGGTTTTGTAAATGTTCGAGATTGCCAGTTCGCAAATTAACAAACACTAAAGTCAAACTTTAACAAATTGGTTTATCCGATTATTCAAACTTTCGATTATTTCAAATTTTTTATTAGGGATAGTTCAAGATACTTTAAAAACCACCAAGAGATAATTAACAGTTACTTTTCTTTCTAACATTTCTTTTTTACTACCATGAATCATCCTGTGGGTGGGGGCTTGCTTCGATGTGAAGCAATTAAAACACAGCCATACACAGCTTGTCGTAGGAGGTGACTAATGGGTACAAGCATGAGGATGAGTCCTAAGGAAATCATCTCTGCAGTGCTCAGCACGGCAGGGGCTTCGATTCTGCAGGCCCCGACCTCATGTACGACTTCAATGGAGGACCCTGGTTGCAGTGGAAGTTCACAGGCTACCATCGTGGAATATTCCACGGCCAGCAAGTTTTCGGGCTTGCTGATAGCATCCCCTCTGATCACAGGCCCTAGAAAAGCGAGTACAGCGTCAGCTGGAAATCCAACTACGGCCGTACCAAGGGAAAATAATTTTCCTCCCGAATCTACACATAAGAGGAGAAGAGATGCACTAAAGGAGGCAGCTCCGGCTAGTGTAAACTAAGAGTCTCCACCGAAACCCGTGGAGGCTCTCAGTCGTAGGCTACGTAGGAAATTGCGCAAAAGGGGTAAGCTGCCAGAAAGAAAGACCAGAAAGACCAATGCAGACCAATAATAACTGCAGGTTCTTCCCTGGATACTGGATGTCAGGCAGCGAAACCTCTGAGCGGACCTGGAGTAGCGAAATAAAGGTTGGCTGGTGATGCTAAGTTTGCCAGTTCGGAGCAGAAACGTCCTGGACCGATGACTGGGTGCAAAGTCATGCCAACTGGACATTGCGAATCAGAGAAAGGTCTCAGCCGTCGACAGAAGACGACTCTGTTCAATAACTCGATGATTCCCGATGCAAATGACGACGCTGAAATATAAGAAGGGACCGGTTACACCGAAGATCACACTGTTGGCCAGCATAAATGCCAAATATGTCAGCGGTGGCGCACGGAAGAAACGCAAAGTTGAGGCGAAAGTCTGATATTGCATGCTCGCAAAAAGTTAGCCAAGCTGCAAAGGACTGTGTGCCTGGATGTCTGTGGTTGCGGCTCTTGATGCGCTTCTCAATCTACCTCCTCTCGAGATTCAAACTCAGAGTGTAGCGATGAGCTCTTACCATAGACTAGCTCAGCTTGGCTTATGGGTAGGAGAAGACGATGTGGGGCACTGCTCTATTAGGGGTTCGATGCGTGATATCTCTCCGATTCTCACTATGCCTTTGGACACTCGAGTGCCCTTCCTTGACTTCGGGAGAAGGTACGAAGTAATCTTCTTGAGTAGGAGTGACTGGGATGATCTAGATCTCTGTAGGAGGGGATATTCCGAAATTTTCTTCACGGACAGCTTGAGGACAGATGTTAGATCTGGAGCTGGTGTATATCTGCATTCATCGAATGAGAGGTGGGTTTCTTCTCTTGCAGAGCACGTTTCTGTTTTTCAAGCAGAAATACTGGCTATCCTGAGAAGTGCCTGTAGAGCAATTGAAGAAAAATGGAGAAGAAAACGCATTGTTGTTAGCAGTGACAGTCAAATTGCACTGATGGCGCTGAGTAGACCTATGACTACTTCAAAAATCGCCCAAGAGTGCAATGCACGATTAAACGCAGTCGCCTGATTCAATATGGTGCATCTGCTCTGGTTACCGGGGAATGAAATTGCTGACGCCATTGCGTAGTAAGGTTCGAGACTTCCACTACAGGGCCCTGAACCTGCCTTGGGTTGCCGCCCGACCGCATCTGCACATGCCATTCTTCGGAAGTGTGTAGTTGATGCTCACAAAGATAGATGTGGCCAGGCACACAAACTTCTTCCTTTCAGAGTACAACCATGTGACTGCAGGATTCTTGCTCAATAAGAGTAGGAAAGTTTGCAGAGCCATGATAGGTATTCTGACTGGACATAAGTGCGTAGGAGGACATATGTGCCAAATAGGTGTTGTGCAGGATGGCCTCTGTTCATCCTGCCTAGAAGAGGCTGTCTCTGCGGAGCATTTGCTCTGTAAATGCCCAGCATTTGAACGTCTCAGATATCAATGCTTTGGCTAGGATGTGGCACGTATGCAGAAGATCGCCCCTTTCCCCCATCAGTAATTCTAGATTTTATCAACAAGTCCGGGAAACTATGGTAGGCAGGGGGTAATAAGTACAATACGTCTTTTGGCCTGAGTGTTAAGAGGTGCCAATGCGCCTTAGGATACAGTCTTTATTTGGTGTCATTTGTTTCATCACACACATTTTTTAGTGTCATTTGACATATGGAATATTATTGTTTTATTTGATGTTGACAAGTTTGCAGCAAAATAAAGAGTTCGACAGGAGCCGATCCAAATATTACTAGAAGTATCAGATAAGTATTTGATATCCATTTTAGTTCCCGATGCTTTGGGCCATTGTTTTGCAGGTAGACGAATTTGCAGGTGCTGGAACTCTGATCCTGCCTGGCCCGGAACAGTAAGAGAGGCAAACTTCCCCTTGTTTTTATTGAAAAAGGTCAACGCTGAATATTACCAGAAGCAAGTTCTTGAAGCAGTTGTCCTTCCAAGCCGCAAAAAGTTCCAAGCTGCAAACTCAGGGACCGAACAATCGAACAATTCAAGCAAGTTATTTCCAAAATTTGGGAGGATATGCCCAATAAAAACGTTCGTGCCGCCTGTAACTCTTTCAAATAGAGGTAACTATTGGTAAAAATAGCAAAAGGAGGTATTATCAAGAAATATTTATTGTAGGTTTTTAACTATTCATGTACCATTAAATTTCAATAAAAATCTTACCAAAATATTAAATACTTTTTCTTATATCTCAATATCTTTTTGTATTCAAACACATTGTAAACCATGTATTGAAAAAAAATTCAAATTTTATTAAATTAATCTAATTCAGTATTCAGTTCGGTTTTGGCACACCAATTTTTTTTTTGGTCTCTCAATTCCAATCAAATTAAATACACATGTCCAATCAAGAAGTTTAATTAACCGAAAAATTTCAATTTGCCGTGTTAGCTTTGCATGTCGCTATCTATCGAGTCCGTGATGAAAAATTGTTTTTTTCGGTCACATATCGAAACCACCCTCGAAGAAGTCCGTTTTCCAGTCCAAATTCGAACAATGAATTAAAACACGGGCGAAACTATTTTAACGTTACTCGCGGCACATTTATTTCATCCACAAATTAGATATTATCACGACACCTCATTTCTCTTAATATCGAAGGAGTGGGTGAGGAGCAGGAGAGAAGAAGACGTATGAACTGTATATTCGGACTATTTATCACACATTGTCGGGGGTTGTGAAAAAAAAATGTTTGTGGTTATTGTTTGATTGTTGTTGTTTTTTTTTACAGTCTATGAAGAATATTTATGAACAGTTAAAATATTATGCTAATTTTTAGAATTTAATGCTTGAGAGTAAATACAGTGGAGTTTGGTATGTTTGAGATAAAACTCAGTGTAAAACTCTTTGTTGGAAATAACAGCAATCAATAATTTTACTAAGATATTGAAATTATATGCATTCAAGTAGTTTTCCAGTTTACTGCACGATTGAAAGTGTTGTAAAAAGTGTTGTTTTTCAAAATTAATCTAGTTGAAAAGAAGTACGAATAAGAAATATTTTCCCAACCAACTGCCTTCAACCGAATTTCCCACACTTTACAACCGCTCAGGTAAACCTTTCTTCGGAATTCCACTCTTATAGCATTTTAGATATAGTCCTTAAGATATGTAGATGCTTCGATAGTGAGAGTGGATGCTCGTGACCGGCCATATGCTAGAAACGAAACATTCTAATTAAATTATTTTTATATGATGACGATTAGTACCATAAAAAACCGAACGAACCGAATATGGAAATAAGTTCGTATCCATCGTCGGACTGAAGTTGCAGAAGAAAAGCGTTATTGTTGCTGTAGTACGTTGATACTGATGGCGTTCTCGTAGTTTAAATCAACAGTGCGAAACGGAAACAGGGGGAACAAAGTTAGGTATTAGATATGATATCAAACCGGATTTCTGACATTGTTGAAAAAGCGGCTGCGCGTGCCACCACTTTCCTTCCATGCATGCGGAAGATGCTTGCATAGAGATAGGCTTAAATGCTGTCCAATTTGGTAGATCTAAACAGAAGATAGAATGAACGCGTGTAACATGTTAAGTGAACTTTTGGACTTGCTAATGGGATTGTTTTCAAGGGTTGGTACGATGGGAATAGTGTTGTTTGTGGGTTTTTGATAATAATAGAAGTTTACTTCGAAATTAGAATGGGAATATGATTATTTCAGGCGAGTCTTAAAATTCTTAGATGCGTTTAATCTTACTTGAAAATATATCGTTTCTCAAATTTCTTTCAATAAGATAAGATGTATAGCTATGGCTTAAATTCAGACCATTAGAAGACTTTACTTCAATTTTACGATCTAAGATTCCAGGATCTTTGAAAGCCTATAAAGAATATATTGACAGCTTTCGTGAGTGAAAGCTAGGAATAAGCAGACATTTAATCTGTTTATCTATCTTTAGCTACACCCGGCGCAGGAAAAACCCTCGCACCACACATGTTTTGAAACACCTGAAATCCCTCGTAGTTGTCAAATCAAAAATTATTTTTATGAAGTCTTTCAGAAAGTGTCCTAAATAGCCTCCAGGAAAGGTATAGAAGGATGGGTTTTTCATTTCATTAACATTTCATTAGTAACAACATTTCATTAGTAACAAGTGAAAAATAATGACTAGATACTAGTAATTAGGTGTTGAGAAAAAATCGAAAATCGTAGCATGGACACAGAAAAACATATTGAAACATGAAATCGCTCAGCGTATTGGCTGTAGCGATAGAGCGGTGATAACGTTTTACAAAAATTGGCCCAAACTGGAATCGTACAGAGGAAGGAAGAAATTGGTATGAAACGAAAGGCAACCGACAGGAGAGTTTCTCTGCTTATCGTATCGGTGCCCAAAAGCGGCTCAACTTCGCGCAGACTGAAACCCTACGTTATCAAGGTAACTGTACTCGCTTTGAGCGGTGCAAAAGAAGTTGACCGAGATAGGACAGAAGTTGACCAAGATGGGACTATCACATCCAACAAAAAAGCCGTTACTTACCAAGAATGTGAAGCAGAAACATCTTAAATTAAACACAAGGTTTATGGCACATACAACCTACGAAAATATAATCCGTAGCCCAATTTTTGTTATGATTTTGTAAATGTGAACCGAAAAATTACTGGTTCTTTAATAATATCACTTCTTCCTCTCCTAATGAGATTTGTGATTTATTCGCAGATAGTTGCCAGAATATTTTTAATGCACCAGACCCATCAAAGTCACATATTTATTTCTCTCATTCTGTTTCAACAGCTTTGGTTAGGCACTTAGTAATTTCACGTGATGAAAAACATAAAGCTATTTTGCAAATCGACTGCAACAAAGGTCCTGAGTCCGATTTTCTTCCTCTAACTTTCTTGCGCAAGTGTATAGAACAGCTTATAACTCTCATGCATATTTTTTTCAAAAGATCATTTTCGTTTGGAGTTTTTCCATCCTGTTGGAAACTTTCATATGTCACACCCATCTTCAAAAATGGCAATAGACGCTGTATCGGAAATTATAGGGGCATTGCCATCTTATCTTCAGTTCCAAAGCTATTTGAAAAGATTATTTACGATAAACTTTCCCCAATGGTTGACTCCCGTCTGAACGAGCAGCAACATGGTTTTAGAAAAGGCCGCTCAACTACCATGAATTTGACATTTCTAATCGCAGACGTTTTATGTAAAATGGAGAAAGGATACCAAATTGACACAGTCTATACAGACTTTAGTAAAGCGTTTGACACAGTTGACCACCCTACTTTAATTCTAAAGCTTCAGCTTCCCAGCTTCGCAATCGAACACAATTGGTAAAATTTCAAGGACTTTTGTCGAAAAATATTTCCCTAAGCCATCTTGGCCCACTCCTTTTTAATATATTTATTTCTGACCTATCTGACGTCATTGCAAATATACCTCATCTACTTTATGGAGACGATCTCAAAGACTATCACATCATTAAATCTAAATCCGTTGCAAAGTTTCTCCAATCTACGCTCGATTCACTTGATCGTTGATGAAATGAAAACAAGCTCCCTCTGAACATTCCTAAGAGCCAGGTTATAAATTTTTCCCGAAAATGTACTATCTCACATAACACGTAATTCCACGGCAATAATTTGTTACCTCGTGTTGAAAACGTTGTTGACCTTGATGTGATCTTGGATGAAAAACTCCGCTTTACCTTGGATTATGATGAAATACTTTCCCGAGTAAACAAACAGCTAGGCTTCATCAAAAGACGTGTCAAGAAATTTCGTAGCCTGTGGGTCACAAGATTCTTATACATCTCACTTGTACTCTCTATTCTATGTTTCCATTTCTTGGAATCCGGCATTTGAGGCCCACAGTAACAAAATTCTTACTTTTCATCTTGAGAGAACTATACAACCCTTACGGTTTTAATATCCTTCTTCGTTATGAGTTTCGACTGGGTCATCTAAACTTATTGACACTTGCATCGAAAATAAAGATGACTTCGGATATTCGACGTCATTAAAGGCGTTATCAAAGTTGAATTCCTGAATTTTAAAATTATTTTAAATATCCCTTTAAGGAACACCAGGTCCACTCGTTTACTTAAAGATAACTACATTCCACTATTTACGTAGTTTATGAGTCGATAAATAGATGCTGCAGGATATTCAATAGTATAAATTGTCCTTCCAAGCCATCCGCAACCCCTTATCTAAAGCTACGAGTATATGTCAAAGTTTTATTTATTTTTTATTTATTAATTGTTATTGATTTATTTGTTTAATTATTTAAATTATTTAATTTTTCGTTTTATTTGTATATAAACATATTAGTTTTCAATTTCGCGGTGTATTGCTAATGTAACTAGTCTGTGGCGGGAATTGCTTGGTTAATAAATAAAATAAAATAAATAAAATAAAATAAATAAAATAAAATGGTGCAAGGAGAGACAAAATTGGACCTCTACCAACTGGGGATGCATCACTGGAACTGGAGTTAGCAGTAGTTTGATGCTACGGGAAACTGTTAATGCCGAAAGGTATTAATCGATCATCACCGAAGGCCTACATCCTACCTTGGAGAATTTGAGTGGAGCATATCTTAATACTATTTTCCAGGATGATTCGCCACCGCGTTCGTTCAGTAAGTATGAAATGCATTCTGCTAAACTTTTTTCATGGCATTTGATTAACTGAAGAGTCTTCTCTTTTCGAGGTACCCCGACCTCAATCCAATACAAAAACCTTTTGGGGATAATGCCGAAAAAAGTGAAAGAAAGGAAACCGAAGGCCACCAAAGAGCTCGAAAGTATAATCCAAAATGTGTGGGACAACGAAATAGCCCTCAATATCATCGATAGGCTTAACGAGCCAATGTACCCAAGGGTAAAGGCTTTATTATATATTAATGCTAAAAGAGGTTGCTTTTATTCAGAGCCTTATCACATACCTTACGGATGTTACTTTTAATGGTTGTTACTTTTAATGGGAGTTACTTTTAATGGTTTCATTTCCTTTCCTATATTGCCCACATCCGGAGTTCCTCAAGGTTCTATCCTTGGTCCCTTACTTTTTATCTTATTTGTCAATGACCTTCCTTCTGTTATCAATTCTCCTTGTCTTTTATATGTAGATGACTTAAAATTATACAGAGCAATCAAGTCTGCGAATGATTTTCATCAATTGCAAGCTGACTTGTTTGCTCTTAATCTCTGGTGTCAAGACAACTTCTTGCCACTGAACATTTTGAAGTGCCATCAGATGTCTTTTGCATATAAAAATACTCCAAATGTTTTCTCTTATTCTTTGTCTGGTATTTCCCTGTCAGTTGTCCAGCACTTTAGAGACCTGGGCGTGGTGTTTGACTCAAAGTTAAGATTTGATGTTCATGTCATGAATATGACCTCCAGGGCCTCTAGGATTGCTGGATTTGTTTTGCGTTCTTCGTATATGCTTACCAACATTTCCTCCTGTATTAATTTATTTGTCTCCTTGGCACGCAGTATTCTAGAATACGCGTACCAAATCTGGTCTCCGCGCTTTCAGTATTTATCTGACGCCATTGAATCTGTTCAGCGCAGGTTCACTCGCTCGCTTCTTTTTAAGTTTAATATCCCCTATTGTCCCTACTCCTCTCGTATTTCTCTCCTTCGTATGTCCTCGTTGCAATCTCGGAGATTGTTCCTCGATGAGTGTTTTCTCTTTAAACTTTGCCAAGGCATTTTTTTGTCAGATCTTGGTTCCCAGATAACCAGACGTGAATCTAGTCATCCAAGTCGTTCTTCTGAGGTATTCTCTGTTCCATTTGCTCGCACGGAAGTCTATTTCCATTCACCTTTGCTGCGTCTACCCAGAACGCATAATGCCCTTAACCGTGGTCCTCTCCCGCAATATTTTTCACAATTCAAGCATGTATTGAAAATGTTACCTTGAATTGCTATTTTACCTTAGTCCTAATTTTAGTTTTCAAATTATTTAATTATTTTTGTTATTTCTTTTCCTTTTTTATGTTTCATTCTTTTATTTTTGCTTTCTTGACGCTGTAATATCTGCAGCGCAAGGAATTAATAAATAAATAAATAAATAAATGTGGCCCCAGTAGGTCAGCTTAGTGTCCAAGGTTACTCCCATATATTTTACCGACATTCACCTCTGCAGAGCCTACTGTCATCGGGATGACAGTCGGTATCCTCGCTTTGTTAGCAAAACGATCTCTGTCTTTGATCGTGCCATGGTCGATCATTCACAGTTCCACCCTCTTCATGACTTGATTATGCCTGAATCGGAAGAATTCCGCCAGTCTAGAAGTGATAACTGCTGCCACATCGTCAGCGTAACCCACGAGAAACACATCCGTTAGCATTTTTAGCCGCAGCAATCCACCGTAAACGATAATCCAGAGGTCCAGTCTTAGAAATCATGAAAATTCAAAGTATAATCTGCTCATAAGTTTTAAATTTGTTTCGGATTCAAGTTTTCAGTTTCGGTAACCAATCTCAAGAGATTTAATAAATTTTTCATTGCTTTACTAATATTATTAGCAGCGCCATTGCTATACAATTTGAGTTTGTTATGCAAACTCCGTTCCATTCAATGCTTTCCATCATCTACTCATAAACCAAATATGAATTATTCATTTTTTGTGCCCACAAAAGCTTACTCGCTCGTCAAATAAACAAAACCCACATCACTCCAGAGATCATTTTAGCCACACCCATCAACCAACAAAACACCTTTGAATAACAAAGTAATCACATTTAACATTCTTATCCCGTTTTATATTATCTAAACTGAAAATTCCCAACAACTTCTTTTTCTCCTCGACTATTCGACGACTCTTCTTAAAAGCCAATTCCCAACCGACAGTGCCTTGAGAAAAATAGAATGAAATTGTGTCGAAAAAAGTAATCTTCAAAATGAGATCTGAATGTTGTCTTAGATGGAATTATATCTGTCGTCGTAGTCTCTGTCATTCCGCTTAGGATGCATCGTACAAAGACTGTTTTTCCGCCATATTATCCTTAATCCGAAATATCGTTATACACCTCGCCCATTTTCTGTCACTCAGCCCAGTAACATTCCGTGAAACGGGAAAATCCTGGACGTTTTCAAAACGAAAAGTTTTCCTGTTACGAAATTTACATAAACAAATCTTCACCTATAATACCAGGCGAATTTAAACACATTTCGTATTCCGAAGTGGTATAGAGCTTGCAACAGAAATCACAAACCGACATTGTGGCAGCTAGGAAGATAGGAAGTTGTCCTATCGTCGCAATGTACACCAAGCAAAACTCAAAACTCAGCAAATAAATACTAGAATATAAAAAGGAAAAGGCAACGCAAGGCAGAACGAGAGAAAAAGAAAATCTTGAAAAGAAAATGAGCTTCGTCTTCCGTAAGAAAGAGGAAAAGTTGTTCGTGTCTCTACTTGTTATGCTTAACAGAACTCATAAATTCTGAATGCCTTGCGGTATTTTAGCATAGAAATGATACCCTCCCTGTTGCCGGTTCGTACCTCTCTTGCCTCTTGCGTGCTGCTTTCTCGGCCGGCAGAAGTGGAAGAAAAATATTAACTTTACTGTCACTCGGTGCACAACTTTTCACTCGACGACAACGACAGCAACGACGACGACGAATCCTTGTGAATTGGCTGACAGTTCCTAAACGAGATGGAAATGGAAATGTTCAGTTCTTTTCAGTTTTTCATCATCGTCGCCATTGCCATCGTCAGCATCATTTTCTTTTATGGAACGTGAATGGAATGTACAAAGTTAGTTTATTGCAATTAAAAAGAGGTCACGACAGAATGGCCTGGGTAATGACTCGTGCGCATTTCACTCGTAATTGGACGGACGGTTCCTGTGGCAGCCATGAGCTGTATAATTGGTATCCTGGGAACTATTAATATTTTATAGAGTTGGAGAATGGAATATAGCGTTCGACTCGCTAATACAACATGTTCAAGGGAAAGTGGATTCTTTTGTTAACAGTCCACTTACCTCGTTATCATATTTAAATCAAAATTTTCGTATGACGCACTCCTACTCGCAACCAATTAGCAGACAATTACGCATCATTCACTCACCCCCGAACCGATCCGACCCGCCACCACAAAATAAACAGTTAGTTACCCTTAACTGCATCAACAACATCAGCCGAAACAACTTCATCATCCATCGAATATGTATCGAATTTCACTACCAATTACGTTGATCTCTTCAAAGCGATTTCCTTATTATCCTGCCATCCCGGTACCGGGTTGCTATCGTTCGGATACACAATACCCAACCAAACGTGCACGGATCTGGAGCGAAACATAGCCAGCGGCCAACTTCGACATGTTTAGCATCACTTTGAACGAAACGATGATGAATGATTCTGATTTTATTCGTTCGTTCATTTCGAGAATCTGCCCAGGGTTTGAGGTTCACGAAGGTTCTCTGTTCAATGGAATCGAGTTAATAGACTTTCCGACGAAGGAACAGCAAGGAAATTTTCAGTACATATGGATTCGTCTGGCTGTCGAAAATACCCTTTTGATTTTATTTGGAGGGTTGTTTATATCAGACCAAACAACATCAACATTTGCGTTTGATTTGTCTTGATCTGATTTGTGATTAATTTTTGCGAAGAGGTGGCTGAAATGGTATAGTAAAATTGAGGAGTCCTTGCACGAAATGCTATAGTTGTATGTCTTTTTGTGTTACAGATATAAGTAAGGTGCCTCAAGAAGATGCATAAAACACTAATTAAATTTAAAATCTGCTTTCAGTTCCTTACCAATCAGTAGCGTCATTATTTTCCACTTGTCAGTAGCGTCAAGATATGCCCTCATCTCACCTGAAAATTTAAATGAATTCTAGAAGAGGTTTATGCTATCCACAACATTTGCATAGTTATAATCCTTCCGATTACGCTATCTTATAATTTAGTATTTTTAGATGTCCTACTAACGAAAATAATTATAACTGAAATTTCCTAACTTTCAGATAAAAGTGCATTTAATGCTATTAGGCCAAAATAAAAACTCGTGGATGAACCTGAATATCACCTTTAAAAATGCAAAAAATCTAACCAGAAAAATATTGAAAATATAATTTTCTGCGCAAAAAAAATTTTTAAAACATCGTACAAATCGATTAGGAATCACAAAAAAAAAATGTTATCAAAATATTTACACATTTTAACCACATTGAAACATTTCTCATCAAGATAACTGAACCTAATCGTCCTTCACACTTCTAATCATCTCAACAATGCTTTTACTTTTCATATTCATGAACATAATGTCGATTTAAATCTTAATCTGATTCGTCCTGGTTACTATGACGAAAATGTTTTCCTTCTCGCACTGCTTACTATTTCAATCTCATTACGTTGGGGTGTCAAATGTAGGAATGAATTTAACGAGTCCTTTTTTCCAATATGCATACACAACAATTCGAATGCAGTAACAACCCCTTCATTTATCGCAAACATACAATCTACGATTATTCCCGGTCTTATACAGTAGTTTTTTCTTCCTGAAAAATGTACTATGTTCCAGAATACTGTACAGGTGGTGTATTAATCTGATATCGAGGAAACATCGTTTAATGTTGCTGAAAATGGTTGTCAAGTTGAACAAGACATCACCAGGCTCATCTTGCCTCTGATGTATTTGTTACATATGTTCGGAAATTATGAGGTTGAAAGGTATCGGATTTTAGTATATTTTTCGAAAAAGGATCTAAAGTAGGTCGTTTCGATATTTAAGAAACTGGCTTAGAAAATAAAGAAGCTCATATCAATTGAAGCGCTAAAAATGAAATCACTATCTCACCTCCGACTCAACAAAAATTATCTGAAACAAAAACAAAAATTATCATTTACAATAATTATCACAATATGAAAAAGCTCTAGCGCATCAGAAACGCTAGAAAACTGGTTTTCGAAGAAATTGTCTTCGAGTGACCAAAAAATATGGAAAGATTTAATGCACTTTTTTGTCGTATAATATCAACCATTTCTTACCCAACGCAACAAAAACTATTTCTCGACTGTAACATAAATGTTGAAAATATACAGTGCTGGCAGCACTTTTCTAACGAAGCAATAATAAATCTACCATAACAAGCTCAAGCTAAAACCAACCTATCCTTTGAAATATTTAGCGATTAAAGGTTGCTTGAGGATGCCATTCGAAAAAATTTCAAAACTCGGAAAATTTAAACATTTGTTCCTTACTTTTACTGTCAATGCTTTGCATATGATATGAATATATAATGGAAGCATCTGTTGGTGCAATATTTTGTGCTGGAAACACTGTGTTAGGAGCATAGCCAAAAATATACCAAAACTGCTTCACGTTAAGTTAATCCCACCCTCTGAATTTCGTTTCGATTGAAAGACTGCGCTGGAAGTTATAGGGGTAAAAAGAATTTTAGGGTTAACACCCTCAATATTTTGAAAATTTTCGAAGCCTCTATATTTATTGTCATTGCAGAATCATTCACATTTGAAAATTTAATGACAACATCGCTTAGTAAAGAATTACCAAAACTTACAAAAAAGGCTATAGCTTGCAGGCTTTTAATTTTTTTTTTACGAAATTCCAACGACATTTGGCTTACAATAAGGTCCATTTACTACGTGAATTTCGTTTTATTACATAAGTTATAGGCAAAAAACTTTATTTCGATCAGCAAATTTACAAGATTTATGTGACAAAAACTATTATAGCTGGCAACTCTGCACCAATTTTTCAACCAGATTTCTAGCAAATGTGGCTTAAAGTAAGGTTCGGGTACTTTGTGAATTTCGTTAAAATTTGTTGGCTGAATAGGAAGTTACAGGCTAAAGCGCAGTTGTTTTCACAGAGGATTTTCAAGATGGCACCACACATTTCAAAATCACTTCTATCAGACTTGGTCCTAGTTAATACCTACATGTTCTGTAAATTTACTAATGATTGGATTATCTGGTTAATTCTCGTGAACGGAAATTTCGAGTGATGAGTGGCCGTTCTTGTGCAACTAAGAATTTTGAAAATTTCGAATAGGACATGGTGGACAAAGGGACAAATTTATCAATAATTTGAACTTTTTTGTCAAAAAGCAAAAATTTTTCAGGAGGGTCGATGATTCGACGGATTTTGTTGTCACGTGCATGCCGTAGGTACAGCGTTGCCCTCAGTATGTGTAGTCTTAGCCAACATCAATATGTTCTGCGAATTTCACGATGATTCAATGTTTCTGTCAGAAATTATGACAAGTAAAATTTGAAAAAAAAAATTCTTGCTCACTTTTAGGCACTCAGCGCCGCAAACACAGGGCTCAAAATTTCCAATTTTTTATCATGAGCAAGCTCAAAACATAATCAGTTTTCATTCCCAATACTTTTTTTTTTAACAAAAATGTACTAAGCATAGAAATATAGGGGTACCTGAAAATTCACTAAAATGGGTGCCAGACAATACATGCGTATTTGAGCGATTGACGCACTAGAGGTATGCACAGTGACTTCGTGATCTATAGGGTTTTGAGTTCTTCCGCACGGCTTTAAATGAATCTCACTTACATATTAGCCTTGCTTAAGACTTTTTCATATTTTAAATTAAAACGCAGCTTTTTATCCAAAGTAACCCCCAGGTCTATAATACTATCAACATTAATTAGCAACACATTATTAAGGCGCTATTCAAAATTTAATTTGGAGCTTTTACAGGAAAAGCTTATAACTTAAAATTAACTGACTTTAAAATCAAGTTTGTTATTTTGCACCAATGCTCTAGAGGTGACAGTTTAGATGGAAAGAAAACTGAGTCTGACTTGAATTTAATTATGAGGTACATTTTCAGACCGTCTGCTTAAAAAAGGTGAGAAATGACAGGTATAACTTCAGAAAGATCCGAGATGAAAATATTGAATAAAAGAGGTACTAGTTGACTATCTTGTTGTACACCGGATGAAACATCATTTTTTTTGGTTGTGATATCCAGAAGCTTAACGTACTTAGTTCTATTTTGAAGATAAGAGTCTAAACAATTTAACAGGAGACCTGAGATATTAAACTTCTGTAATTTAGATTCAAGAGCATCATGATCAACACGACCAAAGGCTTCGCTGAAGCCTGTGCAAACTATATCAATTTGATGCTCTCTTTTGATACCACAAAGAACAACTGAGATGAAAGACACGTAGTTAGTTTTAGTTGGCCTGCCTTTTTGTAGCAATTTAAAGAATGAGAGATGCTCAGCAAGACGCCCGAACTAAACCGAAGTCCAGAAGAGAATCTGCCAAGTAGGTGGTGATAACGAACCATCAAGAGGAAAATAAAAAAAAGAAGTGCCCCGGGAGCAGGATACCCGAGAAATGGACGTGAAGGCACACTTTAATCCATCTCATTCGGATGCTGGAGTGCCGCTTTGCTAGCTCTACGCAGCTGTGGTTGGTCATTGAAAAAATGGGGTGATTTCGCTCCCAGAAAAGGACTCTACGTATATTTCATTCGCCATAAAAATATACTAGCCGCAATTTAACAACAAAAGGGGGGAGATGCCTTTGCCCGTAAAGGATGAGAAGTAGCTCTCAGGCAAGCCAGACTCAGCCGAGACGTGTCAAAGCACGTTGCTAGCATCTATTAGGTAGGCGAGCTAAAAATAACACAAAAAAACCTAGAGAGATGAAATATGCCTCCATTTAGCATATCTGAGGCAGATAGCCTCAGTCCTCTGATGTTATTGGGGACATGACCCTAGATGTTGGGGGTCACTTCACCCACTGACTTCGGCCTAAAAGGAAAACAAAGGAAAAAGTTGCCGAAGCCCTTCCCTGTAACAAAAAAATTACTACATTAATTCAAACAGAGGCCAGCCAGGCCATCGCAGAACTAGAAAAGAGAAAAGTCCTTACGGGATTTCACCAAATAAGAAGCCCAAGTGTCACATTTAGCAATATAACGTACTCTGTACGCTATTTCATAAATGAGGTGTTAAAGGAGTTGACTGAAAAAGCAGAAAACCGATGCAGGATGATAGTGGAAAACGGTGGATTGACCACTAGATCAAAGAATGTGAAAAATTTTGATTGTTTACCACAGCCCTTTCATTCACTTGATGTAAAACTAATGTGAAAAAGATAGCCGAAAGAACGAAAAGAGAGTATAAGAACCACTCCACCAAGACGTTGAGAACAATACCACCAGGTTCAGAGCTAGTATTAAAATCTAAGGTATGCATCTAAAGATACCGCTTTTATGGATTGTTACTATACAATATAGGTATAATTCATATATAATTCATTCCAAATTAAAAGCAATGAGTTAGTGAATTTCGCAACAAAAAGCAAATTTCAAATGCTTGAATGAAACCTTCAAAAACGCATAAGGACCAAGTCCTCTTGTTCATCGAAAGTCCACGTATTTTCTTGAAATATAGTATCCCTCTTTTTGTGCCATGTGTAAAATATTTTTTTATATAATCGACTCATTTGCTTCTAACATGTACTTTCAGTGGCAGCCAGGAAAACCCAGATATCCTGGCAGGCATCCATTATTAAACATCACATTGATATGCTATTGCATCTTAATTGAATTCACCCTATTCATTTCTGAAAAAAAATTACCAAAAACTCTGACGTTTAAATGAAGCTTTCCAAATTGTGGGTTTGAAGTGGGCGACTCTGATCGTGGGCGCTCTTCGAATTGATTCTCGAATGTTATATACCAATGACAAAAAGATGAAAAATCACGAATTGATTTCGCAGGCTAGTTATTAATAAGCAAGCTGTATCTGAAGTAATTAATAAATGGGCGGGGCTTGAGCATACTTAGAGCACAAAACCAAAGCAATCGCATGCCAGAAAAAGTCCTAGTCCTGAACATTTGTCCACGACATATCCTTGGAAACCGATTTTCTATCAAGCCTTTATTTAAAGGTACTTGTAACGATTCTCTCAAAGGACAGCCCGAATATCGATGATTACTAGTCCGGATGAAAAGAAGTAATCAAATCATATCCTTTATCATCATCATTCATAGCTGTGGTCAACCAAAGACCAAAAACATAGCTCATCATTTCCGAATGTATATTTCTGGCTGAAAAAAATCTTCTATTTTGCCAACTCGTCATTAATATCTACGACGTGAGCAACGTAAAACGCGCCCAGCTCAGCTAGGATATTAGAGCTTCATCAAATCAAATTATCAGACATAGAGTCAACAACAGTCGCTGCTGACGTCGTCGTGGATGATGTGGACGAGCTCCTATTTCCAACATTGCCAAAAAATATCTCTGGCTGACATCAAGATGAGAAAAAAATGGAAATAAATGCATTCTGAAACATTTCAGTGGCAAAGCGCCCAGTCTCCTAGCCACAAAAAAAGCTGCTATCGAAATGTACCTAGAGTCCTGGCGAATTCGGGCTTCAGCAGCAGTCAGCTGAACCACCAATCCGTGCAGAACTCATAAAAAATTGGGTACAGCCTTCTCATGCATATGAACCGGGACCGATGGACCCGTTCGCTCATACATATGTTCTAATGTATCTACATACTGGTACATAATCTGTGGCAGATCTGGATGCAGCATAGCCTTTCGTCGACAGATGACTATTTTTCTTCTTATTTCGTCCAGAATGATTATGTTCTGTTCAATAAAGGTATTTCGGAGAAAAGCTGGAATTGCACTCTTTATTACGTTATTTGTGCCCCGTTTCGTTCGTTTGGTTCGTAGTGTGTGTGTGTGTGTGTGTGTGTGTTTGTGTTGCGATTTGATGCCTTGTCGTGAATATTTCAGGATTCACCAAGTGTACCGAGATAACGAGATATTCAGCGAAAATGGAAGCAGCTGAAATGATTTGCTTGAATTCACAAAAATCGTTTGGCGTAAAGAGTTTTTCCTTCATAAGTATATGTATCTATCTACATACTGATACTGTTCATATATTACTTTGCCGCAAATGAAGTGGTTTGGTAGAATGATGAGCAAGAATGTTGATGTGGTGTGGAGTGTGTTACACGTCTAAAAGGTCTGATAAATTGAAGAGCTGGTCGATGCGATTTGCGAGTGAACTAATTTCGGTTCAATGAGAATGAGTTTTTACTAATGTTCGAAGAATATAAGTATTAAAATCGAATTGGCCAAAAATTCATATTCACATTATATATGAAACTGAAACTTTCACAAATGTCATATATCTTTAACCCTTTGGAGCCGGCGGCTATTTTAGTGATATTTTTAATATACCTATTATTCTGTTCACAAATAATTTTTGCAAAAATGAAGTTAGCAAAATGAATTTCGAACGTGTTCTAAATGTGAATCGGATAATGCTTTGCATTTTTTTAACCCCATGTGTGCGCTAGGTGCCTAAAAAGGGAACGGGAAAATTTGAAAATGTTTCAATTACGATAGCTTTTGGCACAGCTATTCAATCATTATGAAACTTTCAAAACGTATTGGTGCTATTTAGTTGTAAATTTGTGTAGCTTTTTATGAGCATGTTGGCAACTTTGTAGCTAGGGCAGGTGCTGAAAGCGAAAACCTTCAAATCATCAATTCTCCTGAAAAAAATATCGCTTTTTGGAAAAAAGCCACTAATAAATAATTTTTTTGCTTTTTCTAAATAACCAAAGTAAAAAATTTGAAATTTTACAACGGGCACGCCTGGTAACCCTTTCCCAATTAACCTATATTATAAGCATCAAAAAATTCAGTTCACGAAAACTCACGATCCTATAATCAGAATTAGTTGAAATTTGAAAAATGTATTAGTCTTAAGTAGGACCAAGTTTGATAGAAGTGATTTTAAAATGCGGGCAATTTTGTGCCAGAGGTGCCATTTTGAATAATCACTAAGAAAAAAACTGCTTTTGGCCCTATAAATTCTGATTCAGCCATTTGATTTCGACGAAATTCACACAGCAGCTGAACCTTACTTTAAACCACGTTTGATAGATTTGGTTTAGATTTGATTTGGTTGAAAAATTCGGTTGGAACTGCCAGGTATGGTAATTTTGGTGTCTTAAATTTGAAAATTCCAGTTCAAAATAATGATAGGGTTACCAGCTTTGGTTGTTTTTGTATTTTTTTGGCATACCTTTAGTAAGCGATTTAAGCATAGAATTTTCAAATCGTACACTGAAAGAAAAACTCTTGGTTGGTTCAACCATTTTTAATAGTATTGCAACGATTCATTCAAAATCGTTAAACGAACTACGGAAAATAGTTATTTTTACTATGTTAATATAGTTAATTTAACGATATAAAAGTAGTTGGTTCTGGTTATACAAAAAATATCACAACGTTCATGAAATCAACTGTTTTAATTGTTTCATAACCACGAAAAACAGTTGATAAATAGAAAAATATTCATCAATTCACTCAAAACTTCAACGTTTCGAATTATCAACAGTTTTTATGGTACTTAAACTACTTCGCAATAGTTGATTTCAGCAAACGTAATTTGGAATTATTCTACGCAAAGTAGAATGGTTTCAACATTTGGACGTTTTTCATGCTCCGAATGAAATTGTTTATCAACCACGCATCATGGTGCATAAAAGTAATCAACGATTTTCTTATGGTTGTTTTAACTATAGCCCTAGTTGATGCAAAAACAACTAAGGCAAACTATTGATTTTTCATACTCCTCATACTCATGCTCCTATTCTATCATAGAAGTTTCATATGATACATGGCAAAATTGTGTTCGGTTTGCTGTTCGATATAATTCATATGCATGTTATGCAGTGAAGCCTTTATATTACCTTGTACGACGCTATTTTGTTCACAATACAGCGTTTTCCGCTGTGGCATAGCATTGGGCTGCGGCAAAGCGCAGTCAAAAAATTAGAGTGCACTGTTTTGTATGGAAACGCGCACAATAGCTGCGGCCGAATTTGCGGCAGCGGCAGAATTTGCCAAATATCTCATTTTGCCGCACCGCTAGCGGTGATACCTACCATAGGTTGGCATCACCTTTAGGTTGAATTAAATCTGTTTGAATTAGGTTGAATGGTCTGGTGGAATAGACAAGCGGTGGCTGATGTGTATTGTGATAAGCCAACCTAATCCTCGCACAAAAGCATTTAGCAATACAAAAGAAAAAAAAAAGAATTTGGTTGGTGCCTTGGTTGCATTGACAGCGGCATTGTCGGGGCATTGTGATTCACCAAATTCAACTGCGGCATTCACGCCTCCTCTGCCTATATTTCGTAATATGTATGGAAAAAAAGTAAGCAACCACAAACAATGGTTGGAATACCATTGTTTGTGGTTGCTTACTTTTTTTGCACCACGGACGTTGTTTATCAACCACGCGTCATGGTGCATAAAAGTAATCAACTATTTTTTTATGGTTGTTTTAACTATAGCCCGTAGTTGACGCAAAAACAACTAAGGAAAATTGTTGGTTTTACCAAGATTTTTCTTTCAGTGTAGTGATCTTATAGTGAAAATATACACCAAATATTAAGATATAGAAAATTTGAAAACTTTTGCGAATGATAACCCTAAATTTCTTTGCATCCTTATAACTTTCAATGCAGTCATCGGATCAATATGAAATCGGCAGAGCAGGTTGATTTCAATGTAAGGCAGATGCGACATATTTTTGGCTTCGGTGCTAGCAAAGGGCTTCCAGCACTAGGCCTTTTTGTTACTTGCGTTCTAAGAAATGCTTGCATTAAGTATTTTCATTGCAAACATTTGCAATGAAAATAAGTAAACATTGTTTGAATTTTTTAAGCTCTGGACATTTTTCGGATGGCAGCCCCAAATATCTTAGTTTTGAGTAGGAAAAGTAAGTAGTGGTAGAATACACACTCAAAATCTGCACAAATCCTCTACTGTGCTTCGAACATTAGTGTTTCTAGCGGTTCCGATGCGCTAGGGTTTATTTTTTAGATTTATAAGCAAATAGAGTTTATGTAGCGATTAGATCGAAATCATAGGTTTCATTAGAAGAATAGATTGTCTGACATTTTTTATCTGTCAGTGATCATAAGCTCTGGGCGAAAGTTCAAAGAGCTTTGAGGCCTAGAGGCTAATAATTGTATTAGTTTATAATTTTGCTACCAAAGTAACGTTATCTAATCTTGGCAGCAGAAAATTCTAACAGCCTATTAAATATTTCGTGTAAGATATTTATTATAAAATCCATAACGAAATTGCCCGACACATTAGTTACATCACAGCACACCAAATAAAACCGAAAAGCCACAAAAAGCAATAAAATACTATAAAATACCAAGAAATCCTTTTAGTTCGTCCCCGCACCACATTAGCTCAATTCTCTCCACAAGTACGTACTACATACATACATTATTCTCTTCGGTTCGCACTGAACAGCAAAATCCCAAATCGATTATCCCCATAAAAAAGTGAAGACCGAAAACAAACTTTCTAAGCCTCAACTTTCAATGGTCGTTGTTGTCTACGTTCAACTGTATCGTCTTGTTCGAATTGAATTCCAACTTGATTTCAAACTTTTCGGTTCGTTACGTTTCGCTTTGACTCTGTTCCGTTAGGTAAGTAGCGCAAGTACAAGAACAATCGCATTGTAGCCATTGTCCCGCCTGGTTGGTAGATATCATCGTAAAGAGTTAAGTGAAATTTACAAAAGGAAAACTCGAGCAACAATAAGACGAAACTTTACAGTGTTTGGAGATCCAATCAGCTGTTTCGTTCAATACTACAACAAAGTAGTTCGCTTGATGGTCAATCTTTCGAGAGCATACCTACATTTAGTAGTTGAAGAGGTTCATGGATTTGTACGAGAAGGGCTGCCGTTATAAATTAAGTAAAATATTTAACTTGCTTGCTGTAACTCAGTAAGTATATCTTGAAAGGGTACAGAATACGTTCATCAGACTTGGACTCCTGTCACTGAGAAGGAATCTGAGTTTCGCCTTCGAAACGAAATTTTGGCAGCTCAAACAATTTAACAATCAGCATAAACTTAAACAATTCATCCAAAGCTTTTATCGACTATCAAATCTACAATTCCTATGGGGTCCTGGCTAAAATGACTTGGATAACTTTTTTGTCAAACAGCCCTGGAACGTCCTTCTTCAGAATGAAGCTAAACAACAACCCATTCGAATCTTCTAATTTTATTGCTACCCATCCATTGACTTCACCCTAAAATCTGAGCCCAACCATAGAGCTAAAAAGGTTTTCACTGTATTGCCACATATGTCAAAGGAGCGAATCGAACAACATGTCCATCCTGTACGGACAATCGCCGGTACGGGTTCTCTTGCAAAGTCCTCAGAGATTGTCCCTGTTTCTCGCAACGTTCCGTGTCCAGTCAGACTCAATTCACACAATGCGCCAGTACATCGAACTTGGCTGAATACTCGAATGACAAAGGATTTTGGGCCAATCTATTAGCGAATTGATCTTAACGATAAAATCTCAATTCGAACAATTTCTATCAAACCAAGGCCCTTTTGATTGATGTCTTTTGTCCAACATGAAATACGAAGAGTTAAAATAGAATAGCCAAAGAATTGAGAATGAATTTGGCTAATGGGTATGTAGAGTATTATCATCGAAGTTCTTGTCTGCACATGGACGAGTGAAGTCGACACAGATATATCTTTACTTTGAACGTTTTATTGGTGCTTGAGAAGAATGATTGCGTGATATATATTAAAACTTATCGTATATCGATTACAAGTACACTTGGCAATATGTATACTGACAGTAGATTTGCAAAGGACAACTGTCATAATTGTGTTGTAAATCAAAATATTATTGTTGCTATGGAGTGTATGTTTGGATTATTCTTGGTTCAAATAATTACAATCTTTCAATAAAGACTGGTCAAACAGTAACTAGATTTAAAATAAAGTCTAAAGAATTTGGATCAGAAAAGCAGAAGAAACATGTTTGATGATATCAATTGTGAATTGTGTAAAAAAACAAACAACTGGTTCACGTTGCATTTCAATAGTGAGATGTGAGACAGAGAATGAAATAAGAAAATCATTTTTAACTACTGTTGGGCAAAGCTGGAGAAATCAATGTTATATTGCTGAAAACATTTAATGAAAATTCAAAGGTCTTCATATTTAATACATTTCAAACTGCCACTAAATCCGGAAATGTAGGCCTGATATAGGCAGCCAATCAACCGTAAATATAAGCCTGACGACAAATTTTGGCAAGCAGACCAAGCTCAATAGCACTCTCACTACAGGAACAGTTGAAACAGGCATATAATATTCTCAAACATAAGTAAAAAATTTCATTTAATTTTCATTTAAATGTTTTATCTTTCAATATTTCACAGCCACCATTCGTCGAATTTTTCCCTCGTCCATCATGAATTTATTTTCAATTTAAAAATAGAGAACCTTCATCACCTTCATCTTCATCAATCTCGCGACGGCCATACGTTCCCGTGCGGCTGGAGAGAAAGTTTACTTTGTCGGGTCCAAAAACTTCCAGTCAAAGAACAATGAAGTAATTTCTATAAGCTGGCGTCCGTGGAATTAAAGATCGTCTGAGGTCCTCAAGAGGTTTCTTGTATTACGGCTATATTTTTATTGCAGTTGTTTCAGCAAAGCTGAAACATCTCTTGGAGAAGCTCAGTTTGAATGATCGGCAAGCTTCGCAGTTGCTTCGGGGCATGAAGCAGTTGGGAGATTCTTCAGTTGGGGACGAACTAATAATGACCTTCTGGATAAAGTCGCTTCCAGAACAGACAGGGTATCTTGGCCAGTTTTCCGGAGGTAAAGTTAGACAGACTTGCAGAAACGTAAGATAACGAGAGATGGTTAAGCAAAAGCTCTCTCGGTCTTGCTCTTGGTCCCACACACGAAGCTGCTCCAATTCACAAAACCGGCAAAAAAACGTCACAAACATTACATTATTATAAAGAATATTACCACCGTAGATTCGACTTCAAGGCACTGAAGTGCATTCTTCCATGTAACTACGAAATTATTTCCTCTGCGTCAGAGAGCTAAGTTATGGGTTTTTAAGACGGTAAGAAAATGTGACTTATGACCTTGTCGTTGGCTTATATTTTACATTTATTTGTCCATACGACATTACCTTGTTGACACAGATCCAGGCATTTTGGTACTTCCAGCTCCAGCACTCAAAACAAGAAAGCTATCTCCTTCTGGTGCTGGACTTGCCACGGTAAACTCGGCAATCATTCACTCAAACGGACTGCACATACACTTCCGCTAACACTAGGACTCGATTCCTCGTTCTATTTTAGGCGTAGACTTTTTCTGCTTTTACGAATTTGTCATCCACTTTGCAAATATGAACCCTCTCACTTCGCTTTCTTTAAAAGGTACGTACAGGTCGAACAAACTTCCAAAACTTTTGATTGAAACATTCACTGATGCGCGAATCATTCTGCAAAAATGCCATTCCAGACAAATGTCAAAAAATGTTCTCTCAACCTTGCAAACTCGAGGTTAACACACCACATCTTGAACACTGGTCCTCCAATGGTATCGAGACCTAGCATCTGATAAGCTCGCGGTGGCTAAAAAAAAATTATATTTAAAGTATATGCTACCCCTCCAACAGCAGCAGGCCATTTCTACTTTACATGGACCGAAAAACGAATAAAAAATGGTGTCCTTGCAACTACAGATGTATTAATGTCATAATAGTTCCAGGTAGATATTCCGTTCGATTTCATTCAAGACTTCTTTCATGGCAAACACCATCTTCTCTACAACAGAGCTGACAAAGGGCTATCATCAAGTTCCAGTCCAGCCAAACAATACTCACACTCCTGGAAAACTTTGAGGTCATCTGAATGATTTTCGGACTTTGCAATGCAACACAGCCTCTCCAGCAGTTTATCCACGAAGTCCTGCACAGACGGAAATTTTGGTTCATCTACCTTGACAACATTTTGGTAGTTTCAACTTTCGAAGACAAGCACATCATTCACTTAGAACAAATAGTCAAACGATTTGCGAATCACGGTCTCATTATTAACTTGGAGAAATGTCACTTTCATCGGCCTTCGAAAGAAAAATTTTCAGGTGATAAGGTTTCGTTGATATGCATTGCCTTTTCCAGATCGGGTTGTTATGATATCAGCTACTAAACTCCCCAAGCCGGCTAAGGAGCATAGAATATTTTATGCTGTCGCTTCCTTTTTTAAACAGCTGAGTACAGCAGCCACTCAGCTCTTACATTTGCTTCTCAAAGAAAGATGGCGCTAAATCTACCTACTGGTCACCTGGAGCGAGCAAAGCTTTCGACCATTCAAAACTGTGCGGGCAAAAGCAAATCAAAAGTGGACTCACACGGCAAGCTTGCTCTTTTCATAGAAATTTTAGACACCGCTTTTAGGGCTGTCAATGTTAAGGCTCTTGTCAACCACACAGTTTTTACTCGACCAAAATAAGCGATGTACAACAGAAAAATAGTGCCTATGACTGCAAACTCTTGCCCAGTGGTTCAATATCAGCTTTTAGCATTCAAGCAAATCCGGCAAGAGCTACATCTCGCAAACTAAGTCGTTTAATTTATAAAAGGGCGTTCGCATCTTAAATTGGTTGCGACAACGACTTTGCTGATACTCTTCTTCGTCTGGAATAAATAATATTTTACTAATTTTCGAAGAATATTAGTATTAAACTCGTTTCGCCGCAAATTCATCATATATATACTCGTATATATATATATATATATATATATATATATATATATATATATATATATGTATATATATATATAAACATATATATATATATATACATATATATATATATATATATATATATATATATATATATATATATATATATATATATATATATATATATATATATCAGAAAAATGATTGAGGGAGATAATCTCTCGAGTGGCCGATCCGATTGAGCTGAAATTTTCGGAAGACATAGATGTACATAGTGGGTAGGTCCATGACTTCAGATATCTTTAACCTTTTGGCGGCGGTGGGCATTTTGGTGAATTTTCGGGTGCTCCTATATTTCCAAGCAGTGTACATTTTTCTTCAAAAAAAGGAATTGGGAATGAAACCTTATTATGTTTTAATCTTATCTATGATAAAAAATTGGAAATTTTGAGCCTTGTGTGGGCGCTGGGTGCCTAAAAGTAGGCAAGGATTTTTTTTCAAATTTCGATTTGTCATAACTTCTAAGAAAAACAATGGATCATCGTGAAATTTGCAGAGCGTATTGATGTAGACTAAAATTTAATACACATGGAGTTTCAAGGCTGTGCGGGCAACTCTGTAGCTACAGAAGCCTTCCGAAAAGAAATCCTTCATATTATCGACTCTCCTGAAATTTTTTTAATTTTTTAAAATAAATTCAAATTATTGATAAATTTTGACTTTTGTGCACCAAGTCAAATAAAAATTTTCAAAATTTCGCGGTAAACAAGAACGGCAAGCCATTATCAAATGACCTCTATTTTCAGCACTCCAAACTTCTGTGTACGAGCTGACGATCGGATAATGCGATCAATATGAAATGTATAGGACATGTTGGAATTAGCTAGCAACAAGTATGATAGAAGTGATTTTGAAATAGGGGCAATACTGTGACAGTGGTGCCATTTTGAAAAATTGCTGAGAAAAACCTGGTTTTTGGTCTATAGCTTCCGATTTAGCCGCCAGATTTTAAGAAAATTCACGCAGTAGGTGAAACTTACTTTACGATAGATTTCATAGAAATTTGGATGAAAAATTAGTATAGGGTTGCCAGCTATGGCAATTTTCGTCTCCTCAATATTGTAAATTTGCTCAGGAAATTAAAGGTTTTTTCCCTATAACTTCCGATGCAGTAACGAAATGTGATAAGTGGATCTTACTGCATTTCTAATTCTGTGGGAATTTCGTTGAAAAATCATGAGAGGTTTGCCAGCTATGTTGTCATAAAATTTCCAAATGGGAATGATTCTGCAATGACAATTAACAACAAATATTTAGGTTTCGAAAATTTGAAAAGTTTTGAGGATGGTTACCATAAAATTCTATTCACTCTTATAACTTCCAGCGCAGCCATTCAATCGAAATGAAATTCACAAGGTGGATATAACTCAACGTGAAGCAGCTATGGTGCTAACGCATGATTGCCAGCACCAGACAATTTCGTAAATATTGCACCAACAGATGCTTCCATTTTGTATTCATAAGCAAAGCATTTACAATAAAATAAGCAACCGATATTTAAATTTTCCGGATTTTGGAAATTTTTGGGATGGCAACCCCAGACATAGTTTGATCGCTGAAACTTTCGATGATATCCTTGGATGAAAACGATATTCAAAGGATAGTTTGATTAAGCACGAGCATGTTATGTTAGACTTATTGCTGCTGTGTTGGACAAATGTTGCCAGAAATGAATATTTTCATCATTTGTGTTATAGAAAATGAAATGACAGAAAATTATATTTGTTCCTTTGAGTAAGAAATGGTTGATATGATACTACAAAGAAGTGTATTGCGTCTTCAAACATTTTTAAGTCCCTCAAAGATGATTTCTTCGAGAATTAGTTTATTGGCGGTTCTGATGCGCTAGACTTTTTTTTATTGTTGGTGATTTTATTATCAATTTAGATACAAAATATTCCCAAGAATAAAATCATTTTTCAAATCTTCGATGGTATCCAAAATTTTTCATGCAAACTTGCAATTTTTCAATTAATCTGACGACACAAAAGCAGCAATTATATAAGAATCAAACATCGAATGTGACAGTCAGTCAGTTGGGAAATTAAAAATCAAAAAAGCACTGGAAACTTGTAGCCATGCACAGTGAATAGGAAAAACGTTCCATAAAAGGCGAATCAAACAAGACTCGTTGACTTTACAAAACTCTATCTGAACACTTCAAAAGACCCTGAATTCAGACTGTCATTTCAAAGCTTGCAACAATCTGGGAAAACCTTCACTTTGCATCATCACAACATCTCAATTACACTAAAGTCACCCAGTTTTGAACCTGCCTCTTTCTCCGTCGACTAGTTCCCTCTTTCTGGCTGAGGCAAAGAACAGCTAAAAAACATTGATCACTTTTTTTATTATTCACTCGTACCTCTCATTCCGGCACCCTTTCATTTCCATTCCTGTTCAGTTGTTTCATCGTTATTATTATTATTTCCCAAGCTTGAATATTTTCTCTTTTATCGTCGTTTGATGAGCCTTTTTCATCAGAGTTTTTGTTGTTTTGATTTTCGCATTTGTCTGTACTCGGAGGTAGGGTACCTACTGTGTTTTTTTTATTGCATGTACTTTTCGCCCCCAACTCAGACACAACCTACACAAATTGATGATGGATAACAACGAAAATGCAAAGAGCGAAACTGTAGAGGAGACAGAAGAAAAACTAACAATAGAAATGGATTTTTAATTTATTGCTCTTTAAATAGAACGCAGCCTAACATATTTTCTCATCCCCATCGTGATCCCTTTGATTTGTGAGACGCGAAAACAAAGAGCAGTTTTCATTAATAGCTTGCCTCTGTTTTTTTTTTCTAGTGCGGAAAAATCTTTGAGTGGATTTTGCACGTTGTAGTTGCTTTGAAGTGATTTGTATTTTATTTGTCGTTTTGCATTCCTTTTTTTTTGTTGAGAGTATGTCCAGGGCGCCAAAAGGATTCTGATTGTTTCAGAGGATTTGGTATTAGTCATGTTTTTCGCATGTGACATTTTCTTGGATAATACCAGTGTCATATTTTTTGTGAGGCACTGGACCCGTTGCACAGAGGCTGTCTTATCCTGGATCAGTGGATTGATATCTCGTTTCCCACGCTCATTTCACCTATAATTTACGAAAGCCATGAAGTGATACATCTCTTAAGAGCATTCTCAACAACATTAGGGTAAAACCTCGTGAATCATAATCCAAAGGATTAGTTCACCTAAAAGCAACCAGTTCAATAAGGAAATAATGCAAAAGCGCAAAGCGGACGCATATCACTCAATAATCAAGCACCAACCGTCCTCATGCTAGTCCCGTATTTATCAATTTAACACTCGCGTACCGCAGGCTAAAACGACTACCCTCCTCCATCATCAAACATATTGAAATTGGTGAAATGAAATCCGGTCCTTGAAAATTTGTAACAAAAACAAACACCGGAAAGAGATCCTTAGCAGCCCATCAAGTGCACGTGCCAACAAAGCCGTAATGTTGTTATTATTGCAAATAAAATTTTGGCTTCAGGACACTTCTGGCCCGTACAACATGGGCCATGCGCCAATAAATAAGGCTCTGTAACGCGTCGCTTACACGCTCAATAGGAAAAAGCGGGAAAGACCGTGGTCGACAAGGATAACAATGTTCTTATCAAGGGGGACGAGTATTTGTTGTTTAATTATTTGATATCAATAGATGATTTTGATTTGATTTTTGAGGTTTTCGTGGATCTGACTGTTGTCTAATGAGTGAATTTATTGAAAGTAATTTTTTTGTGATGGAGTCCTGAATGTAATTAAATAAATTTCTCACACTTGTTTCCTTAACAAATATATTGTTAAAGAAATTCTCCTACGATCAGATCCCAAATTTTTCCAAACGCCACCACCAAAACATGTTATTGTTTACTACTCATATTTTCCGAATCCTTTTCACTATGTTTCCCTTCGATACTCACAGGCGGTTCACTGACCGTGAAAATCGAGGCAAGTGCCGCACACGTTCATAATTACTGTTCGGTTTTCACGGGAGTTTACCAGTGATTTTATGGATGGATAATACAATGAAGCTACAAGAGTTCACGTGACCCGCAAACGCTCCTAGTTTGCACACGTAATAACAGTAATATTATCCTTTATTTTTGTTCATAGATGTCATCCATTAATCCGATAATTGATAAGTAAATAATCTCAGGAACGGGATACGATGAAAACGTGGCTAATTATGAGATAGAAGCATGCGACCACATAGTAGGTTGTAACTATTAAAATAAAAGAGACATTTTCCGTGGAAATACGATCAGAAGTAGTCGACCGATATTGAATTTCCCGATTGATGCAGGATAATAACAGGAAGGTGCGTAGGTGTCTTAACATCGATGAGAATACAGAATATGTGCTAACTATGATTTTGAAGAGTAGATGGTTATTTACAAAAATGTTTATTGTTACTAAACAAATATGTCGTCATTGTCAGGTTCAAGGACTAGGCTTTGAGGGCAATAGCTCCGGAATTTATGATGCTGGAAACGATTTTCGTAAATAAGAAAATTGGAAAAGCGTGTTGATATATTTGATGAAATTGAATATTTTTTTTTTTGATTAATTGAAGTTTTTAGCATGATTTTCATCTTCAATCTGGAGTGTTAGTTTTTGTTAATTAGTTTGCTAACTGGCAACTTTTAAGCTAAAAAAAACTTTATTTCAGTGTAGAGCTATACAAGGTTATTTTATGATGCGAATAGATATTGCTTCCATTTGCATAAAAAATAAATAGAGTTTGCTAACATATGCATAACTGTTTTTGAGAAAGAGTTCCACTTTTGGGTTTTCAAAAAACTTCCATGAAAATGAAGGAAAGTTTGTGCCGAATCCTGATGGTTGTCCCCCCCCCCCTTCTCTATTTCAAAGTCTTATGGACGCCTATGGATATAATAGGTTTGCAAAAGACATAAGACATGGACCAAAATGTCTAACCATAACCGCAGCATCAGAATTTACTGTTTAGCAAGCAGCGAAAATCGCAAAAAAAGCGCGAAAGTCCGCATTCGACAAGAGAACAATGTTGTTATCAAAGGGGGTGAGTATTTGTTATTTAATTATTTAATGTTAACAGGTGAGTTTGGGTAACAACGTCAGCCACAACGACAGCTTAATGAACATCAGCAACTACCACCTCTTGAATAAGTACAAAAACAGCTGCCACAGGAGCTCACTGAACCTGAGCTTCAATGCTATTCTCCAGTGCCGTCTTCTGGACTCGAACTGCAACTTGCTAGTGCTAATAATGATAGTTTTAATAGCTTCATCAGAGTAGTATCACCTCCTTTTCAAAATTACTTTCTCGTGTTGCAACTGATATGGCCAAGGAAGACTTGAAGATATAGCTCGGAAGCTTGGAAGACCTGCCAGTGTACGCTGCAAGAAGCTTACCAAAAATTGCGACAGCAATTGCAGTAAGGTCTCTTTCTTATTGACCCTTCTGACTTGCCTTGATTTCAGCGTTGTTGATGTTTTCGTACAAGAATTTAAATACGTAGACTGTGCTTAAAAATAAAGGGCACAGTTGTATGTGAAACATCTAGAAATCCACCTATAAACAAAATCACACTGAAGGCCAATAAGGCACTCTGATGGAAAAAAAAAGCTTGGAAGCATATAAGGACTAAAATTAAATGTTGGTATCTGAGGACTAAAAGCAAATGGCGGAGCTGCAGTGTGGTGGCAGAAAACACCACAAAAATTGCAGTTAATAGGCTCAACAAGCTTCAACGAATTTTCTGCCTGCTGACCACAGGAGCAATTAGTTCCACTCCAACGGCACACCCATAACCGCTACACCTCATAATTCAGGAGGAAGCAGCGAAACAGGCTAGTAGCATACAACAGGAATAAGGTTCAAATCAGGAGACCTAAAAGGCCATCTTAGATTCCTGGAGAGCATCAGGCCCATAATGGAAATCTTGACCTTCAGCGATCAAATAAAGACCAAAGCAGCCTTCGGAAAGAAGCTAAAGGTCACAATTCCCTCAAGGAACAAACGGGAGGAAGGCCCACTCCATAGTAAAAATAGCGCAAATTTGGTATACGGATGGCCCAAATATGGATTGTGGAGTGAGAATAGGTATTGTAGAACCCAAGTGCAAAATCAAGTTACCTCTCCCAAAGAAAGCTACCAACTGCCAACCAAAACAATCTGTTAACTAAAACTATCTGCCAGACTTCGGGCTCCACATAGAATACAGATAAGGAATACTAAAAGTGTTAGATTTAAGACCCTGTCGGATAGCATAGCGGTACTCAAGGCTTTCAATCGCGATCACATAAATTCAGCTATGTTCTTAGAGGTGAGGGATGTCCTAAATTAAATAGGGCACAGAATAGCTTCTAATTGATATGGATTTCCGGCCATAAAGAGCACCAAAAATGAGGAAGCTGATACCAAAGCCAAAGATGGAGCAAGAACACCCTTCACAGATCGTTCTCCGTACTGGGGCTTTAGAAAGGCAAACACGGACAAGGAATTCAAAACATGGAGCAAGAAGAAGATCGAAAGCTATCTCGAAAACTAGTTTGAAACAATCACAAAAAAATACCTTGGCTTCGATAGCGAAAGAGGAAAAGCAGCAGTGGTTCTCTGCAAAAGTGGCATTGACAGGTCATCTTCCTTGCAAAAAGTATTTCCACAGAATAGGTAAAGAGTGAGACAACTGCTGCAGATACTGTGGAGAAACCACAGAGTGTGTAGCACTGTCCAGAACCAGCGCTCCTTAGCTCTGCTTTTCCCTTCCCATAACAAAGATCCCGCCAAGGAACATAGTCAGATTGATAAGAAGCCTGGATATTCTATAAGACATAGCTCAAAGGAGGCAGAATAGACCCAGAAGAACCCACTCCAAACAATCAATCAATCCAGCACCAGACTAATGCAGATCAGACTTTTCTCTATAAAGGTTTCAAATTTGAATTTATGCTGACTTTTTTTGGCGATGAGCTCTTTCTCTTACTTGACGTCTTTAGATGTGATCGCAATCGTAATTTATCGAATAAAGCCAACGGTGGTGGAGTTTCAATTTTATGCTAGCCTCGTGATGTTTCATCCTGTTGAATGTGTTGCTGTCCGTATTGTAGCCACCAACCCTTGATTATATTGTCTTCGAATGCGTTCTCTATTGTCTTTTCATTCTTTCTTTCTTTTCATTCCTTATTCCATTTTAATTGCGTTCCCAGTGATAGCAATCGTTAGTTGGATCTTTTTTCTAACTTTCCTTCTTCTTATCAATCTCCTTTCTCATCATTTTTCCCATTTCTTTCCCAATCAATTTTGGGGGTCTTAGAAAAATAGTGGGAGCTTAGAAAAAATCAAGTTACTCTAGAAAAAAATCCAGAGGCTCTAAAAAAATCTCAGGAGTCTATACAAGGAGCTTCAGAAAAATCAAGTGACTCTAGGAAAAATGCTGGGAGTCTTAGAAAAAATCATAGGAGCTTAGACAAAATTTGGGGACTCTAGAAAAAACTCTGGGAATCTTAAAAAAATCAGTGGAGCTTAGGAAAAAATCAAACGACTAAAAAAAAATAGTAGGAGTCTAGGAAAAAGTCCTGGGAGCTTACATAAAATAAGGGGATTATTTTTCTTCAAATAGCTCGAAAATTTTCTGGTCGTTTGCTTGTTCCTTCAAAAAATTATCGGGCCCTTTTTAGATGGAAGAAACTTCTTCCATTTCGGTAGAAGTCTTAATATCTCTGTTGGATCCCTCAACGAACAGTGGCTTTGATGGTATTCCAAATGTGTTTGTTAAGTTTCTTGCATCTTCCTTATGTGTTCCTCTGCCTATTTCATTTAGCTTGAATTTGTCCGTAGGTTATTTTTTTTTCCTTCCAAGTGGAAAGCCGCTTATGCTGTGTACGTGAAATATTGCCAACTACCGCCCGATATCCTTCTTCTTTTATTTCCATAAAACGCTTGAAGGAATCGTACATGAAAGAATTTATGGTGGTTTCAGACATTTTTTTTTTAAAGAGCAACATGGATTCATTTAGGGACGTTGTACGACAACTAATTTAGTCGAATTGTCAACTTCGTTGTGATCCCAGAATTCAGTGTTGTTGGAAAAACTGAGATTTTGGTGTTTTCAATATCCTCATCCCCTGGCTTTCTTTCTACACACATGATCGAACCTGTCGTGTTGTTTTTAATAGTGGTTTTTTCTCTCCTTTCTATCCTACTTCTAGCGTTCCCCAAGATTCCATCCTTGGTACTCTCTTTTTCAATTTGTTTATGAATGATTTTCCTTGTAACTTCAAGTCGTATTCTTTTTTATGAGCTGTTGACTTTTAAACTTCTCTGCTTGCTCGATACCTGCAGAGTATTCCTTGATGAATTTTCTGCCTTACAAATTGTGTTTCCTTTTTGTCTGGTTTTGGTCGCCCGGCAAGAACTCGTTCGCTTTTACACACTCTCATTGCTCGTAGTCTTGTTTATTTTCATTCTTCTCTACCCAGAATTATAAAATCATAATGAGTACGAATTTGACTCTCTGTTCATTTCTCTTCAATAATTTTCTCATTTTTTTCTCCCTTTTCAAAATTGTTATGTTATATATCTGATTTTTAACGCTATCTGATTTTTTATTGGACTTTATCAAATGGAGTTTTAGTAAATAAATCTATGGAAATTCAACCAAGAAACCAGGCCAATTCGATTTCAAAAACTACCACTGCATCGTTCAAACAACAACTATCTTTGAAATTTGCAGCACCCCAACGGGAAAAGTAATGCTTCGGCATATATTCGGTAAGCATTTCGCGTAATGCATTTTTATTTCTTTGCCATTGCATTTTTACCATTTTTACCATTGCACTTTTATTTCTTTTTAACATTGCATGCCCTAGGCTGGGAAGATTTATACAAGGAGAAATTTTTGCTTTTAGCTTTATAGCTTTATGTATAAGAGCTTTTTGGAAAGTACGACATCGTATTCTCGCATATCCGTCATCTAGGGTGAATACGAATTGAAGCTTTGGCCGGCGGTCGATCGTGCCTCTGTATGACCCGAAATGTGTGGTTGTTGCATACTGAGCGATTGTGACGCTCATTGGAAATTCCAATAGCGTATTCTTGCAGCTACTAGGAGGAATTGGTACTCTTGTTTTTCATGCATTTTACTTACCCGTGATGATTTGAAATGATCCGAAATTGTCATCTTTCCGCTTTATATAGCACACCACCCATAGCCGATGTATGCTCGCAAGTTCTTTTCCCCTTATTTCTGCGAGTGATGTTCATTGGCCAGTAATGGACTTTTGGAAGACCCCTTGCGAGCACATTACATTTTCATTACCAAGAATGTTTGCTGCATATATTCTGTCCGGAATGCATTACAGCGATTCCCGTTGGGACAGCGAATTCTTAATTAATCATTCTTCCATCTCTCTACCTACTACACACACAAAACTTACCACCCATCGACAACCTATTGTCCAATTAATGAAAACCTCTCGACTAAAAAAAAAACACTAAACCAACACCGCCAAATAGAAACGAACAAATAAACATTATTTCTTTCCACGCAATTTTTCACGAAAACACGACCATTACTCAGAAACCACTTGATAACGTGGCAATCCGAGCCCATTATCATTCATATAATAAAGTTAGCTATTAGCCCAGTCATAGGCGCGGCCATCCGCCATCGTTGACCTCGTCGTGTTAAAAGTTAAATAGTAAATACGGTTGTCGCGCTTATTCGCGCCCGAACGCAACGAAATAATTAAACGCTCGGGAAATGCGGTCTGGTGGTCTGGCAAATGTTTTTTTTCCTCCATCGACCATACCAATGGATGTCCTGTCACTATTAATTCGACTACCAGCCTCCCCATTCGAAAGGTTTCGAATTGCGTTTTGTTGCTGTTGTAGAGGGAAATAATGCTGCCACCACCACCTCACACCAGTTGGCCCATTAAAGAAATCCCTTAAACATTTGGAAATTAATTTCTAATTGCGTTCTAGCATGATTCGGACGAATTAACGCTAATGCTAAATTTGTGAGAGTTTAGATAAGGATGCCGTGATACCGTCCGGCTAGAATGAAATTTGAATATGAATAATTTCCTGGGCGGATGGTTTATTTCTGGTGGAAAATGGCGTTAAAGGATGTAAAGGTTAGTTTTCGTTTGGACTAATTGTTTATTTAATTGATAATTTTATGAGAATAATGTTCTGATTGTACATGATGAAAAGTTGTACTGAAAAAAAAGGAGTATATATTTGATATCACAGGGCAGAAAACATTTTCTATTCTGGGTGAAGAAAGGAATGGATGAAAGTTGAGCATTTTCTATTACTAAATTCCATTTAAGTTTTAAAATACGATTATACGACAAGGTCTCTTGACAAATTCGGATCGGAACAATTGCCAGCTTTCAACTGTGCCGTGCGTAAAACGCGATATATATGTAGCATGAGTAAGACGAATTATTTATGAAATAGATTTTGTCCAAGAAAGTAGCGGATCCAGAAAAAGAGTCACATTCTCAGCGAAGAGTTAGTAGAGAGCTGAGCTGCTTCATTTGCCGAACAATGAAAGAGCTAGAAATTGCAGCAAAGTGGAGAGGAAGAACGAAATTCCAGGTGAGTGGAATTGTAATCGGCTTGTTACTAGTGGCAATAAAGTGCATAAAAATTAAAAATAAACCAGACTAAAAATAAAAACACGTGCGAAACATCTGAAGTTGATGTGGAACATGTCACCTCTGCCAAAAAAGGGCGAGAGACTAGATATATGCCAAAAACCAATGTATCTTCCAGCGATACAGACAAAACAACAACAAACATTGATATTAACGTAGTATACAAAGACATAATAGTAGAGAATGAGTCCAATTTTTCAGTGTTGTTGGTCGCCTTGAGTTCTGGCTCATTGATATTCTAATCAAGGCTTTTGAGCATCGTCAGCGTCCTGTGAACTTTCGGGAAGATCGGACTTGAGCTCTAGCCAACCAAGCAACTTAAATCGCACTGATAAGACTTTACATAAAAGCTATAATTTATATTACCAAAATGTTCGCGGTCTTAGATCCAAACTGAGTTCTTTTAAGCTTTCTGCCAATATATTCCTCTGATATTATTTGTTTAACGACAAATTCGGTCTCTGCTGAAATTTTCTGCTAAGAATTTCTTCCGTTGGACTACGTCTTCAGAAACGGCAGTGATAGGGCGTTAATCCAAAAAGCGGATGGTGGCGGAGTTTTCATAGCCATTTATATCATATATCCCTTCAGTGTGCACTCTGTGAATTCGTGCACCCTTTCCTGTTCAATGTATAACAGTCCGAGTTACTCTATCGCCTGCCACCTGCCTACTACTTGTTACTGTGTATATTCCTTGTAATTTTTCCGTATTCTCATATGAGTGTTTTTATAGTGGACTGTCCAATTATATTTTTACCAGCCTTCCCCTTTCTCCTGTGGTTATCTGTGGTGACTTTGACCTTCCGTCTACCCAATAGGATATGACATCTTTGACAGTCGTGTTCAGAAATACAGTTTCCATTTGTATCTCCTCGTTCCTCTCTTACTGTTCTATGTCTCAATTCAATTCCATTCCAAAAACTAACAATCGTCTTTTGGACTTTGCCCACTCCAGCATTCACTCCGATATTATCTCTTTCTTCGCCTCTATCTGATCAACATCATCCTCCACTGGCAATAAATTTCAAACTTGCTCATCCACTTCGAAAAAAAGAGTGTTTCTTCTCCGCGTTTCAATTTTTTCAAAGCTGATTATCTACGAATTGCTTCAGAACTTGATGCCATTAATTGGAATACTTTCTTTGATGGGCTGGGCGTAGATGTTGGCATTTCATCTTTTTACGCTTTAATTTCAAACTTAATATCCACCTACACTCCTACGACACGTTCTCGCAAATCATCTAGCCCATCTTGATTCTCTGTTGATGTGTCTATTGCCCTTCGCAAAAAAGAACAATCACGTTAAGTATATTAGCGTAGTCCCTCTGATGATTTGCTTTGAATTTTCCGCCAATACCAAATAAAGGCGAAAAAAGCGATTGAAACAGCTAAGAGGAGATACTTTGCGCATATGGAGACATCCTTCCTTTCTAATAATCCAAAACCGTTTTTGATCGTACATCAATTCCCTGAAAATTTCAAAACACTTCCCGGATAGCTTTTCGTTTAGCGGACATTTCGCCAAAAAAAAATTGTGAGCTATTTCCTGCTTTTTTCCTTCAATCTTTGGATCATCAAACCCATCCAATATTCCCAACAGCAGAACCCAATCATCTTCAGCTATTCGTTTTGATGTCATTACGACCGTTCCCTCTGAAATAGAAGCTTTAGTATCCCTTTTAGATCCTACAGCTGGCAAGGGTCCGGCTGGTATTCGGCGTGTATTTGTTAAGCCTCTATCTTCATCTTTAAATGTTCCTCTTTCTATTTTATTTAATCTAAGTTTATCCACTGGCGCGTTTCCTTTTGTATGGAAAGTTGCAAACGTTTTTCCGGTTCTCAAATCGGGGAGTGTTAAAACTGTTTCGAATTACCGATATATTTCCTTTCATTTCTGTTTTCCGAAATCACTCGAGCGAATTATCTATAACAGGGTATATGGTGTCATTAACAATATGCTCTCCAGGGAGAAGCATGGTTACATTAAAGGCCGTTCCGCGACAACGAATTTGGTCGAATTTGTCAATTGGATACTGGACAACAAATTGACGTCATTTAAAAGTCGTCATCTAAGGCATTTGACAAAGTAGAGCATACTGTGTTGCTGGATAAGCTGCGCAATTTCGACATATCTGGAATCCTTGATTCCTGGCTTTCCTCCTATATTGTCAAGCGTACTTGTCGTGTTGTCTTCAATGGTTGCGTTTCTTTCCCTTTTCATCCTAAATCTTGTGTTTCCCAAGGTTCCATCCTGGGGCCGCTTGTATTCGTATTGTTCATCAATGATCTTCCCAGTTGTTTCAATTCCGTTTCCCTCCTCTACGCAGATGACCTTAAGTTTCTGCATATTTCTTCTTAGGAAGACTGCCTGCTTCTTCAATCAGACCTTACTGCTTGGAGTCATTAGTGGGCTGTTAACTCTCTTCCCCTGAATATTCCTAAATGTGTTATGCCCTTTACTCAGGGGCGGTTTGTCATTGTACGCAAAGGAAGCAGTGCTTCCCTTGCTAAATATTCCCTATACAAGAAAAATAGCTTAACAATACATATTGAAATTCAAAGCAAATCAATTGATTTTATATGAATTAGCATCCAACATCAATAAAAAAATTTACGAAATTCAAAACACTATTCATCTCACGCACGAGATAGTTCTCACAGGCAAAGTGCCTTACAAGTAGTTTTACAGCAACGCGATCGCATATCTTGCGTTTGAGTGAAAACCTCAAGCATCTCGTACCACTGTAAGCTAGAACGCACCGCATCTTCCTGAGTAAAGAAAATCAAAAACCCCTCGCTTATTCAGCCGCTAAATGGCCCAGAAATATTTGTGAATGAACGCAGCACGATTTGTAGCGTACTCTGTTTGGTTTCTATTTCGCTACAGAACTTGGAGCTGGTATGCTTTGGGTGACTGAGTTTAGGATGTTATTTGTATGTATGAATACTGTAATGAATTCGTTGTTTAACATAAGGTGTTATTTGTATGTTTCGTTTCTGTAATGGATTTATTACTGAGTTCAAGAGTCTAATGTTTGCTGTAGATTGAAATTCTTCTGATTTGTCTGTTTGTTTGTTTGGCTGAAAGTTCGTAAGTTAGTATTCGAATGATTAAAGAGAGATAGTGGCTTTTCACTTAAATAGTACAAGAGTATTAACGCTCGGCATACAACGTGAGGTTATTTCAACCCCAAATCCTAAAGACATGAAGCTAATTTTATGGAAGAGGTATGAAATTATTTTTTTTAAATAAATGCTTTGTGTTTTATTATTGCTTGTTGATACAAAGAATAAAAGAAAAATTTGAGCACGTTCTGTTTAATATATGTATACACAGAATAGATAAAATGCTTTATGATTTAAATCTAACCCCACCTTGTATGGGCGAGGAATTATTTTCACGTCGTTTGCCGAAGGCTTAATTCATTTTATCTTGAAATTGAATTTCACCATAGAACATCTACAGCGGTATATTTTTCTCTTAGACTATTTGAATAGAAAAAGGTACTTTATAGATTCGTGGTGACCAACACCACAAATTGCAATTTTTATTTAAAAAAATAGTTCTAATTTGCAATATCTTGCATTGTAGTTTGTAATTTTGCATCATTTAAATATTACTGAGATTGATGGTAATCATGATGAGTAGAAAAGTCACTGAGTCAAACAATTGGAAATTAAATGCAACTTTTGATGTATTTGCTGCGCTGAAATTCTTACTTGTTTATTCTGGAAAACTATGCAAAAATATATCTGCTTCCCCGAGTCTTAAAGACACGAGCCGCCACTGCCTTTACTAACAAACCAATTCCAATCCACTTTGATTATACCTTCTTCGATATTATGTTATTTTTTATCCTCGTCTGAAATTTGATCTGCATGTTCATTTCATTTCATCGAAAGCGTCATGAGTGACAGGATTCGTTCTTTCTTATTCTCGTTGTTCCTTTTTTCTATTTCCTTTTCTTTTTCTTTATTTTCAATATTTAGTATGTGTTTTTATTTTCTATTTGTTATTTTCTGTTCCTCTTTCTAAGCTATCCTATTTAGAATTGGGTTTTTTGTCTGTAAATGGATTGTTTAATAAATAAATAAACATCTCAACTTGTAGCATACTAGAATACTGCTCGCAAGTTTGGTCTCCTCGTTTTGTGTACTTGTCATATGCAGTCGAACCTGTCCAACGTAAGTTTATTCATTGTCTTCTGTATAAGTTTAATTTCCCCTACTGTCCTTACAATGAACGCTTAAAATGTTTAATCTTTTCCCCGTTGCACGTCCGCAAATTGTTTCTTGATGAATGCTTCTGGTACAAAATTTATGTTGGCTTTTGTTCTATCCATGTTCCTGTTTTCGAATTTGTGCGGGTCTCTGACCGACCTATCAGATCCCAGTCTTTTTTCAACATCCATTTTGCGCGTACTGAAGTATTTTTTTATTCACTATTACTGAGTATGTTAAGGAGTCATAATGAGAATTAGTTAGTAGAGGCATATTCTTCAAACATTATCAGTTTTAAGAGGTATATTCTTCAAACATTGTCAGGGCCTGTTCGCTTATAATTTTACTTATGTTTCAATTTTCTTTGAATTATTTGTTATAATTTTTTCTTCGTCACAATTTTATGATTACTTACAATTTATTCATTTTCACTTATATTATTCTATTATAACTATTATTTTTCTGTTTCAATTTCTAAGCCTATTTTATAGTAATGTTTTCGTTGCTTGTCGTATTTGGATTGATGAATTTTCATGCATATGCTCTTTTTTAATTTTTGTTTTTATGTATACATCTTTCTTTTGCGTTTTATAATTGGATGTATATCTGTGAAATGGATTCTAAATAAATAAATCTCGACATAATAAAAAAAACCAACTAGAACAAGTAGATCTTGAGACTCAAACTCACAAACCTCAGAACCTACACTACCTTCTTCTCTCTCTCTCCTTCCCCACAACAAAATCACAAAAACAGAATAAGAAAGATACAAAAGCAAAAGGCAATGAAATCCTGATTAATATATGCACTTCTACATCTATATCACCAAAAAATACTTTACGATCAGCCTCAACTTCACAAAACCCCAATACGATAACGACAGAACTAGCATCTACGGAACAAGAAGAACTGCGTGAAGAGAATTCTAAACCTATTTCGATCTAACTCCGTCAGCCAGTGTAGTGGAAAGCCATGGGCTGGCTCCTAAAAGAGCGAAACGTTAAATTTGACACCGCAAAATGCATCTACGTACCTAGGAATTCAAATATTCCAATCCACCATTTCACACCACTGAAAGGATCTACACCGTCCACAAAGTCGAATACTTCCCAAAAATAAGAGGAACCTATATGTTTTCATCCGAGGGCTCTACGATCTAGCACCAGACAATGTGAAAGAAGAGCTTGAAACTTCAACAGTGTTATTGGTCCAATGCAAAACATTAAATTTACACTACTCTACGAAGATTGATCTTTCGGCGATAAGAATTAGGATATTTTTGTTTAAGGCGTAGAGCTATCAATAATTTTTCGACAATACAATTAAAGATTTTTGCAATAAGCGCAAATCAATAGTCAAATTCCTTTCTCTTTTGCATCGGCCTCTTGAATTTAACCCGTTGACTGCCAACCACGGTATATCTCGTAGACTGTTGTCTTGCCCAGGACGCCTATTACGAGTTATATCGTCCATTCATTACTTGTCATATTTGTACAGCTATGAGGAAACTCGTAGCATAACAGTGTAAATATGAACATATGGCCTCAGGAAAGAAAATCAAAAATCAGGTTTGGTTTAAATGAACAGTATATGCAATGTATGTTCATAAAGAAAAAGTTGAGTTAAAAATAATCATTTTTTAGGCTTCTTGATTATTGCTATGCACTATTATTAAAGTTTTAGATAATATCACAAGATTAAATCAAGTTGACTCTTTAGACCGGAATCGTAAAAAATTCCGTGGCAGTCAACGTGTTAATCATAAATTTTACCCCATTATTATGGAAAATAGAGATGTAGTGAAGTGAAATATGTCCTTTTTTAAAAACAAGATTCAAGTCATCAAGCTGTTAACTTCCTAAAATTTGAAACTACACTATTTGACTTCCAAACGTCTTTTTCAAATGTATGAAGATACAAACTATGTACTAAGAGTTTCTCGCAACCGTTACTTCATTCTCAATCAATCGGATCATAAATTGGGTCTTTTGAAAAATTTCAATTTCCTCTTCATATCTAAGCATTTCATTTCATTGATTGCATCAACAAACAAACGAAAACCCCACCCAATCTTAAGCTGCACTTTCCACATAACTTCACACGCTACGCGAAAACAATAGAACCTTTTGAATTTACTAACAAATGTAAAATTCCAGCTATTAAATTCAACCGCGACATGAGTGCATACAGGAATTGTACGTTCACTGTTTCCTACACCACCACCAACACCACTACCGTATTTGCCTTAAATACAGAAAGACAACAACCAAAGACCCTGAAATGAAAGTAAGCAAGCAGTCAGTTAAAATAGGAGCCGCAGGAAACAAAGAGCTAGAAGAAATAAGAGCAACCATTCTGCAACCACTCTGTTTAATGGCTTGCATCAAAAGCAAGACAGAATGTTTTACTTGGCATTGCTATTCCTGCTCATTTTGTTTGCTGCTGCTACTGCAGCTGGATTACGCGCGTTTGACATTGTACAACGTCCATATATGGAACGACTATGCTCTTACAGTCAATTCCATTCGAGTTTACTGTTCAGATCCTATTGCATTATACATAATATGAATGTGTTTTGTCTTTCATTTTATTTAATGGTTATCGCAGTTAGTCCTAGTTGTGTTGAAATGAACAAACGAACAAGTGATGTACTGCTTCCAAGTGCGAAAGTACACATGCATGAGGTATTTTTTTGTTTCGAGTGCAATGCACCACACTAGTATCCAAATATTCTATTTTCCTTGGTTAACAAAGTTTTAACATTATATTCTGTATAAAATATATTATATGTAGGCCACATGTCGACATTCGTAATGTTAAAATATTAAACGGAAACAATCGTAACAATTCAAAATTATCAAACCAACTGCTTAGTTTGCGATTCAATAGATACTCTATTTTCAGAACACTGACATTACTAGATATAGATACTTCAAATGTAAGTATATGTGTTGTACTGTGAACCTCGCAAAGTAAAATTCCATGATGAAAGTACAAAATGCGCTAATTGTAGTGAAACCCAAATTATTAGCTTTAAAATCTGCAAATTTTCAGTTATCATTTATTCTAATTTCTGTGATCGACACCAGATTACAGGATCTCAGCATATTCCTACTGTATATATAATTTTTATAGGCCAAATGAGCTACTTAGTTGGCAGAGGTTTTTGTTTGCATACCAACATGCAACATCATGATCAGTAATACTAAAATACACACATTATGACCTGCTTTGATATAATTTTTTCAAAATATTTTACAAAACTTTGTGAAACCGGAATTTATATGTCCATAAGATACGTTTATAAACTAAATATGTGAAAGAAAATAAGTTGCGTCTGATACAAGATCCATTTGATAGCTTTTTATGTAGGCATCTCATCTGTTCTGTATGCGTTCGATCTAGGCTAGCTTCTCGTCGAATAAGAGTCCGAAGTATTTAACTGCCATTCTATCTGTTGGCCATTCACTGTCACTTTGCAGGGTGGCTGTCGACTTTTCCGAGTGATCAAAATCGCCTGAGTGTTTTCTAAGTTTATATTGATATTAAATATTCTACGAGCGTGTTTATGGAGAATTGCAGAGATGAAGTTCTGCTTGCCTGGACGTGTGAAAGATACACGTACCGTCAGCGAAGAGCGATAGTTTAGCCACGGCGCAGTTGCAATTGGCTGTTCTGCTGAGAGACAACCTTCGATTCGGACTCGAAATGTCCTGGCCTTCAGAAGTGATCCTGTGATCTGAATAACTAAAATTTAGGAATACTTGCTTTGTAATGTTATAGCTAGGATCCTTGTGGTACGCCAGTGGCAATTTGCCATTTTGTTGAGAGAGAACTTTCGATTCTCACGCAAAATGTATTGCCGTTGACCCAGTGACCCAATGATCTGATCAAATGGAACGGATACTTGGAGCTCATGCATTTTGAAGATTAGCCCTGCATGCCATACTGTTTCGAAGGCCTTTACTAAATCGAGCATAATCAAGAAAGCGGAAATCATTTTATCAGTTTGGCTACAAATGTTTGGAGGCTTATAGGTCTACAATTTTGAGGAAATGTGATGTTTTACCACGTTTTGGTAAAGCTATAATGATGCTATAACGACGCGTTGATTTTGCCCATAACAACATATACTAAGTACTTTGTTTGGTAAATGTTTAAGACAAAGGTCGTTGACGTAGCATAAGAACTAATAAATAGCATGGACAGAACGGTATTGTGCGATGTTTGCCTGATGCAAGAGATTTGCAGAGAGTGAAGAGTTTACCATCAGCTGGCATCTATGAAGAACCAAAACAAGCTCACTTTATCATATGCAAAAGTGCGAATAGCATACTCTCAAATGACAGGTGAGAATGTATATATCCGTGTAAGCTGATAGGTGAGAGTGTGTTGACATGCGTATAATCCCACCAAGAAACAGTAAGCGCAGCGAACATTCGCTGGCAACAAATGAAATTCTCTGTAGTGGATTGCATAAAAGTGCCGAAGCTCTGGTATTCCTTTTACTCGCCAAATGGTATCGAGAGTAGTATTCCGCGTTAACTGTCTTATAACTCACCATTTTTATGCTCAGAATAGGTTTTCAGAAAATCAATATTGCATATATTGCCATTCGTTACAATAGTCTCTTTGAAAAAGCACATGTATATTGCCTAGTGGGAATGAGAAACGTATCTGACCGTATAAAAGAGGCGTGTCTTATCCTGGCGGGGTACTTTCTGTCTTTTTCCAACTTGGACTTCGATAATGCTGTTAATTTCTCGCAATCAGCGGGGAAATATCGCAAATTGTATCGCAAATCACGTACTTTCCGAACTATATATAGTTTTTAAGCTATGTCGTTGATGTTATCTATCCCTGGCGATTTTCAACGAACCAATCCCATCACCAAGCTCTTCATCTCCTCAAGCTCAGTTAACGTCCACTGTTCTAGCTCCCTTGGCTCAGAGCTAAAAAATCTTCTGTCCTTTCGGCTGATGCGGTCTTCACGATCTAGATCATTCTCTGATGAGCAGTTCCCTTCAAGTTGCAACTCCGCATAGTTCAGTGTTGCCAATATTATCAAAATTCAGGACCTGTGAGTCAATTGAAAACTGCAACAGTTCGCTCTTTTTGGGCAATGAAGGATTCGCATTCCCTCGGAAAGGGCTCATTTATTCATACTTGATCTGGTGGCTGTTGAGGCTTGGGCTGTGCCTTGAACCAACTTTGTCTTCATGTCTTTCATCATTATGTGTAGTCCTTCTTACGTCATGGCGAAGGACTGGCCCATATGCTCGGACCTGACAGGATTGCGAATGTTTGATTGCTTATTTTTGACTTGACTTGGAAAATGGGTTTGAAAAGGGGAATGTCAGAGGTCTTGGGGATACTCGGGTTCAAACTAGCGCTTGATGCAAAACATCTTCTGAAAATTTTCGGATTACGCGGGCAGCCCCCATACTGCCCTACTAAGCATAATGGCTCTATCTACATTTTAGTACTTTCGAGATATTCACTGATTTGTGTTTTGATTTGTATTGGAGGTATATGGAAAGGGCATTTTTCAATATTGATTTTAACATACTTTCACAAAAGATAGGTTTTTCAAATTTTGTAAAATTATGTGTTAACTTAAAAATGAGAAAAATTCAGATAGAACATTTATGCTTAGTAGGGCAGCATAGCTCGCAGGGTGTTTGCCTTCACAGTTTACGCGTCTCAGATACTGCTCTATTAACTTTTTGCAGTTCATGAAGTGCTGGAGTCAGTCGCATTTGACGCAATGGGCATGGGCGTGACAGTTGTTGGCAGATTGCCTGTACTCTGACAGTTGAGGCACTATCATTATCCACTTCGTGCATTTTGTGCTATTAACTTGCACACCCAAGTGGCATAATATCTGAGCGTTGTAAAACCCATTCCTGTTTCTTGGCAGAAAAACTTTAATAAGTTTTGAAGGACCAGTCCTCAATTTCAGATAGAAGGCTACTACTGGATGGAATGATTTACGTTATTTTGAAGAAATATCTAGTCACTTTGTTATTGTTTTCTTTTGCATCGAAAGTTTGTTATTGTTTTCTTTTGCACTGTTAAAGTTCATTGAAAATTATGAAATTCTTCATAAGCATAATGCCAAACGTACTAGACAAGCTATTGTAAAGCAATCCCACGACAACCCTCGTACGGGTCTAGGGGTTGAAGCTGGTAGAGAGCTTCATTACAATTTTTTTAATCATTGTGAATACGAGTGTGGAGTGATTAGTTCCACGACTCACTTTACCCCTGATTTAAATCAGGTACCTAAATCAGAGCTAGGTGAACTCAAAGCTTGGTGCGCGAACCCTCGTCCGAACCTGGATTCGAACCAGGGACCCCACACGCAAGAAGCCAGTGCTCTACCCACTAGGCTACTCAAGCTTCCAGACAAGCTATTGTACTACCGTAAAATTAATATTGTTAAAAACATTATTTCGAACTAAACATTTTAGCCAGGAAACATAAAAAAAATTACTTCACCACTATAGTCTCCCAGACTATCAAAAATCTATGACAGCCTTTTCACAGCCATGAAAAACCACATCTATCGCTAACTATAATCATTATTTTTTGACAATAATCGCTACTTCACAACATTGCTCCTACGCATAAATATACATAGTTTAAAAATATGATTATGGAAATGAGTAAGCAAATAAAACTCTCAAAACGATAATTACTCCCTTGTTCACATTTAGTTTTAATTACTTTCATTAATCTAAGTGCTCTAGATTAAGAACCAGCAGTTTTCCACTTTCAGTTCATAAATGCTATTTGAGGACTCGTATTTTTTCACGTGACCAATTCTTTCATTTTCCTGTTCGTTTTCGTGCAGACTTGTTTGCAGGTATTGTCGCGTGCTATGATATGATAGTATTTGTGTGACGGAGAATCAGAGTGTGGAGAAATGAAATTTATGTTTTGATATTTCGAAATAACTGAACGTCTTTCATTTTACTCTAGCAATCTTTTGAATTCTAATGTGCTATGAATATATTAACTTATGGCTCTTTTGTTTTCTTGATATATGAGCGATTCTCGTGTCCTTCGACTACCTATCATTTTCTCATGCGGTGAAAGTTAAGAAATGGGAGTTTCAGGCTGTGAAATTCTTTTGGTGTGGAGTAAAGTTATGTTTATAAACAAAATAAAGTAAGTGCAATATAAATTAGGAGTGGTATTTAGTTTTTTTTATACATGCTAGCAGTTAATCAGTTTAGTGCATTATCACAATTTTTTTATTTCGAATAATATTGGGTATACAAGTAAGTTTTAAAGGATTTTTTTCTCGATTTAGAAACTTAATTGTGCAAAATTGGTACAATATATTTTATTCGACGTATTGCTCATCACTAGCTATGATTTTCTATCCACTTTTCTGGTAATGCATGGATTCGGCGCCAATAAAACTGCTCGTCTTTGGAGGAGAAGAAAATATTAAGCCAATTTTTGATACCTATAGGTGAAGTGAAGCGTACTCTCGGAAGGGCGTTCTGCATCGACCGGAACACATTTATTTATTTATTCATGTACAACATACAGCTTGTTTTCCCTACCCCAGCTTTTGAGGATTTTAAGGTTAGACTGAAGAAGGTCACAGTCATCAATGGACCTTATGGTCACGAAGAGTTTCAGATTATCGGCATAAAATAGACATTCACATGAAACAAGCGGCGGTAGATCATTCACATAAATCAGGAAGAGGAGAGGACCCAGAATAGAACCTTGAGGAACACCGGTTCTAGGTTCGAAAGGATGGGACACTGCAGATCGATCGCATAGGTATGATTCTATCCATTTAATAATGTATAAAAAAAGCCAAGTCTGTATAGTTTAGAAAGAAGAACATTATGATCAGCAAAATCAAAAGCTATAGAGAAGTCCGTATATACAGCGTGAACTTCAAGTTGAGTCTCCAAAGCTTTAGCAACAAAATTTGCGAAACAGACGAGGTTTGTTGATGTTGAGCGACCTGGAAGGAAACCGTATTATTCTTTTACAATGATATGTCCGTAATGGAGGACGATAAAGTCATGTAGGTACCGTTCAAGAATCTTGGAAAAGGATGGAAGAATCGTTATTGGGCGAAAATTGTTTGCAGAGGACACATTATCTGATTTAGGAATTGGATGAATTATAGCCTGTTTCCAGAGGGAAGGTAAACGACCCTCAGATAGGCTCTTATTATTGATGATGGTCAAAGGAAGACTTAATGAAGTGCTCGTCATTTTCAAAAATATTACTGGAAGCTCATCAATACCTATGGTTGAAGAAGATTTGTGTTAGAAATAGGATGAAATGAAGTCGGTTATTTGCTAGAGAGCTTAGCAGTAGGAGAAGTTGAGGAGGACACAGAATACGACGAGGCAAAGTACTGAGCGAGCAAATCACAGCTGCTTTGTGAGGAAGTAGAAACTTGATCGTCATATTTGATGGAAGTCGAGGAATTATTCCGATGAGTTCGCAATTGTCTACAGTGGGACCAAAACGGTTTGGAGTTGCCACAATGCATTCCGTTTTCTATGTTCGCAATATAAGAACGATGCGCACATGGTAGTCTGATGGTGCAATGTCTGAGCTATAAGGCGGGAAGGTTAGGACTTCCCATCCGGTACAATCAAGGTAGGTTTTGACCAATTGTGCGACATGCGGCCGAGCGTTATTATGGTGGAACATCAATGACTCATGTCTGGTTGTCCATTCTGGCCATTTTTCGGCAATTACTGGCTTCCATCACATCAGTTTTTGTTTGTAAGTAGTCCTTAACATCCGCCTTCTTGTGCTTTGGATTGTCATACTGAATCCATTTTACATCAAAAACGACTTAGCTTTGTATCATTGAAGGAGCATTTCGTAAACAGTGACACGCCGTTCGACATCTCTTGGTTTGCGTTCGTGAGTCACGCAGTTTTCAGCCTTCTGGACCATAACAATGGTTTTCAACCGCAATGAAATGGCTTGTTGAGTCACGTTTAATATTGTCGCAAGTTCTTTTTCGGTCTCGCACGGGTCTTCGTCCAAAATTGCCTCGTCTACAAACGTTGATGGCCATCTTTTGCATTCCTTGTCGGTTGTATGGAAATCACCACTTTTGAAACATCGGAACCAGTACTCACAAGTTAAAATTAATGGAGCATACTCTCCGCAAGCCTCACACAGTAGCTACTGAATTTCTGCTGCACTTTTCTTCAGATGGAAGCAAAATAGTAATACTTTTCGCGAATGGAGTTTTCTGGGCACAAAAGCTGACATAGTCGACGCACGAGGAAAATATGTTGTTTACACTTTGATGAAATTATACATACTGTAAAATGTGGTTAAACACTGAAAGAAAAATCTTGGTAAAATCAACAATTTTCCTTAGTTGTTTTTGCGTCAACTACGGGCTATAGTTAAAACAACCATAAAAAAATAGTTGATTACTTTTATGCACCATGACGCGTGGTTGATAAACAATGTCCGTGGTGCAAAAAAAGTAAGCAACCACAAACAATGGTATTCCAACCATTGTTTGTGGTTGCTTACTTTTTTCCATACATAGTACGAAATATAGGCAGGGAAGGCGTGAATGCCGCAGTTGAATTTGGTGAAACACAATGCAGCGACAATGTCGCTTTCAATGCAACCAAGGCACCAACCAAATTCATTTTTTTTCTTTTGTATTGCTAAATCCTGTTGTACGAGGATTAGGTTGGCTTATCACAATACACATCAGCCATCGCTTGTCTATTCCACCAGACCATTCAACCTAATTCAAACAGATGTAATTCAACCTTGTGGTGATGCCAACCTATGGCAGGTATCACCGCTAGCGGTGCGGCAAAATTAGAAATTTGACATTTTCTGCCGCTGCCGCAAATTCGGCCGCAGCCATTGTGCGCGTTACCATACAAAACAGTGCATTCTAATTTTTTGACTGCGCTTTACCGCAGCCCACTGTTTTGCCACAGCGGAATACGCTGTATTGTGAACAAAATAGCGTCATACAACGTAATATAAAGGCTTCACAGCATAACATGAATATGAATTATATCGGACAGCAAACCGAACACAATTTTGCCATGTATCATATGAAACTTCTATGATAGAATAGGAGCATGAGTATGAGGAGTATGGAAAATCAACAGTTTTCCTTAGTTGTTTTTGCATCAACTAGGGCTATAGTTAAAACAACCATAAGAAAATCGTTGATTACTTTTATGCACCATGATGCGTGGTTGATAAACAATTTCATTCGGAGCATGAAAAACGTCCAAATGTTGAAAACATTCTACTTTGCGTAGAATAATTCCAAAGACGTTGCTCACTGAATTCCGTTTGTTGAAATCAACGATTGCAAAGTAGTTTAAGTACCATAAAAACTGTTGATAATTCGAAACGTTGAAGTTTTGAGTGAATTGATGAATATTTTTCTATTTATCAACTAATTTTCGTGGTTATGAAACAATTAAAACAGTTGATTTCATGAACGTTGCGATATTTTTTGTATAACCAGAGCCAACTACTTTTATATCGTTAAATTAACTATATTAACATAGTAAAAATAACTATTTTCCTTAGTTCATTTAACGATTTTGAATGAATCGTTGCAATACTATTAAAAATAGTTGAATCAACCAAGAGTTTTTCTTTCAGTGAATGATAACGTTTCAACATGAAGTTAGCAGCGACATAGTCCGGTATGCTTAAACACTACTGATGCCCTCTGTTCAAAATCCTTTAAAACTTACTTGTAGACCCAATATATCACCTGACCTGGAATTTTGCTCCTCAATCCTAAAGTGGAACTGTTATTCTAATACAGACAGAGTTTTTATACAAGTTTATCCAAGCAGCCAAAAATGAATTAATTTGGACTTGAAAGTAATATATTAATTTCACCACTACACTAAGGTCTAAGTCGGCGCTAAATAATATTACCTTCAGACTGATTTACTATAGAATTTCTAGCAAGCATAAAAAGTAGACAAGCCACTTTTCATTCAATATTCTAGAAATTCTTCTAGAAATGCTTTAAATTTTTTTTTAACTTACGAACTTATTTTCTTTCGTCGATTAACTTCTTCTTAATAAAAACATAAGCCTAGATTATAGTTCTTTTTGTCTGTTGCGAACTTGAAAGATGTGCTGAATAGCTCACAAGCACTCTTAAATCATCCCACCAATCACACTGAATCTTTCATCACACTGAATAATATCGAAAATTTAATCATCAACAACATCATAACCAATTTAATTACATCAAACTCACCGCATGCTCAAAAGTAAAAATAATTTGCGTAATGTGTCCATTACCGAAACGTTTGCCGCCAGCAGTCATCTCGAACAAAACGTTTTGAATCAAAATACGCCCTGAAACCCTATTTGCAACGCTCTACCTTCTCCTGCCCTTCAGGCAGCAGCGCCGTTGACGACATGTGATTATCCGCCTTTTTAGCACATGCTTTACAATCTTTTGTTGTTCAGTTTAAGCATGTCCTGATTAAGCACCAGATTTGAATAGTGCGTTTTCATTTCATTTTCTTACCGAAAATCTTCTTTCGCAGCCTGGAACAAGGACGACGTGGCAGCCAACGTAGCCCAAAATATAGCGCTTACGCCGCACCAATTTGAAATCCGCAGGCACACTACAAAAAGGGAGCAATCTGCAAACTGTGATGCGTGACGACTTAGTTGATGGGGATTATGAAGCGAAGGTGATGTGAGGGGTTTACGGTGGCTTTTGAATGTTTTGTCAGTACCAAATTTCAAAGAACCACATGTCTACGATAAATACAGATTGAAAATTCGAATTTTGTGTGATTGATTTGATGGGGAACAGCACAAGGAGCGTAACTTGTCCGACGTTTTCCTTTTTTCAGCTCGCATCGTACAAGAAGTAGAAATTGTGGTGCCGTATGTATGTACGTAGTTACATGAAAGCGTATTTCTCTTTTCAATTTGCGTACCATTTAATTTAGGGGGCGCTTGGCGTTATGAAAGGACCATGAATTGCGAGTAAAGTGAGCGTTTTTTGTCGAGCTATACAAAAAGGCTTTTGTGTTGATGCGCAGTGTAAATTGATGAATTTTTTCAATTAGATGAAAATATATTTTATGTGGAGTGTAAATTGAAGGGATATTCAAAAATGAATTTATGAAACAGGTTTAACTTTATCACTTCTGATTCCAAAGTGCAGAAAAATATTCCAGAATCGATTTACTGGCCTTATAAAATGGTGCAGTAAAATATTCTAGAAGTAGTAAGGGCGCCAAGTTAATCCATTTTTACAATCGCCAAAAACAAAAGCACACCTCATACGGAAATTAGCACAAATGATGTTTACGGAGAAGTAAAAAAAACTAGAATTTGCTTGCTTATGCAGCCAGCAATAGGGGAAATATCTATATTTCTATTTATATTTTAGTACTTTCGAGATATTCAATGATTTGTGTTTTAATTTGTACTGGAGATATATGAAGAGAGATTTTAGCACACTTCCACAAAAGATAGGTTTTTCAAATTTTGTACAATGATGTAGTACAGTATATAGTTTTCGAATCTGGTGTTAACTCAAAATTGGGAAAAATGCAGATAGAACGTTTCTGCTTAGCAGGGCAGTCAGGTGGCCTATATATCTTCAGGATCACAACAAGCTGGTGTAGTCTTGCCAATGGAGCATCGATTCTTTGGGTCTGAGGAATTTGGTTCAATTCTAGGTTCCTGCAGTTTTATCAGGGCGATCCCTTTGGAAATTTTTCACAGAAAATATTCAACATTTTGAACTGTGCTACGTTCTCACTGAGTCATCAGATCATTACAAAATCTAAAGGAAGCATTAAGGCGGTCGTCTAGTGTGTCAGAAAATAGAAATCGATTTTTTTGTTTTTTCACAAATAACATCTAAAACATGTGTAGAAGACGTGGGTAAAGGAATTTTTCGAAATTTGAAGCCGTTAAAAAGTTACAGCCGTAAACCGTAGGAGGTATACAGTGTTACCTTAGGAGGTTTACGTAAACCGTAGGAGTTATACGCTGACTTTCGCACCGTTTATTCTCGAGCCCAGCTCCTTACCTGGCACTTTTGTGTAACTAAATTGTACTTCTTGTACACAGTACTAATTGTCAACTAACGGGTACCCAAAACTGTTCACAAACTCAATAATCTGGTCTTTCGCTCCGAAGCATCTTCATTCTGGTGCAAAAGTCGTCGAAATCGCCACATTTCTTGCTGTGCTAATCTTCAGTCAATGATTCGAACCTATCCTAAAGGTGATGGAAGTAATGGAAGTAAATGTTGGCCTAGATGCCCAAGCGTTCGTTCATCAACGCAATGATTCTCGCATCGACCGCTCAGAGAGATGCTTGAGCGATTTCGCCAAACAAGCCCGGATATCAAACAGAGAAAAGAGAACGGCCTTGCATGACTTCTTTGAAGAAGAGGAAGGTGTACTCTATGATCCAGGCATAGCAGATTGATGGTCAGGCCATTTTTTTTATTATGAGTTATATACAACAACTTTCAACCGGGTTTTTCTCAAAACACGATTTTTTCAAACTGCTGCCATGTTATTTCAAAAACTATTTGATTGATTCTGCGCAAATTTATGCAGCATTTTTAGTACATATATAACTAAAAGTTTACGAAAAATAATTAAGATTGCTTCATCACTTTTCATTTCACACGCTATAAATACCCCAAAAAAAAACAAGAAAAATTCATTTTTCAATCTAATGCGTAAAAAATAGAATATTTTTTTTGGAATTCTAACTTAATTTTACTTCCATGTAGAGTCTCAAGTCTCGCAATCAAAAATGCGTTAGGTTTTTTAATTTCAGATAAGCAGAATGGCCGGAATCATGGCAGCCGTGGAGCACCTCTTTTTATATATGTGTTCCTGTTGGGCGGTGTATCTCCGACTATTTTGAATATGATGACTACAAAAAATGCACAAAGTTTGCTTAAATGTTCATAAAAATGATATACAATTTATAAATTATTTTATTTTAATGGTTTGTTTCCCCGAAAAAGCATTAAAAAACGGCCTTCACACTATACGACCGTTTTAATGGACATAAGAAATTCGCTTATTTGAAATTGATAAACTTAATGGCAACCTTCTAACTAGGACAAGTATGCAAATAGAAATCTTTCAAATAATCACCCTTTTTAAAATTTCTCAAGAAAAATGTAAATTTTCGATAAGTTTTATGCTTTTCAAGTTAAAAAATTTAGATTTTTTCTTCGCTCAAGTCCCTTCATCATATTACCTCCATTTTTAGTACCCGGAATTTTCGATAGTGGGAACTGATGACCCAACAATCAGATGCAGTTGAAATGCATAAAATATATTGATCTTAAGTTGGGCTAAATTTGGGCGAAATCGTGGCAGTGGTGCCATTTTAAAAAATCTTTGAAAAAAATAGAAACTTTTTGCCATATAACTTCCGGTAAGGTCATAAGATTTTAATGAAATTGACACAGTAAATTGGCCTTAATATAAACCTAATTTGATTAAATTCCGATTGAAAAATTTGATTAACGCTGTCAGCAATATTTTTTGAAATTTTTGTTTGCATTAAATTTTATAATGAACGCGTAGATTATTATAATCATATTGTAGTGACACTTAACACAAAACGTTTAAGTTTCTAAAATTTTGAAATTTTTGCGGGCAGTATTCTAAAAATGTTTCTACCTCTACAACTTCTAAGTCAATGGCACTAACAGATGCTACCGTTGAACTTTCATATGCTAAAAATGTACAATGAACATTATAATCAATATGCAAATTTCCCAATTTTTCGAAATTATTCGAATGGTAGCCTCAAAAATCTTTCCATTCGTGTAAGCTCCGATGCAGCTATCGGATGAAAATGAACCTCATAGGATATGCTAATGTTGACGTAGAGCAGTTGTGATAGACTTTTAGTTGCAAGTACTAAGAAAGAGCTGCCAGCACGGAACATTTTCGTACGTAATTGACGATACGAGTTGGTTTACATTTTTGGATATACAACATATTTTTTTTTACTTCAAATTGAAGATTTTTAATCAACATTTGAATCAGTCTATATTTCTAAAAGATCTAAATATTTTTAGTTTCAAACTTTCATTCGACATATCTTACTTCCGTTCATCATGATGGAATTCCACAGCTGAGCCTTTAATTCCGTCACCTGTACCGGAGGTGAATTTTGAAGTTCCGATATCTTTGTGTAACGGCTTGCGTACTACTTCTATACTTCATTGCCGGGGCTTTTAAAATATTAGTTTTTTTCAAAGCAATAAAATTAACAGTGACGTAAAAGCCTGATTACAGATTTTATAGTGTAAACTCACACGGACCATATAATAAGCCGTCTGTTTAATACTTTTGCAAATTCAAAATGGCTACATAACTGTCTAGAACTAAATAATTTGCAAAATAACACAGATACGTGCATTTCACAAAATCATAAAATATGTTAAGTCAAATAAAATTTGTATAGAAGTTCCAAAACTATTTTCCCACATTGGGCGCCATTAAAAACTATGAAACTTAGATATCCCTGCATGCGAAAATTGTTTGATAATTCTATATAATGCATTTGGTTGGGGCTATTGATTCCATTTCAAGTATTATAATAAATTAAAGTTGAATTGAAACCACAACATACATATTCCATGTGAAGATGTTGTGAATTAAATGTAAATTATGTAGAGAAAAAATATATGGTCTAATGAATGTGACCATATTTGTTTACTGAACATCGTTTTTTCACTCAGTTTTGTCATATTCGGTAGAAAATATTTTATCCATCGAACTAATAGGAATGATAAAAAACGATGCTTAGCTATGAAATAATGAAGAAAAAAATTCCAGATAATATTATTTCACTTTCCGCAAAATATTATTTATTTATTTTTTTGCATAGAGCATTTATAGAGATTTGGAAGCTTCTTTTTTTCGAAACAAAACTTTTACAACCATTTAATTGAGGAAAATTATCTTGCAGGTTTGACTCAAACAACTTGACTGGTTGGATCGCTCCTGTCTCCACATATTTAACCGATTCAAAACTGACGAACAGGGGTAATTCGCCAAAAAATGTAGCAGATAATTTTTTTTTATTTTAAAGCATAATATCACATTTGTTCTTAAATTTGTCAAATACTGTTTTGAATTTCAGACGAATAAACGCCAAAATAATTTCAATCGCGGTGGGGAGGTCCATCGTTATCATGAACGAGCGTTACAAAAATTTCTTAAATTTTTTTTGATCAAAATTTTTCAGTCTTATCATTCGGTTGTTAGTAAGTAATCGGTTATTAGTAAAAATATGTACTTACGACTATTACTTTCAACTGCACGAAATAGTGATTGGGTTGAAATTTTGTCTTGGAATTTACCTGAAAGTTATATAGAAAAAAATATTTTTTTTATGAATTGAAAAACAATGTGTAAATAAATAAATCGGTCAATCGATTGTAAGCTGAATGCAAATATTTGAAACGGTAATTTATTTATGGTAGGGAATCAGAACTATAAGTATATAGTTTAGTAATACTACTAAGATTTCAAACGGAAATTTAAAATGATGATCATATTATGCTATATGTCATTCCGTCAGCCTGTACACATTGTTTGTTTATTACTGTTGTACACGCAACTCAATATTTGATTAGTGCCATGATCAAAGTTCCATTGTTTTACACGGGAAATTTGACTGTTAAAAAGAGTCGATACGAGATTCAAACTTTAAAAAAAAACCAAGAAACAACATTTTTTTTCATTTCACGCGTGTGTCAGAGCCTCAGTTCTGCCCAGCTCTGAGCGAAAGAGGTACTCTTCCTTGTATTTTCGCGCTAGTAGGTCAACATAGCCTCTTTGGAGACCGTGCGGTAGCTACAAGCGACTCACAAGGACACTGCGCTGGACACTGGCAATGCGCTTCCAGAACTTCTTAGTTCGGAGCGCATCTCCCCAGATTTGGGCTTCATGTATCAAGATGGATTCGGTCGTTACCATTAGCAGCCTCCACCCGGTCTCACTGGGTCCACCAACGTTAGCCATTAGCCTACTCAGCGAATTAACGATTACTAGAGCACTGTCACATGGCCTGTGGATATGATCCCAATACGTCAGCTTGGTGTCCAGAGTCACTCCCAGACACCTAACCGACTTGCTTGTCTGGACCTCGACGGAGCCAACAGTCCTGGATATGAAAGTTGGTATCCTCCGCTTTGTTAGCATAACAATCTAAATCTAATCAAAAAAAGTTTATTTGAAAAAAGCAAAGATAATGTTAGAGGGAGACAATAAATGCCATTCTAGGAAAGACAGAAATTAGAAATGATGGACCTAAAGTTTTTTTCATTCACGACCAGATGTCCTACAGTCAAATCCTTTGGATGTCGCGAACGAATTCAATAGTTTTTTTTATTTCAGTTTTGGAAAATACTAGAAAAAATCTTGATTCACCCACTGGTCTTAATACGCTTGAATATTCAGAAACGTTCCTATGGCCGGCAGTTGAAGATTCTTTTGTTTTTTGTTTACCGACATTCACAGAGGAGGTTAGAAGTGTGATTAGTTCGTTGGAATCTAACAAGGCTCCTGGTATTGACGATATAACGGTCAACTGTCTAAAACAAATGAAATATATTGTTTCACCAGTTCTCCCTCACATAATAAATTTAAGCTTCGAAAAAGGAGTATTTTCAGAGATTCTAAATCTGCAGTAGTTATCCTTCTTTTTAAGAAAGTTTGTAGTACAGACCTTAATAACTATAGGCCAATTTCTCTATTACCAACGTTTTCAAAAGTTATTGAAAAAATAATGAAAAGCCGAATAATAAATTTTTTAATGAATACTAACTTCTTCTGCAGTAACCAATTTGGATTTATTGAGAAAAGATCTAATGAAGATGCTCTGTTAAGCCTCTTTTCGAATGTGTTTGAAGGTTTGAACAATAATAGCTGCGTCTGTGCAATTTTCGTTGACATAGCTAAAGCCTTCGACTCGATTGACCATAATATTCTGTTGAATCGTTTATACGATGCTGGTATAAGAGGCATATCTCTAAACTGGTTTCAGTCATACCTAACTGGGAGATACCAATGTGTACGTATCTTAGGTTCTATAAGTTTATGTTTGCCCATTTCATATGGTGTCCCTCAGGGATCTGTACTAGGGCCTATTCTCTTCTTAGTTTACATTAATAATCTCTGCTCAGGCAAACTTAATGGCTCTCTTACAAGCTTCGCAGATGATACCGCCTTATGCTATTCGGCAGAAAATTTAACAACTATGAGGTCCCAAATGCAAAATGATTCGAATAAACTCAAATTATGGTTCACTATAAACAGAATGGCTTTGAGCATCAAAACCAAGTTTGTTCGTTTTTCACTTAGATATAGACAAGATGATATACACTGAAAGAAAAATCTTGGTAAAATCAACAATTTTCCTTAGTTGTTTTTGCGTCAACTACGGGCTATAGTTAAAACAACCATAAAAAAATAGTTGATTACTTTTATGCACCATGACGCGTGGTTGATTAACAACGTCCGTGGTGCAAAAAAAGTAAGCAACCACAAACAATGGTATTCCAACCATATACATAGTACGAAATATAGGCAGGGGAGGCGTGAATGCCGCAGTTGAATTTCGTGTATCACAATGCAGCGACAATGTCGCTGTCAATGCAATCAAGGCACCAACCAAATTCATTTTTTTTTTCTTTTGTATTGCTAAATCCTGTTGTACGAGGATTAGGTTGGCCAGACCATTCAACCTAATTCAATCAGATTTACTTCAACCTAGTGGTGATGCCAACCTATTGTAGGTATCACCGCTAGCGGTGCGGCAAAATTAGAAATTTGGCAAATTCTGCCGCTGCCGCAAATTCTGCCGCTGCCGCAAATTCGGCCGCAGCCATTGTGCGCGTTACCATACAAAACAGTGCATTCTAATTTATTGACTGCGCTTTGCCGCAGCCCACTGTTTTGCCACAGCGGAAAACGCTGTATTCTGAACAAAATAGCGTCATGCAACGTAATATAAAGGCTTCACAGCATAACATGAATATGAATTATATCGAACAGCAAACCGAACACAATTTTGCCATGTATCATATGAAACTTCTATGATAGAATAGGAGTATGAGTATGAGGAGTATGAAAAATCAACAGTTTTCCTTAGTTTTGCCATCAACTAGGGCTATAGTTAAAACAACCATAAGAAAATGGTTGATTACTTTTATGCACCATAACGCGTGGTTGATAAACAATTTCATTCGGAGCATGAAAAACGTCCAAATGTTGAAACTATTCTACTTTGCGTAGAATAATTCCAAAGACTTTGCTCACTGAATTACGTTTGTTGAAATCAACTATTGCAAAGTAGTTTAAGTACCATAAAAACTGTTGATAATTCGGAACGTTGAAGTTTTGAGTGAATTGATGAATATTTTCTATTTATCAACTAATTTTCGTGGTTATGAAACAATTAAAACAGTTGATTTCATGAACGTTGCGATATTTTTTGTATAACCAGAGCCAACTACTTTTATATCGTTAAATTAACTATATTAACATAGTAAAAATAACTATTTTCCTTAGTTCATTTAACGATTTTGAATGAATCGTTGCAATACTATTAAAAATAGTTGAATCAACCAAGAGTTTTTCTTTCAGTGTAGGCAGATTATTTTACAATTGCAAAAGATGTCTTTTAGAAAATGATATTTGTCATGAACACTGTATCGAAATAGATCAAGTTGATAATATAAAATACTTAGGAATCTCGGGTGTTGAAAATCTAAACTGGAAGCACCACATTGCAGGTTTAAAATAGTATATGAATTCGTGTTCAAGAATTTTCTATTACTTAAGATATAACTGTCCTATCTCCGTACTTCGTTCTGTCTACTACACTATAGTTCAGTCGAAATTGCAATATGGCCTAGCACTTTGGGGTGGAAACTTTTTTTCTTCGATTAAACCTGTTGTCATCTTGCAAAAAAAATATAGTCAGGGTAATAATGGGAGCTAGTAGATACGAAAGATCTTTTCAAATTTTTAATATCTTGAAGATATTGCCTCTAAGGAATTTATTTGTTCATCGTGTGTTACGAGTTTTTTTTATGTTAGAGGGGGCCACATGAGAGGTAGTGCTAAAGTTTATTCGAGTAGGTTGCAAGCAGGAAACCAAATTTCAGTCCCTTTTCGTAGATTGGAAGCTTATAAAAGGTCTTTCAAGTTCTTCAAGGTATCAAGTTTAACTCCCTTCCCAGCTCAATTTCATCTATAGATAACGTGAATCAATTTCTAAAACATTTAAAATTTTGGCTATTCTCAATGCAAGACATTGAATCATTTTTTCTGAGTACTGTAGTGGGACAAGCTTGATATACATTTTTTTAAACGTAATATAGAAGCCAGTAAAATTGTTAAATCGAGTAATATTTTGATCACCTGTCACCTATTGCACCTTAAATTATAAGAAGGTAACCTCAATACAGCATTAGCTAGGAGGTACCTATCCATGTGCATAACTAATATTGATTGAATATTGGATGTACTAACTATTTAGTGAATTAGTTTATTTAGTCATAGTTGTAATATTAACTGTAATATTAATTATTGTTCACTATTTTATTGTTCTTATTATGCATTATAGAAATAAATTTATTATTATTATTATTATTAAATAAACTAACGAATAACATAAAAAATCCCAACGAAAGAACGGTACTACAACTTACTATAGTTACTTCCATATAATTTGTTAAAAAATGTTTATTAAGAATTTGATTTTTATACCACATTAAATTTGCGATCCTCTTCATCGCTAATAAGAAGGACCATTGACCTCACTTGTAGCCGAGACCTTTCGTAAAACGTCATCGAAAAAATTCCATATTTGATGCACAATGCTTCTAAATGTGTTGCAATTGGATGATTTTTATGATAATTTTGGCCTGCTGATGTATTCTTAAAATCAGCAAAGACATTTTATGGCATCTAAATATTTAAGCACTAATACTGTCATATTTTCTTGGCAACATCTTTTCAACAAACAACAGCTTACGTGCTATAAAGCTCAAAATTTCTTTTTGGTTTCAGTCTTAACTACTGCTATGTATCTGAGCTCGAAAGTTCCGCTCTCGAAGTACACAATGAAATGTATCTATCCGACATATTCACTTCTCTGCAGTGTATCATCTGTACGTAATGCCATCGCCGCTCTAGTCCTGTGAGTCCTGTGTGCCTGTTATATTTCTCACCCTTAAAGAGTGTGTTGTATCTGTTAAAGGGCACTTAAATGTGTTGTTGGTTGTCTGTCGTCTAATCAGGAAAAATATTCAAGTCGATGTCCTGTCCTCGCTCGCCTTTGTTCGAGGTATGGACTCGGCAATAATTTATACGTTTAGATATGAGCGTGATAGTTTAAATGTTCTCACTGTTGTAAATTACCAATGAGAACAAAATACTGCATGTGATTTTACAGTTTTATGTGAAAAAACCATTAAGATGCTATTGCCGCTCGCAAATAGAAAACAATTTCCATTTCAATCATCTTTCGAAAGAGCCCTGCGCTACTTTAAATTCTGTGTACCACACTTTAATTATTTAGTGAGTGTATGTTAAAAGTTATGAGAAACGGGCTGCTTTGCCTTCTTTAAAAAGTTTAATTTCGTTCAAAAAACCAAATAAATACTCAATCCAGAACAAGATAAATGAAAAACAGTTAGAACCACTTTATTCTTATCAATGATAAACGTAATTTTGTGGTCAACATTTAGAAGATAAAGTTCAAAAGATTCATTTTTACAAAAAAACCATCAGCACTCATCTCTAAACGGACATCAAAGGATTTTTCAACGCTTCCTTTACACCACTAATTCTTTCATGTTACCTTTTTGAGAAAACCACTGTCGTCGACCAGCAGCAACAACCCGCCACGAAATTCGTTCAGCAACAATGTAACGTCGAAGTAACGGACTCATTGCTACCGATCCTGTTCACCCAGTTGGTAAAGGTTGAGCTGACTTACGACGTAAATACCAACTTACTACCCGCCCTTACACCATATCGATTTTTCCTTGTTCAGTAGGGAAATGGTGTCAGTATGACTGGCACTCAGTTCTGTTTGCCGAGTAAGCCATGGGCGTTACCTTGAGAAGGGTTAAATTTACGGTTAATTTAAAGTGCCCAGAGAATAAGAAGAAACGCCGTCGTAGCGGCCAGGACTCGCCGCTCATGTGATCGTTGCGACGTAGTGCACGTGGTCCCGTTAACTTTCTAGCCAAAAATCCATTTGAATAGCATTGAACATTATTATTCCAACCTTCTGATTCTATTAAGGACACAGACATTGCAAATGGGAGGGTTTTCCGGACGATTGAGAGAGTTCTTATTTAAGGTGTTAGGACATGTGGAAAAATTTTAAACTCATCAACTGGCATAATTTTTTTTTGTAGTTCTAATTATATGCTGATAATCCAATCGTCAATTCTGTTTCGATTCTTAAATATAAATTTTAATAAAAAATAATGACATTCGAAGAAGTCTTAATATTTTATATATATTAAAAGATTGAAAAATCACGAGAGCGATTTTTTGCAAACACATTTTTCTACGGAAAAATTGAACTGTTCAATGACAAAATGAATCAAATATATACTTAACATTACATAGACCCAAATTTCATCCAAAAAATGAACAACATTATTTCATGTATACACTCCCTAAATCGAAAACAATATCACAACGAAAAATTTTCCGAAGGAGTCGACAAGCGCAGATGTGTCCTTTTCATTGTTTCGTGTGAACGAACGTCAGAACACAAACGCACCCATATATCGAGAGAGTCGAGTCGTTGTCATGGTGAATTTTCCAGCTCGACATTCCACAGTGACTTGGGCATGCTTCGCATTCTGTGCGCCTGGTGTAAAAACTAAGATGGAATTTCCTTTTGCGCTAAAAGAACAAGCACGTGTCTCGTCTGTCCTAAGAGCGATATTTGGTTGCACAAAGCGAAGAAGTCCTTCGAATATCTATTTTCTTCGGGGACTTAAGTAATGAAAATAATGAATGGAAAATGCTGAAAGGTGAAATTATCCATGCAAGTAGCAGCGAGGCTTTTGTAAGGAGTTGAAGTTGAGTGGGTAGGATTCAAAAATTGTCGAAAGGGTCCGGTATGCATGAGATAGAGTGATTGAGGGACATGTGTGCACTGCGACAGTGAACCTCAAAATGTTTGAATTAAGTTTTGTGCGATGGTTGGAATATTTGTTGGGTTTGTGTTGCGAACGGGTGGTTTTGGAAGGGGATTCAGCTTCGTCAGGCCATCTGTTAAATTTTTCAGGATATTCGGGATTTTAGGGAATGAATATTGTGGCTAGATGTCACTACTGTGACTGAGTTTTTAATTATCTAGGTAATCTGTACCTCGTTACAATTATCAGGAAATCTGTGGCTCGTTTATGCAACTTGAGTAGAGAAAAATCTCCATCCGATGACGTCATGCAAATTTAGTATGGCAATTTCTGTACGATGTAGCTTCAAATAATATGGTTAAATGTCTGTGAAGGGATGGAACGTGAAAATTTCAAACAGAATTTGAGAGGTAGAAATGCCAAAACTGTTTGTTCTAATGTTTATTTATTTATTTATTTATTGACAATTTCATCAACGGAATGATTACTACAAAAAGAAAAATATTTAATTATGCAATTATGAAAGACAATTAATCGGTCGTTTAAGCCGACACTTCAACATATCAACAGTATAATTAAAGTCGAACATTTGATGCACTGAGTTAAAGCTTCGGACTATTGCGCAGGTTGGTTCATTAAATCCATAATTGGTTTTATGAAACGGGATGGATAAGGCGCTATGATGTCTACATTCACCGTGGCAAACACGAAAGTTCAGTAACAAAAATTCAGAGTTCACGTTTCCAGTGAGTAACTACGCAGCGAATAGAGCTTTGAAATTTTGGCGTCGAGTTTCAAGAGTGTCCATGGTCAATAATTGCAAGCGATTTTCATAAGAAGGTAAGCGAATAGGATCAGACCAGCGGAAAGAACTAAGAACAAAAATTAAAAATCTCTTTTGGACAAACTCAATGCGATCTACGTGGTCCTTATAATATGGAGACCACATCAAGCACCCATATTCTAGGATAGGGCGAACCAGATAACAGAACAGGATTTTGGTCATCCGAATGTCATTGAATTCTTTAGATCGTCATTTTAAGAAGCTAAGTGCACAGTTGTCTTTTATTATTATTGAGTCAATGTGGTCATTAAAAGTGAAAGCGGAGTATAATAGTACTCCTAAGTCACGAACTTTATTGTAGCGAGTTAAAAGAGTATCGTTTAAAGTGTAACTGAAATTAATCGGACATGATTTGTGGGAGAATGAGATAACACATTGCGTTGCAGGATCGTAAGTCATTAAGTGATTATATTGTATTCAAAATCTTTGCGTCGTCAGCATAGAATAAAATGGAAGAACCTGGAACAAAAGTGATCAGGTCATTTATATAAATGGTAAAAAGAATGGGACCAAGGTGGCTGCCTTGTGGAACATCTGATGTAGCAATTATGCCAGTGGATAGAATGCCACGAAATCGAACGTTTTGCTTGCGGTTAGAGAGATAAGATTTAACCCAGTCTATAAACTTATTAGGGAACTCAAGAAGATGCAATTTACCCATAAGAATGTCATTATCCAGCTTATCGAAAGCTTTCGTGAGGTCGGTGTAAATGCAGTCATCTTGTTTACCTTCTTTAATCGCAGGGATGACTAGGTTCGCAAGTTCTAAAAGGTTAGTGGTGGTAGATTTACCTTTAATAAAACCATGCTGACAAGGTGAGATTAAAGACTTAGAGTGAAAAGATAACACCTCGGTAACTAGCTTGGCGACGCATGGTAATTTGGCGATTGACCTATAGTTGTCCACGACTTCTTTGCTGCCTTTTTTGTGGTTCGGAGTAAGTGAAGAATATTTCCATAAGTTTGGGAAAATAGCGGAGAAAGTCGATAGTTTAAAAAGATGAGATAATAGTGGTGAGAGGATATTAGCACAAAGTTTAAGCACTATGAACGGTAATCCATCAGGCCAGGGGTGAAAATTACTCTCAAGATGAATGTCGATGTAAAGGTCTTTCATTCCCAACGTCGTTTTAGGGGTGTCCATCAGGTAATTTCAATTAGGTTTATTGAAGTCGGAGAGAGGTAATCCATCCGCGGATTGGAATTAATCTGCAAATAAGTTACTGATTGCTTGCGAGTTATTAACGACCATGCCGTCAGATAAAAAAGAGCTAGGGTATCCGCCATGATACCTTTTAGCGTTTACAAAATTCCAAAAACGCTTGGGATGGCTTATGAAAGACTGCCTAAGCTCGTCCATATAGTTGGAGACACATGAGATTTCAGATACGAATCTATTTCGTAGTTCCTAATCATCCTCTGGACGCGACGAGCTGTACAATTTCCACGCCTTGATTTTCAAATTTTTGAGATTGATTAACCCTGGAATGGTACGGTAAATTTTTGGATGATTTTAGGTACATATTTTTACTAAAAAGAAGGCAACAATTGTATTATGTGCATTTTTTATTTTACCATTAGACATAAATATATTATATAGCTTCTAGTCTCATGGCAGTCGGAGTGGCCAACTGGCTGATGCGCGATGAAATATATACCGTATGTGAGAAAAATTTACTCATCGGTACCATTCTAGTTAAATCTGTTTTGATCCATGGAAAGCGTTTCAAAGGTACAGAGTTACTCAAAGGTACAGCGAGCAAAGCAACCGAATAAAATAGAATGAAAGTTTATGGCTGCAACGTTTACGTTAGATTCGTTCACAACCGAAGACCATCTATCTTCTTCATATCTATATCAAATAGAGAATTGTAGTAGAGATCTTCTCTATTCGTAAGTTACAGAAACGAGCCACCGATTGTGTTTTAGGATATGACTGATTTTCTCTTCAAAAATTTAAGGACTCTTGATAAAACAAGTATTATAAAGTGCATTTCTCAGTTGAAATTTGCACTCTGCATTTTTATAGAGCTCTGGCTCAAAGCTTGTTTTGATAAAATTCTGGACTATCAAGGCTCTAGAAAATCTGTGAAAATTAATCAGGATCGAAATTATACAGAAGTTATAAATTTAGGAACTTTGGCTATCAATTAGACGTTGTTCATTTTGAAAACAGTCACAAATAAAATTGAATAAAGTTGATTGATGAACACGATAGCGTAAATCGCACCAATAGATATGTGATGAGAATGGAGTAATACGACCATTAAGATGATGTACAGAAGCAAATAACGGGATAACCTCTTCAGTCTCAAAGCATGTTGTGGTTGATTAGTGAATTCCATGTGCACATACTTAAATCATATCGCTCAGGAAAAATTTCATCCGAGCAATTCTTTTACAAGAGAAAAGGCTTCATAACCAATACAAAAAACATGTGAAGAAAAGAAAATTCTACAGGACTAAAACAGACTGGACCAGTGAACAACAAGCAAAACAATGGCCAGTGGTGCGTATACCCGAGAGCATATCTGTTCAGTGGTTCAATTAGAAGAAAATGCATAAAAAAATACATGAAACTCAAAGCCCGTTGTGCGGTCTCTTGTCCGAGCCTGGATTCGAACCACAGACCCCATGCAATTAGAAATATTTGTCTTGATTTTTGTCATGCATTTTGAAATTATCCGTCCTGCATGCCAGAATTTATCAAATATCTTGGCTACGTCAAACATGACTGTGACCATTGACTTTCTTCGATTGAAACCTGTACGCATGTGTTGTACCATTCTTGCGAGCTCTAGGTCTGTGGAGTGTAGTGACTTGAAGCCGAACTGGTCGTCTGAGACAATTGATTTTTCTACAACTATATCAGCAAGCCGATCAAGACGAAGACGCTCAGCAATTTTTTCTGCGGAGAAAAGGAGACTGATTGATAGGTCTTCAGTTTATGTGGAAACTGAGTTCTTTACATCTGATTAGAGAGTCTCCTCCGCCTACATAGTCAGAGATCTCCTATTCATTGTTATCGTTGTCTTCACAGGAATGGTTTTCTTAGAATCGTAGGTCCAGCACCTTTGCGAAAGCTTCAGCTTTGGCTGGGCTGTCGTATTCGGTCCTTGTATTGGTGGCATAAAAATTTTAGTTTTGAGCTGAAAGTACAATGTCATACGCTAGTAATTGTCACCACCAGACTCCATGCTATGCAAGAAGTTACCCCACTTCTCGTTTTTGAGCTGCGCGATACCACAGTTGATGATTTTTGTTCAATTTATTTCCAGTCCTATGCTGGGATCACCGATATTCCTGGCTCTTTCCCGCATTATATTCCTCCTTGTAAAATTTTTAGAGTCTCTAAGGAGCTTGTAACGGTTATGATTCTTTGTTGGAGTTTTAAGAAAATACATGACCTTCTTCTCAGAGTAGCTCCTTTAGATCTGAGCTAGAGTTGGTATTCTTAGGAGGGATATACTTAGAAATCCCCAAGAACTCGAAAGAATCGGTATGCAGCTTGATGACCGTCACTTTCATCTGATATAGGGTAGGAGTTTGAATATGTTAAGCTCCTTCCCACTAAGATTGGGATACCCATTGTACGATTATAGTTAGAAATGTGGAAGCGATAAGCTAGTTTAAGAAGTATTTCCTGGATGAGCTTGTTGCCAATCTTGTAGTCGTAATGGATCTGCATCAACTCACCGATTTCGATGTGATGGGAAAAGACATTAATGATTTTTGTTAAATTTTGGTCGTGGGAATTTCGCGAGCATCTTCTGAACCATCTTCTCCACCATGCTCTTTATCATAAATTGCTATTGGATGCTACAGAGCATCTGAGCCATAATAGCCGACTGGGTTGCATGTTATTTTTGCGCTTATGGAGCTGGGTTGTGGGTTGGGATATCTGGGCGATCCGGGTGGAGATTAGATGTTTGTTCATGTCACTTATGCAAAAGTGTTCTTAGCTTTCTTATGGTTTCTCGGACACTCACCGTAGGTGACCAGGTGATTAGCGCCGCAATTTACACATTTGATGCTTTGTTCACAACGTTTAGTGGCGGTCTCCTTCACACTTCACTTCACTTCAGTTGTGGCACAGCAATTGCTGTGCCTCATCTTGCAGATTAGCTGGCATACTGCACGGATTATATGGTGGTCTCGCATCTCAAGAGGAAAATTTTAACTAGCTAACAAGTCCCGTTATTCAATTTGAAGAAGAAGAAGATTTCCAGCGGGTGGAAGCCTTGAGCCTGAAGCTTCTCTTTTCTCTCATCTGGTGATAAGCTATGGAGACCTCGGAACACCACGTTTAGATATTTCTTTTCTGGGAAAAAGTAGATGTGGAATTTTACTTTCTCCTCCGTTAGGTATATGGTTAGATTACGATCATCAAGAGGTGCAACGGAAACCACCTGGACGCCAGGGTAAACACGTCTAGTCTATTAAACATTTATTTTTAGATCTTTAAGTGTTCTGGTTGTTTGAGTCCACTTTTGTGGCTCTCTTATTATGACTAAAACCGTAGATCTCATTTGCTCTGCATTGCCAAGTTTTCGTCCATTAATATCAGGCTTAGTTTTCAGTGCTGTATGTGCTTCTGTCTTTTGTACCTTCTGTTTCACTAGCGGTTTCATATGCGCTTATAGTTTCGGACTGGCGGCAGTGCAGGATATTCTCCTCAGCCTTCGTTTCTCTGAAGAAGATGATGAGCCTCCATATCAATTTGATACTGTTCTGTTTCATTGCCCTATGCCCCGTCCCGTCTGTGGTCAGTGAAGTCGTTGTTGTCCATATGAGTTGTACTATTCTTTGATGAACAAATCCATCAGCTCGTGGTTTTTTGTACAATATTTTGTATGATAATAATTTGTTTTCGCTTTCCGGTGACCTCTCTTTGCGTGTCCGTTAGCTGATACATCATTTTCGTCAAATTGCCGTTTACCAATTTAAGCTGTCGCATGAGTTTTGCTATTTGTAAATCCTTCTCGTCTTCAATCTCAGATTCCCCTCCACTCTCATTTGACGCTTCCTCAGAGTTTCTCTAGGATCGCTTCTTCATCTGTCACCGTAACTATACTGATATTTAAAAATCAGTCACCTTCACTTGAACAGCAATTAAAACTAATTAATATCATCGCACCATCTAATATTTCCTGCTAATGTAACTAACATTTGCCGGAAATAGACTAGAACCTCCAAAATAAATTCAATTTCACCGATCATATCCATCGCAAATCGATTCCACGTCACTTTCAAATAAATTCGTTTCAAAATACCCAGAAAAAATCCCAATTATCTTGAGAAAAGATAGACAGAGCTCGGCCCACATCTGATTTCATCTCAGTTTGCCACCGAACACAGCATCAAAAAAAAATCAAACAGAATGATAAATCAATTTCTACGATGTATTAGTTAGGGAGGCGCTTTAACATGTTGGAAACACAAAACACCGTGTCGATGGCAACCACAAGACAAGAAATGCCGACAACGACCGACATCACTTGTAGTAGCTTGAGCAGCCGTAAAAAGATGTACTAGTAGGATTCCATGTCGTTGGGAACGAGCAAAAGACAAAAAAAAAACGACGTTTGGATCCTGCGAAGCGAGAGTTGGCAAAGAAGTCCCTGGAAAGGAATTCAGTCAGCCTCATCTCGAGATAATCTATGACCGAAAACAAGACGAAACTTTAAACGACAAATTTGGGAAATGATTTGCCACGGAATCTGTTTTCGAGTGTGATTATGTGTCCATTGCGATTGTTGAAGGCAGGACAGTAGAGTAGTGTGTCGTTTAAATGAATGTGTATGAAGTTTTAAGGAGATAAAAAATATATTTTAAATTCAAGCGGATTCTTCATGCATTGACTTAAATCCTAAATGAGACGGTCCTAATTTTTTCTTTTGCTTGCTTTCCCCCACACTACCCTACATCATACTAAACTTCTCGATGCATTCGCGGCTCACATCTGAAGGATACAAAACTCGTGTCGTAAATTATACACGTGTGGAACCGAGTGACAGTTTTATGCGCTCTACTGGATTACGAGAAGCCCTCATTGTATCAACTATATCACGACCATCGAAATACGCCTTATGATTAATTGCCCCGAACTAAATTATTTTTAAATTGCATGCAAAACACCCCGAAATGAGATGCAAATCAACCGCAAACGAGATCTACCACTGTTCCGTGGCTTTCTCATTAAAACGTCTAATTAAGAAACTGTTAAGCTTAATTTGATTTTTATCATTCAATTCGCTTTGCTATGGCTTTTTGTGACTACATACGATATGGGATGGCCCCCCTCAAATAAGCAACTGTGAGATTTTCAGCCAATTTTGTCCCAAAAAAAGACGAAAGTAGAGTTTTAGTTTTTCTTAGAGGGCTGTCTTCCATTTCGTTGGCACAACAAGTCCCAACAACTGGTCGCTAAGCTCAAAACAAAGTCGCAAATCTTCCGGCTTTCTTCGTTTGGGTTTTTGTTTCCACTACAATAAGTTCTAAACACAGACACGAGGACACGATTTCGTGTCTGGATTGATGAGGGAACTAGATTTAAATCATATCGGCTTGAGTTTATTTTTTCAGGAAGAATTTAGGGATTTGAGGATTCAAAAGATTTTGATAATTGATGAATGGGGCTGAGACGGAGTGATGAAAAGCTGGTGGAGTAAATAATTTTTTGTGGAATCTAGGTAATATCGAGGCTTTGACTAATGAATTTTGAATGATTCTTTTATGTTCCTTGAATTATTTGCAACTAACTGGAATAAAACGCTTTGTGACTGCCCGAAAAGTCTGACTAGACAAAATAGCTCAAAGTTAAAATATAATTTGTTAAAAGTTGAAAATTAATTGAAAACTAGTTGCTTAGAAGCAACCCCCTAGGAACACCGGCTATGCTGCGATTGGATAGTGATATATGCTATAGTTTGAGTCAAGACTGATGATTTATTTAAGGTGGCCATCTTCAAAAGGCTTAACATTTTTGATCGATGAAGTTGTAGTTCAATATTCTTTGTTTTGCAAGATCTATTGTACATAGATTTGCAAAGGTTTATCGATTATTTAATCAATGAAGTTGGAAGAAAATGTCCTATCCAGATCGGGGTTCTATACATTTTCAACTCTCAGGGAGACACAAATATAAAGAGCCTTTTCAGGACAATAGTAACTTATACACAGCTTCTCAAATTTGAAGGAATATATGAAGTTATACTTTTGAGCAGAAATGACTGGAGTCACACAGATATCTGTACGGGTATCCCCTCCAAGGACTTCCACACACACGGCTCGAAAACAGATGGGTGATCTGGGTTGGCGTTTCCTTTGGAGAGCATGAATCTGTTTTTCAAGCAGAAATATTCACTATCCTGAATGCTACTTGCTATGCAATAGATGAAATGTGAAATGAAAAGCGTATCGCTATTTGCTGTGACAGTGAAAGTGCGTTATGCAGACCACCGATTACCCCAAAAAATGCCCAAGAATATAGGGCACGATTGAACTGTGTCGCTAGAATCAATAAGGTGAATCTGCTCTGGGCACCGGCGTATATAAAAGGAACTGAAATTTTTGATGATGATGCCAAGCTAGGCTCAACGCTTCCACTTCAGAGTCTCGAACCTGCCTTAAATGTGCAGATCGCATCTACATATGCGATTTTTCAAAAGTGGGTAGTCTATACCGATAAAGGGAGATGATTTTCTTTTATTTATTTACAAGATTCATCGCAACAGAATATAAATTCCAATGATGGCAATGAAATTAGAAAAATATACAAATAAAGATTTATATTTACAAAAAGGTAAAATAAGTACAATTCAACAATGTAATGGCCTCAAAGCAAAAAACGAACACGAAAAGGTTTTTTAAAAAATAACAACTGTTTTTTTAAACTGTTTAAAAAAAACAGTTTGTTAGCTACAAGAAAAAATTTCATGCTATGCGACAAAATAAATATTTGAAATGTATGTAGTTCAATTAAGAAACATCGTTCATAGTTTCAATAATCTTCAATTAATTCAGTACAATGAATTTCTACGTATTATGTTTTTCTTATATATATTTTATGTATTATGTCTTCCTGCCACCATCTTATCGTAAAGATTCATTGCTAGTACTAAGAGCTTCCAAACTGAATTGGTACTTGTATTGTCCCAATTTTCCCATATATTAGGTCTGTTCCCGTACTTTCAGTCACTGAATTTTCCTGAATTTTACTGAATCATGTGGTGGGGGAATTCATGAAAAGCACGGGAACGCTCTCATTGCATTTCCTGAAAATTGACGAACAAAACTGCCAGTTTTCGGTTTTTGGGAGAACAATAGTGATTATAAAGTCATCCTAAGCGGTGATAAATCATCGCCACAAAAATATTCAACCTTCATAACAACATTACGCAAAAATGATGTTGTTTGCCGCGCACATTTGAAAATATTTACTCGCGCCACACCGTTTGACACATTTCAGTATTTTTCAGTAGCTCAGACCCTACTGAAATTTCATCGTACTTACTGAAAGAGGAGAAATTTTCAGTTTTCAGTAAAACGGAGTACGGGAACGGCTTCATTGCAATTAATCGCGATTAATCGCAATTAATCGTAGTACGGGAACAGGCCTATTATCTACTTGATCTAGTGATGGGCGTTTCTGTTGTTTTCAGAAAACGAAAACGAACTGTTTTTTCCCGAAAACAACTGTTTTTTAAAACTTTTTGAAAACTGTTTTCACTCGACCAGCAGCAGATTGATACTGGGTGTTACCATTAGTAATCGGCTTTTCTGTTGTTTTCAAACTGCTTTTTTTAAAAAATTTTCGTTTTCCGAAAACAACAGAAATGCCCATCACTAATGGTAATACCCAGTATCAATCTGGTGCTGGTCGAGTGAAAACAGTTTTCAAAAAGTTTTAAAAAACAGTTGTTTTTGGAAAAAAACAGTGCGTTTTCGTTTTCTGAAAACAACAGAAACGCCCATCACTAATCTTGATCAACCGTATAATCATACATCAATCAGTACACATGGTCGCAAAGCATCAACATACATGGTCGTATGCCAACCAGAGTTGGTTCTGGGTAAGCAGCAACTGTTATTGTTTTCAATGCTACCTACCCTAACCAGCTCTAGATCGAGATTCAAAAATATGCACCAAATAAGTCTGACAACCTCGTATTATATAGGGTTATTCATTTCATGCTTTGCCTCTGAACATCTAATTCGTAGCTAAACTGTTTTCCATAGTCAAACAGTTAGTCGCTAAAAACTAGTCTGCCGATACGAAACAACTCGTCGCTGCGTTAAGAAAAACGGTTCGTTTTATAAAAACAGTTCGTTTTATAAAAACAGTTCGTTTTAGAAAAACGGTTCGTTTTGGAAAAACTGTTCGTTTTACAAAAACAGTTCGTTTTAGAAAAACGATTGGTTTTAGATAAGCTATTCGTTGTAGAAAAACGGTTAGCTTTAGAAAAATGATTGGTTTTAGAAAAACTATGGGTTGTAAAAAAACCGGTTCGTTTTAGAAAAACGATTGATTTTAGAAAAACTATTCGTTTTACAAAAAATGCTCGTTTTAGAAAAACTGTTTGTCGCTATTTGGAAAAACCTTTGGCTCGTTTTTTGCAGCCAAACGTTTTTTGCAAACTGTTTGTCGTTTTAGAGCCCATCACTAGATCCAAGCCCCAATTCATTATAACGTCTAGGGATTCTGACAAAGGGAGAAGAGAAGTACACATTAGTATGCGCGAATGGAACAGTGAAGACTTCCTGAGACCTGTTGCTACGTAACGAGCTGTGAGGTCGGAACGAATCGTTGAAGCCAGATATAATACCTCGCTGCGATTTGGACAGGAAGCACTTGTCAAGCAATAGTCGGCGTGACTGCAAGGAAGGAATTTGCAGAAAGGACAAGCGGGAAACATATGAGGAGTTAGGAATATTATATTGAAAAAAAAAATTAAAATCGTGTGAATCTACGCCGAACACTCCTCGATGGCCTCAGAAAGGTATAGGAAACGTGGAGACCACACTTTACAAGCACATTCGAAGATACAACGAACTTACATTAAGGAAAGACAAACACATGTAATATATCAAAAAATTTAGACGCAAAGCGAAGTCCCAATCCAGAGACTAGCGAGGCTTTACACTCTAAAAAGTGGGTCTATAATTAATACTTTGATAATAGGAAGTATATTCATTTTTTCGTTTAAAATAACGAATCACAATTTTTTTTTTACACATTCGATGTGCATTTTTTGCTTTTACGACATATCAGCTGAATAATACGCAGCTTTTTGGAAATTGAAGCAAAAAGAGTGTAAATTTACTAGTTTGCTATTCACCTTTGCGCCAAAGCCATAAAATTGCATCATTATTTAGGGTAAAATTACACCATTTGGTCGTAAAGAAATATTCTTTTTACGCACTTTTGCAAATTTACATCTTTAATAGTAGGAAACCAGTTTCCTACTATTATAAGGGTAACATTCAACCAAAATTTTTTTGAGTGTAGCGGTGACTTCCGCAACATGGAAATTAAATTTCAATTTCGAATCAAAAGTCACACCAAAGTCTCTGAATTGATTAACGGACATCAGATTGTTCGTATAAAATGAATAAGAGAATGAAATAGAAGATGATTTGAGAGGGAAGGTCATATATTTACATTTGCTAACACTTAAGGACAAGAAATTGCGGTTACACCAATTGAGAAGAACACGCCGTTCATTCTGAACAATTTTACAGTCACTAACCTGACCTAATGACTCGGAACAATTTCAAATCGTCAGCATACAGCAAGGAAGGTCTTTAATGAAGGATGGTCGTTAATGAAGGAAGGTCATTAATAAAAATCAAGAAAAGTAAAGGACCAAGGATAGACCCTTCTGGAGCACCGGAAGAAGGATGAAAGAGAGAAGAGGAGAAGTTGTTAATAGTAACTTTGCACTCACGGTTACTGAGGTAGGACGGAAATCAAGAAAGAACTGGTCCGAAACAACCAAACTGTCTAACTTTATTCAGTAATATACTATAGTTGACAGTATCAAAGGCTTTAGAAAAATTTGTGTACACTACGTCAACTTGTTCCTGGTGATCTAAGTCAAAAGCAACTGTGTTTGAGGTTGGTCAACGTTGACTTACCCTTCACGAACCCATGCTGTTCCGGAGTAAAGATAGGATGAATAATGGGATACGTTTTGCTACTCAGGTGCTCGAAATTCTTCTCATCAGAGCCTAACTATGGGGCTACAGAATTTTTCCTGAATAATAGAAGAAAAAATTGCAGAACCATGATAGGCATAATGATTGGGCACAACCGCCTAGGAGGGCAGATGCAAAGGTGTTCAATATACTACATTAGCTACATATTTTTTTCGTTTTCCTTTGGTAATCCATGAGAACCACTAAGATTAAACAGCAAGTCTTTGGACGGGAATCATTCATCCAAACAATTTCGCACTTCTTCGAAATTGGCCAAGTGTAGCCTAGCCAAACCATGAGCGATCGACCAGAACTAGGGGTAATCAGAACAAGCCAGATCTGGTAAATACAGCGAGTACCATATCAGTGATGTGATGGTGTCCTGGAGGATGGAAGTGCGATAGCACGGAGCGTTGTGGTGTTAGAATATAACTCTTTGAGTTCCGTGTCCCATTCGGCCGTTTTTTGATCAATGCATTATTCAAATAGATTAATCATTGCCGGTCAGTGAGATAGTAGAAATGGACATCGACGCTATAACTTTAGCCCCTTCGATTCTCTCGCGCACAAAGCACGTTAAAGTGGGTATAGCCTTGATTGTCAAATTGGAGGGGAACTGCTTGGATTTGACAGTAATGAGCAGTGAGGTAGTAAAAATGGAGTGGACATGCCCATAAGGTTTACACTGAAGGGGATGGTAGTTATTTTTTTGTCCACTCAACGTCAAATCTGGTCAAATCCAAGTAGTTCCCCTCCAATTTGACAATCAGAGTGAAATGGCGGAAAGGCAGCTTTAACATGCTTTGCGCGCGAGAGGACTGAAGGGGCTAATGGTGGAAAGTTATACCGTCCGTGCCCACTCCGTTTCTACTATCTCACTGGCAATGAGATAAAAATTTCCTACCATCCCCTCCAATGTATATTTTATGGGCATGTCCACTCCATTTTTACTTTCTTAGTGTTGCCGGTAGCGATGCACATTGGCAGTTTCACCCCCATTTGAAAGTCAGGATTTTTTTTGCGCTTCGGGCTCTAATGATATGTCAGCTACTCATGTCCAGTAACAATAAAATGTAGGGCACTTTTTCTGTTATGCCTGAAAAGTAAAATTTCAAACGAGGGTTTTCGATTGCCTGTGTGCTTTTCAGTCAACTCAAGCGGTACCCATTTTTCTTCCTTTTACATTTACTTCGCATTTGAACGTTTGAAAATATGTTCTTTGTCAAAATATACTTAATGCTTGCGCGTGTCATGCTTAATGCTTGCTTGTGTTTGCGTATCATCGTCATCCAATTCCGTTAGCAGATCAATGTCTTCAATTGTTTTTGGTTTTTCCGGAGCGCACCTTGTCATCCATATTGAAATCGCCACTTCTGAAGACGTTAAACTAATCTTCTCAGGAAATTTTTGATGGCACTTCTGAAGCAAACGAAGCGCTTCAACGCTAGCAATTTTGTCAAATACACCAGAAAAGCAATGCTTCTCGAAAATTCTATTTATTTGGCACAAAACTCAACATCTTCGTTGCTAAAAAAATATTTAAATAAAGTGAATAATGTTCTTCTTTTTTTAGGTGTCAGTTCTCTTCAAAACTACCTCCTATAATCTTCACACCACAAAAACAGCATATTTATCAATTTGAAGCAATCAAAATTCATTGCTATATAATTAGGTTTGCGCAATTAAATACATGATTAATAAGTAGAGTAATTTCAAATTACTTTTTTAGTGAAAAATACATTATTTATTATTTAGAAACTTTCCTCGTAGTGTAAGATATATCTCTCGGATAAAGCTAGAAACAGTCGTATTTTTAATTCATTTTAAAAATAAACACCGCAGTTAGTTCAAAGCTATTTTGAATTTATACAACATCGATAAGGACCAACCTTGCTTTAATTTACGACACATAAAATTATGACAAGAGTCAAACTAAATTATCTCCATCTCGCACGGCAGTTCAATAAACAAACGACAACAAATTAATGCAATTCAACATTCCGCTTACATCGTTATGCATCATTCCTTCCACATTGGAATGAAGAATTTAACAGCTTTCGAGTGTTATCGACTGAGGAACATTAAATTTATGACAGTTCCACCATTAATGAGTTCCATACATGATGTTCAGCTCGTAGTTGGTAGTGAAAATGGTGTGCCATGAAAATTAGTCATTGCAATTTCGCTAGCAATAAAATTTCGTGTGTGGTCACAAATATTATTCATCGATAGCATGAAAATTATATTTAGGTACAATTTCGGAGGAGAATGATATGATGTTAGGGTTTATGGCTATTTTTTTCAAAGAAATTTTAATGTACAATTTGAAATTTAGCGAAACATCAATGGAGGGAAAATTTCATAAAAACAGATAGGAAAAGATTGTTGAAAGGTAAAATGAAAATCAATAATAAGTAATTCTTCCAGAATTACCAATTTAAAATTTGAAAAAAATATCCAACAGACGAAGAGAAACAATACCGAGACTCGATACCAACATTATTAGATGAAGAATCAATTTTTTTAAAAAACAATAGATAAAGCCTCGCAAAGTAACAATGTTGTCTCGTTCCTCTGAAGATACTTTTACTTCATGTGTTATGTTACTAGCTTCATGTTATTAACTCATAAATAGTTGGTGAGCCCGTAGGTATAATAATGTCTGTTCATATCGCTAATATTTTGTACCAATTCATACTATGCAGCAATAATTTTCAGGAGTTTTTCCACAGTCCAGTATGAAATCTATTGCTCATGGCTGAAAAGTTTATCTTATTTTGAATTTTTTTTTGTCGCCTGTGCTACTTTGTCTATTTTATTTTGTCAGTAAATTAGCTTCAGATACATTATCAAGCAAACTTTATTATTTTCAATTAAAGCTGTCATGTTTTGAAGTTTCCATTCTGATCCAAATTATTCTTGCATTAACTATTAGTAGATAACAAATTAGAGTACAAAAATATTTCAAAAGCTTTCAATAATTTTCCAAAAAATTTAGCGTCATAATGAAAATCATTAAATTCTTTTCCATATTTTCCCACTGGCTACCACCAACTAAACACATTCATTTTCTTTGTACACATCGCATTCCCTATGCATAGTTCACAGAATGTGTTATTTTATTTTGACTCGATGAAATGTTAGTCGAGTGTTGTTTCTGATCATTTTTCATAGCTAGTAAGCGACCAGTTGGTTGTGGGGGTGGGTGTAGTGCGATGATAGCAGCAAACGAAAAGAATCCTGGCTTCCAGCTACTTGTCGTGTATCGAGCTGTAGCAACGATAACGATAGTCACAACAGCTTGGCTTTTGCCAGTTACCATCGCTGGTTTATAAAAGGAAAATAGAAACAGGGAGAGTATCATCAAAAATTCATTTCGCAATCTAAACGTGTGTAAGGGTTGTTGCATATTTGATAATATCACGGGCATTTTTCCGGGCCTTAAGCTTGGCTACATTTTCCACGTTCGCTCTCTCTCTCTCTCTCTCATTCCCTCTTCAAATTCCCCAAAGTCAGCCAATATTGGAATTTTTTTCGGTGGTTTGTTGTTTCGGAATAGAGATGAACGAGGAATCATAAAACTTTTGTAAAATTCTAGTTGAGCGCCCAATGTGGCCTGAATTTATGAGATATGAGTGGCAGGATATTTACAAAGTTTGAGATGGGATTTTTTTAATAGAGAAAACGAGAGTTATTAATATGTAGATGTTGATTTGTTATAATTTAAGAAGCTTTCGAATGTACAGACTCAGCTCAAAAGTTCAGCTATGTACATATACAATATTTTTTTTTAAACGGTGGAATAAAGAATTCAATTTTTTGACGGATTGTAGGGTAGCCAGGACATAACGACAATCGCCCGATTCAAAAAGAGCAGGAAACTGCTTGAGAGCCACGCTATTCTGCTTATCATAAACGTTCTATCAACATTTTTGAGTTAATAACGCATTCAAAAACTGCATAGTCTATTACATTATTTTGAAAAATTTGAAAAACCTATCTTTTGTGGAAGTATGTTAAAATCAATATCGAAAAATACACTCTCTATATATCTCCAGTACAAACCAAAACACAAAACATTGAATATCTCGAAAGTACTAAAATGTAGATAGAACGTTTATGGTAAGCAGGGCAGCACGGTTGGCTTACGTATAGGTCATCTCGTGCGAATAGAATAAAATTGACATCCAAAAATTCATGCAAGAGCTGTGAGGTAGATCAGCACACAATCGAGCATAATCTCTGCGATTGGTCGGCCCTATATAAGAAACATCACACGATTTTAGGTTAGTAGAACTTTCTAGAGCTGACTGAAGTAGCTAGTACCGTTACGTTTAGTCAGCTGATTCAATTTACCGGAGTGGCCACTAGGCAACTTTAACTACCCAGCAGATAATGACAAATGGGCCTGAATTGCCGGTCTAATGTATGCTGCGTAGGCAGCATGCCACTTCCAAAGCCTAACCCAACCTTAGTATGGTTCCGGCCACATTCACTTTGTCGTAGCTTCATTTATGTCACTGATACTTTTCGTCCCTGTCTATAATTATTCATCTGTTTGTAGAAAACCCAATAATTCTTTTTCCACATTTAATCGATTCAGCCTTCGAGCTCCCACGACAACTCTCGTACGGATCTAGGGGTTGAAGCTGGTAGAGAGCTTCATCACAAATTGACAATCAATATGAATACGAGTGTGAAGTGATCATTTCCACGACTCACTTTGCCACTGATTTAAATCAGGTACCTAATCAGAGCTAGGTGAACTCAAATTTTGGTCTGCAGTCCTTCGTCCGAACTTGGATTCGAAGCAGGAACCCTAGCAACAAGAATCCAGTGCTCTATCCACAAGGCTACTCAAGCTTCTTATCTATAAATAAGAAATATCAAATTAATTTAATAGTGCTTACTACCCCTATTCAAACAAGGATAATTGACTGATGACACATAAGTCTAGAATGACGAAGAACTTAGAAAATTCACTCTTGGTTTCGAATTTCAATCGAAAATCTACCATTTTTGGCTTACAATAGGCAAAGCATAATACAAATATTTTTAATGCAGCTTCATAATAAACGCTATATTTTGCATAATGCGAATGAAGTATCTTTTCTTTTTTTTCCTTACACTGAGCAAAATCCACACAGCGAGTAGTCCTATGCAACAGAGCGCAGCTTTTATGGTCGCGTATTTTATGAGCATAATACCCTAGGCTATAAAATATAGTTGCCAGCATCATAATTTTACAATCCACATAGCACACGCTACTATGGAACATAGTACAGCATATATGGTTGCATACGATGTCTACATAGCACGCTGCGCTATAATATTTAACTAAAAAGGACAAATTCACGTACATTTTCAAATTCACATAGTCTAAACTTTTATGTAACACAGTCTCTACTACTATGTAACAAAGCCCAATCTACTATGAGCATAATATAAAAAGTTATTCCGAGACTTATTGACTTTCGAAACTAGAACCATCAACAAACTTAACGTGCATTACCAGAGTGTTTGTGGTTTAAGGACCAAGCTAAGCATGTTTAATCTCTCTTCTTTTTTGTCTTCTGATCAAGTTATTTGCCTTACCGAAACGTGGTTATCTAGGGATATTTATAACAACGAGACATTTTCTCCTCATGCTGGTTTTCGTAGACAAAAAAAGACAGTGGTGGTGTTTTAGTTACTATCCACAAGTTTCTTCAAGCAACATTCTGTCATGACTTCCATCCTTCTCCTCCTGCTGAATGTATTGATGTCCGTATCACCCTTGCTCCCTCTAAAATTATGATTGTCTCTTCGGTTTATAGTCCATGCAATTCCTCTGTTAGTGTTTATGACCGATTTTTTGTTGAGTTTTCCAGTTTCGTCAACAAACGTTTCCCCTTTGCTTCACTTTTACTAAGTGGCGAATTTAACTTGCCGAACGTAGCATGGAATGCTAACTTTTCTTCAATACTTCTTCCTCTAATAATATTTCCTTAATTACCACTTCCTTCCTCTCTTCATGTTTACTGTCACAATTAAACACTGTTCCTAATATCAAGAATAGAGTTCTTGATCTTGTTCTTTCAAATATATCATCACACAATACTACTGTACAATCTGATGACATGCCCTACGTCCCACTTGACCTACACCGTCCTCCACTTTCTAGAGAATTTTCTGTTGCCTTTGTTTCTAGCAAAACTCCTTAATTACTATAAAACGGAATTTGCTAAGATTGCAAATGAAATCAACTCTAATAATTGGTACTCCACGCACCAATTTCATAATTTACTCTCTAGCCTTATCTCCCGTTTCACTCCAATCAGTCATCCCCGCAAATCAAATGATGCTCCTTGATTTTGGCATGCTGTGGCGTCTGACAACAGGGCAAAAGATGCAGTTCGTATTAAGTTTTGTGCTTCGGGTTGTCGGATTGACTACCTTGAATTCTCAAAGCTTCGATCAGCCTCCAAAACTGCCGTCAAACAGGCTATGTGTGATTATTTCAACAACATCGAATCCTCTATTTGTTCTAATCAGCACAAGCTCTTTTGGTCTAACATCCACTCCTTGAAAAATTCTCATCGTTTCCCCGATTCTATGTTCCTGAATAGTGCCATTGTTGCTAGGTTAGGTTAGGTTAAAGTGGCTGCCGGTCTACAGAGGTCTGTCGTCCGACACACGTAGGCACAAAAGAGGCCCGTTGTGCTAATCCTCAGGAAATTTAAGATCTCTTTGCAGTTTACTTTTCCTTTTTCCAAAAATAGTCCGATCACGTCTTATGAACTGTCTCATTTTTCTTCGTCACACATCGCCTGTATACAATCCGAGCCTCTAGAAATTGAGTCCTTACTTCAATATTTTGCTGTTAATGTCGGTTGTGGTCCTGACGGCATTCCGAACCTGTTTGCCAAATCTCTTTCGTTGCCCCTATCTGTTCCTTTGCCTATTATCTTCAATCTTATTTTTTTCTTGGAATCCATTCCCTCGTACAGGAAGTCTGCTCATTTTTCACCAAAACATAAAGCTGGTGACCCAGGTTGTTTATCCAATTATCGTCCTATTTCACTCTTTTTTTGTTTTAGTAAAGTACTTGAAAGAGTTGTTTACCATAGGCTGCTTCCTATATTTCATCCTTTTCTTAGTCCTGAGCAGCATGGGTTGGGAAAAAATAGATCTTTCTTTCACCTTTAACCTCTTAACCTTCAATAACATAGTCGCTTGTGCATTATATTCGTTATACTCGTACACTGATTTTGCTAAGGCTTTCGACTCTGTTGATCACAAGCTCCTTTTTTTAAAACTCCACGGCTGTGGAGTATCTGACCTTCTTTTGTCCTGATTCTCATCTTCTGTGCCTGATCATAGCTGTTTTGTATCTGTGAATTCACGCTTTTCTTCATCATACTACCCACTTTCTGGGATTCCTCAAGGTTCTATACTGGGTTCTCTGTTATTTCTGGTATTTATTTGCGATCTGCCTTGTGTTACCCGTTCTCCCTGCCTTCTGTTTGCTGATGACTTTAAAATGTTCAGAGTGATTGATTCGCTGGATGATTATCACCAATTGCAGCATGATCTTATTGCTTTGAGTGAGTGATGCTTACGGAACTTTCCTACTCTGAACATGTCTAAATGTCACCTAATTTCCTATATTTGTAAAATGTCGCGTTTCATGTTTTTCTATTCCTTATCTGGATCATCTCTTGTGGCTATCGATAATTTTAAGGATTTTGGTGTACGCTTCGAATCGAAGCTTAAATTTGATGAACACATCGCATACATAGCTGCCAAGCCCTCTTGTTTGTCCGACTTCGTCCTCAGGCCTTCCTCTCGTTTAGAGCGCGTGCAGCTTAGATTTACACGCTCATTATTATTTAAGTTTCATATACCTTATTGTGAGTATAGAGATATTTTGTCGTTACTCCAAATTACCTCTTTAAAGTTTCGTTGAGTGTTCCTTGATGAGTGCCTGCTTTTCAGGCTCATCCGCTGTCCTATACTATTTGACCTTGGCTCGAAGCTTTTGTTTCGCGTGACTAATCGCTCAGATAGATCTTCATCGGTGTTCTTTGTCCCGTTTGCGCGAACCGTAGTTCTTTTCCATTCGCCATTATTGCGTATCCCCAGGAGATACAAAGATACAAAGAGCTTGATCCTTTTCCAGTAGGCTTCTCTAGTTTTAGACGACATATCACAGCCTAAATTTTTGAACCTTGTTATAATTTTAGTTTTTTTTTCTAAATTTTTATTAAGCTTCTTTACATTATTTTCTTTCACTCATAGATTATTTATTTCTGTTTCAATAAGCTATCTGTTCTCTTGTCACTTTATTTTTTATTTGCCATGATTTTATCATAAACTATTAATCGCTCTTGTATTGAAAAAGTCTAAAATTGTTTCTTTGCATTTAGAAACATTATTTGTACTTTCTTATCCAAATCAAAACAAAACCAACAGAATCGATCATTTATATTCCTTCATTTTTTATTTTCATTTAATTCAACAGTCTTGACACATTACCTCATTAGTACACTCATATGTATGTTTTTCAGAGCTTGTGCGGGATCAAGCAGCTGACAAACGAGACAACTAATTCACGAGACAAATCAGTGAAATTAATGATCATCACTACCGACAAAAGGGACACATGAAGACATGCATGATTTTGAGGAACACCCAATTAGTACAGGCCAAATATGCGTTCTTATTGGATCATTGAAAGAAACCAGAATGTGCACTGTGAGCGTTGGATTTGATTGAAATATTTAGCTAGGGTTGATTTTATATTATGTTTTAAAGTTTTTCTTCGATTTCAGTATTTTAAAGCGGAGCGTGTTTAAAACTGCATTTGTTTAGGCATTTCGTTCATTAAGAATTATACAAACATAAGAAACGTGTATAAAGTTTTTACGTAAATTAAAAGAAATTTAACTATAATAATTTTAAGAAAACTTGATTAACTTGATTAACATGTGATTTATATTTATGTTCAGTATTTTTTTAAAATTCATCCGCATTTATTTATTTTGTTGTTTAATGACAGAACGATAAAAACAAGACAGAATCAAAAAAAGAAAAGAGAACTTACACTCGCATGCAAGACCTGGCTATGACGTAAGACCAGTTTGGGTGGTGACTAGCTTAGCTTATCATCCCGAATGACGTTGACGGTGCAGTTCCGCAACAATCGTGGGGACGACTCACCTCAGGAGAAGGGTCTCATCGGCCGATCAATAGATGGCACAAACCCAGGATCATGTAGAATGAAAAACATAATGTGAAAATTCCACTGTAAAATCGCGTGCGCTAGAAGAATATTCAAGGTCAAAGGTCTTCAATATCTGTAATATTTCATTAGCCATTGGTTTTGCATACATTTTTATTTTCATCGAATTTTTTCAGCATATAAGCCATAATATCATTAAAACAAGTCCCCAAAAAAATTAATATATAAAGTTCACGTGGAACTAGTTAAAAAAACTTACACAATAAATCCACCTTTCCAAGGACGCAACATTTGCTCCACTCCATCATCATAAAAAATCATAACCATAAATATTTAGTATGTCGATACTCAAAAACCATTCGACTAACCCTACATCATGCATAACCTAATTAAGGACTGTTCACTTGACACCGGAATGAAACAAAAACGATCTACTTAAACGAATGAATGATCCTTTAATGAATCCGACTCGATGATCTCTTACAAAGTGTAATTCAGGACCGCTACAAATATCGCCCGTCATCAGCTATAGATCTCATCTAGATTAGATACAAGTATGTGCTGCGACACATCTACGTAGTCAGACTGCTGAATATCTCACGAAAGTATCCATCCACTGTGTATTTTTGAATATGCCACTCGCTTCGCATTTATTAGTTAGTTTAAATGAAAACTGATTGCTAATTAAGTTAGCTGTCATAATTTAGCATAACGATTTCTTCTCAGATCTTGATTGACGAGTCTAATTAAGTAAAGACGAACACATTGAAATAGTAAGCTGAATGATTTTGTATTTTGAAATTATTTCGAGTATTTTCGTTAATAAGTGAAATAAGATTTTTCGAATAATTGAAATGGGGTTTTTTGAAGCATGTGAGTTGCATAATTAGCTTGTCTGCTTGAGAAATAAGTAAATAATTGGTGAATGTTTGTGGTTCATTATGGTTGTTTAGAACATTTTTAGGTGAGCTAACATGCGACAGATCAATTATTATTTTTGCTAAATTGAGGTCGATTACGTGTAGTTTGATTTAAAATCGTTTTTTAAGAAGGTTTTTTGTTTTAGAAAAAACAAAGCATTATTTGTTGTGTCGGGGTATAATGGCCTGGGTATTATTAGAATTTCAAATAGTTTCGAAGCTAATTCGAAACAGAGCCAGCAGAGCAAAATGGTATGAGCCAAATAATTAACATTCTTTTGACACGGGAATGGGACAAAAAATATATGTTATAATTTGTGAAAACATTAGTTGTAAAAAGATTATACGTACATAAGTTGTTAAAGCGTGTGTTTGATTTATTTATATCTAATTTATTTTTTTTTTCGCGATAACAATTCGGCAATAATACGACACATAATTAAATCAGCAATTGCTCTAAATGATATAATGAACATATAGCAGTGCCACTATAAATAGATACTTCAGCATGAGACGATTTTTTTTCCGAAAGTAAAAATAAACTCTAAAATTGTTTCGTATCACTCTTCTCAATTTTTCTTCCATCGAAACTCTTCTAAACATTTTTATGAAAAAAAAAAGTTATTTTGTAAAGCTGTCCTTTCATATCCCGTCTAACCAGATAAGAAATTCAGTCGATTTAAGCGAAGATAACTTTTCTGAAATTTATTCTTACAGTCCTTAATTCTTCCCAGCACAAGCTACCATTATCAGCACATTTAAAATGAAAGGAACAAAATAAGGTCCTATGAAAATATCCAAAACTGTAATGCTCTCCCATTGAAACATATTTCTTCTTAAGCGATTTCCACGTCTTTGCCAAATATCATACTCCCTTTGTACATCCATTTACATTTTTCACCAAACAAATGTCGAGGTCGTGGAACAATACACAGAAAAATAAGAGGAGAAAAACGGTAAAAGTTTACTGGCGTCGCAAAAAAACAAAAAACCAAATTTAAATTTTCGCTCTGAATTTTTTACAATACTTTTTTTTCTTTCTTATATCATCCCCCAGGGAATATGGGAAAAATTGCACGATAAGCGACAAAGAAATATACGAAGGGTAAAGTGGATGGATATTAGTGAGCACGTTGAAGCTCAATTTTAAAGATGGGAAGAGTTAGAATGGATTCGTTGTCGTTATTTTGAAATGATGGTTGGAGGTTAAGTTTGATAATAAAGAGATGAGAGGTTTTTTTTTTAAAAAAAAGCTGAAAATGATTGTAGAGAAGTGTTATTTCATGTACTTGTGATCAAATATGTATGAGTACGAATATCGATTTGACTGACATTTTGGCCAACCCCGGTTATATAATTCCTAAAGCTATTGATGATTTTAGAATATCTGAGTTAGATATAGCACTTGGATCTTTGAAATTTGGCTAGTTTAGCTGTATGATAATTATGCATAAAATATGAAATAGATTCAACCTTGCTTTGATTTGCATTATATTTCTAAAAATGTTTATAATCATTCCCCAAAATTTACCTAAATTGCACAGAAAATAAGCAAAAAGTATCACTTAGGCTGAACATTTATTTGGTAAAAGATCCAAAAAACCATAATATGCTTACTTCTTAACTTATGTTACTTAAATTGTGTCGTGTATTTCCTCAAGCTCAAGATTATTGCATTGTCTCATACAGCCTACACTTCATGCAATGCTTCATGCCTGGAAGTAATTTTGTTTACTTTTTTTAAAGGCTGTTGAAAAATCTTTAAAAGGTTTCCTACGAACGATGCAGGATAATGTAAGATTCTTCCTCACTAAAAACATCACCCGACGAAAACAGAAATTCGAGCCAAAATCGCATTCGCATTTTTTCAACCCGGCCGTGTTATTAGCAACTACCAGATGTTCCATGGGCTTACTTCCGTTCTGTCAGACTTTCAGGAGACTTTACATATGCTGCCATAGTTGACCAGGTGTCATATGATCAAAACATCTTTGCATCTAAAGCATCTTCTGGTATTTTGTGGGCCAAGAAGCCATCATAAGCAGCATACCATAAATCTAACTCAAAAGTGGACCCATGTACTGCTCCAGCTGTCACAGTTTTCTTCCCTGCTCCGTCTCGTATATCAAATGCTGATCTTTCCAGTTGTCTCCTACCATGGGTAGCAACTAGTACTCTATCTGAAAAGTTCACTGAACAGAGTCCAAGATGTCTTTTCACCTCGCCGGGCTTAAACCGTTACTAACGTCCAGTATTACTAAAAACACAATAGATCTAGCCCGGTGACATGCAGCCTCTGCGCGCTCTGCTGTACTGATAACTTTCCGGAAGGGACTTATTGCTAAGTGCTTTTCCTATAGCTGTCCTTAGCCGAGGCTTCAGCAATTCTTCCATACGTTTCCCCGCAGTATGGATACACGTATGTTGTAAAAGGGTCTTCCTTTCTCTTTGCATTCAGAGCGATTCGCACTAATTTACAGCGTAATGGAAATATACAGATATTGTCAAGGGTGTTTTTTCACAAGTGCCACATTTTGAAACTCACCAGTGTCTAATCAGCTGGTGACAGCTGTCAATGGCACTGTCATTTTTACTCAGTAAGGCCTGACAAATTGCTATGAACAAATTTACACCGCAACAGCATCTACGAGTCATGGAATTTTATTTCCGAAATCGGCGGTCAGTTGTGTAAACTCAAAGATCGTTTCGTGAGTTTTATGGACTGCATACCATATACCATCAGCACGTGCTATTCACCAAGTGATTGCAAATTTTTTCAGCCACTTTACGTTCCTAGACCATAGGTCAACGAAAAGATCGAGAACAGTGCGTTCTGAAGGGAATATCACAGCGATGGCAGCCAATGCTGTTGACAACCCAAATTTGTCGATTCACAAGCGTGCGTAAGAAATTGGGTTTTATCTGTCCACTTTGTGGAAAATTTGGCGCTATGATCTCGATCTCAAATCTTGTAAGTTCCCATTGGTGCAAAAATTGGATGAATCGTACGTTTCGAGAATAGGCCGAAAATCAATCGGAAGTTTGACCCTCTGTTTTACAGGAGAGTTTCGTTCAGTAACGAAGCTCATTCCTGGCTCGATGGCTACGTCAATAAGCCAAATTGCCGCATCGGGAGCGACGAAAATCCCAGCCTAGTCATGGAGACAACATTGCATTCACATAAATGCACCATACGGTGCGTAAGGCTTACTGTTGGTATAATATGGCCAGACTTCTTCAAAGATGAACACTGCAAGCGCGTTACTGTCAATGGCGACTAGTACAAAGCGATGATAAGCCTAGTGTGGTAGTAGAAGTGGAGATGACATCGACGGTATAACTTTCCACCATTAGCCCCTTCGATTCTCTCGCGTACAAAGTATGTTAAGATTTGACTTTTAGCGGACAAAAAATTACTACCATCCCCTTCAATGTAAATCTTATGGTCCTGTCAACTCCATTTCTACTACCTCACTGCATAAACCAGTTTTGTTCTCAAATTTGCGTCAAGCAGCTACATAGATCGTGCGATTTGACTCCGTTGGATTACTTCTTGTGAAAATACGTGAAGTCGTTGGTTTATGCCGACAATTTAGTGACGATCGACGCTTTAGAAGCCAATATAACTCGCATCATCGACGACATACGGCCCCAGTGGCTCCAAAAAGTGGTCGAAAATTTGACCTCTAGAATTAGCATCTTGAGAGGTAGTCGCGGTGGTCATTCGCAAAATATCATCTTAAAAAAATAAATATGAAGTCAAATTTTGTAATAGAAGAGTTAATAAGACGAAGCAACTTGTGAGAACGCATAATACACATCCACAACTAAACATCCGCAATCCACAAACTCTCAACAGCGCTGACACCAAAACTATTATACAAGTAGGCTAAGTTTTTAAAGAAAAATATATATTTTTTGCTATGTCAATATACAATATATGCTTTTACAAGCAAGACAAAGTTCGTTTATAATTATTTATTGGAAGCACAAGAGACTTCCAAAAACTAATACTTTTTGTTTTATTCAAGTTTGTAATAAGAACCCTCTAAAAAATACGGATTGTTGAAGTGTGACTCTCCACCACTGCCTTCAGCACATCTGCTGGGTTGTTGTCCGGGCCCGGGGACTTTCATTTCTTCATTCTATTGGCCACGCCCCGCAGCTCTTCTTCAGAGTGGTGGACTCTGTGGTGGTTTCCTGCTCCTCTGGGCGCTTGAAACAACGAATCTATAATATGCCTAAGGACAACCGCCTCCAAGGGTGGATTGAGGCCTGTGCAGCCGAGTCTATCGGAGACTTTTTTTAGCCTTCGACTCATGGACTTCAGTATCTAGTTCACAGCGACATTGCCACATTGACATTATTGTACGGTTTTTACCTATTTGCAGCTCTTTTTTATCTTTCTATGGTTCGCGGCAAGTCACGAAGATTTAGTAAATCACTGCGCGCTGCACCAGCACTCTACAACTCTTCGCGTCAGTTCTACTATCTTTTCAGTCCACCAATAAGCCTTCTGTTTCCTCGGTTATGATTTTATAAGAGGCATCTAGGCATCACACGCTCCCCGAATTCAGCCCATGGTGGAATTTACTACAGTAACTATTCTCCTGTGATCCACCGCTACCCCAATTTGACCTGCGTGAGATCAAAGCTGCTGTCAAGTGACTCCAAAAGCGTCCTCCTGTCCAACTTCGAAATATTCCACCAAAGTATTTTCCGACTAGAGTTCAGTGGAATCGGTCTCCCCTCAGATAGCCAGAAAGTTATATAGTTGTGGTCACTTCTAGTGTTACAGCTGCATCACCCTCCAGTCCCTTGTCAACGTGGGCAGTGTCGCTGAAACAAAAGTTATCAGGAATGGACTTGCAAAGCCTGGTCTGCAATAGGTTGCAGCCGAGTCTTTGTTCATCACGTTCGCACTCAGCCTGGACGCTATGGACGCCAAAGATCTTGCATTGAAATTTCCATTTTCATCAGATTTCGAAGAGTGTCTTCCTATGCTTGTATATTTCGCCGAAATTCCATTATAGGATCGTTCGATGAAAAATAGCCACTGACAAAATTGAACCATCGGTTTTTAATCCACACATATCCATGGCCAAAATCTCGCTGCTCAGCCCGGACTTTGCGAATGTCTGCATAGTCCGAAGATTCTGAATACCACGTCTTTGGATTTCTTCTTTGATATGGTTCGCTGATTATTACAATTCGGGCTCTGGATTCATATACAAGCTGTCCGAGCAAGTCATTCGTAGTGCTGTACCTTTGCAGATTCCCTGGAAGAACACTCATCTAAGCAGAAGCTCCTTCTGTGAATCGAGTGTTTTTCGTTAAGCTTTGCATTTTCCTAACCAGACAACTTGCTTGGCATCTCTTGTTTTGCCTTTGAAATTGCGCGACAAGTAGAATGGCTCAGCCGAGCATCAATTTGCAAGGGTTTATTCCTTGCCTAACATGCCCAAATTTCCAGCAGTTATTGTTTCGATCCGGTGTTTTGCAGTTCTGTTTTGTGGGATTGTACCCCATGCGCTTGAAACAGCGCAAAATAGCACGCCGCTTCCTTACCCTGGCGTTGACTCAGCCAAATAGTTTCAAAACTTTTGCTTGTATTCGGGGAGACTTAGGCAACTTTTATGTTCTCAATTTCCTTCTACCGAATCAGTGCTGCCACTTCCTCCTAAGATCTAGCAATATTTTTCTAGATCTCCATGATTTTTTCTGGACTTGGTAGGATTTTCTAAGCCACTCTGATTTTTTCCAGACCTCGGTGACTTTTTACAATGATCTAGTAATTTTTTTCTAGAATCCTTTTTTTTGAACCTGGCAGGGTTTTCTAAGCATCAATGATTACTTCCTGGCCCACATGATTTCATACTACGATCTAGTGATTTTTTGTGGAATCCCACAATTGTTTTTCGTCAGGATGTCCGCAGCGGGCAGAGATAGCGGACTGCACTGCCCACCGCGAACTACCCTGAGTTATTAGTCCGCGGGGATTCTAGGGAAACATCACTAAATCGTAGTAGAAATAAACTCGATTTTGACTTTGGACACGAGCCTTTTAACCAGGACAAAATCACTGCCATCTTCCTAATTTGACGAAACTGTATCTCCACTTTGCCAGGGCTCACTAATTATTTATTTACTACGTAAAAGGTACATTGCACGTTAGGATGCATTCCGGTACTTGATCTTTGTTTATTTGTCGCTGGAAATACGCTTTGCGTGGTTAGGAAATTTATTTCGCAATTTCGGAGTTTTTTTTTTGAAAATTTTTTTATCGACTCCAAGTATTTAATTATCCGAATTATTATTTGAATGCAGAGCACAAGCCTATTTGCATTATTCTCCTAAATATTTACGATTTCAGAAAATAATTGCAAGACTAATTCGAAATCGTAAACATTTTATAATTTTCTGCCATGCATTTCTAATTTTAAGTCAAATGATGCAGGCATTCGCACAGATATTTTAAACTCAACTGAGTGCTTCAATAAATGTTTAGGTACATGTATGAATATGTATGCACATCATTTGGGGTTTCTCCGCCTCGTTGAGTGCATCGAAAACAACTGCAACTGAATGTTAGCATACATTAAGTCGAATGCTATTATCCTATCGCTCCAATACAGCTACAGCATATTTTCATTCACTCACACATATCTTTACACGACATAACTACTTACATAAATCATTTTAAGGACTAATTAAACAGCCAATTACGTGAGACAACGATCGTTTCACAGCACGACTTCAGGCAGTCCCAGACCTCATTGCAAAACAGCCAATTACTAAACGAACAAAATATGATGCGAATTAATATTCTTGGCAAGTATACTATATGGCAATCGATGGTCGTTATCGTCGTTCTGGATGAATTCAGTGAATAGCCGACACGAAACTTTTAGAACGGAATAATGTTTGCATCGATTCGATCAGTATCTACTTCAGTCGACAATATTATTTGCTAAACTATTATGTAGTTGATTTGGGGAATTTATTTCGATTGTTTGCGGAATGTGATTTGATAGATTGACGAAATTTCAAATAGAGAAGATAGAAATATGTCTCGGATAAATCGATGATTTCGTGATAGGTTTAAATTTACGCAGTTATAAAAATAATAAAATAATTTGAATTCAATTAAAAATGCACTTGTTTCTATATAGAAGTCCTACAGTGCAAGCTGACAATCTGATGTTGTATCGCTGTGAGTTATCTTATTCTATCTATCTTAATTTAGCAACAACAAAAAAATTACTGAGCTATTTATATCATTTAGCTCAACGCAATCCATTTTCAATAAATTACAATTGAAAAAAAAAACCATTAACTGTACACTTACCTCACTTACACACTTACTTCAACTTGATTGCCCTAAATAACTACGAAAATTAATTTAATTGCTTCGATTGCTATCAATTGATTTTTCTTTGGAACAGCAAACGTCTCGCATACAAAACTCGCCAAATTTATCCTAGATCCCATTCCACAAACCCATCAAAAATTCCTTGAAAATTTTCTTCGTCCAATTACCGTTTCTTATTTCCCACCCTAACAACTTCAAAACTGCTCTCCACGATTCCCTCTTGACAGGTTCAATTTAGTGAACATCTAATCTGCGGGTCTTTCAATGGAGAGAAGCTGAACAGCAGCCCTTAGACCCATTTAAGCGAACACCGTGGCAGCAATTATCATCAGCTTTTCAGCGAAAGCGATGAAAATGCGGCAGAAGAAGTGGATGTGGGTAATGAGAAAACCTTGAAATTGATGAGAAAACACTTTTCCACCCCATCATGTATTGTTTCCACCCACTTAACGTCGACTGCCAACGACCTGGACATGAAAACTCCAAGCTTGAGCCAACACCGACACCACCACCACCCATATGCACTCACACTCGCCTACTTACTTGTCTTGCAGATTTCAAAGAGAATCGAGTCGACTGACTGGTCTCCTACTTACAGACTTCATCAGTCGAGTAAATGTTTACTTGGTGAAAAATCCTCGAATAACTGGCATTGCCCCCGAACTCGTTTGCGTCTCTTTGTCCTGCAATGTTATTGCCATGTCGGGACCGGACTAAAAGGATCGTTCCTGTAAACAACAACCCAGCCAAGAACGGAACAAAACCCTAAATTCGATTCCCGCTCCGCCCTCGACCCGCCGAAGCACTTATCCCTATTATTCTGGGGCCTCTAAGACTCCCCACGACATTGTCAAGCGACGGGCCAAGGAGCCGAGGGACGCTTCGAGGGAAGTTTAACAAGCGGATGTTCGGAAATATTAAATGCTCTGTAAATGTACTGCGAAATATTTTGAGTAGGACTGGAGCCGAAGCAGACCTGCAAGGAGATTAGGGCAAGAGGATGCTGCAGGGGTAATCATCCACTTCACAGAAACATCGTTTTCCTTAAATGCCTGGCAATCATATCGTCGACCGAGAAAATTGTCATGCTACCACCTTCCACTTGACGCCCGGCATTCGGGAGCTGGGTGCATCCTCCAGCGAGCGATGTATCCTTGAGATGGTTGAAGTATGTGCACGAGTCGAGTGAAGTGAAATTCGCCATTACGGAGCGCTCCGTGAAGATTTCCCCTCGTTCCGATTGGCTGCTTTCAGAGGCGTGGTCTCATGTCGCAGGATAGTCTCAGTTATGTCTCCTTCGCACTGAAACACGCATGATCCTTTCTGTGCAAAGTTGGGGATAATACTATTTACTGTGATTCTCCTGAACCTTTACAAATTGGATTCAAATAAGAACACAACCGCAACGATTTCGTACGTTGTGTACGCGGCGTAAGGACATTATATGCTGTCTCTCACCGACAGTGCACTTTAAAGCTTACAATTACAACCATTTGAGCAATTAACACTTTTGCTGTTTGTTTTCTTCGCTAGCGCTTAAAATGGCGCTGACGAGCCTTTCGTGGCTCGCCGGCCGACAGGAGGTAATTTGCGTTACGGTCGTGGCTGGTGCCGTGCTCGCGGTTAATTTTATTCAGGACGAGTAGATTTGATGATTGCGAACGTAATGCTTTCGTCCTGTGCTGCCTAATGTACGCGTCTCTACTGTTATATAGTCCGACCAGAACATTGGAGACGTGAGGTGGGAATGGAATTTAGCTTCTCTTTAGGCATTTCAGGCGCGTTTTAGCACCTCTAAATGGGGTGTCATGAGGCGACGGTGGGAATTTATTCTGCAACAATTATTCACAAACTCAGTCCGGGGAATGGAAATTTAGTGTGATGGCTAATTAGTATGGTTGATTTAAGTGTTAAGGGGTTATGTAAGTGGAATTTAGGAGCGATAAACCTAAGACTGGTGTGATGTACAAGGTTGAACGATTGATTAGAAAATTGATGCGAAACGCATTGCTTGTCTGATTTCATTGGATGGTCATTTGAGTTTGATATATACATACATCTAAATACTAATACTAACATCTAAATCTGAGCGACTACATTATAAACCATACTTACTTAACATGCAAAATTACTATCGCTAGATATAAATAAAAGTGCAGGTAGTGACGACCCCCCAGCACTTCCTCCTCAAAATGTATTCAATATTATTATACTATTTGGAAAGAATCTCTGACTATCTCGATTTTAGAATCAGAAGAAAAATCCAACATAGGCAACTACCGTTCTATTTGCATTTAATCGACCATACCAAAAGTATTCGAATACTCAGTTACTATATAACGCTTTTGGTCATAATAACAAACAATCAACATGGTTTTTGCAAAAGAAGATCCACTTCATCTAATCTTTCAAGTTAATCGCTTCAAGCACATGCTGTCTGTTCCAATTTTAGAAAGGAGTTTGATCCCATTTATCTTGAACTGATGCTTAAAAAACTCCTTAACAGAGGCATTTATAAGCTGTATAACGGGCTATCAGATTACATTCAGCAACGATCCCTGATTAAGAATGTTTACGGATATCTTTATTATCTATTTGTTGCTACTTGTGGAGTTCTGCAGGAGTCACATTTGGGTCCCCTCCTTTCTTTATTTTTTTTTTAAATGATATAAATACGGATTTTAATGATGTTAAATATCTCTTGTTTGAAGACGACATTTAAATCTATTGCCTTATTTACCGATACATCGGTTTTTTATTGCTTTGATTTCAAACAGTGGTTTAAAAAAGTCTTGTACATAAAACAGTATATTATTTGATTTTTAATATAGCATTTGGGGCATTTCACGTGAAGTTGGGGATAATATTATTTACTGTGATTCTCCTGAACCTTTCTAAATTGGATTCAAATAAGAACACAACCGCAACAATTTCGTACGTTTCTCGACTCTCGGTACCACACCCCATGCGACTTATATGTATTGAGATTCACCTACCTCCTAAACTACTGGCCATCACAATCTAAAACTTTTATCATAAAATAAGTATACTTAACGCTCTGTTTTGTTATAAAAATAAACAAAATTAACCTGGTCCAAATCATTCAAATTACGAGTTTAAGTGTCTACTTCCGGTTTCACATAGGAAAAAAAAAATTATTTTTCAAATCTAATTTCAAAATTAAAAAGAACAGCTAATTTGCTATACCTATCAATATGCTTAATGTTTTTTAGATTTTGTTTTGAATCTCAGAATTCGCTTCCAAAAAACCTTTTATCAATTTCGTCAATTATTCAGGAGCCCATAACTCGGCAACTAAATCTCATAGAAACAAAAACTTGTGCATCCACATTCATATCTTCTAGAAGAACCATTATGCACAATATCAACGAAATCCAAAACCTAGACTTTTTTTCGTTGTCCGTTTCACGTGAAATGCCCCGTATACTGTTTCGCATGTATTCCAATGTATCATCTAAATTTTTAGTGTCCGCCGAGGATAATACACAATGCGGATACTACAATTCCTACCGACATATCAGTGGTTTTGCCTTCGAACCTGCCTAAGTGAATACAGAATTTTGAAATGGAATAGACTTTCCCGAGAAGGGCTGTTTTATTTCTTTTTTACTAAGCAAATATATATTCACAATATTACGGCACAATGCAACAAAAATGTCTAAGAAATAAAGAGAGTGTGGAATTACCAGAACTTCTGCGTCATCACTGCTATCTGTTTATTGACAGATTTCTAATTGTAAGGAAGTCAGCATATTTTTCGTCTGTAGAGTACAGTTTTTTTAAACGCTTCCCTCAGCGACAATCGTAACCACAATGTGATGATTTTCACAACTATAAATACTTTTTTTGAGTAAAGATATGAGAAAGTAAGTGCGGCCATAGACCAACTTGTCAAAAAGAAATCTTTTTGAACACGGTTACTCTATATGAAATCACTCTAGAAAAAGTTACATGAAAAAAAGATCTTCAATATGCTTAAATTTGAAATTCAATAAGAGAAAGATAAATTTTGGCGCATAAATTTCGAAAAAAAATCTTTTGCTTTATAATTTTATGATCCTCTTAATAGCTACTCTGCCAGAATTCTGTTAATTTTTTCGAGGGGACGTTTTTCGGAGTAAATATAGAAACCAAAAAATTTAAAGAGCTTCAAAACGTCATATTTTCAACCTTTTTTAAAAAAAATAGGCTGAAAGTATTAGGAGAATTCATTTGAAAGTCTGCCCTGTCTCATCAAGTGACTTTACAATAGCAAACTTTGATGTGTGCAGGACCACTTGGGTAGTTGTCAAAGGAGAATGGAGTGCAGATACTTACAAATATATATTTTAATAATGGCTTGCATCGATGATTGGAAGGCAGTTCAGTTAAGGCAGATCGTGACTATATATGTGCAGAGGCAGGTGGGGTGTTTATTCTAAAATTCGACCACCTTTTTGGCTTGACGCAACTGTTTTTTATCAATCCTTTTTTGTTTCACAACACGAATCAAGCTCTTTAAAATGGCATCTAATGGTAGTACAGTGGCTATTGTTTCAAGTATTAAACTTTAAATTTCATTTTAATGAGTCTAATTCTTATTATGAGACAAAAAACAGTTGAGTGGTTGACTTTATGAACATTTACCTTACATAATGATTTTTTTTTTTAGTTTGAATTGTGATTTATTATCAATAACACTCTTACAGTCAAAAACATACAAATTTTTATAACATCGTCTCCCGCAAAGGAGAAGGATAAGCAAAAGAATATACCAATTCAAACACTTAAAACCAATCTCATGCTAGAAAATCTCACGCTTCTTCGTTACTTTTTACTTTTTTCATATTTCTTTACATATATATTTATATATAAGTATATACATATATATATATATATATATATATATATATATATATATATATATATATATATGTATATATATATATATATATATATATATATATATATATATATATATATATATATATATATATATTTCCATCTAGTGGTTTCTTTTTAAATCATAGGTTATTTTGACACTGAAAGCTGTTTCCCGCTCAAAATCTTGACAGGAAGTCAGTATCATACCTCCGCAGAACGAAATGAGTTGCTTTGCGCTTGAACAACGTTGGGAAATATTGAAAACTTATTTCCAAAGTGAGTGCTGTGTAGCCCAAACAGTGCGTTTTTTGAAAATTAGTTTTGGCCTAAATGAAGCACCCATCGCTTGCTGTACGCAAGTTTGTGGAAAAAGTTCTTGAAACTGGCATGCTGGTGAACACCACTCATGGCCCCCGTCGTCACACCGGGGCTCGATTGGCAATTTACTCTGCCATTTCCGATGGCAACGACTGTCAAATTTATGGTATGCCATCTGTGCGTGGGCAATTTCATGGCATGCAATATCATTCCGAAAATGCCTCTGAGCGAGAAGGGCGTGCGCTGTATCTGAGCGTCAAATGCTCTTAAGGAGTTATTTGAAGTGCAGAGCGAAGAAATTCCCCAATTTCCCAGCATTTCATACTCTGTAGACTATTTTCATTGCTCAACGAAATCTAAAAATCCCTTTGAATTCAGAATCCGTACATTTTCTTATAAGAAATAAACCAGGCCAACGGTTCAGCGCCATTTTGAAATCAAGAACTGTCAAAATATTGCCAGGCAGATGGCCGAGCAAATTGCATACCATATTGCCTACCATTTATGGCAGACCATATTCTATAAAGACCATACAGACCATACCATAGGCTGCCTCCACTGGCAATTTCAAATGTTATGCCATGGGAAATTGCTAGTGGAGGCAGCCTGTCATACTGTGCGCACAGGCGAGAATGTGGCTGCTGTAGCCGAGAGTGTGAGACTCACTCCACGAACATCAACTCACCGTCAATCTCAACAGCTCAACATTTCACGCACTAGCCTGAGGGGAATTCTGCACAAAGTTCTCGGATTATTCATTTACAACGTTCAATTGACTCAGCAATTGAAGGGGCACGATCATCCGCTTCGTTATCGCTTCGCAATTTGGGTCTTAGAGCAGCTTGAATTGGACAACGATTTTGGGCGAAAAATCATCTTTTCTGACGAAGCGCATTTTCATCTCGGCGGCTACGTTAACAAACAAAATTGCCGCATCTGGGCCTCGGAAAGCCCGCACGTTGTTGTTGAGAAGCCAATGCATCCACAGAGAGGGGCAGTTTGGTGCGGATTGTAGAGTGGTGGCATCATTGGACCATTTTTCTTCGAAAATTAGGCTGGGAACAAAGTTCCGGTCAACGGTGAACGTTACAGAGCCATGTTATCTGACTGAAATTGAAGACATGGATTCGGACGACCTCTGGCTCATGCAGGATGCCGCGTCATGCCACACAGCCCATGCCACAATCGATCTTTTATGCACCAAATTCCTAAATAGTGTTATCAGCCGTCTTGGCGATGTCAATTGGCCGCCTCGGAGCTGGGATTTGTCCGCCTTTGGACCTTGTTTTTGTGGGGCACCGCGAAGGACTGATGTTATGCAAACAATCCAGAAACGATTCAAGCACTTAAAGACAATATCATCCATGCAATCCGTGCGCTACGGCCTGAAACCATCAACAAGGTCTTGGAAAATGGGAGTGACAGAATGCGCTACTGCGAAGCCAGCCGAGACAAACCACTTGAACGAAATTGTGTTCCATCATTAATGGGAATATTTATTCTTACTAATGAAGCCATGATACAAGCAAAAAAAATTAAATTTTGTTCATTTTATTGCATTTTTAAAAAGAAACTTTTAAATGGCCCACCTTGTATACCGGTTTTGATCAATGTTACTTCAAAAAACTTAAAATTAGTGGACCTGTATAGTTGAACATTATTATTTAGTAAAATCGGAAAAATATTAAATAAACTCCTAAAAATGTTATCAGACCAATTACTTAACCTCCTATACCAGCATCCCAAAATATGTTAGTTTTTTTTAAGTCATATGAGTGATAACCATTATGGGATAATTGAGCATCTTCACAGTTGCTCTGATATTGGCTGCTTATGTTCTTTCATTCTGCGTCTGGGTGTTTCTTGTAAGTGGAATAGTAGATAAATTTCTTGTATACTTTTTCCTTTGTTCTTACATTTTCTCCTGTTTTAGTTGTTTTCCTGAGACGCCTACTCAACATAGAAACATAACCTGAAAATGTTTGACTTAGTTATGGAAGATGTTATGAACGCATGACTGGTCATATTGTTTAAAGAGAGACTCAGATAATTTTTTCTTCTTAGATATCGAAAAATAGGACAAAATTTTGCTTCGATTTTCTTAACATTTTGAAATAGCTAGTTTTTTATGTATTTCTGTTAGAAGATCAAAAAGTGTTTTCCCATGTTTATATTCAATTTGTGTCTAAAATGCCAATTATAGTATTTATGTAAGACATCATTTACTTATCGTTCCAATTTCATGAAGTCTCGGCTTGCAATAGAATGCCATCTGATTAAATAGCATAAGTACTTAAAATATAAAAGGTAAAACTTTGAATGATGTAGTCTAATTATTTTCAATAAGAAAAAAAAACATTTAGGTACCTATAGAAGAACAATGCAATATCATACCTGTATCCACCAGCGTAATGCGTAATCAACAAAACTCAGAGCAAAATATGTATCAAATTATGGAATAAACCAAGTGAAATACAGATACTTTTAATTTTAAAACTGGAGTTAGAATGCGAACGTACAAAATTTTAAATTAATATCTTTTAACCCAACTAGATTTCAATTTGTCTTATATGTGGTGTAAATTATTTATATCATGGTTCGAACTGTTTTCATTAAGATTCGCCAACAACCATTTCACTCAATAAATTTTATTATTCATAAATCGAAATGCATAAATTCCATTATGTATTATCCTCGCAACCATTAGCTATTCAGAAATCTCTTTGAAAATTGAAGCTAATTATCGAAAGAATTCCCTCCATCATGTCGACATCAACTGCAGCATCTCAGCAAATTAATTAAATGAAAATGTCCTCCCTCATCCATAAGTCTCCATACTATCATACACAAATTGGCCCCCAAACAAATCGTCTTCGTTGCTCGTAGTCATTACGACCTAAATTGTACGAGCAGGCTCGCATGTGTGACTTTGAGATGGCAAATGTAAATTTTCAAAATGGTATTCCACCCCCATCACAACGAGATTCGTTCAAAAGGTTTTAGTCAATGCTCCAAACGGAACTTTCTCAAAATCTCTCCGTACATTTATCTGACACTCGAACGATGCATCCACGAACAAGTGCTACATAGAATTTTCGAGCAAGAACCTGGCAGTATCACTGTCGCCGCAAAATATGGGAATATGTAACATTATCGACCTGAAGAAAATCAGGAAAATCGTTTTCATTTCGATAACGTTTTTCTGGAGCAGTCCTATGTAACCGCAACGAGAAATTCGAGGAAAACACTCATCGTTGTCCTCTCCTCTCGCTGATGCTGAGCAGTACATAGGATAGTTTACCCCTGCAAATGATGACTAAAAATAGAACTTTAGTATCGGGAAAATCTCTCCCTGGTGGAATCTACTCTTTGTTCTTCGTACAAGTGTATTTAGAAACGAGACGAAACAGGGGGCAACAAACAAATTAAGTTATTAGCCTGTGCTTACCCACTCGTATCTTGTGCGGGAAGATAAAACATCGGGCGGAGTTGAATTCTGCTGCCATCAACATTCGACATCCCAGCCCACATCGAAGGGGAATCGGAAAATTTCCCAGCATGTGAAGATGGGAGGAGGATCCGGAAAATCCTAAAAATATGCTGGCAATGTGCTAAGAGGCGCGGTTACTGTGAAAATCGTTCGTTCGCCTCCGTCCAATCCAATCCCCCTACGATTATGTTTCAGCTGGAAACTACTGTTGTGGGCCAGCATCCCTTGGAGGTAAGTACGGGTAGGGTTGGCCAGCGGCTGCTGTACAACAGTGGCTATCGGGTTCTTCGCGTCGATGAGATGGGATTTATTTGGTGTGAAAAAATTGAAAATACGGATTTGGTCAGTTGTCGTGTCGAAACCGTACAGTGGAGTTGTGTTTTGTGATGTGCTTTCCTTCACATTTACCTGCTTGATTAAATAGGGAATTGGATTAGTTAGTGTTAATTCAAGTGGAAAGTTATAAACAAACGTGCTTCAGCGTGTGAATTAAAATACTTATTGATTTAATTTGTGAGTCTTTGATGAAGTCCTTTGTGATAGTAATTTAACTGAAGAACATAGTGTAACTAAGTTGCAGTTTTTTTTTTAATTGTCTATGTGAACTTTAAAAAACTTGTCAGTAATATGGTAATGATGCAATCATCTAGTCCGGACACAACTCGCGTGAAATTGAGTCCAAAATCGAGCCCCACCTCGCCTAGATCGAATACATCACCTGTCAATGACGTTAAGTTTCGTCTAGAGCGACCAAACTTTACTAAGTTCGATGCAATTTTAATGGCGCGTTTCCAGGAACCGGGCGAGGAGCTAATGGACACAAGTAAACATATTCCCTTTTCTGCAAAAGATAGCCATGATTTGGATTCGGTGAGCGGGAAATTCACAATTGAGAGATTAAAGCAGCTCACCGATCATAGTATAAGTCGACTGAGTCCAGCTGATGATAACGGTGCCACTAGTCCATTCCATGTCGATTCAAAGTTCATAAATAATAACACAAACGCTAGCAATAACAATAACAATAGTCTGCGATCACCGCAGCATCGTAAGATCGGCGACGAAGAACTTGTGTCACGGAACCTTACAATTCATCATCCGTACCCGTTGAAACAGCACCTTCCACACCAACTTCACCAGCACCATCATCAACAGCAGTCACAACTGAATCTATCAGGTTCTGTGACTCCGGCGGACAGTGAGTCCCAACTGCAAAAATCACAGCAACAAAGACTGTCTCCGCCGCCGCCGTCGCTTCAACAGCAGCCACCTGGCACACTGAATAGCGGTGACCTGGACATCGAAAGGATCAAATTAGCTACTGCTGCGGCGGCTGCAGCACGGACCATTGCAAACGGACGGGCAGAACTGAGTGATTATGGTTTTAGGATACAATTAGGAGGACTGGCAGCGACCAATTATGCTCGTAGTGACACTAGCGAAGAACTCATCGTTGATGGAAATGACGAGGAGGAGGATAGTAATTCGCAAGGAACTCCGTCGGTTAGTATTATTAAATGATTGATGATATCTAGATAATTCAGCGAATTTATAGTAAAATTCAAAATATTTTTATAATTTGTAATTCGATGGTGTATATATGGGGAATTTAGTGACTATAGCTGGATCATTGTTTTGTTTGCCTAACGTTTTTCAAAATTGTAGAAAAGCTAGTTGTGGAAGAATTCATTGAAAGAGGAAAATTTAAAAAAATCTAATACTTTCCAATAATTCATACAGCAAATGAAGTGAGAATAATGATCGTTTGACTTTTCATTGATACTTAACGTGCATAATTTATCCGAAGCACTAAAGTAGCAAGCTGCTAAAAGTTTACGTCACTTTTCTAAAAAATTCGAAAAGGCTTCTGCATATAGTTAGTGTTATTCCTCTTCCTGCTTAAGTCGAGCCTCTCTATCAGGAATAAAATTGTCTCTTCAATATCCTTAATATCAGCTATTAAATTTTTTTCAACTCTAGATAGCATGGTCGACGGAATGACGATTGGGTGAAAAAAATTTAACAGTCAATTGCGGCCATATTTACTTTGGAAAAATATCAAAATAATTTTATAGCTTTATGGAGTCTAATTTCAAGAATATTTGCAAAACTATTGAGCTTACTTTACTTAGATAAAAAAAAACATATGCAGATCATAAAGTTTCGTGTTTTAAGTCTAACCATTTAATATAATGCTCTCGTTAACCAAAAATAAGGCCATGTCCTTTGTAATAGGGATATTGTACCAAAAAAAAATAAAAACATATTTCTTTGTTTCGGAGATTTCATATATCCTTGGGTTCAATTGTTAGCTGATTAAAACATAGATTTCGAGGCCAGACGTAGTTGATAATGAGCTCCTATCATTTATGTTAATTCTTGTGGATCACACAAATAACACTGAAAAAAACAAACGTTTCTACATGCTTCTACAAATTGATCCCTTAAAAAAACAGAATCTTTTTTGTTGAAAGCTAAAAAGTAATTCAAAATTATAATGGAATTGAAGAGTCCAATATAAAAATTCAATGTGCATTTCTTTTTGGTGGCACTTGTTAGATTTGCCCATGTAACAATTATTTCATAAAAAAACTAAATCCAAATGTTATCTTTTTTTTTAATTAAAAGAAAGTAACTAAGCAAGGAAGTTCATGCATTTAAAAGTGTATTGTTCTCTCACATCGAAATTTAAAAATAAACGTTATTTATTGAATCCTAGACGTCAATTGACAGTAAACCTATTGAAAACGTAGAATTTATGTGTTTGTCATAAAGAAAACTTGAATATGAACCCATACGCAATCAGGTCAATAATTCCAGGCAGGGAGCCAAACGGTGCATTCGATTTTTTTTATTAGCTATTTGAAAAGCTAGAGCTTAAGTTTCTTTATGGTTGAATGACGAAATAACCAATGATGGTCCAAAAGCAACTCAAACCAATAAACATTCACTTTCAAAAAAATCTATGGTACAATACATATGCTACATACTTCATCGGTCCATCTTTAAAAAAAAACAAGAAAGAAAGACGTCACTGTTGCCGAAATTTAACTATGTGGATTTCTGTTTTTGAAATTGATGAAAATTACATTTGGTCCTTAGCAATGAGATCTTTATTTTTAATAAAACTATTCGATTTTTGAACGTATTCCAAAATACGCTCATCAAGTTGTAAACGATGCAGGATAATGGGAGATTCTTACTCAAAAAAAAAAAAAAACATCACCCGCTGACCACAGGAGTCCGAACCGGAACCGCAATTGCATAATTTTTTTTCCTCCTTCCTTCCACTCTCTCCATCACTCAATCAGTATGCACGGTCTGTGTGCATTAACATATTATCAAACATATAGTCCTAGTATTTCCCAGACATGTTGAAAATTGGTATAAGAGAAGATACAATTACTATTAATTTTAATTATACTTCATACTTTAAGTTATATGTTTGTTCTCATTGACATGTGTCCAGAGAAAAGTCTACAAAAAACTCTGGTATCTTCTTCATTTTAAATTTGTGTTTTTGATGTATGATTTCAAGTATACCTTGAACTCTATTATATTTTTTGTTAACTTGACCGTGTTCGGTAATGAATTGTAGTATGCGATAGACTGCTGTACTGGATCCATCCTTAATCTATCTGTTCTTGGAATTGCAAGAGATAGATTTCTAGCAATTCTGGTTTCTCGGTTAGTTATTTCTAACACAGTGCGGGGGATGTTAAACCACTTCAGATTGTTGTTCAGGATGTTAAAAATTAATTTTCCCCTTTCAAAATTAATTAGTTGTTGAATATTTAGTAATCCTGTTCGATTATACACAGTAACTGTTGGTGTTAGAGTCGACATTCTTAATATAATTTTAATTGCTTTCGAAATAAGTCTTCCAATTAACTCGATGTTTTGCTTTGATGTTTGACTCCATAAAATAGTTCCGTATGTGATAGATGAAAGTATATAAGCATTAAACATTATTAATTTTGTTCTAGTTTCCAAGAACTGAAATTTTCTAAAGACTGCAATCATTGGTCCGACTTTATGTCAGATGTGGTTAATGTGTTGTAACCATGACATTTGCTCATCTAGGATTAAGCCAATATATTTCATTGATTCAGCTTTTTCTAGACGAATTCCGTTTATCTGAATAAATGGGTTTATAGGATATTTATTTTTTTGCTTGAAAATGATGTACTTGATTTTGTTAACGTTTATAAGCAGTTTGCTATGCCTGAGCCACACTTGATATGTTTCTAGATCTCTGTTAATTTTATGCTCAAGAGATGATTCAGCCTTTTCAGAATATAAAAGAAGTGTGTCATCAGCAAAAAGGACTAATTTGCCAGACAGCTGGAGATGTTGAATGCAATTCACATACAGAATGAATAATACTGGTCCAAGAATTGATCCCTGCAGTATGCCTATATTAATGAAACGTTCTTGACTGATGCACTGTATTTGTTTTTAACTTGGCCGTGCCACTAGCACCTATCAGGCGCTCACATGATTCCGTCCGTTCTGTCAGGAGGAGTCTGTAAGACAATCCTCTTCTCTTTTCGGCCGCAATACCGTCACTACATATGCTGAAACATGTATCCAAGCGTCTTCTGAATGAAGCATTACTTCCACAATTGTCTCTTATATCGTCTTCCAGCGTCGCAGAATTGATTTCTCATTAATAATACTATTCTAGTCTTTCCTCATTTTCACCCAATAACTCATTCCATTGAGCTCAAAAGTCACTGGATTTGACATCTTTTTACTATCTTCTGTCTAGCTGCATTGAATTGAATATTGGTCTACTCGGACACAGCAAGGACGATTTACTACCTGAACGACAACAATAATCGGGCAGTAGCATCAGCTCTATGTTTCACGGAAATTTTGTTGATTTTTACTTCACTCCTCTTTGACGTGCGAAAGCCAAATATAGTTTTAAAACAGTTTATTCATTTATTTATTCAATCTTTCAATCCAACAGAACTAGTTCCAATTAGCAAATATATAAAGTAAAATTAATAACAAAGACGAAAAACATTATTTTGGTTTGAAATAAAACACTTACAGCCTTTTTTCTAGTTTAGAATTTTGGTTTCAATGTCATATGCACCATTGAACGAATATTTTATTTTATTTAATGAAAATTTAAAACACAAAAATAAAGCATCTACTATATTGAATTGTTTGCGTTGAATTTTAAGCGATTCCAAAAATTTTTAGCGTCAATATTGAGATGCTCATTTTCATTCCCTTCAACAATTTCATTGAATGCTTCCGCAAAAAAAAATTCAACGAAGTTGTCTGCAGTCACTCTAGCTATGAGTAGCAGTTTATTTTCTATGTTCCAATACTCTTCAAATGGAAGCATATTTTCGGTTTTGCTCGGTACTTTTTTCTAGCAACCGTTGTCATAACAATGGTGCAAATTTTTTCTGTACACTAACCAATATAATGAAAAAACCCCTAGCGCATCAGAACCGCTAGAAACACTAATGTTCGAAGAACAGTAGAGGATTTGAGCAGATTTTGAGTGTGTATTCTACCACTAGCTACTTCTCCTACTGAAGACCAATACACCCTAAGTGATAATAGACCCTAAACCAATTTAATTTCGATGACTTCATCGAAAGCTACAGCGTTAGAAAGGTGTTTGGGGCTGTTTGCTTGTTTACTAATTTTCATTGCAAATGTTCGCGATGTCAATACTTAATGTTAGCATTTATTGATACGAAAATAACAAAAACGCCTCGTACTGGCAGTCCTTTGCTAGCAGCGCCCTTTTCCTTATTATTTTTTATTCTTTTTTAAAAAAAACACCTATTTCTAAAATTCTACTATGAATAAATAATCTAACAATAAATCACGAGCATACTATTATTGCCCAAAAAAATACTCATCAGTTAAAATACATTTTTACAAACTATGTGGCTTTGCCTCACTTTGAACTCAGCCTACTCTGTGAACTTTGTATTGATCCGATGACTGTATTGGAAGTTATAGGGATGCAAAGAAATTTAGGGTTACCATTCGAAAAAGTTTTCAACTTTTCTAGATCTTAGTATTCACTACAAGATCACTAAGATTTGAAAATTCTATGATAAAATCGATTACTAAATATATGCCAAAAAAAATACAAAAACAACCGTAGCTGGCAACCCTTTGATATTTTTCCAACTAGATTTCTACTGAATATTGCCTACAATAAGTTTAATTTGTTATTTGAATTTCGTTATGATTCGATGACTGTACTGGAAGCTATAGGGCAAAGAGCTTTATTTTTCTCAGCGAATTTTCAAAATTTAAGACACGAAAATTACCATAGCTGGTAGCTCCAACCGAATTTTTCAACCAAATTTCTACCAAACGTGGCTTGGAGTAAGGTTCAGCTACTGTGTGAATTTTGTCAATCGGGTGACTGAATCAGAATTTCTAGGGCCAAAAGCAGTTATTTTTCTTAGTGATTTTTCAAGACGGTACCACTGGCACAGAATTGCCCGCATTTCAAAATCACTTCTATTAGACCTGGTCCTACTTAAGACCAATACATTCTGTAAATTTAAACTGTATCTGATTATCGGGTCGTGAGTTCACTTGAACAGAAGTTTTTGATGCTAAAAGTATAGGTGATTTAGAAAAGGGTTCCCGTTCTTGTCCGTTGTAAAATTTCAAATGTTTTTAAGCTATGTAGACAAGCATAGTATTTATATATGAGTTGATTTTTTTCCAAAAAAACCACGATTTTTCAGGAGAGTCGATGATTTGAAGGCTTTCACTTTCAGCGCCTGCCCTAGCTACCAGGTTGCCAACATGCTCATCAAAAGTAACATTATTATCTGATTCACATTTAAAACACGTTCAAAATTCATTTCGTTAACTTAATTTTTGCAAAAATTATTTGTGGACGAAATAATAGGTATATTAAAAATATCACCAAAATGGCCGCCGGCGCCAAAGGGTGAATGATAATTGAAATTTGGTGAGACCTGGGCCTATTCTGCATAGACACCAATGTATCCTGAATGCTCAATCGGATGGGGCGTTCCCGAGAAATAGACACTGAAGTTTTTTGATGATGTATATACTGGTCTACTAAGCGCAAAAGCGGTATCTCAATCAAAACGAGTTTCGAGATAATTGAAGTTTTGTAAAAGTAGTAATATTGATATACCTCTAATTCCCTTAGTGATTTAAGGTAAAATTGAGATAGGCAACGAGGAACTGGGTTCGTTTGGAGCTGGTGGATATATATATATATATATATATATATATATATATATATATATATATATATATATATATATATATATATATATATATATATATATATATATATATATATATATGGGAATATGAATTTTTGGCCAAATCGAAAATATCGCTCAGTAAAAGCTTAAATTGTTTTGGCTATTAATATAAAAAATACTCCCCAATCGAAGGGCTGCAAAGCACTTGTTGTGCTATCAGAATTTAAACCACAACAACACAAAATTAGGTCAGGTTAGGTTTTGCGGCTGTTTCCTTCAGATAGACTCTGGAAAAGGCACATATGGACCCATTATAATACCGCATTGCGTAGTGCACAACACTTATTAAGTGGAGAGCCATTCCGAGCCCTTGATGAATTGGGTGCTCTTGCTCTTCTTCAGGTCCACTGAAACTGCTTCAGTTAGGTTTGCGAAGGACTGTTTCTTACTTTTGGTTTCTTTGTTTCCCCCTTCCTCTTCGTATCTGCAGCTCCGGAAGCAGTCACTGTAGAGGGCACCTAGCTGCTTGAATACCTGTCAAACAAACAATGGTCAGTTGAGATAGCCATTGCTGCTGGGAGAGACCTCCTTCCTAGTTCGAGAAGAACCCTAGTATGATCAATGTCGAAAGTTCCCCACAATGGATTTGCGATCACACAGGAAGTTTTTTCCATATAGAACTTCATAAATTTTTTGCCTGATGTCTTGTAAGTCTTTTTGCCTGATGGTCAGTTTAACTTAAGCCATGATAGTGCTAAGCAGAAAATGTTAGAACACTTCCAGCAAAAGCGTGTCCCCTTTAATTTTCTTATTGCTGGCATCCAAAACCGCTACATCCTCGAAAGTCTCGACATCTCATTAAGATGCGTTAACCCTTGGCTGTCAGTTAAAATGCGCATATTCACTCCGAAAGCCATATTCATGCCTCTAAGAGCTAATTTGCCGCATCGAGAACCGCCAACACCTCAGCCTGAAAGACCCTGCAGCTTCAAATTAAGATCAATTGAAAATATATCACAAAATTAAAACTATGAAAATTTTTGTGTGTATCACAGTAAACCCTCAGAAAAAAAGATGCTTTTATTTTTTCGCAACTTCTTTTTTCTATCAATTGACTTGAGCCGTTCTAAAGAAAAAAACTCTAGCGCACCTGAACCGCTAGAAACACTAATGTTCGAAGAACAGTAGAAGAATCGTGCAGGTTTTGAGTGCATATTCCACCACATGTGCTGCTTATTACGGCCAAACTGTTTCAAATGCCACGTTTTACTTTGGTCTCTAGAATGCATTATAACTCATATGGTAGAAGGTTTCAGATATTACCACTGGCATGGGTTTCAAAGTTTATGAAAGAAAAACACTTGTTAATTATATTCGTTATCAGTTGCTTATTTCACCAAACTTTGAAAGCAGCATCTCATATAACATCAATGAAGAAAATGCTCAGTGTCTGCAGCACTGTAACTGAAGTTGGTGTTCGGGGCTGCGATCCGAAAAATTTGCAGAACTTAGGGAATTGAAACATCGGTTATTTATTTTCATTGTAAATGTTTCCGGTATGAATACTAACTGTAAGCATTTATTGATACAAAAGTAGCACAACCGACTCGTGCTGGCAACCTTTCGCCAGTATCAAAGTCAAGAAAATATCAAATCTGCTTCACGTTGTTCAATTACATTCGAAGTTATAGGAGTATAAAGAAATTTAGGGTTACCTGCAGCGAGTTTTTTCAAATGATCGAAAGCTTAATATTTGCTGTTTATTGTCACTACAATATCGTTATTATTTGAAAATTCTACGATAAAACCGCTTAATAAAGATATTACAATAAAACACAAAACCAACAATAGCTGGCAACCCTATAGTGGCTTTTCAACCAAATTTGGTCTGAATAATGTTTATGACAGGTTTCATTAATTGTATGAAATTCGTATTGATTTCATGACTGCACTGGAAGTTATAGTGCAAAAAGTTTTATTTTCCTGAGCGAATTTTCAAAACCAAAGACACAAAAATTACCATAGCTGGCAGCACCAATAAAATTTTTCAACCAAATTTCCATCAAACAGAGATTAGAGTTAGGTGTGTCTACTGTGTCAATTTCATGAAAATCTGGTAACTTATTCACATTTCATAGGGCAAAAAGCAGTTTTTTTTCTTTGTAATTTTTCAAGATGGCACCACTGGCACAGACTTGCCCACAATTCAAAATCGCTTCTATCAAATCTGGTCTTACTTAAGTCCAGTGCATTCTGTAAATTTTAGCTGTATCTGATTATTGGTTCGTGAGTTTCCGTGAACAGAAGTTTTTGATGCTAAAAATATAGGTTAACTGGGAGAGGGTTACCGTTCTTGTCCGACATGAAATTTATTTAGTTTTATTTTGAACGTGTAGATAAAACATAAGATTTATATACAGATTGGTTTTATTGTAAGAAACGGACATTTTTTTGAATATTCGATGGTTTGAATGTTTTCACTTCCAATTTTTTTTTTTTCAAAATGAAGACACCAAAATTATCATAGCTGGCAGCTCCAACCGAATTTTTCAACCAAACTTCTACCAAACGTGGCTTAAAGTAAGGTCCAGCAATTGTGTGAGTTTCGTCAAAATCGAACGATTCAATCAGAATTTATAGGGCTAAAAACAGTTATCTTTTTTAGTGGTTTTTCAAGATGGCAACACTGGCACAGAATCGCCCGCATTTCAAAATCACTTCTATCAGACCTGGTCCTATTTAAGGCCAATACATTCTGTGAATTTCAAATAATTCTGCTCATCGGATCGTGAGTTTCCGTGAACAGAAGTTTTTGATGCTAAAAATATAGGTAAATTGGGCAAGGGTTACCAGGCGTGCCCGTTATACCATAACTTTTTTTTTTTTTTGGTTATATAAACAAAGCACAAGATTTACATATGAATGGCTGTTTTTTGAAGAAACGGCATTTTTTCAAGAGAGACGATGATTTGGAGGTTTTCACTTTCAGTGCCTGCCCTAGCTACAGGGTTGCCAGCACGCTCATTAAAAGCTACACAAATCTACAACTAAATAATATCAATATGTCCTGAAAATTTCGTAATGATTGAGTAGCTCTGTCAAAAGTTATCGAAATTTAAAAATTTTCAAATTTTCCCGTCCTCTTTTTAGGCACCCAGCGCACACATAGGGTTAAAAAATTCCAAAGCATTATCCGATTCATATGTAAAACACGTTAGAAATTTATTTCGTTAACTTTATTTTTGCGAAAATCATTTGTGCACGAAATAATAGGTATATTAAAAATATCACTTAAATGGCCGCCGGCGTTAAAAGGTTAACAATAACTGACATTTAAAGAGACCTGGACCTATTCTGCATATACACCAATATATCCTGAAAATTTCAGCTCAATCGGATGGCGCGTTCCCGAGATTATCTCACTGAAATTTTTTGTACATATATATATATATATATATATATATATAAAGAAATATGAATTTTTGGCCGAATCGATTTTAATACTAATGTTCTTCGAACATTAGTAAAAACAAAATGTGTCATTCAAGTTTTTTTCTTTATCTTTTCGCATTCGTACACCTTAATCCTCCAGAGTTAAATTCACTATCGAATCGAATTTATTTTCTTCTAAACATATTCTTAATTAATTTAATAATGACTTAATAAATATGGGATTTATGTGAAAATTTTTTTGGAAATTTAATTTGTTCCTTGGTCTAATTGCGTCACCACACAAATTATGTCCACATAAAGTAATTGATTATTCTTGTCCTGTTTGTCATTGATGATCAGAGGTAAAGAAAATCTGAATTTGAGTTCCTGCGTAAATTTCATGAAAACTTAAGAGAGCTAGCAAAATCCGGCAAATAATTGTGTGAGCGTGTTAATATATAATTATAAATTAATATAATTTATATATTTCCGCAATTCGGGATCGCGTAAATGTGATTGTACATAGGCGCAATTGCGATGATGGATGACAATCGTTAGCTGCTCGGGTGAATAAACCGTGAATTTCGCTGTCGCAAGGATATAAATTCACATCTGCTTACTGAATTGCTGATAATAAATTAATTTCTCGCACAAATAAAGCCTTTACGAATAAAATTTTCATTAATGCATATTGTTTCAGAGTGATATTAGAGCGCTCTGGTCAGATTCAATGGCACAAATATCGGTGTCATCTTAAATTTATCCGAAATTTAAAGTCAAGCATTCTTCACAAGATCTAATTTATTCCGCTCGAGTTTATATCATTGCTAAGAAACATATCTCTACAAACCATGAAAAAGAATAATTTTTTTTTCAAATTTGCTTGTTTATCATCGAATAATTGTCTGGAACTAATAAAAACCATTCTTTTTGTGTTGACAGAATGTCCATCTAAGAATAGCATAGCACGTTCTACTATAATCAGAGCATTTAAAAGATTCGTAAAATAAATTAAATGCTAAAACTGAAATTGAAGATGACTGAAGACAAATTCATCGAAAAACTTTTATCTTTTAAGATAGACGAAAAAATAATCAAATTCAATCTGTTCAAAGTAAAGCGGCCCATACACGCTCAATTGTACAGTGCAGTTTGCCTGAGCACAAAACTGAGTAAAAAATTATCTAAACTGAAGGTGTGGGGTACTTTCTCAGTTTTGGCTTCGTTATCCTTTCTTCGTTTTTTGGCAATGGCAAATAAGGTAATACCACCAGCTGTACAAAATGTTTGACGATCCAGAGGTCGCCAGTTACGGAAGCTGCAATGGGCTGGTCACGTCCAGCGAATGGTCTAACATTGATTACCTAAAAAGGTATTTGATGGAAAAATGGAGGGTCGTAGACCACTGGGAAACTTTGTTAACGAAGATTGCATATCGTTGCTCAGAAATTGAAGAACCCGGTCGTTGGACTGAGACAATTAGAGGTGTCTTCTGCAATAAGCTAAGGCCCAAGAAGGGGTGTAGTACTATAACGTGGACTACATTGAATGCTTACTATTATTCACGTAAAACTGATAAATAAAGAAATATTTCAGAAAACTTGATTTTCGTGATCTTTGATCTCGAATAATATTTTTTTTGTTTAAACGATTTTGCAAAGAGCTTTCACCACAGTAGTTCTAATACAAAAATTATGCTAATTTCTTTCAGAAACCTTCACTTGGATTTTTTTCGCAGATTCCCCTTTTTTCTTTAGTGTTGCCTCCACTTTGCCGATGTAGCTGCCAAGTACTATTTCGTCGGCATTTAAGAAAGTGACTATCAAACTGCTCTTTCTTCTTTTTCGAGCAATGTAGAATTTTTCTAAGCAGCCCTATTTATTAAGATTGAACAAAGTGGCTTATTTCGATTGTTGGCTTAAATTTTTTCAGCCATACTTACTATATAGTTCGTGTATCACTATACGATAGAACACTGGCTCCTAATCTGTAGGGTCTCTGGTTCGAATCCAAGTACGGACGGAAGTCCGCACACCGAACTTTGTGTTAATCTAGCTCTGGTCATTGAACTAATCACACCAAGCTCGTATACACATTGATTGCGGATTTCTGAATGAAGCTCTCTACCAGCCTCACCCAATAGAACCGCCAAATGCTGTGTGAGATTACTTTACATTTAAGAGCATGAGTGGAATTTCATGGTGTTTGTACTAGGAACCCTTTTTAATTGTTATCTTACATCAGACGGTGTGCACAATTATTAGCCATAATTTACAATACTTTGGTTTGATATTGATCACACAATTAAATGTATTCAGTTGAAGTTAGTTTAACGTCACCGAAAACAGATTTGAGTTCACTATTCACAATCTCTGTGGCTCTAAACTCAAAAGATTCTGAAAGTTTCAAATTTTTAAACGTAGATATGATCTAATTCTATCTTCTGCGCCTGAAATTTCAGATTTTGTTGTTTCACTTGTTGCACACTGGACTGTTATAATAATTCTTTGGCAACGCCAGGTTTTTCGAGACACGCGGTATTCCAGTTCGATGTACGTTTGCGCTATTCTTGTAGTTTCTATTTGCCTAACCGTAACATCCAAGATTTCTATGACTGGAAATGTTATGTCAGGATATTCTATAGCGTTGAAAGGATGATATTTAATCCTTTACGGAAAACTACTTCAATGAGCATACACTTGACTATAACTGAGCACACACTTACAAAAAACATAGCGAAATATCTGGTGCTTTATAAATAGTCGATTGCGGGATTATAGTAAAACATAACGCCTGACACCACAATGAATGTCGAAAATTTCGCAGGAGTACACGCTATGTATTAAAGCCTGCAAAGCTATGTATTATATCCCTCAATGCCATATATTATAGCCCTGATAAAAAGCATAGCAAAGTCGGAACCATCCCCGTTTCAGACAATTTTAAGTGATGCCAATTTCTACCCTATACTTCAAGAGTCAACGCTTAACTCCCAGACTATACGAGCTTACTAGAAAGCTATTGACATTAGTCTACTTTTATAATACGTGTCGCAATTCTCTTCATAGTTGTTGGGACTATGCTACATAGGACTTGACACTATGTTTTACACTAGTCAAAAATATGTGCATAACTGAAATACCCATAATGTATGAGAGTTGGTCCTCGTAGCTATATTTTATAGCTCAGAGTACTGTATACATAGCGCATGCGACCATAAATTCTGCGCCACGCACTATGTGGGTTTTTTCAGTGAAACTAACCGAGAGAACAAAGCATTTAATTTATCAATGGTTTGCGTTTTTTTCTTGAAATGCGATATTTTTTCAGAAGACTCGATGATTCGAAGGATTTATGTAAGCGCACCAACTATTACTAAAGGGTTGCCCGGTTGTCAAAAAAAAGACACCATTGTATTTTTTATGTCCATCAATGTGTCCCATAAATTTAGCTGACACAATTCGATCATTCGAAATTTTACAAATTTTCTTTGCCTATTTTTATGTACTTAGCGCCCACATGGGGTTAAAAATTTCCAGAGCAATGTCATAGCAATGGCAAAAACAATAATTTCTATAATTATAGTTTTTTTAAACATTAATTTCCACATAAATGTAGGTGTGCCAGAAATTCACTAAAACGCCCGCTGTCGCCAAAGGACTAAGGATATTGCAAATTAAATAAACACTCAAAAACATACTCTACAACAAATATACACAAATATCTCCTGAACATTTTTAATTAACCGGCTAACGCTATTGGATTATGCGATTCAGAGAAAAATGAATCTAGGCTTTTTTTTCTCAAAAATAATTTTGAAAAGTTAAATATTAGTTTTAAGGGCTACATAATATTTGAATTGCAACAATTAATGCATAATTTCCACAGAGATAAGCCATGAGAAAAACAAAAAAAATAAAACGTTGCTTTGCTTGCGTCACAAATATTCAAACCATTTCACTTCTGGAAATGGTCAAACTTTCACTAGAGAACATTTGTTCAGTTCCTCAATTATAGCTTGTTGCTTTCTTACTACTTTGTAACCTCACATTTGGCAATTTACTGATGAAAGTAATTTATTCTTAATTTCGGTACTTTGAGATCGATGTCTTCATTTATATTATTTTGCATTTAATTACTAGTCACACAAATTTGAGTTTCTAACGTTTGAAAATATTTAAATGATTATTATCTTTAGCGAATTAATTATTTATCACACTATTTTCTCTATTTTAAACCGTGTTCAAACAACTCTTCAGATGTTTTTTTTTTTATAAAATACAGAAAAACTAGGTTAATTATATACTAGTGTCTAAACTATTTTTTTTATTAGGATAATTATTTAAAATGGACCATATATTTTTGTTAGCTATTTCACCACATTTCACAATCTCAGCACTGGGTAGTTCGGATTACCTATAATTATTCCAGTCGTTATCCATACTTTGACTCGATTAAAATCGCTTGTGACTCAGTTTCGTGACCTTAAATATAGTCAATATTACCATCAATAATGATAAGAATTATTAACATTTAATAGCACAAATTTGCGCGACCAATTTTCACCACACTACAGGCGCCCATATTCACCACACTGCATACGTTTATATCCACCACACTGCATAGGCTCTGATGCGCATATACCAACATCTATATAATGCGAGTCATCAAGCAGTAGAAGACCATTTTATTATCAGCGCTCTCAGGAAGCACTCGAGGGTCCCTGAAAATCCTGTTAATTAGATTCTTTAACTCTTTAATTATATAATAAACTGCTGGATTTCAAAATCGTGTTATTATAATTTGGCGCCCAGATAGAGCCCCCACTCAGGACCAGTGAAAATCCAGGCTAAACAATTGTGGCTTTAACCCGGCAGGACCAGCATCAGTAATGGCCACAAAACAGATGACAACCGAGCAATTAGAGCATGTAACTGCTGTTTTTCGAACACCAGCTGAAACAACACCTGGTGGGAATTCTTCGAATTGTTCAAAGCTATTTAAAGGTGATCGATCAAGTGCAAAAATAAAGGATTTTATCGCTTCTGCTACTATCCATAAGCAGGTGGAAAACATCTGCGACAGCAACGCAATCATTCCTCCGGCAAAAGCTGCTTACCAGATATATCTGGAAATCTTCGGCTCCAGTCAGGACGAAAATACACCTACCGACCTCTTCATCTGCCAAAAGCGCGCTCTATTGGCAGAGCTACCTGCCAATTCTCACTCTGAAAGTCAGCAACTGGATCTGATATTTGGGCTTCTTAATTTAAATATTAGGAAGCACATCGCCAGAAATCAAATCGCTACGTTCGCAGAACTCTTAGTGCAGGCCCGAGCAGTAGAAGAAAATAATAGGGAAGACAAGGAGCATAAGAGGACTGAAGATGTCAACCGGTGACAAGTTCGCGGCAATTGCGAATTTTGCAACAACTTTGGACATTCCATCACAGAATGTAGGAAGAGGAAGCAAAGTCAACAACAGCACATAATGAAGACGAAAGATAGCAAAACCAGTTTCACGGGTGTTACGTGTTACGGATGTGAGCGACCAGGTGTTGTTCGTGGCCAGTGCCTGTCTTGTAGCAGGCCAAAAGAACCAACAGTGGTAAGCTTCTGCTCCATGGACCATGACACTGCTCTTTATTTGTGCCATCGACCAGTCGTTAGAGTTACCGTCAACAATATTAAAAGTGTTAGTTTTGTGGATACAACCGCAAGAACGAGCATTGCCGGCTCACAGCTATTTCATCAGCTGAAGCGAGATGGCAGCATGTTCCAGAATCAAAACACGTTTGTCATCCAGGCAGATGGTGTGAGGCAGCAATAAGACTTTCTCTTAACGAGAGTGGATTTTGCGATCCAAAGGACAATCATCCAAATAACGTTTATTATTCGTCCGAATTCAATGGACAACCGGACGCTTCTGGGAGTTGACTTAATTGAGAAAACAAACATGGTATTAACTGTGCCACAGCGTTATTGGTTATTTGAGGAAAATCCCAAGGAAAAAGTTTAATGGAGACAAGAAACCCCGACCAGATTCATGGCTACCAACCTGGTAATCTTGTATTGGTAACATCTCACCAACGAAATCAATCTACGCGCCAGAAGACAACAAAATTTCAACCCAAGCGGGACAGTCCATATGTCGTGATAGACTACAAAGGACCCACAAACTACGGCATAGCTAGTCAAGATAAAGCTACTGAAACACTAGGAACTTATCATACGTCAACACTAACGAATTATATTGCCAGTTCTTCGCGAATTATCGGGCCAGCTCAACCGCTAAGGAAGAGAGGACGGCTTAAGAAACCTAAATCATCTTCTACAATAATCTAGCTGCCTCCCCGTCACGACACTTACCGGAGGCAAAAGGAGAATCTATAACACAGCTTTGAGCGACCAATTTTCACCACACTACAAGCGCCAATATTCACCACACTGTATACGTTCATATCTGATGCGCATATGGCAACATCTATAAAATGCGAGGCATCAAGCACTAGGAAGCCGTTGGGTTATCAGCGCTCTCACTAAGCACTCGAGAGTTTCTGAACATCCTGTTCATTAGATTCTTTAACTTTTTAAATATTTAACAAACTGTTTAATATCAAAATCGTATTATTATAATTTACAATAAAATAAGTACTGCATAAATATCTTAAAATATCTTTCACTAGACTATACTTAAATTCTAATCTGTTGATTTCTTTTACAGATATGTCCTGTAGATTTAACACGTTCCGTTAGTGCCGGTGGAAATACAAATCCCGATCAAGAAACAACATCCAATAAGAAGTTAGCGTTTTCTGTTGAAAATATCCTAGATCCAACAAAATTTACAGGAAAAAAAGATTCACCTCATCAGTATACATCACCACGTCAGTGGAGCTGTAGTAGTGGCAGTTTCGATCGCGATGATACAACGGAACGTCTTGAAGACGAACAAAGTGAATCGACATCGGGTAAGTGTCTAATTTTGCTTAACATATGTTTTACGTACAACATGTTTTTCAAAATGAAATCATTTCAAAAATATTTTTAATAGCCCGTAGCATATACATATGTATGTCATTCTTTCAGAAAAACCCAGACCGATAAAACTCAATATTTATCAATATTTTAAAACCCTTATTTTAAACTAGAAAAATTTCCACTGATGGGGCATTTCACGTGAAGCGGACAATGAAAAAAGTCGAGGTTCTAGATTTCGTTCATATTGTGCATAATGGTACTTCTAGAGGATATAAATGTGGATACACAACATTTTTTTCCATGACGTTTAGTTGCCGAGTTATGAGCTTCTGAAAAATTGAGGAAGTTGATGAACGGTTTTTTTGGAAACCGATTTTGGGATTCATAAAGAAATTTAAAAAACATTAAGCATGTTTATTGTTGAAGAAATTCAACTGTTATTTTCAGTTTTAAAATTAGATTTGGAAAAATAAAATTTTTTCCTGTGGTAAACCGGAAGTAGCCATTTTAACTCCATGTTTGAATAACTTGGACCAGGTTCATTTTGTTTATTTTTATAACAAAACAGAGCGTAAAGTATACTAACTTTATCATAAAAGTTTTAGAATGGGATGGCCAGTAGTTTGGGAGATAGGTGAACTTCAGTACATACAAGTCGTGTAAAGCGTGGTACCCGGAGCTTGCTTGGGATCGCTAGTTGGCTCAAAAAGGGAAAATAATATCGAAATCCGATTGGCAGCGTCATCTCTTAGTTGAAAAAGGTTTTATTTTCTCATATAAAACTATTTAATATATATGACGCCTATATAATATATATGACGCCACGCCATTTCGAATTTTCCGTAAATTTTTTAGTTATTGTCCTGTGTTTGCAGTATCTATTGCTTTCTTTGATTAGTTAAATAGTTTTAATTGTGTGTATTATGTCTCCGTACGGGTATCGATGTTTCAGTCCTTTCAATATGAAATTTGGTTAAAGGTTAAAGACCTGAGAAAAATTCCAAGAATATTCGCAGAGGAGTGGAATATTCAATTAATGTGAACGTATGTGTAAGTTGCAGAAAAAAATCTAAATTAATAATTAAAAAAATAACTAGTTTAAGAGACGAGAGTCCAATTGTGAAAATTGTGAAATAAATTCATTTTTCCATTCACAAGTAGTTTGTTTTTCATTAAGTAAGTCAGCATTAGCAATTTTGAATATTTTATTTTTATTTTTTTATTTTATTTTTTGATACAAGTGATATATAATAGTTTTACAACAAATGTTTTGCTTTCACACTCACTACCTTTCATAACCAAGCTCCCCATACCACGTCCCATACGACTTCTATGTATTGAAATTCACCTACCTCCTAAACTACTGGCCATCCCATTCTAAAACTTTAATGATAAAATAAGTATACTTAACGCTCTGTTTTGTTATAAAAATAAACAAGATTAACCTGGTTCATGTTATTCAAATAACGAGTTGAAATGGTTACTTCCGGTTTACCACAGGAAAAAATTTAATTTTTCCAAATCTAGATTTAAAATTGAAAAGAACAGTTGATTTTCTATATCAATCAACATGGTTAATGTTTTTTAAATTTCTTTATGAATCTCAAAATCGGTTTCCAAAAAAACCGTCCATCAACTTTTTCCATTTTTCAGAAGCCCATAACTCGGCAACTAAACCACATAGCAAAAAAATATTGTATGTCCACGTGCGTGAAACTCTAGAAGTACCATTATGCACAATATGAATGAAATCCAGAACCTCGACTTTTTTCATTGTCCGCTTCACGTGAAATGCCCCTGATATTAGTCTGCATATCACAAAAATAGCCATTCAAATTTTCTCTATCATCTGCACCATACCATTACTACTTCGCATAAGCCACAAAACAATCTGCCATTTAACATCACGAATTCGTCATATAGCCATAATGTCTATCGAAATCACCAGCCAAACACCAGTGCGACAATTTAAACGACACTCGAAGGCAAAATTGCGAAAATAACGTGAACGTGTCTAACCCTTTCTAATGCCGTTTCGAGCTCCCGTTGAGCCTCTTGCCTGTTTTACGAAACATTAAAACAGCGTTGCTGATGGTGCTGCGACGAACGATTTGAGGTGAAAACACCCCCAAAAGTTCGCTCACCACCACCCACACCGTCTCGATGATATCTACTAGCTAACACGCAAATATGGCTAAATTATAGAAGCTTTTAGTCGCAGTTAATTTGTGGCCTTAACAACCACCGCGTGCGACAATATAATCATTGCTCGTTGCTGATGCCGCCGGGGTGAAATGGATCGCTCTCCGATTAATTAGCGCAGCAGTTAATTACCGCACATATAGCCGACAACGATGATGATTAAATTGTGTACCAATCGTGGCGGCGAGCTGGTTACCATAAACGAGAAGCTGGGGGCGACTAGCATCCTATCTTGGGATGAATCGATTCTGAACACTCGTACTTGTAATATAGCGGGATCGCTATGGACCGACGAAAGTCGAGAGCAAGTTACAACAACCGAAATTTCGGAAAATGGATTTATCCAATTCTGTCGAGTGGGTGGCTTGGCATTCTACTCCCCACCATATGGAAAACTGTGAACATAGTCCAATACGATAAACTCTTTCACTAACCCGAAGCCACTCCACCAGAACGAGGGTGGCCGATAAAAGGGGCGCCAAGCCGAAAACCTCAAACTAGACAAGTTGCGGCCGGATATCCGTATTTATGGATGGCAACGGGTCCAAAGGCGGAGTAATCTTGTGGAAATGAAACCAAAGTTTCCGACTCCATCACGTTTGTGCTTCCCTCCCTTTCGAATTGCAATAGAACGGGGTAGCAAGCCATGTTTTTACGTTGTTGTGGAGATATTCGCCTCAGCCCCAGACTTGTTCCCGTTCTTGTTTGCATATTTGTTTCGTTGCTCGTGGTAATACTTTGAACCCTGTGCTTCCGGAACTTCCTGTTTATTATATCGACATAAACGTCGACATCATCATCATCATCATCATCAGAATCCTCGTCAGTATGACATTCTAGCCACTGCGCCGTTCTATGATCTAAGCATCCGATGAGCGTATCGGGTTGATGGCAGTCGAAACGACTTATGAAAATCAGACACGGCAACAATAATATGCCCCGGGGATGATGTCATAAGCAATAATTGTAATTCCATTCCGGGGATGATAATTAACACCCTGATTTCGTAATTAAGTTTACGATGAGCCGGAGATCTTCAAAGTTTAATGTTATTTCTCCCCGAGGAGTCGTAGAAATATGATAGGTATTACGGCTTGCAGGCAACGTAAGGACTAGGCTTCGAGTTGTTATCGATTCGAAAAGGGTTGAATGTTGATTGGATGTTATGAAATTGATAAGGTAGACATTTTATTGTGGATGAGATGGAAGGGGCAGAAGATTTTTTGTTGATGTGTAGATTGTATTCGAGTTTTTCTTTGTGTGGAAACATTTGTGAGTATCATATCGTTTGCATAGCAGTTGGCATTTTGATTTAAATTTCATTCATAATTTCAATGAGTAAACAAAGGCAGTATTCAAAATTGACTTTTACCTCATTTTCTTCTATCAAAAGCACTGTATCATCAGTAAAATATATTAAATGCCCTTTAATATGTTGCGCAAAGATATTATTTACATAGATGAGAAACAAAATAGGGCCTAGTACAGTCCCTTGAGGAATTCCGTATTCGAAGTTTAAAACTTTACATTGCTTTCCCGAAATTTGAAGAGATAGCTTACGATGTCACAAATATAATCCATTTCAAATCAAAATTATACTTGTAAAGTTTGGCAACAATCATTTCGTGAAGGATGGAATCAAAAGCTTTTGCTAAAACTAGAAATACAGCTAATGGTTTGCGTCCTTTGTCCAAAGCTTCTGCAACCAAACCAGTCAATTTTGAGATGTTGGTCTGAAACCAAATTGGTTTTCATTTATGAAATTATGCCTATTTAAAAATGTCATTAAACGTTTTTTTGCAAGTTTTTTTATAACTCTGCATATGTTAGACAGCAAAGAAATTGGGCAGTAGTTATTAACATCAAATTTGCTATTACCCTTGTGAATTGGTATTCCAATTGCCGTTTTATAAATTTGCGGAATTAGTGGTCAAAACTACGCGTTTTTCTCGAAACGACTTTTTTTTAAATTGGCGGGCAAGCTAACTCTATCTTGCCCGTTTTCTCTATAGTATAAGCTTTTAGTTGAACCTCAATAATGCCAAAAAAAAAAGGGATTTTCGACCCAAATTCTGTCGAAAAAAAGGGTGAAAAATCGTACTTTTATTTTAAAAGGCGTGCTAATTCACGATTTTTTTTACTTTTTTTTTTCTTTTTTTGGTTGAACTAGAAGATACATGTTTAATAAACACACTCCAACCCATTTTTTTGATTTCAAATTGCTGTAACTGATGCTAAAAATCCCACCGATTGATGTCTTTCGTCGCGAGGGTCTCAGACCATTGGTTACTACGGCGGCCATTTTGAAAAAAAAATTAAATAAAATCAGATTCTTGTATTTTAATATGCAATAAATAAACATGATCACTTTCAAAACGATTCATTTATTCCTTCTATTTTAAATAAGCCTCTGAAAAACGGTCTAATTTCAGGCGTTTACATGTATCGCCGGCCTTAAGCAATGTTGGGCTCGGTTACTACTTAGATGGGGGACCGCTTGAGAACATTGCATTTCGTTTGCACGCAAAAACTCTGCCTACTTTCATTTCAAAAGAGTGGCTTACTTTGAAGGGAGTGAAAAAAATAAAAAATAAGTAAAAAAATGGGAGAAGCCGATACCAATTATTCCGTTATTCTTTTTTTAAGTGCCACATTTTTTTCCTACTTGCTGAAGCGCTAGTGTTATTTATGCCTTAGTAGGCACTTAAAGCTATAATGTGACACTAAATCAATGAAGCCAGCTGTTAAGACAACTCAAGACGAACAAATACAGCCATGAACCCGGCGAAATTCGAACCCGGGAGCAGTAGATCGCTGCTTCGGACTGGCGCTAGCGAGCTAAGCTACCGACCTCTCATTTGTGTAAAGCAAAAGTGAACAGAAATCATAAAAACTATCTATTTTTTCGTCGAGTATTGAAGCGTGGTTGATGTTGAAACATGTAAAAAACATGTTGGCATTGTAGATATAATTTACTTAATTCTTAGACATAATTTACTAGATTTGAGGAAAATTACTTCCTTGAAATAAGGTAAAGTAAAAATTGTATTACGTTGAATGTAAGAAATTTTTACACAATATTTATAAAAATTACTAACATCAAATAAAAGTTTATTTGATTTGTGGAAAATTTAATAAATATTTTCTTTGATTCTCCGAAACATATTTTTCTGAGTGTAGATTTGAGCAAATACATACGTGCACTTTGGTAATATTTTGGAATATTAGAAGTATTTCAGACTATAAGATAGAGATAATGTCGTTATTTTAACTTATCTTATTGATCAAACCTCTTTTATGTTCCCGTAACTGTGAAATTCGATTTTCAGGCGCAAACATTCGTCTTCATTCATCAAGAACAACAACTAAGTCGCGGATTAAACTCTAGCAACAGCTTTGTTGTTGTTTCTCGTTCATAGTTTGTTTTAGTTACTTATTTTCAAATTTACTAAATTTTATTTTTCAAAACATCTTATGGTATCTTTAAACGTAACCGGGTATAATTTCACACTATCACAATCGATCGAATGGTAAATCGACCAGTTTATCTGTATTCGATGGACTTCGAACATGTCTATTTAATTAAATCCCCACTACTGCGCCGAACCGAATCTGATCCAAGTCTTCATTCCGATAAATCCTTTCCGCCATTTTGCGAAATCCTCATTTAAATTCCGTACACCATGTGCTCTACACGTCCAACACTCCCGTCTCGAAGCATCAGGACCTGGTGGCATCCATCCAGTTGCATTTCATTGATGGTACTACATCATTAAAACATTCAACGTGAGCGCAGTATGTTGCTATCCTCTCCTTTCACCTACAATCCCTTTTCGTTTGAATATTAAATGAAGTGATGATGCTAATTATGTGATTAATTAACAGGTGGAAATAAGGTGCACCTAATTACGTATACATGACTAAGTAAATGTTTGTTTGTGGAATGCTGCGCACATTTAGACTTGTTTGGAGCGCGAGATGTGTGCATGAATTCGAACATCAAGGGATGCATGTACGAGGATACAAGGGAATGTATCGGAATTCGAATTGAAGACCGGACGCGATTGAAAGTGTACATAGAGTCTGTTTGCACGGTGAATAAACTAGGCAAACTATTTCGGTACAGACTGACAAAATCAATAAATTAAGTAGCCCATTAAAATTTTGCACTTCAACGAGCAAGTAGGTATATCGAGAACATTGGCGAAAAACGTTTTAGTCTCTCTAAAAGAAATTCATCGAGTCATTATTGATTTTCTTCTATTTTGCTTTCTTGTTTTCCGCTCAACTTTAACTCAAAAACAAAGGATTACTCTGAAAAATGTCATTTTGACCCTGTAAGAACAAGAGAATGCTTCTTTAATTCGATAATTCCTCGAAAGTGTCTGGGATTTGTAACGAAAGGGTTGTCGAACATTTTCGTTAATGGGCTTAGTGCTAAGCTCAAGTGGTTTTAAAGTAATACGACAGTGTTTTTTCTCTCCCCAAAAATAAAGAGGATACGTATAGAAGGGTAGTGACAGTCGGTCATTTTTAGTAGGTTTTTATTACACGCATTGCATTTTGTTGAAGAGGCAGGAAACTTTATTGTTTGTAAGATATGTCTCTCCCTGTTTAAGATATGGCCCTGTTTTAACCTTAAAAATAAATAATTAATAAATGTGTAAACTGTAAAAATTTTTAACAGAAGTTTGTAAACTGAGCCAACTACATATGTCACAATTCAGTCAGTCCGAAATTCTGCGGCTTTAAAATCAAGGTAGAATGGTCAAATCTGTCAAAAGACTTGATTGAATTAAACAGCTGGTAATGATTTCTCTTCAAAACGCTGAACTTTGCGAAACGGAACGAAAGAAGAAAGGACGGAAAACTAATATTTTTCGTATCTTTAACACTAAAGACAATTTTTGGTCCGGAAATTGTCTGGTAGTTGTAATTTCTTGATTTTTTTCAGGTATTCCAAATGCAGCTCGAATTCGTACAATTTAGTGCAGAAATAGCATCTTTTTTTAAGCGAGCTATGCAGTAAAAATGAAACAAACTATAGTTCTTTATGGAATTGTTTTTGCGGGATTTTTAAAATTTGAAATTTTTTTAACTAACTAAGTGGTTTCGAAAGTATGCACTGAGGTATTCCGAAGAAACTTTTCAAAGTTGTGAGTTATGTGCCCGGAATGGTTCCGAATTTTTGAATCCTTGAAAATAAGGAGGTGTAAAAGGGGAGCTTTATGTTCAAAACGACGATATTTTAGGAGAAAGTTCGGCTAGAGAATTGAAAATGGATATGAGGGGTTTTCCAAACAAGTAGTGATGGGTAGCTCAGGAGCGAGCCAATCAAAAAGAGCAACTCTTTTGAACAAGCTATGAGAGCCATCATTTAGAACTGCTCTGCACACTTCAAGCTTTCAACGTACAGTGCACTTTACTGTGGCAACAGGAGCCACTCGAGCAAATAGAGCTAATGCATATACAAACGGCAATACTTCATTATACTACCGTGTGTAGTTGAAGCGAGATCTAGGCTATTCCAACGTCGGAACATAAACATATGTATACGTCTATCGTATCGCACAGAGGAATGAGCCAGCTCCGTGTGCAGTGTGAGTAGAGTGTGAAGAAAGAATGACAGCACTGAGCCACCTCCGTATGCAGTGTGAATAGAGTGCGAATGATGAGTACTCTGCGAACAATGAGAATTGTGCGAATAACGAATACTGATCCTGTGCGATTATTGATGGCAATATCTTGTGAGCACACACTGCGTTTTGCGTGCATATACTTTGCTCTGCTCGAGTAGTTCGCAAGTATTTACGCTTTTCTGACGTATGGTGACTATTAGGTGGATTCGGTTTTTCGAAGGCTATGCTGAATGCTATGACAATTAAAAAATTAGAAAAACCTCTCATAATGGGTATAAAATCAAAAGAGACAATTTTCTGTGAGTTTGTTTAATATTTTCTATATTTTCCTGTATCAATTATTCTCTGTTTTGATCAACTTTAGAGACGATATACGTTGTCTATGCTGATTTATAGACAAGAAGAGAACCGTGATACCAAATTAATAGCCTTTATGAGTAATATTTATTTGTTTCCATTCTGTTAGACTATTTACGTGTTTTTGTTACATGATTTGACGCAAGTCCTTTCACGTCCTGCGATGAACCGAGAGTGCCGCCGGCTAACCACGTGCCAGAAAGTTTTAAGCGCTTTTCATTTGTCGCGCGCCGTCAGTCGTCTGTCGATCGGATGCCGGGAAGACTCGATATCCTCAACAATATCCACATACTCCTATTGATTCAAACCCTTTATTTTTAGCACCATTATTTGGCCCCATAGCGCAATGAAATTCAAGACAATATTTGATACTTCTTAAATTCTACACTACGCACGCCTTGAAAAACGCATGATTTCAAATAATTTTCGTTATTGAGTTTTATCAAAAGTATTTTTCCCTTTATTACTGTTTCTTTGTTGTTTTTTTTTTGGTTTTTTCATGCAGTTAGCGATATAACTTTTTGATCGAAGTATTCAAATCACAGTTTGACTGGAAAATCTATGTCAATGCTTTACTTTTTAGATCATCATCATCGGAGCTACAACCGCGGCTCGGTCCTGGCCGCTTTCAACCAAATTTTTGAATCGGTCACCCATTTAGGCACTCCTAAACTCCAAACGTTCTGGTCAACGCCATCCTTCTCGGGCAAACTAGGTCTCCATCGCTGTTATCTGTCGTAAAGTCTGTCAGAATCTGTTGCTCTTCGCTCATACGCGCTAGGTGCCCTGCCAACCGGAATTCACCAAGCTTTATATTTGTAATAATATCTGCTTCTACGATTTTAAGACCCTCTCAAACTCGGCTAAGAGGTCAAAGTACCTTTTGCTGAGCGCCCAAGTCTCGGATCCACACGTGAGTATTGTCAACACCTTGGCCTAGTAGATGGCCAGAAGCTTTGATGTTCGGGTGAGATTTCGGGATTTGAACAGTCTTAACAGACTGTAATGGACTTGGTTGGATTTGAGCAGCCGCTCGCGTATCTCTTCCAGCAAATTGTTATCAGCTACATACTATAGGCCCAAGTTAGCTGAAGACTTGCACTACTTTGAATTCATGTTTCACTACTCTGATGGTTTGACCACCTCTACGTGTTTTTCCTGCAGATGCTGCCACCATGTACTTCGCCTCTCCTTCATTAATGTAAAGTCTCAGTTTTTGGGCCGCCCGCACGAGCTGGATGAAGGATTCTTGTACAGTCGGTTCAAATCTTTAATGATGTCAATATCATCTGTCTAAAGCCACGTGCACATAGGGCCAAGGCCAACGGCCAAGCCATTCGTTGGCTCGGATTCGCTTAGTGTGTACGAAGAGCCAACCTTCGTTGCCGTTCGCTCTACCGGAGGTAGCATCAAAGCATTGATGATGTATTGGCCTTGGGACTTCGTCGCAGTGTGGACGGTTGGTCTCGTTGGCTGTCATTAATACCGAGTAGTGTGTTGAGCTAGGCTGGTTTTTTTGTGCATTGTCGAATATAGTGCATGGTGTCGAAATGTGTTCTACTACCATAAATGCGTTCTACTTTACAGCACCATTTTAATCGCTGTCAATCAGTAGGTGTAACATGACACTCAGCCCGAACCGCATCCAATGCCTTGGCTCCAAGTCATTGGTCCCAATCTGTTCCTGTGTAGACGGCAGGACCAACGCCAAGGCCAACGATTAACATTCGATCAAACTGTCATTGGTCGTGCGTTGGTTGCATGTGTACGCGCCTTAAGGCAGTATCTGGCTGAACTTGGTGACGAGGGTTCCTCCTGTTGACGTGCCAGAGTCTCGAGTAGCTCTCTCCAACGCTGGGTGAAAGAGGAGGCATCCCCTTGCGGGAGCCCATTGAAGATGCAGAACGGTCTGGATAGCAATTCGGCTATTTTATCTTGTCTCGTTACATCCATCCATCACGGTCAACCTGCATAATCGTGTCAGATTGTTTGGTCTATCATAAGCGGCTCTGTAGAACGATCTAACGTTCCATCTAAAAATTCTCAAATCGTTTAGCTATTTTCATTTGAATGCTTGTCGCCGTGTGGTTTGAATCCGATCCGATGCTTCCAAGTCATGTTTTTGTACGTTGCGGTCTTTATTTCGACATGAAGGAAAAGAAATCCCCCTATCTATCAGAACTACCATTTCTTGCAGTTGACGGAGCTGTTCGTTCGCCGTTAACGCTAGGCGGTACCACATATCACGAGAAGTTTAACAAGCACGAATAATAATATGTTGTGGTGGTGGCTACTCACAAATGTCCCGCTACAAAGTGGCGCCCAACGTGGGTGAATGTAATTTCAACATCATATGGAGCAACTGTTTTCAGCAAAAACGCTAGTAAAAGTAGAAGACGCACAGCATTTAAAAAATCGATGTGGCATAAAAAGAAAGTTTTAAGAACTTTTCGACAAGAATTGTTTTCCTTTGGATCTTATGTGTGAGCAGAAAAAATGTGCAAAAAAAAAATAATTTCGATTACAAAATATATACCCCACCTAAAACATAATATCAGTATAACTTCAATGTATCGAAATATACATTTCATCACCCTACGAAACAAATTAGGTTCACCGTAACCACAAATTTGATAATATCTATTACGATATCATGTCACTCTACGCAATCACATCAACGCAGTAATACCTCGTTCGAATTCCAATTGATTAAGTCTATCAAATCGAACCGATGATGGTATCCTTGTCGGCATGTGACAAACTCTCAACCTTTTCCCCATTTGCCCGTACGATACACTGGACCCTTTACGATTTGTCCCAAATTGAAACCTAATCCAATCGAAAAGCTCTCTGGATGTAAACTGCAACAGCAGCTAACCCCCCCAAAAAATCGTTTGCGCAGCGTAAATCGAATCAGTGGGTAGTTGTGGATATAGTCATATATCAATCACGACGACACCGACCCTCCGAAAACATATCCTATTACGGTGGCCGGAGGTGATTGGGTTTTGCGAATAATGAAATTGTTTCAGCCGGTCTTCATCTACAAGTACTGTTGTCGTCGTCAACAACATCCGAAAATTGAAAATGCTATCGATCCACCACTCCATACTATGGGATTGAAAGTGACTTTCCCCATGTTTGCGATATAAGGTCAGTTTGTTCTGGCCTGTTGATTCTTGTTAGTGGATAAGTTGATGATCATCGAATGATTGATATGTTATTCGTCTTAACGACTTTATGACTGTTTCTTGCATCGTATGACATTTGAATGTTAATTGGGTGATTTGCTCATCTTAGATCAATTTTTAGTAATCTATTATACTACGATTACATTTGAATTTGATTTCAAATAATAAAATATTTTTTTTTAAAAACTTTACACCTACCAACTGTTGATAGGTTTTATTCTTAATTGATTTCTGAATTTAAACCCGATTTAAGCATCTTCTCATTTTATTCTTCCCTATTAGCACAAGACGTAGGCGAGATGGACCAGGACGAATGTGATGAAACTGTCGGTAGTGACATCGACGATCATGCCAGCGAAACGGATTCAAAGAAAGGAGGCAGTCGAAATTCTCGAGGTAGCTCAGCCGAAGGGAAGTCACAAGGAAACAGCTCGAAACCGAGAAGAGCAAGAACAGCCTTCACGTACGAACAACTGGTTTCACTCGAAAATAAATTCAAAACGACCAGATACCTGTCCGTCTGCGAAAGATTGAATTTAGCGCTCAGCTTAAGTCTGACTGAAACTCAGGTACTAACTCTTCCTGTCTCATATGTTTCTATGTTGTGCTAATTCTCTGTTCTTTTGGTATTTCAGGTGAAAATTTGGTTTCAAAATCGCCGCACCAAATGGAAAAAACAGAATCCTGGACTCGATGTAAACAGCCCGACAGTTCCACCACCGACGGCCGGCGGCACTTTTGGACCCGGAGCCTACGCCAGCAGTCTTTTGTATCCACATGCAGTTCCATATCCGCCATACGGTCCATATTTCCATCCGCTAGGAACACATCATCTCAGTCATTCGCACTCATAAGGCTACGCGTTGTGCATGCGTTCGTCCTTGAAACTAAATGCACGATGAAGAATGCTCGAGACAGTAGTTTCGTGCAGCTAGAAGAACAGTAGGCTAACTTGTTTCACCCACTTGAATTCATATCATCCACGTCGATTAAGGTGGAAACAAAAGCTTAAAATTACGTTCCAGCATGAACAATGCTTCATGAGTAATATTATCGAATTCAAAAGAACAAAACGCATGCATCAATAACTGAGGCCATAAAACTTAAATCCTTCGTTTGTTAGCGAAACTATTTCGAACTGTGGCAAACAAGCATAACGTGCAACTAGTGGTATCTACACCAAAGATTGTGATTTAACATTTTTCTTAAGTTCTAATCTAAGAATATCGGAGACAAATCGATCCCATGTCGGGTTGAATGCAAAATGAAATTGGTTTGAAATGGAAAATTTGATTAAGGTCCATTTCTTAAATCAAACCATTGATAAAACTAAATCAAAAGAAAAACTTAAAATATAAAAGGCATTGTAAAGAAGTATAAATTCCATCCGGAAAGACTTAATAACGTATTCATGTTTTGTCAATTATCTTTATGAAGTGGAAGCAGAAGAGTATCCAGAATAATTCAATATTGGAGAAAAATTAAAAAAGAGTCATCTGAGTTGAAAATCATAAATTATTTTTAAAAAAATTCAGTTTCGATCAAATGAAATTTATAAAAAAAATTGTAAATTATTGTAAAATATTATAATTAAGATAGTTCAAGTTAGTACTAAGTTATAAATTAGAAAATAAAAAAATTTTAAAAATATTTTTGTTGATGTTTTCTTTTCGAGTTAGTCGTTTGGAGTTTGAAATGTGTAAAAAACAACGTAAAAGCATAGTGATTATATTGAAAGAGGAAAGTCTCCATGTAAAACAGCTACCAGTGCAATGCAGCCATTTTTAAATGTCAGCGGTTTTGTTTTTCATAAAATTTGGACATAACATCTGGAAATAAAATTCAAACAAAATAGCTAGACTATAGATCGACTTGAAAATTTGTGAGCTCCAATCAAAGTTGAAGTTGGGATGATATCACTTTTTTAAATACAGCAAAGGCAGAAGATTACTAAAATAATTACACAAAACGTAAACGAAGAAAATACAAAGTAAAAAAAATAATTGGAGTGAATTATTTATGCTAAAAAAATGTCTTTAACCCTTTGGTAGCAGCGGGCGTTTTAGCGAATATATAGAAACCTCTATATTTCTTTGGAAACAAAATATTTCGAAAAATAAGTATATAAAATGAAAGTTGATTAAATTTTTAACTTTTTAATCAAAATAATTTGGAAATGTTTAACCCCATGCAGGCGCTAAGTGCCTAAAAGTAGGCAACGAAAATTTCAAATTGGGATTATTTTCCACAAGAGTCACAGAATCACTACGAAATTTACAGAACACATTGATAGATATAAAGAAAGTGCAGTTTTTGGTTAATGTACGGCAACTCTGTAGCTACCGCAGATCGGTAAAGATAAATTCTCCAAGCCATCGACCCGCCTGAAAAATGTTTGCTTTTAAAGAAAAAATTGCCAACGATTGACAAATTTTATGCTGGCTGACACAACCATATTTAAATTTCGAAAATTTCTAATCGCACAGAAACGGTAACCCTTCACAAAACCACCTATTTTTTAACACCCAATTGAGATTCGCAGAATGTATTGGCCTTGAGTTGGACCAAGTCTGGCAGAAGTGTAATAAATATGCTAGCAACCCTATGGTTATATGAATATCTTGAAAAATTGTTGAATAAAATAAAGGCTTCATGCTCTATAGCTTCCGATGCAGACATTAGATTAAAACGAAATTCCCACAGTAGGCTAGTCTTAATGTAAGTCAGTTACAGTAGATTTTTGTTTGCAACACTAGGACATGGCTGCTATCTATAGCTATATTTTTGGTTAATGTACGGTAACTCTGTAGCTACCGCAGGTCGGTAAAGATAAATTATCCAAGCCATCGACCCGCCTGAAAAATTTACACTATATATATTGCTTATCGTATTACTATGCTTAGTTTTATACTTGAAAATAGTAGTCGTCGTCGCTTCAATAACCTATCTGATGCTTTCGAATCAATTCAACGGAGATTTACTTGTGTCACGGACTGAGCTCTCGGCGGATCGGACGCAGAAACAAATACGGAGGGGCAGAGTGAGGAGGGGCTAAGGGAGGAGGGGCTGAGGGAGGAGGGGCTGAGGGAGGAGGGGCCTTTATTTTATTCAACAATTTTTCAAAAGATTCATATAGACCAATCCGGCAGCGGAATATGTGGAGTTTAACTAACTAAAAAAAAAACCATTTACAAGCTCACGAAGTTCCGACCTGCCTTGTTCGGTCATTCTGGCTCACTTATCAGTGCTTACTACACAGCTCTCCTCCAGTTTTATACGCAATACTGTCTCAACGTATGCTGAGTCGGTGTGCTAGTTTTCATCTTTCAGCAGCATTACATTTATGATCGTCTCTGGTGCAACCAGGCCAAACTCGCGAAGTGAATGCTCTCAAAAAATATGGGTTTTGCTCAGTACTGGTAGTACGATGTGCCCACATTACCTATACATTTCAATGTACTTTTCAAGTAAACTTGCCCTTTACAGAATTGACAAAGGTAAAAATTCACTTCTCCGTGGCTTCAACTAACCTAAGACTCTATTAAGTCAAGTCTTTTATTATTCGCCTTCCAACGATATCAAAGTTGAAAGGTTTCAGAATTATTGTTCTGTCCGGCTCTGAGCGAGGGAGGTAACATTATTTCCTATGTGACCGACTTGCTGGTCTGAACCTTGATGGAAGCAACTACCTCGGATAGGACAATTGGTGCCCACTGTTTCATTAGCATGACGAACTTTCTCTTTGAGATAACCGGCTGGAGGCCATGCTCGGTAATCCACCAGTGAAACCTCTTTATGAATTGGTTATATCTGAGTTGAGCAAAACTGGCAGATCTGGCAATGATTATCGCAGTGACGTCATCAGCAAAACCTACCAAAAAATCATCCGAAGTTATTACAAGGCGGAACAAATCCTCGTACATAATTCTCCAGAGATCATATAAATTTCTGTGCTGCGCTTGTGGTAGCAGCCATCCTTCTCACTCACTCTTCGGGTGTTATACAGCCGTTATCCCGCATAATATATACCAGCATCATGGCCAGCAAGTAACCAGGAATACAGAACCTCTGTTAGCCTCACAAGGAGAAGGCGTTTTCCACGTCTAGCGTTATCTGCAATACAACCGATCTCGGCACTATGGCATGCTTCCTCCGTTCTTGCTACTACACTGATATGGTATCGACTGTTCAATGCACTTTTCGGAAGCCAAGCTACCTGTGAGAAAGATCTGACTGCTGAAAGCTACCACGGCTTAAGCGACACTCGCGAGAGCATACCCGGTATGCTGATGCGACATCCGAGCTGCTTTTTCGCTTGTTTACAAGTATCACTTAAGCTACATTCTATCGCTGCAGGAGGACCCTCTGAACGCGAGTTACATAATTCCAATAATAGATGACACGGGCTCACTGCCACAACTTCAAACACCTTGAAAGGCACTCCCGCAAGCCCCGAAGCCTTCCCGTTGTTTATTTTGGAAACAGATCTGTTCAGCTCCTAATCCTTAAAAAGAGGTGCATCTGCCTGGTTCACGATGACGAGATCAACTGTTCCTAGTGGGCATACATGAGACAGGGAGCCAACTATATACTCTATAGATATCACATCCAAAAAAGAGCTTGGACTCAAGCAGCCATGCCTAAAGGTGGTCAGTCTGCAGCTATCGCCATAGCTTTCTGCTTAAAAGTCCTTTAATTAGCAGACCTTGCTGCGTGTAACTTCTTTCTGCGGACGAAAAATACCATGAAAAGACATCGGTTTTATTTCGTAGAAAAGATAGAGAAAAAATCGGTGAAAGTGATGACAGTCGTAAAAACGGATTGGTTTGAAAAATGTTTCCAAGTGTTAGCCTTTCTTTACAAGAAAACCGTACTTAATTGATTACACACTTGATCGGCTAACATCCAATTAGATCGGCCGACCTTGTTCTTGTCCACTGGAACTGAATTTATGAGATATGTCTTTCCATAATGAAGGAGAAATAAGAAGAATCCTTAAATATTCAGGAAGCATGACAAAGATTATAAAAATTTCTGGGTGTTTATGGCAAAGAATACGATGGGAGAATACGATACCTTTTATAAAAGTGTTAGTAAATCGCGCGAAATGAACAGCAATATCTGATTTCGTCAAGTTGCGGCTGAGTGAAATAGACAAAATGGCATTTTTAGGCTGGTCCATGAGCTCTTTGTCTATCAAACTCTGCTTTTTAATCGTCTGAGCGAAAGCACACAAGTGTTTTGTGCTAAGAAAAAACCGGTATCACAAATTTTCAAAACGTTACGACGGCACTAACTTGCATGCTTATTTTGGTTGAGCATGAAGAGCAATACGTACCGCATATCCCCTTTATTCGATTTGAGCTAAGATATTCAAGAATTCCGTAGTTTGCGTTCTGACGCTAAAAAAGTGCTCAAGCAGGCAATGCGTGATTACTTTTTGAACATCGAGGCTTCAATCTGCTCTAATCAATCTAAATCCTTTTGGTCCTACATCCGTTCCCTCAAATCCAATTCTTCAGTTCCTGTTTCTATGTCTCTTGATGATTTTACTGCTTCCACTCCTCAGGCTATTTGTGATTTGTTTGCTGCCTTTTTTTCCTCCTTCTTTAAAAAAAACCCAATGAATAGCTCGATAGTTCCCTCTGTCTCCCGTACCTCTCCTGAATTATCTATGTTTAGTACCAATCCTTTGGAAGTTGAAATCCTTTTGCATACCTTAAATTCTAATGCCAGTTCCGGTCCTGATGGTATTCCTAATATCCTTGTTAAATCCCTCTCATCCTCGCTCTGTGTTCCTTTAGCTATCCTTTTCAACATTAGCCTTACATCTGGTGTATTCCCTTCTTTATGGAAATCCGCCAATATTTTCCCAATCTTCAAATGTGGTGATGCTTCCGTTGTTTCCAACGATCGTCCTATATCCCTCCTCTGCTGTTTCAGTGAAATCCTTGAACGTCTTGTCTACAATATAATTTATCTTTCAGCCCTTTCATCAAGATCGCTCTACAGCACGGTTTCATCAAGGGTCACTCTACATTGACCAACCTTATGGAGTTCACTAATTTTGTAGCCTTTGCCTTCGATTGTCAACGTCAAGTTGATGTAATTTACACAGACTTTTCGAAGGCTTTTGACTCTGTGAACCATAACCTGCTGCTCCTTAAACTTAATGGTTTCGGTGTTTTTAGTCCCCTCCTCTCCTGGTTTTCCTCTTATCCTCATACTCGTCCCTGCAGAGTTACTTTTAATGGTTCCATTTCTTTTCCTATATATCCCACATCCGGAGTTCCTCAAGGTTCTATTCTTGGCCCCCTACTTTTTATCTTGTTTGACAATGACCTTCCTTCTGTTATCAATTCTCCTTGTCTTTTATGTGCGGGTAACTTAAAATTATACAGAGCAATCAAGTCTGCGAACGATTTTCACCAGTTGCAAGCTGACTTGTTTGCTCTTAATCACTGGTGTCAAGACAACTTCTTGCCATTGAACATTTCGAAGTGCCACCAGATGTCTTTCGCATATAAAAATACTCCACATGTGTTCTCTTATTCTTTGTGTGGTATTTCCTGTCAGTTGTCCAGCATTTTAGAGACCTGGGTGTGGTGTTTGATTCAAAATTAAGATTTGATGTCATTTTATGAATATGACGTCCAGGGCCTCTAGAATTGCTGGATTTGTTTTGCGTTCTTCGTATATGTTTACCGAAATTTCCTCCTGTATTCATTTATATGTCTCCTTAGTACGAAGTATTCTAGAATACACGTGTCAAATCTGGTCTACACGCTTTCAGTATCTATCTGACGCCATTGAATCTGTTCAGGGCAGGTTAACTCGCTCACTTCTTTTTAAATTTAATATCCCCTATTTTCCTTACTCCTCTCGTCTTTCCCTCCTTCTTATGTCCTCGTTGCAATCACGGAGATTGTTCCTCGATGAGTGTTTCCTCTTCAAACCTTGCCAAGGCATTTTCTTGACAGATCTCGGTTCACAGATAACCAAGTCGTTCTTCTGAGGTTTTCTCTGTTCCTTTTGCACGTACGGAAGTCTATTTCCATTCGCCTTTGCTGCGTCTACCCAGAACGCACACTGCCCTTAAGCTTGGTCCTCTCCCGCAATCTTTTTTACAATTCAAGCATGTATTGACAATGTTACCTTGAATTGCTATTTACCCTAGTCCTAATTTTCAGTTTTCTAATTATTCAATTATTTTTGTTATTTCTTTTCCTTTTTTATGTTTCATTCTTTTTTATTTTTGCTTGACGCTGTAATTGGAATTATATCTGTAGCTCAAGGGATTAATAAATAAATATATTTACCACCTAAAATATGCCGCTAACTCAAAATCATTTGAAAATACTGTTTTGAAAGGTACGGTCATAGTAGCAAAATAACATAAGTGTTTATACTGTGAATCAACTCTTGCTTCCAATGCCGTTCAGTGCAAAAATCAAGAATTATTAACTAGAGGATTTTTTATTTCTCCTAACGTAAATATCGCAACAACAAAAACCGATTCCTGATGAATACCGCCATTAAAAGTGTTTTTAATATTTTCAGCCCGAATACTTCCAGTATGTTTTTGAATTTACTAGATCTGAACACCATTTTCCTCCCAAAACAACAGCACATTGACCTCACAATGACCATTAGATCACCATAAAATAATTTGACAATATTGAAATCGTTCAAAAGAAAAATGTGCAGACATATCAAAACTGTATTTCATCTGTTTAATCCATTTCGCTTTCATCCATCCAAAGTTGAACAGCACCCCAACATCTCTTATCCAATTAACTTATTGCTTAATTTCTTCGACTAAAAAAAAAAAATTTTTTTTTTTCGTATGAAACCCAAAAACAAACTCGTTCTAAAAGCACATCAAATGATACAACAAATATTGAAAATTCAACATGCCACACACATATCATTTTCAAATTATTTATTACCCGTTTAATTCATGGTAGATTGTGTGTGGTTTGATTTTTTTTTCGACTTGCTCGCTCAAGACTCGCAGAGAATACACGCTTAATAACTTCATCAAAACATCAAAGAACTTTTCCGACGTGGAGGTGGATCTTGATGACGTGGAACGGGCTGACAGTGACTTTTTTGAGATTGAAAAAAATCAACTTTTCTCTTTAGCAGACGAATATGTAGCTCGTCATTTAATTGAGAGGTATCTCAAAGATATTACATGATTTGTTTTCTGCTTTCTTGTGGCTGTCGAAAGGGAAAGTGAACAATTATTTTTGGATACAGATGAAAATAAAATGTTTTAATTTTATTTTCAAAGTGGTCGTATGAGGGAGGGAGTACAGAATAAGAATTTCACAGATAATATAAAATTTGATTTTACTGTTTGAAGGAAAAGTGTGACGTCATTAAGACGGTATCGATTTTTTTTTGTGTAGAGTACTGTGCAAGATAAACTAATAGTCACGAGTCATATTGCTTTTTATTTGTAGAAATTAAATCAGATCATATTATTTTGTTTATTTATTTATTTATTTCACCAAGCAAGGCGTACATGTATAAAAAGAATAAAATAAAATAGTACATGCATAAAATTACGAAACAAAATGAAAATAAAACAAACTATATATAAATACAAGACTAATAAAGTGCATAAATAAAATAGTTATAAACAGACAACAAATAAAGTAATAAATAAATGACAAATGACAAATAATCTAGAGTCTACATTGGCCATGAGCTCTGCCATATGCGATGGCAACGAATGTCAGTTTATGGCATGTCATCTGGTGCCTGGGCAACGGCATGTCATGCCATATCATTTTGAAAATGTCGCTCAGCAGTGAACATGTGCGCACTATCCGGTGTTTGAAAGCACTGCAAAGGTTAGAGGAAGCGGAATGTGAGGAAAGGCGTAAATTGAGGAAGAGGCGAACATATAATTCCATAAGCAATCTTTTTTTTGCTATCGTTTAGGATTCGTAACACTATTTCCCTCGACATCGCCATTTTAAAAATGAAAAACTGTCAGAATATGGCCATGCTCATGGCCATGCAAATGTCTTGAGATATGGCTTGACATTTATGGCATGCCATCAAATATGTCATGCCATTTACCGTCTACATTTTCCATTTCCATGGCAAGTCGAATGTCATGCCATCTCCCATGGCCAATGTGGACGCGGCGTAAATGACTAACAAATTTAAATTTAAATTGAATATACAATCCATATTTGTTAGTATGGTGGGGGATGGGGGAGAATATAAAGAGAGAGCCTTGATGATGTTATTTTTAAACGTTGATTTAGAGATCGTAGGGGAAAAGTCCTCGCTCATGCTATTGAATAGCTTGCAGCACCTATTTATTAGCTCATTTGCTGCATATGTTGTGTGTATTCAATAAGAAATCGTCGGGATCTAGTGAACCTCAAGGGCTGATTGAGTACAAACTTTTCTTTCAAGTAAACGACATTAACCACGTCTCTGATGACATCGAAGCTGAAGCAGGCCGATAACAATAATCTTCTCGACGCAAGGGGTAACAAATTAATACATTTAAGGCAATATTCGTATGATGGTAGATTACTGAAATCATAACGGTTGAAAAGATCTCTCAAAGCGAATAGTAAAAACTGCTTCTGAACAGACTCAAATCTTTGGCTGTGAATTTCGAAAGCCGAGTTCCAGATAGTGCACGCATATTCAAGAAGAGGACGCACGAGTGAAATATATAAGGATTTAGTAGCCCAAAGATTCTTAAACTCTTTGGCCTGTCGCTTAATGAAACCAAGTTTTTTACTTGCTCGGGAAAGCACTCTATCGTTACGTAGATTGAAGCGGAGCTTTTCATCCAGGGTGACACCGAGATCTAATATGTTGTCAACCCTGCTGAGTGACGTGTTGTTGAGGCGGTACGTATAATGAACGCGTGCAGTTTTGCGAGAGAAGCTAATTGCGCGCCATTTGGCAATGTTGAGAGGGAGCTTGTTCGCGGAGCACCAATGGTCTAGAGAGTTCAGTTTAGACTGAAAAAAGGTAGCGTCAGATGATGACCTGATGACATGGTAGATTTTGAGGTCGTCCGCATATAGTAAATGGGAAATGTCAGATAAAACCTCCGATATGTCAGATATAAAAATATTAAAAAGAAGAAGGCCAAGATAACTTCCTTGAGGTACACCGGATTTCACGTCGACTTTCTAAGAAATAAGACCTTGGAATTTCACGAATCGCAAGCGGTCGCAGAGGTAGGAGCCAAACCACTTTAGTAAAGATCCTGCAATTCCGAATTGTTTCAGCTTGGGGATCAAAATGGAGTAATCAACCCGGTCGCATGCTTTGCTGAAGTCTGTATAGACTGCGTCAATTTGTTTACCTTTCTCCATTTTGTACAAAACATCAGAAACAAGCACCATAAGATTAGTTGCAGTAGAACGACCTTTTCTAAATCCATGCTGCTGCTCTTTCAGTCGAGATTTCCAATACGAAGGAAATAGTCCAGAGGAGAGAGAATTATTGAATATAGTATGAAGGGGCGAGATCGGTTGTTTTACACACTTAATCAGAAAAATAGGAGGAAGGAGGTCAGGTCCAGGGCCCTTGTTACTAAATAATGGCAGTAAATATTTCATCCCTCAATATGGTCATATCCTCAGCAAAAATAATTTGAGTCGCGCCCGGGAATCGATACAATGTTGAGATGCTAACTGGACCAAAAACTTCTTGAAAATGGTCAGCAAAAAAAGTTGCAGATCTCCTGAGGAGAAAAAAACAACAACAAATTTTCAGTGGTCATTGAAGAGGAGTAGCCGCTTGTTTTCCGCTTCATATTAACAAAATGAAAAAAAAAATTGAGGTCGCGGATTATATTCTCGCCAGTAGTTTTGATATATCTGTCAAACGCTTCGTGAGACTTAGTATAGAATTCATGAGCAATTAAATCGTATTCTTCTTTAATACGACGGCTAATGTCGACTTGATTCTTCATTAGCTTGTAAATTTTGTTTCTGTGATTTCTCAGACGCCTAAGAGTCTTTTCAAGCCAAGGCTCGGATAGTTTATCTTTTTTCCTTATCTTAGGTACAAATTCATCGACCGCGTCAAATACTGTTCTATTAGTTTAGGTATGGATTTTGAAAAACTCAGCAGATTTCGTAAATCCATCAAAAATATTCCACTTCGTTACCAAATTCAAATCGTCCATGCGTGAAAAGATACAATCAAAATCCGTCTATTAAATTTTCAAGTCCAAATCCAAATTATTCGGCATTTTTACAATAGAGAGGGAATTCTAGCAATACAAGTTGCATAACTAACACCATCTATTCATTTGGCCTTTGATGGTACCACTTCACGGAGCCGTCACTGAAAAGAGACTACCGTAGCATTTTCAGCCAATTAATCTCTTCCGCCAAGTGAACATCGACGAATCTTGTTGCAAACTGAGGAGCATAGAAAAGGTTTTTAGATGTGCAAATGCCGTAAATGCAGATACGTATATTCAAATAGTAACAACCCTCTTGATACATACACATATGAACTCAATTGCTATTCGAACACCTTATTTGTTCTTCACTTGTCACAGTTCTCTATGCCTCTCAAAAGGATACGAAGACCATAAAAAACAGTTCATAAAAACTGTTGACAGTTATACCCGGCCTGCTTGCTCTAAGATTGGCTATGATTTCACCCCGCAAATTTAACAATCCTTGCAACTTCGACTAGGTGCAGTCTTTGGTGACAGCAAACGAAACGGGGCAGGAAGCGATCCTTTCACAAAATCGTCAATTTATCAAAAACTTCTGATGCTTAAAGAGTTTCTGCATGGACGGCAGTGAAATGGCTTTAGGAATAATATGCTGTCATGCCGACATCGAGTATTGTGTGAAAACGGTAAACAGGATTCACTTATGTGGAAGATTGTATTGTCGAGTACCTGCCAGGTTAGGATAAACACTAATTGCTGGGTGGGAACAATTGATTCCAGACTTATTTGCAGTTTGCATGACTGCAGGCTGAAAGCTTAATGAGCTGGTAATTGCGATGCGCTGGCATTATCTGTTCGCTCGTATTATCAGAGGGCATATCAGTATATGATTTTGCATAAAATGCAACATTAAGAATAATTTGGCTATTAATTAGGGATTGTAACGAACTATTTGTTGCATATACCTCAATAGCTCTTTGAAGAGTATGCTGCCGTTAAAAAAGTAATTTTAAAATCATATTTAGTACACATCGCTACAAAAATATGCTAGTTATGCAGAGGTGTCATCTTAAAAACAGTTATTGAGAGAACATTTTCACCGCTGACTTTGGTTCCATGAAAATGTTCGGTGAGTTTAAAAAAAGTGGGTTTATGCTGGATTCTCTCTATGAAAGATGGCTACAGCCAAGAAGATGACTTATCGGTCAACTAGGTAGGTGGGGAAAATAAATATAACCGTGTCAAGCTTGTTTAGTTGGTCAAATGATTGATACAATAGACTTACATGCAATTATAGATTAGAAAATAATAATGAAAGAAAAATAATAAAGGAAAAAAAAACTCTAGCGCACCTGAACCTTTATAAATACTAATGTTCGATGAACAGTAGAATGCATTTAAACTGATAGGGTGGAAAGGATTTCAGGAATTTCAAGATTTAGGAAAGCCAATCACTGCAAAATTTTGAAAGCAGCATAACATAATATAAACAAAGAAAATGCTCAGTGCTTGCAACACTTTACCAGCACTACAACTAAAAGTCTCCCACAATTGCCGATGATTTCGTCGAAAGTTATAAGGGTAGAAAGATGTTTAGGGTCAAAAAACGAAAGATGTTTTGAACAGAAAAATTTCTAGAACTTAGAAAATTTAAACATTGGTTCATTCAGTAGAAAATTTTACGATAAAATCGCTTAATAAAGATATTGCAAATAAATACAAAACCAACGCTGGCAGCCCTATAATAGTTTCTTAACGAAATTTCTTCTGAATGATGCCTATAAAAAATTCCATTAATGATATGAAATTGGTTTTGATTTCATGACTGCACTGCAAGTTATAGGGCAAAAAGCTTTATTTTCTTGAGCGAATTTTCAAAACCCAAGACACCAAAATCACCATAGCTGGCAGCACCAACTGAATTTTTCAACCAAATTTCTACGAAACACGGCTTAGAGTAAGGTTCAGCTACTGTGTCAATTACATGAAAATTTGATAACTGAATCAGAGTTCATAGGACAGAGTTGCCCGCATTTTCAAATCGCTTCTATCGGACCTGGTCCTACTAAATACCGATACATTCTGTGAATTTCATTTGTTTCTGATAATTGGCTCGTGCGTTCTCGTGAACAGAAGTTTTTGATGCTTCAAATATAGGTGAATTGGAAGAAGGTTACCGTTCTTGTCTGATGTGAAATTTCAAAAGTTTTCTTTTGGTTGTATAGAAATAGCATAAGATTCCATATGAGTTGGTTTTCATTGTAAAAGACGAAAATTTATCAGGAGAGTCGATGGTTTGAAGGTTTGAAGGCTGCAGGGTTGCTAGCACGTTCATAAAACACTCCACGAGTCTACAACTTAGTAACAACAATACGTCCTGTAAGTTTCATAATGATTTGATAACCTGGTCACAAGCTATCGAAATTCAAAAATTTTCTAATTTTCCCAACCTCATTTTAGCCACCTAGTGCACACATAGGGTTAAAAATTTCAAAAAAAGTTATCATATTCAGATTTGAAACACGTTCACAATTAATTCCATAAACTTCATTTTTGCGAAAGTTATTTGTTGACAGAAAAATAGGTATATTTAAAATATCATTAAAATGGCCGCCGGCGCCAAAGAGTTAAAGATTATTAGCTTTTTGTGAGAGCTGGCACTATTCTGCATATACACCAATGTATCCATGAATTTTTGGTCAAAGCGATTTTAATACTAATGTTCTTCTTCAACATTAGTAAAAAGCTCCATTGTATAAGAGCACAGTATAAGAAAAATTATTATGCATTAAAAAGTTTAAAATGTAACATGTTCAGAAACTAGAGCCCCAAATTGACATTATATTTGAAGACGTTATTTTTCAAAAGGGTTTTTGTGTACAAAGAATGTCAACGAAACAGGACCAAGTTTATGTAAAATCAAAAGTCGATGATTAGAATATGCAATACCACAGCTGTCAATGTTGCTTCTACTTACGATATAGTGACATTCGTTGGTGAGGAAATCGACTTGTTGATCATTCTTACTGCAATTGCAAGTCAAAATTAGATTTTTTTCAAGAAATGTGGAAGAGGAAAATCTTCAGATATCGTGGATTCCAGCAGAACCTCTTTAAAGTTTTCATTGAAACCCGAGATTTTCCTTTTCAGCCATGCCTTCAGTAATTGCGACCGGATATTCTGTTTCTTTGCTCAAGCGAAGAAGCAAATGATGGCAGTTGTCGAAAGAAATGCGGACATTGAAGAGAAAACCTCCATTTTTCTCAATACCACCTCTACACCTGCAGTAGGAAAACGAATATCAGTTGTTCTGTACGGAAGCAACCCCAACACCCACAACCTTTATGAGCTGCAATACTAGCTGTTCGCGAGGACAGCGGCGAAAACCAGCCTTAATCAGGCCAGGCTACCTCCTTGACGAGATGCTGCTATATTTCACTCCTTACGGACCTACTATCAGGTACAAATTGTCCTTCAATTCAATTCACGTTTGTTTTATCATTTTCTATAGCGCTTTGACTACAGGGGCAGACGTGATTGGGAGTCATACTGAACCCACTCTCCTGGGGATGCAAATCCACGTCACGATGGCTCAGCCCTAAAATGATGACCACAGACGCAGCCCCACAGCACCTCTTACGGATGATTTCGTGTGGCTGCAACAAATCTTGTGGGAACGCGTTCAGCTGCCGGAAGGCCGGGCTGAAATGCTCGTCAGTTTGCAGCCACTGCAGCGGGGAGTCCTGTGACAACGTGCAGGATGCCGAACTAGAAATAGACTTCGATTCCCCGGAAGGCGACAATCTTTCCAATGACGACATGATGAAGGATGCTTTGTGGGCGCATCAGCCACAAGACGTCAATGACACATCGAGATACTCCGAACGGACGAACCTAAACCGGGCCCTTCCAAGAGGTCAACCTTATATTAATTGATTTAGATAGTGTGTGATTGATGTAGTCTTTTCTATATAATCTTTCATATAATTATTTGTTTTGTTATTTATTGTTTTTGTTAATACAATTATAATCATTCAAAATTTAATAATAATCATTCATATAGTTCTCATTTACTTTAACACCCATAACAAGGCTTCCATAATATAGAGAACAGGAGGTGGAAATAAGAAATGAAAAATGTAGGGGAGAAGATTTGTGGGCTTCTTAAATTTCTTCGGGATATACTGGAATATGATAGAAGGAGGGAACATTTGACGAAAAAAAATAGTCTTTTAGGGTGAAAATACACTTAGAACAACAAAATTGTTGCCTGAAATTTCAAAATTTAAAAATAAATCGATAACTTTGAAAGGGTATATTTCGGAAACTATGGGGCCTACAAAGACGGGTCTAGTCTCAATTCGGTGGAAATTTAGTATGATTGAAAAATTCGCTGTTGAAATTCCGTCGTAAAATATGTCCTTTATGGTATAAATTGACAAAAACTAAATAAAAGTCGAAAATTTCTCGATTTTTTCGATTTTGACAAGATTGCGTTCGGCGCTCGAGGTCCCAAACTGGGGTTATTCTCTGTAATCAAAGCTACCGGATTTGATGCAATATCTGATGTACCTAAAAGGTTACTGTACTATAAGTTTGAATTCAACCTGATGTCATTTGTTTTGGTTTTCGGTCCGCGGACATTCTGGTAGTATACTTTCAAACTAGTTTTTGTGTAGGAATATTAGGTTGGATACACATATTTAAAACACTTCTCCGGGCGGCAGGAAACAGGAATTCGTTTTTGTTTTTGCAATATTTACACAAATAAATATAAACAAATTCTCGAATATTTATATATTCTCGAATTCTAGAATCTTTATATATTTTTCAATGTTTTTTGCACAGCTATATATTGCTTTAATTAGCATTTTAATCACATTACAGAGCTTTATTAAACATTTTCTAATAACAATTTGTTGGTTCCGTTTATTCTAGCTAAGCTGTTTTCAATCTCAGAAAAGAGATGATTGAAATTACGAGAAATGCCGATTAATAATTCTAATTTTTTTGCGCTGGTTGGTGCCGGAGGCAAAAGTAGGTAAACAGTGTAAACTCTTATGCCATTCTGCTGCCATGACAGGGTTCGGAGTGCGAAGCCTTGCTTTTTCGACATGAAAGAAAGTCTTTCTAGCATGCGCTTGTGACTGGGGATGATAAATGGATTATTTTCAGATCGCAGAAAGACATGGATTGACATAGTCAACCATTAATATCGACCGCTAGACCAAATCGCTTCGGAAAAAAATTTCGTGTATTCAAAAAGGTACAATTTGCTTTGAGCCTCTGAAGCCAGATGAAATTGTTAATATCTCTTGCTATCGGCAACAAATGATTAATTTAATATGAAGGTAATGTATTTCATCTTTTGATGCAATGATTCATAGCTAGCAAAGGTTGTATTTTACTTGAATGTCATTGCAAAAGTAGTATTGGCTAATTCCTTTTATTGAAATAACTTTTTTACCACATTATGAAGAAAGACTTAGCTAAGTTAACAGTACCAATTTTTCCACAATTAAATCATTCGTTAAAGACACCACCAATAAATTCATTGACATCATCATAAATCCAGACTAGCTCGTAACCATCCCAACCTATCTTTCGACATTGATATAAAACCAAATTGCGATTTTGTAGCACTTGGCTTTATGACAGCGTTTGTCTTTTCGAATTGTGTCGCCAGCCAATGCGACATCATTAAACCACATGAAATGGACCCCTTAAAAAACACCGCGTCGAATCAACTCAGTTTGAGTCTCGGCCGCTCCGATAACCATCATTCCATTATATCGACGTTGAAAGAACTGAAATATACAGTGTTGTACAGTGTGGACGGTGTGTCATTTCGTTTTTATTTATATCCCGATAGGGAGATAATGAAATCACCATCGGAGCTCATAAAATATAATAGAAACTGATTTGTCGCATCAATTGGTAAATCCCCGTTGCTCATTAGGGGCGAGTTATCCACAAAATATCCTTTTCGGCCGTGAACAATAGTTTTAGTAATAGCGGCTGGCTATGATGTTGTCATAAACGATAATGTCTAACGAAGAGGAGATATCTCATTAGAGTTGAGGTGGTGGCTCTATTAAAGTTACCAATGTTTTGGGTTTGCAAGAGTCGAATACTTAAATGCTAGGTTGGAATATGCTGATAGGAATGATATGGTTGTGCTGATAATAACATACATGATAGTTTTTCGGAACATGAGGCAACTGGGAGGACATTTTACAAAACCAATGAACTCGGTAGACTACTACTCTCACATTTACCATCTTCTAAATGCAACTTGACCCACCCTTAAGCACCAATATCCTTGCAAAGCTGCGAACAATCAACCTGTGCTCCATTCAAAATATCATATCTAATAATAATTGCAACTTGTAATTTAATCCACAGATGTTCATCGTTATGACACTCACCCTCGTAGCATCGGTAGCGAGAGGCAACCAGCCAGAGAATTCGATTCGAATTTCCCCATCATCAAAATGTCGTTTACTCACCACCCTTCGGACCGTTTCGATTTTATCATTCGTTTTAACTTCGAAGCATCCTTCTGTTTGCTTTTTATGAGAATCACATAATATGACGTATGCAGTGTACATATAGAATGCGAACAAAGCTCGTGAGACATTGCAAGGCTGAATACTCAAAAAAAAAAAAAACTCCGGCGATGATATGAAAAGGAGCCAGTAATCGAGAAGGGAAATCTGTCATAAAACGAAAAGAGGCGGGAGCACAGAACAAGGCAAATAGTAGCCTCGGGAAAGGACCCTTGGGGCTTTATTTATGTCAACGCCAAGTACTGTTCATCATCGTCACGAGCATCATCGGTCCCAGTCGGTCCTCGATTCCTTCACAAGATGTCCTTTTAAATCGAATATTCACTTTATTACGATTAGGAAAACAAGCGGCAACCAATTTTGTCGACGAACATAGCGGTAAGGATGTGGTGATTACATTAATGGGATGAATTAACGTCGTAATGGTCGCTGTTTGTGATCGGGACATCTGAAATTCAGGATATTCTGTACATATTTGTACATATGTCGACTTTTCGACGTCGTTGATGTCCTTCGTAGGGAATTTAATTTGAGGTGAATATAATTGATTTTATTGATGACTGGGGTGAAGATATATGGGTAATTAGAATTTCAGGCGTAGGTATGCCAGTTAATTTGAAAAATTGTCATGATATCGTATTCACTGAAAGTCAATGTTCTGCCAATATTTACAATAGAACTGCTTCTGAGGTAAAAATCAGCTTTTCCGATTGGTATCCAATATCAATTGAGCTAATAAGCTCTACAGGAAACATGGTTTTAGATGAGCAGATATATTTTATTCTCATAACAAAAAACTATAAAATCCCACATAGTAGAGTTCTGAGCATTCCCGCAACGAAAATTTCCATCTGTTGCTTCACAACTTTACCAGAATCCTTGCACACACATACAGACGCAACCACCACGTACGCTCTTCGTATTGTTGCAGCAAAAGAATCCGATAAGCATTCACTGACATATTCTTCTGGGAATCTTTTGCACAGAAACTTCTTTTTCGTTTCGATTTATCATCCGATGACACGGCTATGCATCTCAGATTCGCACGTCATACAATCATTTCAGATCACGTGTCGGACACGTGCAATAAATTAAACGGTGATCTCGCACAATGTCAGTGTATCGAATTATGATGAAAAATTGGGGTTGTAAGCCTCCGGGGGGACTCTCGAAACCGCAGATCTATTAAAGAAACCATAATGGGATTTTATAGTATCACAATGACCTGGTCGTGAACTGTTGACTGATTTTGAGATTTAATAAAAACATTCTATAGTTTTTCGAGATTGTTTTCGTGTTTTATTCAATATTGTATGCATCTTATTTGTTTACGATTTACTTACTTACAGTCTACTTGTTTGTTTCGTGCACGCAAGTGAAAAATTTATTTTTTTGCATTATGCATTTGAAATCTTCACACGTAGGCTTTCTACTATCAATTACGAATTTGACATTAAACAAATAAACAATTTACATTACAGGTGAAATATGAGCTTTGGAGAGGGAGATGGAAAGTCAGTAACGTATAATTAGAGTGGTTATTTTTTTCATTACAATTCTTTTTTTCTTTCTGGAAAATTGTACTATACATCTCCTTTTAGTAATCTCAAAAGATGTAGGGAGTGTTAAGCTTGACTAATTTGTCAGCTTCATGAGTAAGCAGACATTTTTTGGAATTTTATTTCAATGTAATATCGAATTGAGGGCTAGTTAATAGTTTTTTTCACTGGAAATAATTTACAATTATACGTCACGGGTCGCTTGCGTTATAGAAGCCTTTATTGAAAACCTTTTACTTCAAAAGGACACAAGGAGTTGATATGCATTCTTGTATTCAATGAATCTTAGTGGGTAGCGCCCAGGCTTGTAGCGTTTGAGGTACCTGGTTCGAATCTAGGCAGGGACGAATGTTAAGGAACCGAGTTTTGAGTTTACCTAGCTGTTAATAGGCACTTTATTCAAAACAGAGGCTAAGTGAGGCGTGATACATTTTGATTATTATAGATGTATAGTTTTCACTGCGGGACTAAATCCTTCTATATCTTGAAATATTGAATCATTCTACAATACTGGCGTTGCTCTTTTTTCATTTCTTCCTGAATTGAAAAAGAACTCTGTCCCTAATGACATTAATAAGGGCTTCGATCTCTTCCTTTTTAACATTGAAATTTCCTGATTTTGAGTATCTCCAGCTTCCTGCATAATAGTGAAAATGCAGTTCGAATAAAACATTTGAACTCTCATTCTGACCAGAATTATGTTGATTTATTTCCTTTACGCTCTCTGCTGCCAAGTGCAAAATAACGTTAACTATGCCGACGAATTTATCATTAATTTAATCTTTCGCGATCTTAAATAACCCTGAGGGTCTAAGTGCTTAGCCCTTTAAAGCCTTCATTAGCTCTACCCGACTCTCTCATTTATTAATATTACTGCTGCTCAACCTACGGAGTTTTGTGATCTATTGTTTGTATAATGTTGTTCTACTCCGGACACTCTGATTCACTTAATCCTCTTGTTAATTTTTTTTATCAGTTTCCCTCCTTGTCTATCCTCACTTGCAACTAGCCCTATCGAAGTTGAACTGCTTAGGCCCCATCTCGACTATCAATTTTCTCTTAGCTCTAATTGAATACCTTTGTGGATACACTTACGGAAATATACTTTTGTTCCACATTTAATCCAGTACTCTCCACAACAATATACACAATACATCAAGACTTTTAAATCCAGTAGGCTTAAGACAAAAGAAATATAAAGTGTCAGAAATGCTTTTAATTCGAATAAAGTATGTTGCAAAGTAATTATTAACAAATTGGTGGGAGCAACATTCAATCAAAAATTCAAGACAAAGAAGGCCTCAGTACACGAGAAGAGGGTGCTAAATCAGAGGCTTTAGCCGATGAGCCAACCAGCCAGCAGTTCTGCGAAATCGAAGCACCTATTGGGGAACCTACCCCTTGGTGATTGACAAACTGCACATTTGCTTAGGGATATGAGGCAGTTGGGAGGTTCTGCGGTTTGCAAAGACCTACTGAAGTTCCTCTGGCTGCACAGGCTATTTTAACGTGTTCCCCGGAACCCAGCTTAAACTAACTGGCGGAAATGACTGACAAAATTATTGAAGTTATTGTGCAGCTTCAACCACACGAAGTCGCTATTTCGCCAGTCAGAAGTAGCAGAGCTAACTAGCCAGGTGGCCGCCATCACCCAACTAGTTCACCGAAAAATCTATGTGGTTTCCCAAAACATTTTTTCTAATATTAGTCTTTAGGTTGGCAAATTTCTTTCTTCTTGAAATTTGACAATCAATCCTTGCTTCGAACTATCTTCCTATATCCAGCCTTACCTTGTATTTAATCAAATATATGATTCTAGTAGCTGTCTTCGTTTCTCAGCAATATGGCTTCACTGAAGGTCAGTGCACATTTACCAACCTTATTGAATTTTATAGCCATCTTTAAAAATCATATTCGTGATATAAAATATACTTCTGATTTATTATGTCCTCGAAATCCGCTGTGAATTTTTATAAAAATACAAAAAATGGCGGCTATGTCGAAGGACTTTCCCTAAAGATTTCGTACGACTGACCAAATGGATAAAGTGCAAAATACCCTTGAGAAGAGGTTGCTGGTGGTGGTAGGGATAGGCGTTGCTCTTCACTTTTTCAGCACCACCTGAAAAAGAGGTTACGTGCCCATCTAATATAAAGACAAACCAACGGCGGAGTAGTTCAGGGAAAGGGTCTTAAACATACTGCCCTGGCAAGGAACCAGCTTATGAGCCACGGAGGAATTTTTGATTCCCCAATCCAAGACCATTGCTGGCTACTTCCTCAGCCAGTGGACTTGGCTACTGAAAGGATCCTCGCTTTCGTAGAATGCCAGAATAAGGACCTCAATGCCAAGTCCTGGAAAGCTCTTTCCGGGAAGAACAAAATGAATTGCGTTATGCTAGTCATAGCAGACTAACTAACAGAGATGATAACATTAGCTTCCAGTTTGGGCAGGTTAAGTTTACCATCAAAAAGCCAGTTGAAGTAACACCGAAGCCAGCAGTCACTCCAGCTACCAGTATGAAGGTTAGTGGAATTAACATGGAAGCAGCACCAATTCCCAGCATTTACCAAATCAATAGAGGACAAAGAATGAGGTGTCTACAGGTGAACCTGCATCATATCAAAGTTGCGTCGGCGCGAATAATCAGCAGATTTGCCTTGGGCACCTATAACATAGAGCTGATGCACGAGCCCTGGATAAACAAAGACAGAACAAGTAGCCTCCATACAAAAAGCTGTAAGTTAATATGAGCCGAAAGGGAAGAAAATCCGAGTGTGGCAATAGTAATTAACACAAACACTAACTTTTTTCAAGTCCCAAAACACAGTTGATTCCCAATAAGGGAGTAACAGTAGACACAATATTTGTCTCGGCCTACTTCACAGGTAGTGAGGAACAGGTCCCAAGTAACAACATCAAGGGACTCGTAGATTCATGCAGAAAAGAGAACATAATGCTGATAATTGGCTATGACGCCAATGCTAATCACACAGCAGGAGGGAGTAGTGATGTCAACGCTAGAGATGAACAACTTTTGGAATTTCTTTTATCAGCAATTTAGCTATAGCAAACATGTGCAAGAGACCAAAAATCCTGACAGTTGACAGGAGGAAAAGTACTTGACCTCACGTTAAGGTCAAACAGTCCAGTGAATTTAGCGAAGAATTGGAATGTTCTAACAAGAGCTTCGTTCTTTGATCACAGGCACATAAACTTCGAACTAGGAAAAGGTATCATAAAAAGAGTAAAGTTCAAGCAACCAAAGTGAAAGGACTAGGAAGGTTATCAAAATAGCCTTGCAGCGGGACTTCAAAGCTTGCACCCGAGTTTCACTACGAAGAGGGAATGGGATGCCATTGTGGGTAAGGCTACCAGAATAATTTTAAAAAAAATGCCCTAAAAAACCAATGATAGAAAAACAAATGTGCCATGAAAGGATATGGAGTTAGAACAACTCAAAAGAGCCGCAAGAACGAGTTCAACTGGGCCAAAACTACATCGAACTGGGAGGCCTCTAAAAAAGAAACTCGGAACACAACAAAGAGTTAAAGAAACCCCAATGAATGGGTTGGAGTTCCATCTGCGGAAGTCTCAATAGCATCCAAGAGACTACCAGAAAATACAGAAAGTTATTTCCAAAAGCCAGCAAGGATATATAGAAAGACTTTAAACTCTAAAAGGAGAGATGACGACCAAGTTTGGAATCAAACTTGAAGTACTACTTAGAACATTCTTTCCAGAGTGTGCAATTAGAAGCAGTGATGACGCTGTGGTAAAAGACGAAGGCCCTAATCGGACACTTTACTCAACTCTGATTAAAGAAATTATCACGCATGAAAAGGTAAAATGGGGAATAAACTACTTCAAGCCCTTTAAATAACCAGGACCAAAGGGAATCTACCCAGCTCTGGTACAAAGACTCATGGGGAAATTAAGAACTATTCTGGTACACATACTAAGAGCAAGCTTAGAACTCAGCTACATACTAATATCGTGAAGACTGGCACGGGTTGTGTTTGTCTGGTCGATCAGGGCGGTGAAAATCATACAGGCCAAATAGTTTCCCATGCTTCATATTGAAGACCATGGAGAAGCTGATTGACTCATACATAAGGAGTAATCTTTTGATAAAAATGCCACTTTACAAATTTGAATTTGTCTGCCAGAGAGATAAATCACCTATATCAGCTACACAGAAGCTGGTACAAATAATAGATGGTTAGGAAATGGCACTATACACCTTCACGGACATAGAAGAAACCTTTGGTAATGCAAGAGACGACACGCTGTACTACTCTCTCTAGAATAGGCATGTCCTCCGAGAAGTAGCAAAATAAGCGATTAAAATATTAAAGTATCGATGCCTGTCAGCGGAGCTAAGGAAGGCATGGTTAAGGGTGCACGCTAGGAGCGGATGTCCACAGGGAGGAGTAGTATCCCCCCAGCTATGGTTCCTACTAATTGATTAACTTGTTGGGATCCCCAACAGTTAGGGCCCAACTGCTTTCGGCTGTGCGGATGAAAGAGGCTCACACTTGGATACCTTGTGAACCAGAAAACCTTAGATGAAATAATCCAATGGTGGAAAACCACGCACGATACTGTTGACTAGCCAGCATCTTATGTTAAATGGAGAGCAAGAGGTCGGGATAAAATCTGTTTTGGTGGCGGATGCACCCAGTAATTCTGCAACAATCTTCCCACAGCTACAAGTTCTTAAAGCTTTGGCCTATCCCAAAACCACATATAAAGTCTTAACCAGAAAATACATACGCCTAGTGTTCTTTTGAAAGGTTCAGTCAGATCCGTTGATTCTGTGAAATGTCGCCGCAACGGCAAAACACACGCATTTAGTTAAACATTCAGGTCAACCAATTGAATTGTGTGAAAAAGATTTTAGTGAATAAAAAATAACACCGCAACGATATTATTAAAATTTATAAGTATGGAACTGATCAGTGCACCCTCTTAAGTATTTACTGTTGATAAAGTCTTTATTAACTTGATAAAACATAGCACCTGACACTATGAAAAATAGTGGAAAATTCATAGGAGTGGGCATTATGCATTATAGCTCTCAACGCCATATATTATAGCCTTGATAAAAAAAAAAAAAAATCAAAAGATATAGTCATCGGTTTAGACAATTTCGGAATTTTGACAATTGTGGGCTATGGCTTAATTTTTTAATTATTACAAACAAATTCTGCTAAAATTCGGATTCAAACCCGTGACCATATTCTTGAAGAGCTGACAGTCTATTGACTAAATTACACGAGCTTATTAGAAAGCTATTGTTATTTAGTCCAGTTTAATGATATGTGCAAAGATTATGTTCATAATACTTGAGGCTATGTTACACAGGACTTTAAACAATGCTGCATAGCAGAAAAGCCGACAATGTATGGAAATTGGGTTGTTAGCTATATTTTGCAGCTCAAAGTGCAGCGCTTTGTAGATTTATTTCAGTGCATCAAAGCTATTCTACTCAAGTCTTTGTAAGAAGGCTAAGCTCCTGATGTATAAGATCATGGTCTTGCCGGTCTTCATGTACACTGAAAAAAATTCACATGGCGCCCAGAGCCATGTAACATAGCGCATTATTTATGGCGCCATACGCTATGTACATAGTACTCTGAGCTATGCAATATGGCTCCCAGCGCCATAATGTCAGAATCTACATAGCGCATGGTCCTATGTAACATGGCGCAGCATTTATGGTTCCACACGCTATGTACATAGTGCCCTGAGCTATGCAGTATGGCTCCCAGCGCCATAATTACATGGCACAGAAATTATGGCCCCACACGCTATATTACATAGTGCCATGAGCCATGTAATATGGCTCATGGCACTCCAATTATAACTCGCAGCCATGCTGTGTGAGGGAACGTATAAATGTCAGCAAGTGACAATAGAGCTTGTGTCTACATAATTGACACATTTTGAACTGAAGTACTGGCTGCGATATTTTCGATACTTCGACCGGTGAATTTTCACACTGGAGCAGGAACATTCAATAGTGAGTATGTTGACTCGAATTTATCGAATTGATATTTGGTGGAATTTATGTTTGGTGGAATTTATATTTGGTGGAATTTATATTTGGTGGAATTTATATTTGGTGCACTGAAAAAACACATAGCGCCAGACGCCATAGTTTATAGATTTCTGGCGCCATGTACATAGTCGATTTGTGATAAAATATAGCGCCACACGCCATAGTACATAGTACATAGGAGCAGACGCTATGTACTATACCCTCCACGTCATGTACTATAGTCCTCCACGCCATGTACTATAGTCCTCCACGCCATATACTATAGTCCGCCACGCCATATACTATAGTCCTCCACGCCATGTACTACAGTCCTCCATGCCATGTAATATAGTCCTCAAAGCCATATACATGGCGTGGAGGATTATAGTACATGGCGTGGAGGACTATAGTGTATGGCGTGGAGGGCTATAAGCATAGCGTCTGCTCCTATGTACTTTTCGCCATGCATTATGGCGTGTGGCGCTATATTTTATCACTATCCCTAAATCGACTATGTACATGGCGCCAGAAGTCTATAAATTATGGCGTCTGGCGCCATGTGTTTTTTCAGTGTATTCGTCGTAAACATTTGCGATCTCTTGATCACGTTCAAAAGGAGGGTCACCTGCATATACAACAACGAAATATATGAGTGATATCGTGACCGTGAAGCCAATGATAAAATCAGACTCAACAGCCTGCGGTTGGGGCAGAATTATTCAAAGGAGAGGCAAAGGAGTCTTTGGTGGAGCGACGCTAAAGCTGTCGAACTGACCGATGGCGCCGCGAAATTGGAACGTCTGGAAATCTCCTCTGCGAAATCTCCTCTCGCCCTTCATGAGTATGAAAATCCACGAACAATCCGTCAACGGGCTTCACCTTGTTTAGGTTTAAATCTGTTTTGTTCATTTTCAGAAAACACCAAGAAGATAATATAAAAAGAATATATACAACATGAGTTTTAAATTCAAACAATATGCAATTATGTTAACATCAGTCAAAATTTTGATTTTTAAATACAACATTCAATTTGTAATATATATTTTTATATTAAATGTAATTTTTTTCTTGGAAAATAATTTTAATATCAATGTGGACAGTCTCTAGATTTCATTATTTTCGGACAACCAAATCGATCGAATGGTTTGGCTTTCACTCTGGAACTAATTTGAAAAAGTGATATACAATCAAATCAAACGTTTTACCGAAAACCTCAAAGCCTCTTCGCTAACAACACTCATCTGACTGTCATAATTTTGTAACTTCACAATAATTTGAAATTTATTAAAATTTTTAATTATTGTGAATACAAAAAGCATTTGATAGAATAAACAACTTCAATTTAATAAAACAAACGGGACTATTCACTGGCATAAAAATCAACATTGATCGTGTTTTTCTGTGTCGGTGTTACGTCTCGATTTTGTTTTAAAGTTTTATGTCGTATTAATGAGGTTTTAAGTGTAGTTTTGCAAAATCTGTAATTCAAATTTTGTTTTATGTTTTCAAAATAAGTAAATTTACACACAAAAATTGCTACGGGTGAAAAGTTTCGATATCGATTTTGTGTATATAGTTGAACATAGTGTTATCAATCATGCTAAGCAATCCGATCATGCAAGGTGAGTTTTTTTTTCATACAAATTAAATTACTATCCAATCGGAGGTAACTATGCTGATCTTTGCGCTCCATTGTCCCGGTGTGACAGGGCTTGAAATTAAAGCCAGGTTTCAAAGTCAACAAATATCTCCTTCATATCTATGCAAAACCGCGAATCAGAGTTTCCTTGATGCATCTAACGAGATATTGTATAATTCAATTATGATATCTATATTATATACGTGCAATTTAAGCCCATCCGATTTAAATCTGATTCGTATTTAATATGATTGAAAATTTCGTCAATGTTAACGACAATGCGACAATTGCGATCTTTTTCGAGATATTTACACCATCCCTTTGTCTGACCCACTCCACACCATATCTGTTCTTACATATACATACACCCATAACATCATGCTACATTCGTATAAACCATTCAGAATCGGTGGCAATCTCTTCTGAATAAAATGATATATGGGGATCATTGAGAAAACGACAAGACTACGTACTATATATTTCGTAAAAGCAGAAGCAAACGGTAACTAGATTGTCATGAGTATGGTGTGTGTGATATCATCATGATGTCGGATGTATTCTCCTATCAGAAAGAAACCAAGCCGGAATACTGAAATCCAAACGACACACGACAAATTAAGTGAAGTGTAAAATTTTAAATTTAGTCCTCACTTTGCCAACAAAAACATTCAATTATCTGAAACGAATTTGTTAATCCGCTTTGCGTAGCGTCAACGTTTCATTTCGAACCCGAAACTGTCGTGAAAATCTCGAGGGTAGAGATTGATGAGATGTGCCGGAACATGGAATATTTCCATGACTGTTTCAATGCATGTTTTCAAAAGGGAAATGAAAACAAAAGAAGGTGAATTATAAAATAAAGTTATATTTTATATCTTTTTTTTAGTAATCTATATATGTTTCATTATGTTTGTTATAAAATGAAAGGGGTTTGGTCGAATTTTTATAGAGATGCGAATAAGTAAATTTGAAGTAGACAAATGATCCTGCGTGGCACAAGAATTAAATTATTTTATTATTTTTATTATTGCCTTTTTTAATGCTTTTATAGAATCGAAGACCTTGCAAATGACACTAACACGTGTTTGAGCACAGAGTGTCCCGAGAAAGATCACGAAGTTGCATGTCCTCAAAAGTAGGGTAGTATGGAATGCTTGAGCATAGTCCTGCAGCCTGCTCATTGGTGATTCAGGCCTGATTCAGGACTGAAAATTTCGACACTCTTTCAGTGAACAAGTGAAACGAAATTCTTCTATAAATTTCGTGTTTGTGAGAAACTGTTAGGTTCTACCACATGTCCATAATGTGAATGGCAGCAATGAAACACGACTCACCGATGATATTTCGAGGGTAATCGAATTGAAAAAGGACCATTGCGTGTCATATTTTTTACAATTAGCACAAGCTTATTAGTTTGACACCAGTTTTCAAGTATGAGCAGATTTAATTGAAGGAGATGGCATTCTTGGCAATGAGCTTATAGTTCCCAAAAATTTTAGGTCATCAGCGTAGAAAAGGTACTCATATGAAAAAAGTGGCAGTAGGTCATTTTCATAAAAAATAACTAGAAGGGTATTCAGTATAGATCCTCGAAGAACTCCAGTTTTGTGTTTAAAGGAAGCTGGCAGGCAAGATTTGTATTGAACACAACAGGAGCGACCATAAATGTAGGACTCAAGCCATAGCAATATGATGTCCTCAATATGGGCGTTCCAGAACTTTGGTAAAAGCTAGAAGAAGTGACATCAGACGGTAATTAGATTTCCACAGATCTCCAGATTTAGGAACAGGGTGTATAAGAGCTTGTGGCGCTTCAGTGCGATCAGAAATTCACCACCACGAGAGCTGCGGTCAGAGTGAAGGAAGTTTGTCGCAGACAACTTCAGTTAGAAGCGAGAGACCACCATTTTTGGAAGTTTTCAGATTCTGGCGCCTTTATTAAGTGAAATATATGATTATTGCATTTTTACACAACTGTTTTATTTATTGTGTTGCACTTGATCGTCAGCCAAGTACACCACAGGCTGCTTTCCAGAAAGCAGGAAATATGCTTTTAGAACTGCATATATTGAGTATAATATGTAGATAGTGAAAGACTCAGAGACTTATTGGGCATCTTCGACAAAATTGTCTAAACATCATCGAAGCAAGCACTCAATAGTATTTTCTCACAATAGTTTCAATAGCTGATGGAGTCAGAAAAGCAATTGGAAATGATGAGTTGCCACGAAGTTGAACTGAGATCAGGTAGGCAGGAGATGAAGTATAAAAGAATAGAAATGCAAAGAAAGAAGGCAACGGCATGTTTGAGGAGTAGTAGAGATTTGATCACCTAGTTTGATAATTTGACAAAAGAAGTTTAACGACCCCAAATGGTTTATGGTTACCGTCTGTAGAGTGACCTCTATTTGTGATAATGGACAACTGTAAGTACCTTTAATTAGCGTTTTTGTTGCAAACCGCAGGTTATAGTAGGCTTTAATATCAAGAGGTGAACCAAATCACTGCAGGTCCTATTTTTAAGGTAAATACTTCAGTTTATGGATTTATTAAACCAAAGTGGTTGTTTTTCGCCGTTGGAATATGAACTTGAATTAAACAGAAGAAAAATACCTCATAATTGCTGTAAAAGCATCACACTTCACTTTCATCAAGACTGGATTTTGGTCCAATCAAACGAGCTTAAAACGTAATTCAACCTGACATAGTCACCACGAAAAAAGTTATATTTAGGACAATGTGGAATGGATGCTACCTTTAAAAAGGGAATCCGAGGCACAATATCTAAAGAGACGGATTCCAACATTTCAAGCATACTGACAGGAACATTGAAGAAGACAGGATTCAAGATGCGATCCAAGCAACTAAGAACAAAATTCAACTGAAGAAGTTCCTCATAAAAGCACTAAGTGTGGCGAAAGTGATTGAGATGAGAAGTGATTTGGTGGTGGACAATACATGTTTTGAAGGTTAAGATCTTCACAAAGAATGAAAGTAGAGCTTAGAAATGAATAGTCGATAGAATTACTGAAGGAATCATAATATTCATCGTACGATTCGATACTACGAGCACAAGGAAGTTAGGTACAGGAAACAACAATCGAATTACTACCATTTTTGATGCGAATAGTAACACAATCGAACAAATGATTCGATGAGGAAAATATAAAATCAGGAAAAGGAGTTTTTGACAGGCAATTAGGACACCACCACTCAAAGCTTTAGATGAAATAACCACTCGATCGCATCAGAATATTAAATATAAGGCCAGTAATTTGGTGTTAAGAAAGTCTGTGTCAAACCAGGTTTCAGTTAGGCAAATTATATCTTACTGTCCCTCCAAAGTTGCAATTTTAAAGTCAAAAAGCTCCAAGTTTCTTACATTTTGGTAGTCCAATGTTGATTTTTTTTTATATTTTTGGCACTGGTGTGAGTGTTTCCGGTTTTTTTTTTATTGTGAAGTCCTTAAAAGTTAGTCCAGGAAGCCAGAAAGATTGCTGATCTATTTCTGGGCAGTAGGGCGGATATGTGATTTTGAACGAGCTTATAAGCTGATTCACTAGCCCATCTTAAGTATGTTTGTGACACAGAAGCGGTGTTTGGAGTAATATCTAAATTATAAGCCATATGCCGCATTATCTCATTTGGCTTAGTATTACAAGCAAGCTTTGAAATAAGCACTTGCTTGGGCGGAATCCCCGGAGCTTGAGTAGTCTAGTGGGTAGAGCACTGGCTTCTTGCGTGTGGGGTCCCTGGTTCGAATCCAGCTTCGGACGAGGGTTCGCGCACCAAGCTTTGAGTTCACCTAGCTCTGATTAGGTACCTAATTTAAATCAGGGGTAAAGTGAGTCGTGGAACTAATCACTCCACACTCGTATCCGCAATGATTAAAAAAATTGTAATAAAGCTCTCTACCAGCTTCAACCCCTAGACCCATACAAGGGTTGTCGTGGGATTGCTTTACTTTTACTTTACTTTGGGCGGAATCCCAACACGTAAGCAAGATATTTTGCTAGCTATGGGCTGTGGTGCTTATCGTAGTAAACTCCATTTTTGATCAAATTTTGTTTGTTTCTGTCGATCCTGTTGAGGCAAATACTGTTTTTGATATATGTAGGACTGTTGCTGAAGGTTTGTTTCAGGTTGTTTCGGGTGATCTTGCAGAAGTAGCTCTCCGTGTTGGGTAGTATGAACTTGCAGTTATTTTTGATGGAATACATTTGGTTGCCAGATACATTTGGATTCATTTGGTTGACACTTGCCAGCTTTACGTTTACTTCAATCAAATCAAAAATATACCTGAACAATAAAGGCCTTAAAAAGAAGACAAGCTCAAACGTGCGAATTTGCAGTTTTATTTTGATATCGCTATAGGTATTTTAAAGACATTTGTTTCATTTTATTATAAATTGTAAAAAGTAAGATTTACAATTAAGGGTCGAAACAGTCAGATAATTTTTTTGTCATTAATTACCATGCAGTGCAGTTAAGCTGCAAATAGACCACTGTTTTTTAATCTGGGAAGCAAAAAACAAGGCCAGTGTACGAGTTTCATTTTGACTGACTGTATAATCAAGGCATTGTATTTTAATAAGCCGAGCCTCAAAAATAAGCGGAGCAGTTAAACACAATTGGTAAGGCTGAGTTATACATGGTCTGCCCAGAAAGTATTCGGACATATTAAAAAAAACTTATTGACAATTTTGGTGCATCGACTTAATAGTTTCCAAAGTAGGGTTCCTTTTAAATCAGTGTTTCCAGCGACTCTGCCAATCACGGAAAACTCTGTCGAACACACACTGAAAAAAATCCACATGGCGCCCAGAGCCATGTAACATAGCGCATTATTTATGGCTCCATACGCCATGTACATAGTACTCTGAGCCATACAATATGGCTCCCAACGCCATAATGTCAGAATTTACATAGCGCGTGGTCCCATGTAACATGGCGCAGCATTTATGGTTCCACACGCTATGTACATAGTGCCCTGAGCCATGCAGTATGGCTCCCGTATAATAGGTAATTTAGTTTATCATATACCTTTAACTGTCACTTGTTTAAATATTGCTAATTTCGCCATAATTACATGGTGCAGAAATTATGGCATATTACATAGTGGCATATTACATAGTGCCATGAGCCATGTAATATGGCTCATGGCACGCCAATTATAACTCGCAGCCATACTGTGTGAGGAGGTGTATAAATGTCAGCAAGCTTCTTGAGTATAGCGAAAATTTCGATAATCAATCGAAAAAACTGAGACTGGGTGTCAAAAATTTTTGCAAATGAATTTCAATCGAATAAAACGTCAACTCGAAAATAAACTACAAATCAATCGTAATCATTCCGCTCGAAAAGCATGTTATTGCATTGAAAAAGCACATAGCGCCAGACGCCATAATTCATAGACTTCTGGCGCCATGTACATAGTCGATTTCGGTCGATTTGTGATAAAATATAGCACCACACGCCATAGTACATAGGAGCACACGCTATGCTTATAGCCCTCCACGCCATATACTATAGTCCTCCACGCCATGTATTATAGTCCCCCACGCCATGTACTATAGTCCTCCACGCCATGTACTATAGTCCTCCACGCCATGTACCATAGTCTGTGAGGAATTTCTCACCTAATATTAATTTTGAAATTTGCCTGAAAATATATATGTCAAACGGCAGCTTTGAAACATGAACTATTTTTATTATTCAACAAATGACTAACTAGTGTCACGACCTACAAAAAGTGATAACTAGATTTCATCGGTCGCACCGCATCCTTTGTGGTGAACTTGAGAGTTCCCCACAGCACTCCCCTCCAAGTGAGGGAACCTCGCGGCAAATCGACGTCTGGCAGATGCTGGTTGATAAGTCTTGGTGATGTATGCTGGTCGTTTTGGCCCTTCATCAGTCGCAAGCGTAGAATTCGTTTCGAGAAAGGCCGGTTTCAATCGCTCTGTGGACACATTGATTGGTTTTCCATTGACGTCTATGGTATACAGAGCGTTCGAAATTCGTTTCAGGATTTTGTGTGGACCAGTGTACGGTCTAGTCAAGGATTTTCGGAGTGAGTCCACTCTTAAAAACACGTGCGTACATGTGTCGAGATGCTTGTTTTTGAAGATTTTTCGGTCGGTGTGATGCGTTGTTTGAACGGGTCGTAATGCTTGCATGGTTTCTCTTAAATTGTCGAGGAAACAGTGTGGTCCGATAGTTGCATTTGATGCTGGAACTAAATACTCGCCAGGGAGGTTTAGCGTCGTGCCATAAAGCATTTCCGCGCTCGATCCGCCGATGTCTTCCTTATAGCTCACGCGCAGCCCCAGTAGGACCGTAGGCAGAATATCAACCCATGCAGGGTTTTTATTGTTGCACATTATTGCCGCCTTTAAAGACCTGTGCCAGCGTTCTATTAGGCCGTTTGAGGCTGGATGGTACGCCGAAGTTCGGTTTCTACCACAGCCAATGAGGGCTGTCAATGAGCGGAACATTGCTGACTCAAATTGAGCTCCTTGATCGGTCGTGATGGTCCGCGGAGCGCCATAACGTGACACCCAGTGATTAAAAAATGCTTTTGATACCGATTCCGCTGTTTGATCATACAGGGGAACCGCTTCTGGCCATCGCGAGAAGCGATCGATCACAGTGAGGCAGTATTTATATCCTGAAGATGGTATTAACGGTCCCACGATGTCCAAATGTACATGCTGGAACCTGCTGTCTGGCATACAGATTTGTTGGATCGGGTTATGATGATGGCGTCCCACTTTCGCCCGCTGGCAAGGAACACACGTTCTTGCCCATTCCTTGATGTCGCTTTGCATGTTCATCCATACAAACCTTTTTGCTAGGGTTTTTGCGGTGGCACGCCCACTAGGGTGAGCCGGCTCGTGAAAAATATCAAACATTTTTCTTCGTAGCGCCTTTGGTACAAAAGGACGAATATTGTTTGTAGATGTATCGCAATACAATTTTCCTTGATTTTCAACTGTGATTGGTTGCAGCTTGAGCGATGTTTCGTTGTGTTCCAATAGTTGCTGGAGTTCGGTGTCTGCCTGCTGAGAATCGATGAGTTCCTTTGTCGAGAAACATGTAGGCATCGAAATTTGCTCGATTCGTGACAAGGCGTCGGCGACGTTATTTGATTTCCCAGCTATGTGCCGAATGTCCGTCGTAAATTGCGATACGTAACTGAGGTGACGGACTTGTCGAGGCGACGCTCTATCAGATTTCTGATTGAACGCGTATATGAGTGGCTTGTGATCCGTTTGAATAAAAAAATCGGATGCCTCAAGCAGGTGTCGGAAATGACGTACACTGCTGTAGATAGCTAGCAGCTCCCGGTCGTATACGCTGTACTTTTCTTCAGCACGGGACAATTTTCGCTGATAGAACGCCAATGGTACCCATTGCTTTCCTTGCTGCTGCTGTAGAACTGCTCCCACTGCTACGTTGGACGCATCAGTCACGAGCGTTAGTGGTTGATTCGGTTCGTAGTGCGCTAGGAGTGTTTTGGCCGCTAGACTGTTCTTGCATTTAATAAACGCTTCTTCAGCCTCCGGATTCCATAGAACGGGAGTTTTGTCTCCTTTTTTTGATTCCCCGAGTAAAGCATGCAGCGGGGCTTGACAGAGAGCAGCGTTTCTAAGAAAACGTCGATAAAAGTTTATTAGTCCGAGAAATTTTCGGAGCTCTCTAATCGTCGACGGTTTTTTGTATTGATTGATTGCCTCTACCCGGGATTCTGGAACCCTTGTTCCATTTCTGTCGATGATATGACCTAGAAACTCGATCTTATTCACGCCGAATTGGCATTTGCTCACGTTGATTACAATGCCGTATTGGCTTAGTCGATTTAAGACGGCTCTGAGATGATTTTCGTGCTCTGACGGTTCGCTGGATGCAATTAAAATATCATCTATGTAGCACCAACAGTAATCTAATCCTTTTAAAACTTCGTCCATAAAACGTTGGAATGATTGAGCGGCATTCCGCAGACCGAACGTCATGGCCGTAAACTCGTAGAGTCCGAACGGAGTGGTGACCGCCGTCTTTTCAATATCCTCCTCCGCTACCGGAATGTGGTGGAAAGCCCTGACTAGATCAATTTTCGTGAACACGGTTTTTTTTGATAGATTTGATACGATATCTTCAATGTGTTTGAGTGGATATCGATCAGGGCGCGTGGCGGCGTTTAGACGACGGTAGTCCCCGCATGGGCGCCAACCATCTTTCTTTGGCACAAGGTGCAATGGGCTAGCCCACGGGCTTGAAGAGGGCCGACATATCCCTCGCTCCAACATATAGTCGAACTCGCGTCGCGCTATCTTCAGTTTCTCTGGCGATAAACGCCGCGGCTTTTCGGCCACTGGTGGTCCATCTGTCACTATATGGTGACGCACCTTATGTTTCGGACTCGGAAAAACAAATTTTGCAGGATTCGTTAGTGTAGAATATTCTTTTAATATTTTATGGAACGAGGATGATTCGGATACAGTTGAAACGCTCGGCGTATTTGAACGATAAATCTTACCCGGCACCGTAAGCAGAGTGGTTGCGTCTAGTAGTTTTCCTTTTCTCATATCCACCAGCAAGTTATGGTGGCGAAGAAAATCTGCGCCTATTATCGGGCGGGAGACATCAGCTACATAAAATTTCCATGAAATTACACGTCGAAAACCGAGATCTAATTGTTGCAGCTTAATTCCGTATGTATTTATCGGAGTACCGTTTGCTGCATATAGCTTTATCTCTGACGTTTTTTTTCTGCAGTTTTTCGGGCGAGGAACGACAGATACATCTGCTCCTGTATCCACTAAAAATGACATTTTCGTGACACTGTCATGAACAAAAAGGCGTTTAGGTGCGTTGTCACTGGCTCCCGCCTGATGAGCCAGTGACTTTATGCGTTTCCCGTGTGCTTAAACGAGCATGGTGGCGTACATCGCCTGGCGGCTGCACCATACTTGTGGTGGTACCAACATATTGAAAATGGCTTGCCTGGATATATGCGTTTAGCATTTTGAGCAGGAGCTGCCGAGTGAAACGGTCTACGGCATGTAGAACATGTTGGACAAGGGGTTTGTTGCGCATTCGTTTTTGCGCGCATTATTTCAGATTTTAGTCCTGCGATCTCTTGCACGAGGTCATCATATCGCGTGTCGTTTACCACGGACTCAACGTTGTTCCGATATGAGACCGACGTTATCCGATCCGCCGACTCTGCTAGGTTGTCCAGGTTGGTAATGTTCGACCCGAGTATGATTTGTTGCACGTTATTCGGCAGTCGTTCGAGCCACAGAGATTTCAAAAACGACTCTGTGACGTTAGCGCCAGCCGCGCATCGCATTTGTCGTAATAATTGCGAAGGACGTTGGTCCCCTAGTTCTAGTTCACACACGAGCTTACGCGTCAGTTCGTGTTGCGACAGTTCGTACGCGGACAGTAGTCGATTTTTAACTGCATTATATTTGCCCTGTGCTGGAGGATCATTCAAAATGTCTGTTACCTGGTCTAATGCCGCGGCGTCCAGTTCTCCTATCACTCTATCAAATTGCGCTGCATCCGTGTTGATATGGTACGAGCGGAATTTCGCTTCAACCCTGCTGAACCAACTGCGAACTTTGGTTGGCCAAAATGGCGGTAGCGTGAGTGAAATCGCTCTGACTCCTGCCACATACCGAGATTGCTCGGGCTCCGCTTCTTGGTTGCCATCCGTCGCGTCAACGAACTCTCCATTTTCCGTCATGTTCAGGTTTCGGGGTCACCAATGTGAGGAATTTCTCACCTAATATTAATTTTGAAATTTGCCTGAAAATATATATGTCAAACGGCAGCTTTGAAACATGAACTATTTTTATTATTCAACAAATGACTAACTAGTGTCACGACCTACAAAAAGTGATAACTAGATTTCATCGGTCGCACCGCATGCTTTGTGGTGAACTTGAGAGTTCCCCACAAGTCCTCCACGCCATGTACTATAGCCCTCCACGCCATATGCATGGCGTGGAGGACTATGTTGCATGGCGTGGAGGACTATGTTACATGGCGTAGAGGACTATGTTACATGGCGTGGAGGACTATAAGCATAGCGCCTGCTCCTATGTACTTTTTGCCATGTATTATGGCGTGTGGCGCTATATTTTATCACAATCCCCAAATCGACCATGTACATGTCGCCAGAAGTCTATAAATTATGGCGTCTGGCGCTATGTGTTTTTTCAGTGCAGAAAGAGGAATTAACGTTGACTCCTTCGTCCCGGCCTTTTGAATGATATCTTGGAAAGAAGAAGATAAAGAAGAAGAATATAAAGAAAAAGCAGACAAAAAAGAAGAAGACAAAGAAGAAGAAGAAAACAAAGAGGAAGAAGAAGAAGACAAAGAAGAAAAAACAAAGAATAAGAAGACAAAGAAGAAAAAGACATAGAAAAAGAAGACAAAGAAGACAAAGAAGAAGAAGGCAAAGAAGAAGAAGACAAATTTGAGGTGCCGTCCTTTCATAGCCAGTTTTAGTCGGGGGAAGAAAAAGGAGTCTGAGGGAAGAAAAAGGAGTCTGGAGGAAGAAAAAGGAGTCTGGGGGAACAACATCTAGACTGAAGGGTGGCTGAAGAAGCGTTGAAATATAGCGTTTAGCCAAGAAGTCTACGAAAGCAAAGGTGGTGTGGCTCAGCGCATTGTTATGGTGTTCCTACGGATCGGCGAATGCTGAGTGGGCGAGTGCTGATTGGGCGATTGCTAAGTGGGCGATTGCTAAGTGGGCAAGGGCGACCCGTTTTCGCAGTTTTTCAAGCATTGTCTCGTAAAAAGCAACAGCTACAGTTTGACCAGGTAATACAAACGCTTTGTGAGCAACTCTTTAAGAATCAAATAGGACAATCAGCAGCCTTGACTTCAACTTTCGACTTTGTACCTTCTTTTAGCGAATAGAAATGGAGGTGTGCCATTTGCAGCTTTGGCGCTTTGTCTCCGGGTTATATTTAAAAATCCATGGCATGTCTCCAATGATAAAATGTTCTAGACAGCTTGGATCATAGACAACACAATCAAGAAGTTCTTGACCCATCTTTCCACGTCTGTCTTTCTGTTCATCTGTCAATAGTTTTGGCACCAATTTCATCCACACTTTTCCCATTCCCAAGTTTTCGGTTCGTGCACAGTATTTCTTGGCATGGTTAAGTGCTCTCATATTATCCGCATACTCAACCTGCGGCCTAAGTTCAAAAAATTCATCCTCAATTTGCTCTCTCCCTCGCCAAACAGCTTGTACCAGTCGAAAGCACTTGTTCCACCTTTAGCATTAGCCCCATAAGCAAAATTGATCAATTCATAGCGATTTTACCAAGTTTGAAGTAAAACTTTACCGCAAAACACTGTTGCGAAAACGATTCATCGCGGTGCGTGTCGAGGCTTCCTGATTTGGGAAGGCTTGGAAGTGACTGGTGGCGGATGCTCTGGTTAGGCGAGATTCCCAACACCGGACTTGCTCTGTATGGTCCGACAATTACTTGAACAGACCCTGTGAAAATGTATCAGCATCGTACTGGGGTATCAAGTCATGGTAGCTTATGCTGAAATAAGTTAACGTTTCAGAGTTAGCCATTTTTTGCCAAAACTAGCAGTTTAATCACCCATATGATGTCAGGATACTAATATTTTGATTTTCAAAATCAAGCATATTATATACATATCTATTTGTAGAAACTATTCATTCTTTTTATCTCTTTTTCTAGTGCGTCAGCATCATCAAACACTCATTTTCACCCCACCTCAACGTGCAACTATTTCATTGACCAAGGATTTGCAGAAACCTGATAGCACACTTCCTGAAGCAACCAACACTTATACGACTACTGCGAAACACCAAACTGTGAGCCAATCCGTCCAAGTGAGGTCAAGCACAGACAACAATATGCAAAATTGTAAGGAAAACAATATCCGACCATCAAAATCAAACTCCAAGCTGAGGAAAACAATATGCATAGAACCTCTCGCTTTTAAAAGTCAACAAATTAGAAAGACTATCAAACCACTCTGTACAAGTCTTATAGGCAATGAAAACACCATCAATACAAAAGCAACGAAATTAGCAAATGACTCTCAAGCATGCAGTAAACGGAAGCCAAGTGAGACTCTTGATTCAGACATAGAATGTAAGAGACAAAAGTAGACAAAGTGACCAAGGTGCACGATAAAATTCCTGACGGACTTGTCAAATCAAATCATAAGTTTAGCACAGGAAGTTTTAGTACACTCTCAGAGGCAAGAAGTAGCTCGTCAAATGGAAACAAAAGAACTGGAAAGAAAGGACCTAGTCTCCGAGAACGCCTGATTAAAAAACAATTTAAACTGCAAACACATATTGTCTCGAAATCATCGAGAAAGCATTCACCCAGCAAAATGGCTCGTATTAAGCAAAATTTAGCAAAACTGGCGAAAAGGAAGAGAGAGCCACAAAATATTTTATCGAATTTGGAAGCAGTGACAAACTCAATAGCAAATTGCAATGAGGTAACAATTTTGCCTCATGTGCCTCGACCGCATCCGCTGCGTAGTCCTGTGCAACCCACGAAACCCAGCCATCAAGCCACTATATCCAAAGTAATTTCAAGCAACATGCTTCAAGGATCAGAAAATCAGAGACCACGCTATAGGATTAGAAAGATTGGAGAGAGAACCTATTCAAAATTCGTGAATGAATTAAGTTCACCTGAACATAGCACGACATATATTCCAAGATTTTCATCGTTCGCTGGTAAACCTGAACATCAATCTACCGCCCTAACATCAACACAGTCGTCGGATTCGATACAACTCCCTGACTGGCGGTACAATGCTGAATCGAAAAAAATATATGGATCGCCAAAGTTTGCTCGGGAAGATAACGTCAATTTCACAGAAACAGAGCTAGAAAAGGGTGAGCTGTCCATCTCAAATAGAACCATTGATGCCATGTATATCCAGTTAACCAAGGATTTGCATACTGAAATAGCGGCTATGGCAAACGAAGGAGCAATTGAGGATATGAAACTAAGCTTTTCATAGAAAGAACGTAAGCAAGAATGAACTGAGAATAGAGTTACCTGGGACATTAGTGATTTCACAAAAATCGGGACTATTGAGAAAGTTAAGAGTTTAGTTTCTTAGGGGTGAAAAATGACTAATTGTATAAAGTTTTATTAAAACATTAGCAATATTGATTATAATTAATAAAATACATAAATAATAAGCAGACAGTATTAAGTAATACTAAAATAATAATAATAATAATATAAGCAATAATAAAAATACTAATAATAATAATAAAAATAACAACCATAATATCAATAGTCAAGAAGACGTCTATTCAAAGCATAATCTAGTAGGTGTACCTAAGTTGACAAATTTAAGCAGAAAAGTTTTTAGTTGATTAGTTTAAGACACTTAAAAAGTATATATTTTATATTTTATATATATGACGCAATAATAGTATTTTTTTTTTATTAAAAATTTTTAAAATTAAAGGTCCAATATACTAAATTGTATAGTACAACTTTAAAAAAAAAAAATAAATTCACATTTAATTGCAAATCGTCCAGGAGCTGTAAGGAATTTTAACTTTTCTTTTTCTTTTTTGTTTCATTGTCATGCGGTAAAATAATAAATAAAGAGAATAATACTTCAATTAAAATTTCATAGTTTACAGTAAAATAAAATCAGTTGCTAAGCTCTTGAGCCAGTGAGTTTGATTTCGTACAGTATATTTTATGAAATTGAGTCGAATTCAGGTTCTTCGATGTTTTCCAGCTTCCAAGATCAAAGAAAAATTTTGCGTTTAGAATATGGATAAATGGCACGTATCGATATTTCAAGGGCATTTTACTGTATTTCTCAGTGTCCGTTAGGTTAGGTTAGTGAAGAGGGCTGTCGGGAACGCGGCCAGCATTAGGCCACCAGTTTGGACCCATTTGCTACCCTCATAGACAATCACACGCATTCACATTTACAGCCATGGCACTGGCGGGATTCGAACCCGCAGGCCCCGTAGCACGCCGCTTTTCGGCCTGACGCCTTAGCGAGCAGAGCTACCGGGCCCCCTCAGTGTCCGTTAGTCTTATATACTTTTTGTTGGGGCTATTTTGACAACAAAGTAAAACCACAATCTGAAAATATGCTCAAGCAACTATCAAACCTTACCTAAAACGCTGTCTTCTGTCACATTGTAAGCTTGAACTTAGTACGTACAAACAAGCTCCACTACTCCATGAATCTATCCAATTGAAGTAAATTCCATCACAATAACAAAAGCGGATTTTTCTGTCTTCTTCCGATAAATTATGAAAAATCTTCTCTGCCTGCAAATTATCAACATTAACCACAACGAAATTATTCTACCTCAAACTATCAACAAAAAATAAAACAAATGAAACCAACTAATATCGCTTAATTCCATACAATGTTGTGAATAATTCGGTCCTTTTAATTAAACCATCTGTAATCCCAGACAAAGAACCTTTAAGTCTGTTCGAACTTAACGACGATGAATTCACTCTAAGCTAGTAGGTATACCTACATCGTAACATTTCAACTACTCGTACAATTGCTACTATTGCTTCACAGAAAAAGATATCTCTAGCTCCCACTCTCCGAACCCTACTCTGTCCCTTCGTCTCACAACATTATCATGAAAGGCAAAGAAGATGAAGAAGAAGAAGAAGTAATGGAGTCGGTATCCAGAAACCGGTCGTCTGTGAATTGCCGCCCCCAAACAAATTATCTGTCTTAATAGCAACGATGTTGAGCAATTAAAGCAATCTACTTGACACCAACCGCGAATTGCAATTAAAGTAAAACTCCTCTCCAGATGCCATCGAATTTACTGGGTGCCCCCAGTCGGTTTTTTTGGGGAGATGGGTAGAAGGTATCGAGCTAGGAGTATTCGAGCTTAATTTCCGACGAAAACGTCAAGGATATTTTCTCGAAGCTGTTTGGCTACAAAATTGTATCCTTTGCAATTCGAAGCTTGAATTGGAAGATGTTGCGGTTGCATACGTGGTAATAATTAAAGTTGGGGTTACCGTCGCAGTGAAATGTTGGAGTTCAGTTTTCCTAGGAAATTGCGAGCTTAAGACGCTGAAGACTCGGATGAAGTTTTTAATAGATTCTATTTTGAATAAAATTCTTGTACTGAGCTCTTTTCGTAACTATTTAAAATATAAATAGTCAATGAAAAATGCATTGATTATAGCCATCACGGCAATATATAAGAACATTAAATTATTTTTATCATTTACAGAAGGAACCCTTATTAAGCGAAGAACTTAATCGTGATGAACCGGATGAACCCGTTTAGGTCTACCGAAGACACTTCGATTAGGCAAGCCAACCGCGCTGCATGCCTATCAAACTACCCGTGTCCAGTTTAGGGGTTAAGTACACTTGGGACGTCCAAAGAAAGCTCTTTTTCAGGATTTTTTTTTAGTTGTAGTTTCGACCGAAATTTCACTCACATGTTCGGCTATTGAAAAAAAAAATATCGTCCAATCGAAAAATCCTTCGTTCATCCGGAGGATAGTTACATATCAAATAAGTGAGGAAAATTTCATGCTGATCGATAAAGCCGTTTTCAAGTTACAGTGATCACCGACATCGAAAACATAGTATCGAGAAAAATGCTTTTAAAGTATGCGAAAAACGCTTTATGCAATAGAGACGGCTTCATTCAAAGCTATTTATCTCCAAAAAGAATTGTCCGATTCGTCTGAAATTTGCAGAGAATGCTTTTGAAATATGCTACTTTTAGAAAATGCAAAGAAAATAAAATCGATTTTCTCAAAATTCTAAATGTACCTGCCCCCTTAAGACAACCACCGCTGCACGATGTTCCCAAATCGAGAACTTCACTAGGACGACCAATGTCACCAAGAACTTCCACCCAGGACATGAGAGCGGCTTTAAAGTATTTTTTACTGAGGGCAAGTTTAACGCAAGCCATCTGAATGCCAATCGGAAGACTGCAAACTAAATCTGACAAAAGTGTGCCAGCATTCGCAAGTTGGTCCGCTTTACGATTCCCCTTAATATCCCTATGTCATGGCACCCTCTACATCATTGAAGCCCTCGACATCTCGTTAAAATACGTATGGTATTCAAGGACTAGCTTTCAGGAGGTGTTAACTCCAGCAAGAGACTGTATAGCCACTTGGCTATTAGTGATAATGCAAATATTTACTTCGAATATTTGGTTCCATAAGAGCCAATTGGCTCACTTTGTTGCTCAGTTTGCAGCCATTGGTAGTTATTGGCACAACATTTGCTCTTAGGGATAATCCCCTAGCCCAGTGCTCACTATTTGGGGTCCGAACCTCAAATTCTTAAAGCAGAGACGGATAGGCGATATCTGCTGGAACAGGCATTCCTTTTACCAAGATATTAGAATAACCCAGGTCAGTGCTTATCTAGCGGTCACCACATGGAAGTCTTATCACAGCTCCCTCACATATTGCGAGACAAGCCGATCGATGGGAATCAAATGAAGAAGCACAACGAGTGGGTTTTTCGGGATAGTACGGAGAGTTCCCGTTATAAATAAAGGTGCTAACCTACGTACTTTCTAAATCATATTCTGATTTACGGCTTTAAGTATGGCTGACCACTAAACTACTCCTCCGTACAACAGATTTGGTTCCACTATACTAGTGCAAATCCAGAAAACGATATGAAGCTACAGCCCTCAAATTTTTCCTAAAGCGTTTTTACAACTTTAAAGAGAATGTAGTGCTTGATTCACTATTTGCCTTCCATAGAAGCTTAACAGCCACGATGAGTTCCGAATATTTTGCTTTACTTACGATGCTTGAAGGAGTTTCATTCAGCTTCAGGAAATCGAAGGATGGAGAAGAGTAATAGCTTGGGGTAAGCGCGAAGGCCTCACTCCTGACATCATTGCGAGAGGAATGATTTAATCTTTTCAATTAGGTTGAGATGATTTTACATACGCTATCACTTTACATCGAGCTTCATAAAGTTACCTTAAAAGCTCGTTAGCCGTTAAATCTCAAATCAAGGGAGGCCGAACACCGCCCTGAGGAGTATCCATATTTCCCACTTAAGCTGTCCAAAGACGAGTATGTCATCATATCCAGGTTTTGAGGAACACTTACAAGTGCCTATCAACAGATTTACTCCTCAAATAAGCTGTGCTGTGATTTCGAAATCAGAGTAGATTCCAAGTAGGATAGATCCTACTGGTCATCCAAAACCCTACAAATTTCTCTAAAACCTTCAATAGAAAGAAGCTTTATATATAATCCTTTAGTTTAGTGTGCGAGCCATTCTCCGCTTAAGGGATAAATACAACTCTCGTTTCCTGCCAAATGATAGGAATATACGAAAGTCTCAAGCACACATTGTATATGGCCATGAGCCAAGCCATAGTTCCTTCTAAATTTCGCTGAATATCAGCCGGCATGATACCATTCGAACCTGATGACTTGAATAGGCTAAAAGAAGAAACGGTCCATCTTATGTGTATGCTAAAAAGGACAGGATTCGAACTCATATTCTTATTTGATTCTAAGCATCTTGTGGCTGCTTTACAACCCGAAGCGACAAAATTTAAGCTTACAAATTTTCGGACGCGATTGACTTCATTAATATGTTCAATATTTGCACACAAAGACTTGCATGAAGGGATTTTCGCCTTAGGCATGGAATTTTAGTCTTAATTTAACTTTGTAATTTGACTAACCTGTAGCTTTTTAGGAAAATTAAACTCTTTCCTGCATTCGTTTCAAAGAACCGCAATTTTACGTTTCCGTCACTGGAGCTTCTTTTTCCCTATAGATCAAGTTGAACTGCAGGGTTTTATTCCAGTATTGTCAAATGCAGCAGTTAGATAGTTCACTCCTTATTCAGATCTTAATAATTGCCGAGCGCCGAAACGGAGTCTACTTCAGTATAAACAAATAATCGAAATTTCTTCCAATCAGTTATTTTCCTGTTTAGGTAAAGAGTTGCTTCTTTATGTATGAATTCTTCTAATGTAAAGTCCACCTATATCTAGACTGACAGTGAAATCACGGTCGAAACTCTCTATCTCATGAGAAACTGTGCAGAATGCTCACTTATCAGTTTTATGTCTAGAACCTCACTTCTATTAGATAATTGCCAATGTTTGCAATGGTAAGATTGTTAGACATAATAAAATCATATAATGATTAACCTCTCTCTTTGGTGTCTTAATAACTGAGTATGTGCCTTTTCATTTGCACCTATTAGAATCCGCCGCAAATATTTGGCTGCTGTCAGCTCCCTTACATGGTTAGTGGAAGGCAGCAAGCCGTTCTTGTGCACCATGTAGCACTTATAACGTAGCATGTCTAAAATGGCTTTGGCTTCGCGTCAACCACAATATCAAAATTATCCTAGAGCACATATAGATTTCTTTATAACGATATAAGCTCTGAGTTTACTAGGTTACACCAGTCTGTATTCCTCTATATGTATTCTGCACACTCCTCCGTGTGCTTACACAGATGGAGGAGAAGAGCAGTAGTGGCTGTCTTGGAGTGTTGTTCACATCCTGGTCAGATTCAATGGCCACCTCCTATTCTCCCGATTTGAAATCTAGCGCGCAGGTTGTAACAGAACTGTCTTCATCCACCAATGCGACTATTCCTGAATATGGCCGTTTTTACAGCCTTCTTTTGCGAGGTAGCCTATTTGTCTTCACTTTCCATAGGAGCTGAACTCTTCGTTGTTGATATCTTTGGGTACCTTTGGTAGACATTTAAGTGAAGCAAATAGAACCCGTGGCGTATTGCGTAACCATTGTCTTTTAAATATGAAAGGCATTCCTCATTTATAATCATGAGGGTTTGACATTGGTCACGGGATTGCCAGATATTGCACTTAGTTTTAGTGGTAGGATAAAACCACCAGAGTCAATAGCATCCCGGTTGAGCACTCTAGATAGGTAGTCATGAAAATGCCAGCCTGATTAGTAAGAGTTGGTGCAGCAAAACGGTTCTTTGATGGAACCAGAAACTGCATGAGCTCAGGAAAATTACCATTCAACTCCTCAATTGTGCTTGAAAGAACAACATGGAAGATGACAGGATCGCATACAGAACATCGCAGAGAAATTATAAAAATTTGCTAAGGACCTCCAAAAGAGAATCTTTCAGATCATTTTCTGAGAGACTCAAAGATGCACGAGAGACGTCCAAGCTTTGCAAGACTCTAGAGAAGGATGAATCAGTTAATCGAAACTGTCTAAAACGAATGGATTGTGATTTCACCATTTCCAAAAAGAAATCTCTGCAGACTTTACTTGGGACTCACTTTCCAGACGCTCGGATGATTGGAACGCCTTCCTTGTTTGCGCAACAGTAGGAAATACTGGTACAGCTCGATTTGTGCTCACCAGCGAAAATTTGCTCAAACATGTTCTTTGAAACATTTGATTTGATTCGTCGAGTCTAGATGGCATCTATCCATTTTACGCTAAGAGAAGAGATTGACCACCCGGAGGTAGAATTAAAAGACCATGCCTAGCTCAGGGGTATGTTCCGTCATCTTGACGATAGATTGAGGTAGTCTTTATACTCAATTCGGAGAGAGATGATTATTCAGACCGCAGGAACTTTAGGCCAATCAGCTAAGCTTTGTTTACGCTGAACCGCTCGGCAAGACTTGTTGCAATGGGAATATTTGTGGACATTGAAAGGATTTTTGACTGCATGCGCTTTGAGAGGCTATGTGAAGCGTGGACAACGTCCTACTTAAATGGATGCATGCCAAGCTCACGCAGACATTATTGTAGTCAGAAGCCGAAGCCTACTACAGTTTGAGAACGGAGGCGAAAAATGGATGCCTCCAAGGGGGTGTGCTATCACCGTTCCTGTGGAATGTGTAATTGAACTGCAACAAGAACGGCTGAACGCGCAGGCTTATGCTGATGATGTGGCCACACTAGCAGTCAGTAAGAATCTGAATGTGGTATGTAGAAATATACAACGCGCATTAGATCTAATTCACAATTGCCGTTCGAGGCACGGCCTAAAAGTGAATCCGGGTCAAACGAAACTTGTTTTGTTTACCAGGAAAAGAAAATTGGAAAGATTAGTGCTTCCTAATATAAAATATGTAACTCCTCAACTTTCAGATGAAATCAAATATCTTAAGAGTAATCTTGGACGAAAAATTTCTCTGGAAGAATCGTGAAAGTTAAGCTTACTCGTGCTTGAAATGCTTTTGGACAGTGCAAGAGATCTTTTGCCACCACATAGGGTTAAAAGCCTCGTAAAGTTATGTTGATTTATGGAGCAATCATAAGGCCGATGATCATGTACGCATCTTTGATGTGGTGGACTATTGTGAAACTATTGTAAGTTTGCCAGAAGTTTGCCACGCCTCAAAGGACTATGTGCCTGTATATCTGTCCTATAATGGGTACTGCTCTGGCTGATGCCCTTAATCCGCTTCAGATTCAATAGATTGTATCCGGTGCACTGTGGAGTTGAAGGAAATGAAATTGATGACGTCATTGCGAAGCAATGTTTGACGATTCGACTACAGGACCCTGAACCTGCATTGAGTGTGTCGATTGCATCTGCACATGCCATTTTTCGGAAGTGAGTAGTTGATGCTCACAAAGAGAGATGGATTTCCTGTGTTGTGGCCAGGTACACTTAGGTCTTCTTTTCAGAGCCCGATGTTGTAACTGCGGGATTCCTACTCAACAAGTTTGCAGAGCCATGGCAGGCATACCAACTGAGCACATCCGCCTATGAAGACAAAGATACCGAGCAGGTGTTGCACAGGGTAACCTTTGCCCATTTTTCCTAGAAGAGGCTGACTCTGCGGAGCATTTCCTCTCAATGCTCAGCGTTTGCGCGTCTCAGATATCAGCTTTGGTTGAAATGTGGCACATATGCAGAAGATAGACTCTTCTCCCCCACTGATCCTAGATTTCGTTAAGAAATCTGAGAAATTATGGAAGGTTGGGGGTGTAAATACAATAAGTTTTTTTTTTGTTTGAGTGCTTAAAGGGGCCAAGCGCCTCTCCCTCAACACCCACACATACATATACACACACCTCGTACCGACACAGTTTTGAACTTTTTCAATGTCCTGTGCAAATAATGCACTAGTTAAGAAATCCAAAAAAAAATTCTAGTCAACAATATCTTCTTACTGAAAGTCATTGAACAAGCAAAATTCCTGCTACTCACGCCAATTAAACTTAAAACTACAAATGGCAGCACCATTTCCATCGAATCAAAGCAAAGTTCCTCCATAGCAGGCACCGAGACTTCAAGTTTCATTGGCTTGATACTGCGAATATACATCACCACCGCTTGCTGGAACGGGAGCTTCCTAGGATTTCATCTATTATTCCTTCGCTCATTATTACACTCCAACCGAAATGGAGCTCCCTTGAGTGTGCAAGTAGATACAAATTCTGTCAGCTTCCAGTCCATTCCCAGCTCCGTTTAAACATATAAAAGGTACGAAACGCTGAATTGTACAAAACGAGTGAGAGCGCTAGTGCTCGCTCGTTGCTGCAGGTAGGTAAGTAGGAATCATGCTTATTACTCAAGTCGGTGAATTTAGCAAACATCTATTTATTTTCCGACGTCCGACAAGTCCATGCCGTTACGATTGCAATACGATCGCTAAGAAAAGAATATGATGTCGGCAAATGTATTACGTTCCTCCGGAGATTGAGAGAGAGAGAGAACTGTGGTTTGGAGTGCAGAAACGAGAACAAACAAACCAGGGGAATCATGATGATGAAAACAACTAGTGCTGACTAGAGTCGACGCGTTCCATTTCGTTAATGGTAGAAGAAATTGGAGTTCAGAAATTAGTTAGTTTAATGGTTGTCCTTAAAAATGGAAAGTTTTCAAGTTACAAATCTCTTGTTTTGCGGTGGATAGTTTCTGGACGACATATTACGAACGTTATTTGTCTGTATTCGGTGCTATATCACTGATGACATGTATTCTCATTCCAAAACAGAAAATTCAAATTACTCTACAAGATATTTTGCCTGCAAATTGTTGTCCTTATTATCGTAATTTACGTTCCGAAATGTGAAAAGTCTTGAGATTTGTTGAGCCTTACGAAGGAAAACACGACTCCATCTCATCACACATTCTGTTTCGCCATTGAAAAATGACGTAACATAAGACACATCATTCTACCCGACATAATAACCGAATCGAATCACCGGCAAGTATCAACTTGATAATGATGGCAATCAAGTGGTTCCTTGATAGTCCTGAATAATTTAAGTAGTAATATCACGCCGAGTTCATCTATTTTTCCTGGCAAAGATAAACGATGCTATGAAATGAGGATCCTTTTCGAGGGTCCTGCCGTTCCACATAATAGGCAACATTTCACCTTAGGAACTACTATTGGTTTGCCGGGCGCCGTGATATAATTGGAATCATTACGGAAACTTAAGTACCAAATTAATCACAGAGCATAAGCAATTAAAAATTAACTCTTAATTTCAGGTTGGGAATTTGATACTGATGCGGCGGCAGTGGCGGTGGTGCAAGCTGATCTGAAAAGGGTCGATGTGTTCCTTGGAAGCGATGAATTATTGATGCTAAGGAGTGGAAATGTGAAATTGCCTCCGGAGGAAAATAAGATTTTCGTGCTGGGGTACTAAGATGAAAATGGATTGGGGACGTGAAATGATAGATGGAAGTTTATGTGTTTAAGAATGGTAGTGAACAAATATGTTCAGCTAATTGCCAAAAAAAAAATGTTGAAATCAAGGCTTATCTTGGAGTGATTATTTGTAGTTAAATTAACAAAGTGCACAAAGGCATTATTTTGATTACACACGTGAAAAATAAGAACAATGTCTGCGAACCAGTAAGTTTTAAAATACTTAGTTGAAAAGGATATTATATACATTTTCAATGAATCACTTTCTTGTGGGATTTTCCCCTCCTTCTGTAAATCATCCCATCTGACCCCGATTTTCAAATGTGGTGATAAGCGGTCAGTTGATAATTACAGAGGTATTGCAATACTGTCAGCATTGCCTAAACTATTTGAAAAAATTGTCTGTGATAAGCTCACTACTCTAATAGAAACTCTTCCGAACGAACAACAACATGGTTTTAGAAAAGGCAGGTCAACTTCTACCAACCTCGTGATTCTCGTTTCAGTTGTTCTCTGTGGCATGAAAAAATGGCATCAAATTGATACCATCTACACAGACTTCAGCAAGGCCTTTGATCGTGTTGATCATGATATTCTTCGAATCAAACTACAGAAATTTGGCATTTTGGGTCTCTTATTAAACTGTTTAGACTCTTAGCTTCAAAATAGGACGCAGTACGTTAAGTTTCAGGGTATTCTATTCAAAAAAATCAAAGTTTTATCAGGTGTATCACAAGGTAGTCATTCGGGGCCTCTTTTGTTCAATATTTTCGTATCGGATCTTTCTGAAGTTTTAGCGCACATCCCTCAAATTTTTTATGCAATTGATCTGAAAATGTACCACACAATTAAATCGAAATCAGATTCAGTTTTCCTTCAATCGAAACTGTGCTTTCTCTTGAGCAGTGATGCAAACAAAATAATCTCGACATTAATATCAGTAAATGTCAAGTCATTAATTTTTCCCGCAAAGCCAGTAATATAAATTTTCATTAGCGCCTCAATAATGTTGCAATCAATAATGTTGACAATGTCATCGACCTCGGGGTTACTTTGGATAAAAAGCTGCGTTATAATTTACACTATGACAAAGTCTTAAGCAAGGCTAATAAGCAGTTTGGATTCATCAAAAGACGTGCGAAGGAATTCAAAAGCCTATGGGTCACGAAGTCTTTATACATAGCTCTAGTTCGGCCATTGCTCGAATATGCATGTATTATCTGGCACCCTACCTTTGATGTCCATAGCGATAGGCTCGAATCAGTGCAGAAGCAGTTCTTGCTTTTTGCGTTGAGATACCTGTATAATCCTTACGAATTTGATAATCTACCATCATACAGATACAGGCTAAATCTCTTAAATCTATCAAGTCTATCTTCGCGAAAGATAGTCATATGCGCCTGCTTTACTTTTGATGTCATTAGGGGCTTGATCAATGTTGTGTCCCTGTCCAATAAGATCACCTTCAACGAATCAGTAAGGCAGACGAGGCACACACGTTTAATGAACGAATACCAACACTAGACAGTTTACGCGAACAATGAGCCAATCAATAGATGTTGCAAAATATTCAATAGCTTCTCGAAACACTATTCCCCAGCCATTTTCCGACCTAGGTTTAAGCTCTGACTAAGGTGCTCACGTCATGAATACCCTATCCAATTCCCTAACAAAAATGGTTATATTTTTAAAAAAATTTCATTATTGTGTATTGTACAAATTTATATAAATTGTTAAATATTAATTGTAAGTTTTTTGTACGCCTTGTTTGGTTGAAAATAAATAATCTCATGTGCTTACTTAAACTTCAAACTCAAGTAAGAACTAGCCATGACCATTCCACATCCATTTCAGCATGTCCATTATGTAAACGTTTTCCTGCATGACAAGCACTGATTTCTTGCTGCTTTTATATTGACAAACTCTGTACAAAGATACATTACCCTATATCCTATAAACTTATTCCGAACCGTTTACGACAAAAGGAATAATGGAACTACTCCACTTACCGCAACCCATCCAATTTTCTCGGAACCGAATGGACAATGAACCATTCGGTTGCACCATACATCCTATGCCAGCAACGAAACGAACCAACATTGCTTTGATATTCCATTCAAGGATGCAACAACCAAATCTTCAATCTCTCTTGAATTATACGAGCTAACGACCGGCAACATCACGAACGTATCGAGTGGAAGGAGAGATCCTTGGTCGTTATGTAAAAGGATTTTAACACTTAACATTAAAAGGGATCAACATGACGTTAGTCTCTGATTTAATTTCCGTTTTAAAACTTTTTCTTTCTCTCCCCCACAAGAGAGTAGCAGCTACTTGTACGACCAATACACTACAGCTCATTTTCCAACTCAGCAAACTGCACAACACGGGCATTAAACATAGCCAGACTGCCCTGAAGGGATTAAACGGCATGGCCATTCGGAGAGAACGAGAGTCCTTGCTACGACCCCCCACCCTTGTTTTTCATTTCCATAACGTGAGAAAAAAATTCTGCATTTCAAATTGGTAAAAAAAAAGCGATGAGTGCCGTAGAAAAAAGTTGATGGTCAGAGCTCAGGACGACGTTGGAAGGAAACAAGGTGCTAATAACAAATTCCTTTACTTTCCTTTACATTTTACGAGAACATTACAACTACCATAGCGAGCGATATTCAACTGAAAGTGACTGACTGTTGTACGAGCGGGTCTGTTAAGCTTCTGTGAGTGAACAGCATAAAGTTTCCGGATTTTAACCCCATCAGCATACCATGGTTCTCGATCGATTTAATTTTCTTATTTAAATGTAATTTGTTTGCTTACACTCGAGAGAGTTAATGCCATGTCCTTTTAATGGGTTCCAAATTGAATAGAAGATTAGTTAATTGATTTCAAAGAAGAGATTTGCATGAGAAAAGTTGAAAGTCGTTGTGCAGACGTAGTGCATTGTGACAATAGGCGGGATAGGATGTCAACAGCATAAAAATTTGGAAATCGTTTAATAAAAGGTTTGCTTGTCAAAATATTGTGTTTGGATTTAAAGAAAGCTAATCCAAATAGGTGTCGGTTTGTTCGAATTCATGCATTTTTTCATTTCCCGAAAAGTAATGTATTACAAAAAGCATCCAAAAGCGATTTATGTCTTTCAGGAGAAAAATGTAGAGGAAATTAGCAAGTAAATATTTTTGTTTTGTTAGGTTATTCCTATTTTCCAAGGAAAGAGGTAAGCCATAGGATTCGATAACACCCGTATGGTGGGTTTGACCAAATGTAAACTTTAAAACTTAATGACGACACAAAAACGTCCCAACAAGACGAAAACACGAACGCGCAGTTGCGACGCGATGATTCACATATGATCAATTCCAGAGAAAGACCGTCCTTCGGAGAAAATCAAATCACTCCGCAGTTTTCCGGCCACAAACTTCCACCACAAGAGACAAAACGTGAATGCAAATAAATAAATAAAAAATTTGGCGCATCAGAACCGCTAGAAAACTGATTTTCGAAGAAATTGTCTTTGAGTGACAAAACAATGTGGAAAGACGTTCTAGACTTTTTTGTAGAATCATATCAGCCATTCCTACTCCAAAGCAACAAAACCCAACTATAACATAGATGATGAAAATATTCAGTGCTGGAAACACTTTTCCAACGAAGCAGCAATAAGTTTACCATAACAAGCTCATATCTAAATAACTTATCATTTAAATTTCGTTCTCATCGCAGGATTTCATCGAAAGTTTTAGCGGTTAAACGTTGTTTGAGGCTGCCATCCGAAAAATGTTCAAAACTCGGAAAATTTCTAAATTGGTTTCTTATTTTTATTTGCTTTGCATATGAGTATGTAATTTGATTTGGCGCAATATTTACGAAAATGTCTGATGCTGATTACCCTGAGTTAGCAGCAAAGCAAAATATATACCAAATCTGCTTCACGTTAAGTTAAACCCACCCTGTGAATTTCGTTTCGATTGAATCACTGCGCTGGAAGTTATACGGGTGAAAAGAATTTTAGGGCTACCACCCTCAAACCTTTTCAAATTTTAAAAACGTTAATATTTGCTGTTAATTTTCATTGCAGTATCATTTCCATTTGCAAATCTAATGACATAATCGTTTAGTAAAGTAATTCCAAAAAATTACAAAAATGATCATAGCTGGCAGCCCTTTTATGATTTTTTTACGAAATTCCTACGATACTTAGTTTACAATAAGGTCCATTTACTGCATGAGCCTCGTTTTGATTTCATGACTGGACCGGAAGTTGTAGGGAAAAAAGCTTTATTTTGCTGAGTAATTTTGCAAGATTTAGGAAACAAAAAACACAATAGCTGGCAACTCTTTTCTAATTTTTCAATTAAATTTTCACCAAATGTTGTCTAGAGTAAGGTCCAAATATTGTGTGAATTTTATTAAAATATGATTGCTGAATCGGAAGTCATAGGCCAAAAAGCAGTTTTTTTTTCTCAGTGATTTTTCAAGATTGTACCACTGCCACAGGGTTGCTCGCATTTCAAAATAACTTCTATCAGACCTGGTTCTAGTTAAGCCAACATGTCCTGTAAATTTCATTATGATCGGATTATCCGGTCGACAGTTCTCGTGAACAGAATTTTCGAGTGCTGAAAATAGAGGTAATTTGGTGATGGGTTGCCGTTCTTGTACAAAACGGATATTTGAAAATTTCAATTTGATATGATGGACAATGGTTAAAATTTATCAATGATTAGAAGTTTTTGTCAAAAAGCAACAATTTTTCAGGAGGGTTGATGATTTTTTTTCAGGACCCTGCCGTAGCTACAAGGTTGCCCGCACAAATCCATTTGTGTTAAATCTTTGTCAACATCAATACACGCTGCAATTTTCACGATCATCCAATGTTTTTGTCAGAAGTTATAGCAAATCAAAATTTTTAAAAAAAATTCTTGCGTACTTTTAGGCACTCAGCACCCACACACGGCTCAAAATTTCTAATTCTTTATCATAGGCAAGCTTGAAACATAATAAGTTTTCATTCCCAATACTTTTTTTAACAAAAATTTACACTGCTTGGAAATATAGAGTACCTTAAAATTCACTAAAATGTCCGCCGCCACCCAAGGGTTAAAGATATCCGAATTTAAGCAAGTCATGGACCTACCCAATATAAATATCTATATCCTCCGAAAATTTCAGCTCAATCGGATCGGCCACTCCAGATTATCGAAGGCAGAAGCGACAAAATTAGTGATCACCATAAGGGTGATCGTTGTAGTGCGGCCCTTGATGAAACAATGATGCTCAAGAGCACGTAAAGGTTTTAGAGACAGATAAACTCTATTATAGACAAGGCGTTCACGAAATTAACTAAAAGAGCAGAGGAAGGATATAGGACGATAATTAGAAACGACAGATTGTTCACCAGATTTGAAGATTGGGAAAATATTGGCAGATTTCCATAAAGAAGGGAATACACCAGATGCAAGGCTGATGTTGAAAAACATAGCTAAAGAAACCCAAAAGGAGGATGAGTAGGATTTGAAAAGCGTATTGGGCGGAAACAGCATCAAAATTTAAGGTGTGCATAAGAGTTCTCACTTCCAAAAGAGTGGTACTAAACACATATAAGGAAGGAAAAACAGAAGCTATAGAGGTATTACTGACTATTTTTCAAAGGAGGAGGAGGACAATAAGGTAACAAATAAATCACAAATAGCCTGAGGGTTGGAATCAATAACATCATCAAGATACCTAGAATCAGGAACTGAGGAATTGGACTTGAGGTAACGAATTTAGGTCCAAAACGATTTTAGTTGATTAGGACAGATTGAAGCCTCGATGCTCAAAAAGTAATCACACATTGCTTGCTGAAGTCCAGTGGGTAAACCCGTCTTCTTCAGATTTTCAATGTGAACCAAGGGATATCATTAGGTCTGAGAGGACATTTTATGGGAGTAAAGCAAAAGATAGGATTAGAACCGAAAGAGTAGAACTTGGACAATGCACAATCAACATCCAATCCTTTTAAAAACGAATACCAATTGATAAGATTGATTTCAGCTTTATAGATGTTATAACATTGAATAGAAGGTAATTTTTTCCTTTCCTGGAAGTTAAGGTCAAAAAAAACCAGGAGTGGGGCGTGATGAGAATCAGGTTTCACATATGAGAAAGGAGCAGGAGAGAGAAAGGGAATTTTAAGGACTGCTAGAAAGAACTACATCGAGAATTTGGTTGTTGGTATTGCGAAGGTAGTTAATTTGAGAACAAGAACAAAGTGAATGAAAAGAAAAAGTCGCAACAGAGAGGTGATTGTAGGATAGTAAACTGAAGTTATTAGAGTTCTACTTTTCAGTAGGCATGTTGAAGTCTCCCAAAAATAAGGAGGAGAGATATAGGAAAGCGAAAGAGATTGAAGCTAGAAAGCTCAGCGAAAAAATGTTATACAATACAACAGACCAGTAGATCGGAAGTTAGAGAAAGGATAACATGTACAACAGTACGCTCAATAGGAGGAGAAGGGGCAAACTCAGCATAGAGTGCTCCAGGAAGAGTGTTATGGATGGCGATTTAATGCGAATTTGATGAGTTTTTTATCTCCTTGCGAGAACCTTTAAGCTGCTTATTAAGTGCGTTAAAAGAAGCCTCAAGCGCAGTAAAGTTCCGAAGATTGGCTCTGATGATTTATTGTTTTTCTAGTTGTTATAACTAGTTTTATGGTTTAATTTTTTCTTGAATTTTTACATCGTTCATAAAATGAACCCCCACCTACGTTTAAAAGCTTTTCAATAAGTTTCAGCAAAATTCAATTGATTTTAATTAACTCACTTAAATTTAGTTTATAGTATGGTGTACTATTATATTGTAACGTGCAAACAATTATAGTTATTGTCCACAAATGTTCTTTATGATGACTCATGATGAGTGGCGAAATACAAAGAGGAGTAATGTATCTTTCATTGTTTTTCTTTAATAAATTCACAAGATCAAACTTCACTTTTAACTATAGTTTAGTCTGATCCTACTGCTAAAGTTAGCATTAACAAATATAGAAAAAGCGAATACCGTTTCTCTTCATTTTTCAGAATGTTACCTTAATTTAAAGAAATATGTTAATCACATATATGTTAATTACTTATTGAAGCTAATTAATTACATATATGTGTTCGTAAACAGAGTGAAGTAAAACTAAATCACTATTTTTTCCACCTTTCAATATTTCATTTATTTAACCGTTGAAATATAAATATTTGCTTCTCAGCTACATTGTTTCAAAGCACAACATTTTTGTCATTGGTTTGTGGATCTCCTTTAATATTCGTTCTTTATTTGATTGAAAAAGTTAATCCAAGTACTCTTCACTTTTGGTCAACTTGTCCATACCTGTATTTTGACTAATGGTCGTGCAAACCAGCTAATGTAAAATTTTGCTTCACAGCTTTCATGTCAATGATACGATATGAATGATTAAGAACCAATGGAAAACTGAAAATTTATCATATATACCCTTCAATTGATAGTTATTCCAGAGCAAGGGATGTAAGTAAACTGAGAATTCGACTAATGATTTTTTCGAAATGCTGTTGTAATCGACTTTTATGTATAGGTTGATTTTTATTGATTCCATTATCGAAATCGATCAATAATTTTATGGAACCAAGTTGTTTTTTTTACAAGAAAACTATCTTAAAATAATAATAGCATCTTGAATAACTAAACTTTATTTCAGAAACTCATCTAATTTGGCTTGGATCCTGATCAGAGTAATTTCGAAATTATCGTCTGTATCTAATTTGTTGTTTCTTTCATGATCATCTGGTATATTTTGAGATATCTCACATACAAACGATAAATTCCTGTTGGTTTATTCTTCACATTGAACCAAGAACCATGCATTCCATTATTACTAAATAAAGATATCAAAATACCACTTAAAGGATTACTTCCATCCACGGTAAATAGCATCTTCGTTGAAAAGCAATGAGTGTCAAAATCATCATTAAAAATTCAACAATTGCCAAGCTCAAGCCTATCAGCATCCATATCCCATACATCTGGAAAAAAGATAGCAAATAATACAGCCTTCGAAGTATATCCTTAAAAAGCCTCAGTCACTAAAAAGCAACCGCTACGGAATATATTTTTAGCTCTAATCCGATCGAAGTTAAGTAGCAGCTACTTAATGTTTTTAGTATAAAAAACAATCCTCTACTTTGCACACCGTGCTGATGCATTTGAGGACTCTCATTCCACCCACACCCTCTTCCGGTTCTTTTTCGTATTCGTACCAACTTCACTTAGCCACCCTGACTCTGTGTTCTGCTCGACCTTTTAGATCTGTACACATTCATTCTGACGACGACGACGCATTATAATATTCCACACAGTGTCTCATGCACGAAACCAGACTATTTTCAGATGGAAAGACACCAAAATGTCTGCGAAGTATTAGACTGTAAAAGCCTGAGCGCAGCAATGGCAGTGCGGTAACAAAAGTCTTTTTGGATCTGATCTAAAGTACGTGAGAGTGTGAATTTAAAATTTCATTTGTAATACATACAGAAGAGTAGGCTGGTTAGTGCTTAAAGCAGGGGAGGTGGGCAGAGTATGATGTATTCGTGGATGGAGTTTTGAAAGCCACGAAGGGTGTTTTGAAAGTCGTAAATTCTAAAGAGGATTTTCCGGATGACATAAAAATCATCAGAATGATGTCCTTGCCCGAATATAGCCTACGTAGAGGTAGTGGTAGCAGTTTCAGCGCTAGGCTGTCGAGGGAAAAACTATTGGGACACGAGTCAGGGCACGAAATTTCAAATCAATCTTCTCTTGTGTCATCCAGTAGTCCATAAGACAATGAACAGCAAGGATTGAGGTCGTATTCAATCATCGACGTGGAATGTCTTTTATATTCTCTCCTGTGGACTCAAAATCTTAGACATTCCACAGTCCTTTCTTGTGACCTTTCCAAAGAAAGTGGCTACGAAATGAAGTGGGCGCCAATTTCCGCTGTTTTTCCTCGACTTTTCTATCGAGTTTTTTTTTTTTGATTCAAAGTTCCGAATCGAAGAAGAATCGAATCGTGATGTGATCTCATGTGATGCGGCTTGTACCGTAACTTGTTCACTTAATCATCAAAACTCTGAAAGCTACCCTGAGTGAAGTGGAAGAATTTGTATTCGGATAATAGAGAGAAGACTTGAAAACGATGACGACAAAGTGGAGTTTGGGAAAATTGTCACATGTGTACGAATATTGGAGTTTGTCCTGAAGGATATAGAAGACAGTTGCAGGGCAATTGTGAAAATGTTCAGTTACCGAGGGGTATGAATACATTAAAAATTGAAAAGTTTTCTGTTTGTTACAGGCTTTGTTGGTGTAAATATTTTTTTTTTCAAACATTTGCGTTGTTTTCGTTGTTGCTGGTTTTCATGCTTGCTGAATTGAATGATGATGAATTTGAAATAATTGTCTTGTTGATGTATTGAGATTTTGATTGTGGTGTTTATGAGAACGATTTTCAAGACAAATAGATGTCAGTCTAACAAGATTTTTAATTTAGTTTTTTCTACGTGGGATGAGACATAAGTTTGAACTTATTTTAGAAGAAGAATGATAATGATGAGATCTAGAGCCTCTAGGCCAGCGAAATTGATTTGGAATAAATAAAAAAGCTAAGCTGGGTTTTAAGCTTTTTCAAATCAATTCTATTTAATTAAATGTGGTACTACTAAAATATTAATTCCCCTCTCGATCAGGCACCACCTTGCCGTGGTGGAGGTGGCCTGTGCATGGCAAGATGTCACACCAAGAGTGCCTGGCAAGCATGATGATGAATCCGAAGGAAATCATGCCTGCAGACGGCAACCAGGCTGAGTTTGGAAATCCATTCGTACTGGGCGTGCTCATTGCAGCGGGGATTTGGATTCTGCAGGCTCCAATTGAATTTATGAATGCAATAGAAGACCCTGGTTGCAGTGAAAGCTTACATTCTATGGCCAGCAACTTTTCTAACTTTCTGATAGCATCCCTCTCTGGTTACACACTCAGGAAAGGAGAATACAACGTCAGCTGGAGGTCCAACTACGGCCGCACTAGGGGAAAAAATGAATTCTCCTAAATCCTCATAAAATAGGAGGAAGGATGGACTGAAAGAGGCTATTCTGGCTAGTGTAAGAAGACGCCCGCAAGTAGTAAACACAGTAAAAGTGCTTGTTCTTCTGAACACTGAAAAACTCTGGAGGATCTCAGTCGCAGGCAACTTAACAAACTCCCGCAAAAGGGGCAAACTGCCGGCAAAGGTGGATAGGGAGACCAATGCAGTAGTATCCGTAAGTGTTTCCCTGGAGTTTAGATTGTCAGGCAATGAAACCTCTGAGCCTACCTGGAATAACGAAAGAAAGGTTAACTGCTGATGCTAAGGCTGTCAGTTCGTGTCAAAAATGTCCTGAACTGATAATGGGGTGCAAAACCACTTGAACTGGACATTGTGAACCAGCGAAAGCTTTGAGCCGTCAACAGAGGAAAACTCTGTACAGGAAGTATAGATTTTCCACGCAAATCAGAAATCACCAATGAGGCTGAAAGGTAAGAAGGCACGAGTTACACCGGAAATCTCCCTGTCGGCCAGCATAGTTGCCAAATCCGTCAGCGGTGGTGTGCGGAAGAAGCGAAAGGTTGAAGCAAAAGACAATACCTGAGTTTCTGAACGCAAAATGCCGAGATGTGCCAAAATCAGCGAGAGAGATCACAGAGGCTGGTCCTTCCTTCATCCGCGAAAGCAGGGAGAAAAAAATACGCAGAATCCGCGTCCTTTTCTTTCATCGTTGTAATAGGTGTGTCTAAGAAGGAAAGCAAACTGATCGATGGTCAGTGGACTATCCATAGCAACGAGCTGTGGCGAGATATAGGGAAGTCGGGACCAGTTTACAACTTCACGCAAGCGAAATTTGTGGTCGGTCACCTCCAAGGCACCTGCTCCAATAAAACATCTAAGGAGTGGCTCATACAGATCGTTCCGAAGCTGGGTATTGGCAGTTGGCCATTTTGAACACCAATCTTGTCAAACCATACCATGTCAGTTGTTGGATTCCTGATCCTCGCAAGAACGCAGGTGACATCACTGGCATGTTTGGTAGACAGGAAGAATGATACCACCAGTAAAGATGATTTCGACTTGGCGATCGTAGAGAAGTTTTCGACGCTTCGGAACAGATACCCTATGGTACTGAGCTACTTTTTGTATGCGGTTTAATATAGCCAAATCAAGAAGTCGTGAAGCGCGAACTCTTGTGACTGTCTATGGGCAGATCTCCAGAGTAAACCGCAAAGATCCATTGGACGTTTTATTCTATAGAGTTTACGTAGACATTGTCTAAGTGTCCCCGCAAGGGGATCCCAAGACATCGGTTCCAGACATTTCTATGGCTGAATGTGTAAGATTAGTTCAACACACCCAAGCTTCGTCATTTATTTTAAGCGAAAAATTGACAAAACTGCAAACTTCTCTTTACATTGTACTTGTACAGAAGCTTTGAGTTCGAGGCAGCAAGATCTACGGACTCAATTCAATCACGGGATCAAAGATTTTTTATGATTAAATGGTTTCCAATCTGCCTGATGTCTTTATGATCAGACAGTTTTCAAGCCGGAACCTGTCAGCGATGATCATGCAATACCCGGGAAAATGCTAGGCTGAAACGCACCATAGGCGCCTCGGCTTACTTTTTTTTTACCCCTTACTTCCGCCACCAATACAGACCCGATTCAGTACGCTGAATCGGAGAGACTAGAACTTTTGGTGGGCTGCAATGCTAACTCACAGCATGTAACGCCAGAGGAAATACACTCTTTGGATTCTATAACTTCTGCGAGGCTGATGACTTTAAACACTGGGATTCCTTCCACCTTTGCCACTCTACACAGAAGGGCGGTTATTGACGGCCACTATGTTCATCTAGAATAGTTTAATCAATAACTGGGTAGCACGTATCAAATGAAGTTTCACTGTCTGATCACCGATATTTGGTATTCTTTTTAGCCACGGATCTAACACCCGTGGTAGAAAAAAGAAATCCAAGCAATACTGATTGGGCTAAGTTCGATCGACTTCTTGCAGATGGAGCGTGTCCTAGTGGTAAGATAAAATCGCCAAAGTCAATAGAATCCTAATTGAACTCTCTGAATAGAGACATAACAAGTAGCTGTGAAGAGGCCTGCCCATAAGTTCAATTTATTTATAAGCTCAACATTATTTCTCGTTTTTTTTTTATTGGGTTTGTAGTGTAATCAACTGGGATTTTACCGTTCATAATTTTAAAAAAAAATTGGATTATTTAACTTTTAAATAAAGTAAAAATGATAATTTTTTTAATTTTTGCAATTTTTTCTGAACTTTGAGCCTACTTTATTATGGTTCTGCTCAATTTTTCTTATTCGTAAGGGAAGAATTATATTTCATTTACTAAAGAACACACAAGAAAATATTCATCAACATTTTTCAAACCATTCCTGAAAAAAGGTACATAAGTCCCAAAAAACATGATTTTTCAGAAACATCATCAAATTTGGAAATTTTCAAATAAGGAGAGATGAATTCAATTAAATTGTTAACTGTAAAATCATGTTTACACCAATGTTTACCGAAGATTTTTTTTTTATTTTCTGCATACTTTTATTATTTTGATATGAACTAGAATAATTTAGGTATGCTGGCGAGGAAGAGATTTTTTCGAGCTTAATGATCGTACGCTCACGTCTCAGTCGTGTAAGTAATATTGAGCTTAATAATGAGTTAATTTTTCGGATTTGACACTCAAATCACTACCCATAATATTGAGATAGAATTATTAATAATTCTCTTACTTGCTATTCCAATTTTTCGACAGAACAAGTGAACCTTGAAATATCTATCAAGCCGTTTATTCGATAGAAATGCAATTTACTCAATTAAATTCTGGGTGAATTATATAAACCCTACACCTGGTCGGTTCTCGCCACTTCTACGTAACCAGCAAACCGACACTAGACAAAATTACACAATGCAATAAATCATTGAATCCCCGAGGAATTTCACACATTGACAGCTCAGATTCATCTTGTAATTGATACTAAAAACCCTTAATTGGCATTTTTCCACCCTGAGGATTGCCTTAATAGAATCTCATCTCATCTCGACTCTCCGGCTAAGCCCCGTACATCGCGTAAACACAAACTTGTTCACCCTCGTCGGGTGCGTGACCACTCATTGTTGTTGTAATCTCGACAGAAGTCAGACCTATACTTATTATTTTGCTGTTCACATTCGCTTTGGTTGTCGGCTTTGTTTTTAGGGTTGTTCGCTGCGCTATGACTTTCATGCGGTCATCACTGCTATTGAATCGGACAACATCTGTACCCACCCTCATCATGTACATACGAATATGTACTACATGTATGTACGTTCCAAGAAGTACCGTAAGTTTGGCATGGCGCCCTCATCTGGCGCTCATGTGACATCAAGTTCAGCTAATTGAATCGAAAGTTCACAGAAACAAAGATTTCAGTTGTTATAGGGTGTTTTAGATTTTTCTGATATCCTGGAATATAATGATTATTCAAGCAATAATTAGTATGAATAGCACAATAACAGCATTCTTTGAAGTACCTTAAAGAATATTGTTATTGTGATACACGCTCACACTTTAAAAAAATTAAAAGTGAAAACGCTCCTCGGTTGTCAGAGGACCTGACAAAACGAGACTCCGTTCATTTCACCCTGTCTCAGGATATGTTTAATACAAGCAATTTAATATATGTATTCTATCAGTGTGACGAAGAAGCTATCAAAGGTATTAACATTGTTTTCAGCTTCCACACATACATATACCAAACACAAGCGCTGTGTTAAAGAACCCAATTATTTTTCCTACTGAATTTTCTCCACCCGCCATCGAAATAGGACCCAATAGACTCACACTGGTTAAGAAACACAAATACTCGAAATTGAAGTTTCAATAAATCTCTGCTATGTCAGTTCAAATAGAAAAATTATAAAATTTACATTAAGTTGCTCGTAGTTTACGAAACTGTCCAAATTAATTCGCTAAATTATTGCCAGCATTTTACCGGGTCATTTCATTTGAATAAGTTCCCGACAATCGTCTGATGTCGTTACGGTAGAGTGCATTTTGATAACCCGGTTCGGTTCTGTTACAATAAATGCAACCGATGCGATTTCTACATAGTACCTACGAGTACTTTGCGCTGTAATGTTGCATTTAAATTAAAGGGGGTTTGTCGTCGTTCACTCGCTTCCATCGATTTCAATTCTATTAATATCTGAGTAGGCTCATTTGCGTTGTCGTCGAACTCAAAAGGACCCAGAATGCCATGAACCGCTCAAAGAGCATACGAATATGTGCATATTTGTCATTATGCAGTTAATTGCGACAGATTTGTAACAAATGATTCTAGAATGGATATATGTTTGGAATGGAAATGGTTAAAAGGTTCCTTGGGGGAATCTTAAGACCACCTGCTACTTATCTGCGATGAGGCGAAACTGAAAAATTTTACTCGTTAGATGTTCAAGACCAAGACGATGTATGTAGATAGTGGGACGGACGTGGTGGTGTTTTATTCGGACACTTAAGAGCTAAATTTATTATAATTTAAATTAGTTTTTAGTATAACTGAATAAGAGATTGCAATTAGTAGCAAGGTTTTTTTTAGTTTTCTTATATGGACGGAGGCTATCAATCTAAATATTTCTTATACAAAACCTTACAATATATATATATATATATGCACATAGTGTTTTCCAAAACTTCTAAGACGGGTTTGGATTTTACTGGCTGGATATGCACCTATGCATCCAAGCCATTTTTATTTACACAAGACTAGTTTTTAGACGACGAGAACGAAGTGGAAGTGAGCCGCCAACTTCCACTTCACTCTCGGCTTCTAAAAACTGGTCTTGTGCAAATAAAAATGCTTGGACGCATGGACACATGTCTAAACAGCCCTTTACAGAAATATCTTAAATCAATAGCGTTGAAGGCCACGAAAGCGATCAGCTTAACTAATGAGAAAATGATGAGAATTATGGAAACGATGGAAATGATAGCGGCAAAGGCGAAAATGAAATTTAATTTAGAAAATATGTTGATCTTGTTTATGCCAATACATATAGAAATCAATATAAATTATTTATTGAATTTATTAAGAAAAATATATAACCTGTATGATTTACTTAACAAAAGCTTTTTTTCTTTTACCAGTTCCACTCGACTTAGTGTAGATTAATAGATTTATATGCTCTACCTCATTTGTAGATCTAGCTGGTCTTATACTGTGTCTGAGGGAATTTTATACCCTTTGGTGGATGGATCTAGCTGTTATTGCTTTGAAATAGTTATTTGAATAATTGTTTATAAACCGAAAAAATACTCTTTTCCATCCATTTATGCACTAAGATCACACACTTTTGCTTGCGTTGGATTTTATACCACCTCTGGAGGATGTTAATCCTTTTGGATATGTGTGGCTTTTCAAATATTATCTCCAAATAGCTACCCAAATACCATATATAAATTATGCCTTAGACTATAACGTGAATATCCTCATATATATCGCATCTTTGTTGTCTGATACCTGCCTCAGTTCCGCTGTCAGTGTATGTAGGTTTTCGTAGAGCAAATGTTCTTCCTAATTGTAGTGTGAATACATCAAAAAAATCTGAGCCTTTATACTATAACGTATGTCTGGGGGGCTCTGGTTTTCATTCTATATCTAAAGTTACATATATCGTTTATACCTCGTAGCCTAAAAAAACATGTGAAGATTATAATAGATATACATACAAATATGGAATAGCAACTCGCACGTATCTATTTACTTTTCTTTAACGCCGCTACCGACAGCTGTTGAGGACAGTAGCATTGACAACAACAACAATTCTGTCCCAGTTATTGTTTTCAATGGACACGCAGAAAATGCGACTATAATTTAACCTAATATGTACTTACATTATCATCATATACCTCACAGTTTCTCTGTTTAATTAATAATCATTCTGGAGAACCATTTGCAAAATATGAATAAGTATCTTTAACTACTTACCAAAGCAGCCAAGAAATACAAGATGGAATAGCATTTACCTGTTACACGATTTCCGCAAAATTCATCCTCTTCAGAAAGTTATCCACGAGCACATAACACTTTTGAGAAGAAAACGCACTATCTATCGCAACTAAAATCAACTAAAATAATCACTTTAGAACAAGAAACAGTAAAAGAAACACATAGTACAAGAAATATCAACAATACATGATTTTTTCGCGACGAGAAAAGAAAAGCGCGCAAAGTCAACGAGACGTAACCAACCTGCTAGATTGGCCTGTCATCTTTTCTAGCAAGTGCAAGTACGTTAGTGAAATGCAAGGGTTTGAATATGTCCTTACTCATCGAATTTAGAATGCACTATAATTCAATACACTATCCATATAAGAAGCTTTTCGCCCAATTTTCTCGAAAATCCAACTCTAAAGTGCTATTTCACAAAAAAAACTAACTTTTGCGGGTAATTTTTTTTTTATTAGGTATATGGCCAAGCTACGCGATCATGGACTCCTACCATGAGGACTTAGTACTACCGCTACTACTTGTATATGCCAAAGTCAGCATTTCATTTACACGTATGAACTTTTTACATACCTTTTACATTTTTACAATTTGTTGAAAGGCAGGGGTGAAGCGAAAGGGATCGGGTAAGTTGATCGAACTTTGAGACATTTTTATTACGCGCATCCTTATTTGTTTGAAAAGTACTGGATGAGTGAGCTTTGTTGAATTTTCTGCATACAAGTTTGTAATAATTTTAATCATTTGTGCTTCTGGGTGCTTGTCAAATTTAGTATTTTCATACAATTCATAATATACATGAATTACATTCATGTAAATACTAAGATCAAGTTGAAAAGACAATTGAGAAAAAATGTTCGCCTTGAGTTGACCCGTGTAAAAGCTCAACAAAAATGCAATTGGTATGCTTGTTACCATATGCTATGGCATTATAAAGTTGGTCCGACCGGTCCGACCTTCGATTCGAATGACTTTTCCGTGTACTTTTGTGTTTGTTGCGCATATACCAATGCTAACGGTTCACGGACTGTCAAAGAACTCGGGAAAACTCTCTTCGGTGCTCCAATTTCCAGGAAATTCGATATAAAGTTTCTTTTATCAATCAACATTTCAATAGAATCAGTAACGGCAAATTTAAATCCTTGCATTTCACTTGTCCGTTTGTCGATCGGTCGGTGGAATGAACCTGCTAGAATAGATGACAGACAGGCTAGTCTAGCAGGTTGGTTACGTCTCGTTGACTTTGCGCGCTTTTCTTTTCGCGTCGCAGAAAAGTCTAGGATTTGGTGATTTTCGTGTTTGTAAAGGATTTTCGCGTTCGTGGTGTTTCTTATGCAATATTTATTGTACTGTGTTTCTTGTGCTGTCTTACTTATGCTGTGTCTATTTTGCCAAAGTCAAATTTTAGTGGACGGCCTCGATATATGGTTTTTTTCTCTTCGAAAGTGTTCCGTGGGTTCGAGAATAAATTTCGTAGACCAGGTAATTGCTGCTCTATCCTGCATAGCTCTATCCGGCAAGTAGTTTAAGACATTCAATAGAACATAACATGGACTTAAATTTTTGCAAATTGATCTCAAGGATCATTAGCTGCGTTGTTTTGCGTCTCGATCGAGAGCTGGTAAGGGAAAACAACAACAACTGAGACAGGATTGTTGTTGTTCTCAAAGCTACTGTCCTTAACAGCTGTCTATAGAGTCGCAAAAGGACACGACTAATGTAGAGCTGTAGAAAATTAGATAGAGACATGCGAGTTGCTATATTCATATTTGTATGTACATAAATTTTTATTATAATCGTGACACGCTCTGCAGGCTATGAGGCATAAACGATATATGTGTGTAAATTTAGTTATAGAGTAAGGTCCAGGGCCTCCCAGACATACGTCATATTATAAAAGAGAAAAAGATTTTTTTTGGATGTATGCCCACTACAGTCGGTAAGAACTTTTGTTGTACGAAAACCTTGACTGACGATATCTTAGACATGTATCAGACAACTAAAGTGCAAAGTATTTAGGGTCATTCACGTTTTAATATAAAGGCTGTAGTTAACACGTTATTTAAGTGGCTATTTTTCAGATAATATTTGCCAGACATGCCCAAAATGTTAAATTCCCCCAGACACGGTATCAGCTACAATTCAGAGAGTGCATTTCGGTATAAGAGAGTGATCTTTGTGCACAAATGCATATAAAAACAATTTCGTATGCCCTTTTATATATTTTTAAAGTCAGATATATTTTGAGCTTTCTCATTGTTTTTCTTCAAATCTCGTTTCATTTAAGCCCAGTATCGTTCTATAGGTCTAAGGTCAGGACAATTTGGTGGGTTGCCCTCCTTGCAGACAACAATGACGTCGTTGCTGTTATACTACTCCAGATATTTTAGCGTATTAGCGCTTTAAAAGCGTAGATAGCAGTAAAATTCAACCTGATCAAATATTCCAATTAGTATTCCAAGCCGCCAGGTGTATATATGTTTCGTGTTTTATGGGAAAATTTCCAGTGACTCTTCAAAGAGTCTGTGTTAGTTTTATTTTCTTAATCTTTTAACTGCCAACTTAAAATTCATATAAACAATCACTTAAATTTCTAGCTTATCGTAGATAAACATTATAGTTTTAATTCCATTTTACTTAGTTTTACAATATGTACATATGTAGTTCTTATTTTATATGTGTTTAATATATCGTTGGCCACTCCACAAAGAGCAAAGCTCGAGTTGTGAGGTGGTATGGTGTAATAATTTAGTTTGTGTGGACGTTATAATGTGAAGTTAACTACAAGTATTCAATTAGAAAAAATTGCTTCACTATTTTGCTATTTATACTACATCGTTCAACAAAAGATATTCCTTCACTGCATTTTTAAAAATTCTAAAATTAAATTGTGAACATATTTCTATTGCCAAGCTATTAAACAATCGTGGAGCATAATAGAATGCATGATTAGCGGCTAAAGTTGTCCTAAATTTTGGTTCCCGAGTCACTCCGCGAACCATTCTTCGTGTACCATGTTTTGCTTCTGTCTCGCGTGGAAAATGAGCAGGGTGCATAAAGAGATAATTTAGTACCTTAAATTTATATAGATTTGAAATAGAAAATACATTGAAGTCATTAAAAAGGTTTGCTGTAGGATAACGAATTGGTTTCTTTAGACAAATTTTTATAATTTTTTTGTGTAAAAGCACAAGAGGAATTAAGTTGCTACGGGCAGTCCCGCCCCAACTAACGAAACCATACTCTATAATGGACTGCACTAGGGCCAAAAAAATTGTCCTAAGCCTGTCTTTTGTGAAAATATTTTTCAATTGCCTAAATTTGAACAAAATTCTCCTCAAACGACTAGAGAGATAAGAAATGTGCTCGTTGTAACGCAAATGGCGATCTATTATCACCCCCAGATATTTCACACTGCCTTTTACTGCTAAAAGAGGACATGGGCAGTTTGCTATGTGAGCACACGAACTTTCATGAATTATTACTTTTAGTGACTCCTGAGGAGCACCAGATAAATTGTGTGAAAAAGGTAATGCAACACATTTATCAATGTTCACACTTATAAGGTTTGCGTTTATCCACTTTGAAATGTTCCTCAAGTCTTTATTTGCCTCATCAAAAACCGTCTCCCAGTTTGTTCCCCAAAAAAGTGCAACTGTATCATCTGCGTAAGCTTGTAACGAACAGTTAGGTACTTGCAAGTTTAATAGATCATTAATATATATAAGAAACAGAATTGGACCCAACACTGTTCCCTGGGGCACACCTATATTAGCGTTAGATGCAGAGCTCACGTGGTCCTCTAAAATAACAGATGAAACTCTATCTTTTAAATAAGTTTTAAAAAGTTGCATAACTATACCCCTTATTCCAATTTTATGCATTTTATTGAAAAGCAGATCATGATCCACCGTATCGAAAGCTTTTCTAAAATCTAAAAACACGCCCAAACATTTTAACCTTTGATCCAGTGTTCCTACAATTTCTTTCGTTACATTAAAAATTGCATCTTCTGCACTAAGAGATTTTCTAAAACCATATTGGTATTCTGAAATAATTTTATTTTTTTCTTAATACGCCACACGACTTTTCTTAATAGCCTTTTCAAAGATTTTGGAATTACTCGAAAGAAGAGATATAGACCGGTAGTTGTTCATTACAGACTTGTCTCCGCCCTTGTGCAAAGGTATCACTAACGCTTTTTTTAATTGGCTCGGAAAATAGCCCTGAATAAAACAAAGATTTATAATATGAGAGAATGGACATGCTATAAAGAAGGCATTTTTTCTTAAACAGTCTGAACTGATTCCATCTGAACCTGAAGCTACTTCTGCTTTAGTATTAAGAATAAGCTGTACTATTTCTGACTCAGACACAGGTTGTATGAAAAGGGAATCACACACTGTGTCAATTGTCCCTAAAACGCTTCTTTGAATCGAACTGCTATCACTTTGAATTTTATTCGCTAGGTCTTTGAATCCTTATTCTTGAGATTGGAAGAAAACTGAGATACACTTTAAAGTAAGGTGAAAAACTGAAGTTTGGAGTGGAAGAAAATATTTCAACTCAACTATAAAATATTTTCAAACATCAAAAAAAGATACCTAATGTCCAAAAATAAGGCAATAAGCGTTAACGTCATTAATTCAGCCGCCTATTTTCAAGATATTTTCACAGAATTTACTATGTTAATGCATTTAATTTATTATTATTTATTTTTTGATAATATTGAATATTTACGTTACAGGCTTCAAACTATGATTGAGTAGTTTTCTGTAACTAATTTTTGAATTAATAAGAGGTGAAAAGTAATCTTACAAGCGTTGATTTTGAGTCTATATTATTGGTTATGGTATTCGTTTTCGGATACAGAATAAAGAATGGCATGTAAGATAATATACAGTGGTGGACAAAAGTTCTCACACATAGCCGTTTGTTAACTAAAACAAGTATTAAAACAAAGCCAACAGAAAATCTTCATTTCATTATTTTTGGAAAACAATTATTCATTCTTAAGCTATTATATACGTTAAAAATTAATTTAAGAAAATAATACCCTATTCTGGAAAAGAACAAAATAGTTTGAATTAGTTTGAATAGTTTGAATGGACAAAAGTTTTCACACAGTTTGTGATATTACGTTAATTATAGTCATTTTTTATATTTAATATTTCGTCGGAAGTCCTTTCTGTTTAATGACCTCTTTTAATCTCCTAGGCACCGACAACACAAGTTTTTTTTGTATAATCTGCCGTTAACTTTTGCCATTCTAATTGAAGCATTTCCTTTAAATGTGTCTTGCTGGAAATTGTATGTTTCCGCAAGCGTCGTTCTAATTCTTCCCGCAGATGCTCAATTGGATTGAGGTCCGGTGACTGTGGGGGAGTCGGTAAAGTATGAGCAACATTATAAACAACCCACATTTTAACATTATGAGCCGCATGTTTCGGATCGTTGTCATGCTGGAAATAAAATTGATCATCTAAGTCCAACTTTTCGGCACTCTTTTTCAAATTTTCCTTTAGAATATTTAAGTAAAGTTTTTGATCCATCGTTTGCTCAATGAATACAAGCTCGCCAACACCTGAAGCAGCCATACAGCCCCAAACCATAACTCCTCCACCACCATGTTTGACTGTACTAGTATTGTTCTTTGCATTTAACTCTGTGTTGAGTTTTCTCCATATCAGGGTTCTACCGTCAGACTGAAATATAGTATATTTACTCTCGTCAGAGAATAAAATATTATGATAGAAACCTTCAGGTTTATTTATAAAGTCTTTCGCGAATTGCAATCTCTTTTTTTGTTTATTTATTTTATTAATTAGAGGTTTTCGTCTAGCTACCCGTGCATTATATTCATTACGATGAAGGAGTCTGCGTATGGTTTTGGGGTGAACATCTTTTTTAAAATTGACTTTAATTTGAGCTGCCACCTCTGATGATGTTATTTATTTATTTATTTATTTATTTACTATTATTATTCAACAGATAAAATTCAATTACTGAATATATAAAATATAAAATACAAATAATTCACTAATGAAAGAATGAAAAAATGAACAAAATTATAATGAGATGATAATGATACAAAATAAAGAACAATAATAAACAAAATTAAAGGGAAAAAGTACAAATTCAAATTAAGAAAAATAGAGAAAACAAGAAAAGGAAAAAAAAACTACGTTGAATTAGTTATAAGCAAAACATTATTTTTCAATAAAGTTTTAAATGCATATAATGTCGGCGGTAGAGGACCAAACCATAGATCATTATGTTGCCTTAGTAATCGCAACAGCGGAGAATAAAAAAAGATATCAGTGCGTGCACACTAAACTCAAAAGAAGAGCGGGTACCATGCACTGCAACACGGACAGAAACGTGGCTGCTGATGTCAGAATCTACCAACCTATGAAACAATTTGAAGAGTAGGCACTCATCCAGGAAAAGTCTCCGTGATTCGAGGGAAGGAAGATGAAGGAACGACAGACGATCACTATAAGGACGGTAAGGAAGCTGAAACTTATAAAACAGGGTGCGAGTAAATCTGCGTTGAACGGACTCCAACGCAGTATTTAAGTAGACATAATGAGGACACCATACTTGACAGCAATATTCAAGAATACTACGTACAAAGGAGAGGAAAAGGTGTACACAGGTGGAAATGTTAACGAATGCTTTAGAGGATCTAATAATAAAACCAGATAATTTAGAGGCCCTGGCAGTAATATAAGAAATATGCTTATCAAATTTGAGCTTAGGATCAAACATTACGCCAAGATCTCTAAAGTTATCAACGACATTAAGAGGATAGCCACAAACAGAGTAGCAGAACATCAAAGGTGACATTTTCAAAGAGAAAAGACATTTTGTGACATTTCACGATGTTCAAAGTGAGAGCATTGAGAGCGCACCAAGTCTGTAGGCTGTTGAGATCGTTTTGTAAAACCATACAGTCATCTTGTGACTCAATCACTCGAAACATCTTGAAATCGTCGGCATACAAAAGACAAGAAGAATGGATTAAAGGAGGGAGATCGTTTATGAACAAAAGAAAGAGAAGAGGACCAAGGATAGACCCTTGCGGAACACCTGATGCAGGATAAAAAGGAATTGAAGAGGAGGAATTAACAGTTACAATACAGGTACGGTCGAGGATGTAAGAGTTAAACCAGGAAAGAAGAGGACCAGCAATGCCATCGTACCTTAGCTTCTGAAGAAGGAGGATATGGTTAACGGAGTCAAAGGGTTTGGAAAAGTCGATATAAAGTACATCAACCTGCTTTTGATGGTGACCGTGTGTGTGAAGGAAAGAAGGTTGGTTAAGGTAGATTTACCTTTGACAAAACCATGCTGCTCATGAGCGAGAATAGGCTGGATAAAGGAGTAGACTCGCTTGTAAACCACTTTTTCAAGGATCTTGCTAAAGCAAGGAAGAAGTTAAATGGGACGGTAGTTTGAGATGCATGTACGATCACCGGCTTTATGTATAGGAAAGATGTTGGCAATTTTCCAGCGAGAAGGAAAAGAGCCAGAAGATATACTTAAGTTGAACAAAATAGAAAGATGGACGCACAGAGATGATGAAAGAGATTTAGCCAGGATATTTGTAATACCGTCGGAACCACTACTGGTATTGGCATCGATATCGTTTAACTGAAGTTCAATTTCAAGAGAGTTCGTTCGAAATGAGTGCAATTCAGGAGAGGATGTGGAGGGAGGATTTAAGGAATTAGAAGAGGATTGTTGTGAGAAAAAAGAGGAAAAGTAAGAAGCAAAAAGCTCACATACTTCTTGTGGAGTGGAGGCAGCTGTATCACCCAAGTGCATACCATTGGGGATACTAGGACAATTTTGGACAATGTTGTTTTGGGTAGTTTCTTAATGATTCTAACAACCTGTATGTTAGAATTGTAATTTATTAATAGGATTTCTAAACCAAAATAAATTGTATTTGACCAACCTGCGCTTCTTCCCTAGTTGTTAGTTTTCGTGGGCGTCCTTTTCGTGGAGTACTTTCGAATTCTGCGTCGTTTTTTGTAACGTTTTACAATACTGCAAACTGTAAACCGACTTCTACCCATTATATTTCCAATTTCTCCATACGATTTATTTTGTTTGAATAAATTCAAGATTATTTTACGTTCTTCTTGCGTAGTTTCCTTTTGCCTGCGCGACATGATCACTACTTTAATGACTTTACAAATAAAATATACACGCAAATACATTTTACCTCCTGTCAAATATATAACGGAACTTTCCAGTTAAATTATCAACATGAGTCTTGCCAGCATTCCAACTTACTTGAAATAGGAAATCTTTTCAAACTTAGTGTGTGAAAACTTTTGTCTGGACAAAAACGTGTAATTTAAAATATTTTATTATTTTCCAGAGTAGGGTGTTATTTTCTTAAATTAATTTTTAATGTATATAATAGCTTAAGAATAAATAATTGTTTTCCCAAAATAATGAAATGAATATTTTCTGTTGGCTTTGTTTTAATACTTTTTTTAGTTAACAAACGGCTATGTGTGAAAACTTTTGTCCACAACTGTATATGAAAACAAAATACAGTGTAATATCAATCGAAAAATAAATTTAATTCATAGCCTAACAAAGCATACGAATAGCGTTCATCATTTTGCAATTGCACATCTTCAGCTCTTTGAATTATCAAATCAATTTCAAATATTTAATTTTTCTCTAACGAGGCAATCACTACGATACCCCTACCATATAGTCGACAGCTCTTGAATTTCCCTGAAACCAAGAGCGTCTTGTGATAAGTTGCTTCATATCCGCAACGAATAATTCTATCGTCACATTAAAATCGACACCATGCTGGGCGCCCAAGCACTTTGTCATTCCCATTCTTTCATGAGTTATTCTTCTAAATTAGCCGCGACGGCTGGAGGTGAAGACTCCGTTTGTAGTCTCATAAACGTCTAAAAGATTCTTATTATGGGCATGAGTGCTCGTAATGAAAATCTCATTCGTTTTTATTGCTCGTAGGCGGCAATGAGCTATTTATTTACTTTTAATTAAGTCACATTTTTCAGATATTTTAACTCTGAATTGAATTTTCTGAGATGATATCCCAGAAAGTTAATTTATTTAATTTTTTTTCTATTGAGATGATGCAAAAATTTTAAAGCCAACTATTCCACTGCAAGCGCAACTTGTAAATTAATTTACCAGCTTACAAAACACCTTTAGAATGCAATCATCACACTGCCATTCTAGTGTTAAATCCACGACGGTATCTTCTCTTGGATCTCAGATGTCATCATCTTCAACGGCATAATCGTGATCCTTATAAAGTTCACACTAATATTGAACACTGACACGTTTTATGGGCGCTTCTCGCAAGCGCCATAAATTAAACCCGTCTTTGCGCAGCTACTTAAGTAAAAGTTGACGGCAGCCAGTTTGTTCGTTTCTTCTTTTTTTTTTAAATTAATGTCGAAGGAAGTGATAAGGCATCGAAAGATTCAACTGGCGGAAGGGAAAGTCAGATGAGCCCGTGCCGCTGACACGTCGACATTTTTGAATTAATAGCGTGCGAATTTTCCTAACCACGACTTTATGACGCTTCACACTTATCCGGAGGAAGCGCCTTTATTCAGCATTATTGTGGTACGTTGACGATATTGTCGCACTATCATTTAATTTTAATTAGCCGATGATTTAACGGGAAACTTAAATGTATTGTAAAAGTTGTGTTGGAGAGGAGTGCTCAGCACCGAGGTGATGTGATAACAGGTTGAGGTGGAGTTGATGTACGATGGAATAGCAAAATTAATTTTACATTTGATGTACAGCAGGTTTTTCGTGGGATGTAATACGGAAGAACATGAGATTTGTTTTTTTTACTAATGTTCGAAGAAAAACATTAGTATTAAAATCACTTTGGCCAAAAATTCATATTTCTATATATACAGGGTGTTTGGTACTAAATGAACACTATTTTAAGGAGGCGTTCTTTGACATATTTTGAGTAAAAAATCGTTCTACAGGATGGTCCGGATTTCAAAACCTACGGAGTTACAGGGTGTTCAAAAAAACTTGTTCGGACCGGTACCCTGACTCACTTGAATCGTTATATCTTGAAAACTAATTATCACAACTCAAAGTTTTATACCGCGTTTATTAGACAATTAAATTACCTTTTGTTTAATGTATTGCACTTGATTGCAGTTGTACCGAGTTTTGAGATATTTTCTTCGAAACACAAAATTTTTTAATTTTAACCCCGAAAATTCTGTGTTCCAGGTCGTTTTCCTTAGAAAACCTCATTATAATGTGCCACTTTCATTTAAATATTTTGATTATCCATATTACTGGCTACAAAAGTTGCATACATTCCAATGACTTAGATTCTACCATTTCAAAAGTATTAAGCGAAAATGAATATTGCTGAAAAACTAAATATGCCATAAAGTGGCCCTCGTTGTCGACCTACACTTTTTTTCTTGAACTGAAAGTATTTAATAATGGTTTTTATGCTTTATTTCAAAATTTTTAATCTACAGTAGGTGTTCAAAATTGCCACCTTCATTTTGAATACATGCCAAAGCTCGTTTGGCAAGCGTTCTTTTCATATTCATGTCTCTCAGCTGTTGCCTCACTTCTGTTGCAGCATCATCGATTCTGGTATTTAGTTCTTCTAAAGTGGATACTTGCATTGCGTACACAACGTCCTTCATCCGTCCCCATACAAAAAAATCCATTACAGTCAGATCAGGAGACCTCGCAGGCCAGTGTACTGGTCCATTTCTACCGATCCAGCGATTGGGATAGTTGGAATTCAACCAATCTATGACTGGTCGACCGTAATGAGCTGGAGCACCATCGTGTTGGTAAAACATGGAAACCAATCGTTGCAGAGGAATATCTTCCAATAAGTCCTGCAGATCATGTGTTAAAAAATGCAAGTAGCTGGTACTATTTAGGGTAGGCGGGAGCCTATAAGGTCCAATCAAATTATTGCCAATCACTCCTGCCCATAAATTTACGCTGAATCTATGCTGAAATGATGACGTTCTAGCAGTGTTTGGATTGTTCTCAGCCCACGTGTGTAAATTGTGGAAGTTTGTGCTACCGTCCCTCGTAAATAAAGACTCATCCGTCCAAAGAATGCTGTTGACAAAATTTTCGTCGTCTAATTGTCTCTCAAGGAGCCAATTGCAGAATTCCATCCTTTTGGGCAAATCGATGGGTAGGAGCTGCTGAACTGGTGTGTGATGTTTAGGATGTAGACGGGCTGCTTTCAAAATACTCCAAACTTTCCAGCTAGACACGTTAAACCGTAACGCTAAGCGTCGAATACTGGTTGATGGGTCAGATTCCACTTCATGCAATATTTCTTCTTCGGTCCGTACAGCGGTTGCAGTTGTAGGATTTGCGTTTACTCGGCTCGTTCTGACGTTACCCGTTTCCCGAATCCTTGCGTAAAGTTGTTAAAACACTCTCCTTCCAGGAATCCGTCGATGGGGGTATCTCTGATGATACAAAGATTGCGCCGCTGCTGAATTGCCCCGGCACTCCCCATAGACGTACAAAATATCTCCATATTCTTCGTTAGTGTAGCGAGGCATTTTCCATGTATTTTCGTAAATTTTATTTAGATCTTGTTGTTCGAGTAATGCACTGAAACTTACAAGAATTTGAAAGTGGTTCTGTTTTTATGCGTTTTCAATTTTTTAAGTATCCCACTAATAAAGGCGAAGAACTGGACATGCTTTTACCTGTCACATCTAGGTAGGTGCATCAATTATGTTGAAACTAATTAAAATATAGTTAAGTTTATTGATACTTTAAATAGCAATAAATGGGTACTAAATTACTTTAGTACGACTAGCATATTAAACTTTGTTTTTGCAAGGAGGACCGTTTTATGACATATTTAGTTTTTAAGCGATATTTATTTTCGCTCAATAATGCGAAATGGTAGAATCTAAGTCATTGGAATTTATGCAACTTTTGTAGCCAGTGATATGGCTTATCAAAATATTTAAATGAAAGTGGCACATTATAATGAGGTTTTCTAAGGAAAACGACCTGGAACACAGAATTTTCGGGGTTAAAATAAAAAAATTTTGTGTTTCGAAGAAAATATCTCAAAACTCGGTACAACTGCAATCAAGTGCAATACATTAAACAAAAGGTAATTTAATTGTCTAATAAACGCGGTATAAAACTTTGAGTTGTGATAATTAGTTTTCAAGATATAACGATTCAAGTGAGTCAGGATACCGGTCCGAACAAGTTTTTTTGAACACCCTGTAACTCCGTAGGTTTTGAAATCCGGACCATCCTGTAGAACGATTTTTTACTTAAAATATGTCAAAGAACGCCTCCTTAAAATAGTGTTCATTTAGTACCAAACACCCTGTATATGTACAGTCGAGTCCGCTTATAACGACGGCCAAGGGACCGCACGTTTACCGTCGTATTAACCGGACGACGTTATAAGCGATTTTCGAAATGTACCTATACATTTTACTCATATTACTACTTGGTTACATAGCAAAGCACATATTAAAGTAAATACAAACGATATACAAGATGTTATCATAGGAAAAACTAATTTATTGGAAAAACACTAAGTAAGGTTGTTTTACAGAATGTGAGACACATGTTAAAGTTTTGTAAGCTTGCAGATATAAATTACATAGCAGCTGAAAAAGAGTGTATTTTAGTCTGTTTCTGATTGGCTTCTGCCTTATAATAAGAATTAGGTATTAATTTAATAAGACGAGACATTGTTAATTTTGTTTCGTCATCTTTGTAAGTTGAATGTATGAAGAAATTAAGAGTGTCAGCAGCTTTGAGAGTTTCTTCGATGCCAGGATTCGATCACCACTTCAGTCTCATCATCGTCACCATTTTCGTCTTCTTCGACTGCTTCACGTCCTTAGGTGATAATATTTTGCACGATGGGTTTTTTTAACTGCGCCATTCGTGTTCGCCGCAACCATGACCGTTATCCTTTCCTTAGATAGTTTTCCACCAGCACACATTTTGCTTTTAAATTTTAAAGTTTTGTCTGGTGTTAGTCTATAAAACAATCCAGTTTTATCGGCGTTAAAGATTCGGTCATTTGTGCAACTTGCACGCAAATTGGGTCAAACAGTACAAAGCCAATCACGAACATAATTTAGACTCACCGACATTGATTCTCCACTTACCTTACCGGACACCAATATTGTGTCTAATTTGATCCAACTTGGTGTACATGTGAGATTCGGTAGTAATTCGCGAAGTAAATAACTGGGCTTTATGCTGTAAAATACTCTTTAAACCACTGAAGCAATATTTGATCCACTTGATCCTGTGTGGACGTCCGAATTCGCTTGGGAATCAAAACGTTATTATTGAACAGCTCTTCAATCTTTCATTTGCTATTCTTTATTGTTGATATGGTAGAGTGAGAAACACCAAACTCCTTGGCAATAGTCACATTTGATTCACCTGTTTCTAAATTTGAATTATCGCACTCTTTTCTTCAATAGTAAAACCTTTTCGTGTTTTAGGCGTTGACATTTTTACGCATGCAAATAAGACAAAGAACGGCATCTGGGTTGGTGGCTCGGAATTGCGGGAAAACAATAAACAAACGATCAACTGAGACACGACTGCTTGACCTTACGGAATAACAACAAAATTTCGTCGTTATAAACGGACAATTAAGAGCTAAATTCAGCTAAATTACGTCGCTATAAACGGTTTTTTGTTATAACCGGAGTCGTAATAAGCGAACGTTTTGTAATACTATTGTATGAGAAACCAGCCAAACCGATTCAACAAAGTCGCTATAAGCAGTCAGACGTTTTAAGCGGAGTCGTTATAAGCGGATTCTACTGTATATATATATATATATATATATATATATATATATATATATATATATATATATATATATATATATATATATATATATCATCAAAAAGTTTCAGTGAAAAAATCTCAGGAACGCGCCATCCGATTGAACTGAAATTTTCAGGACACATTGGTGTATATGCAGAATAGTGCCAGGTCTCACAAAAAGTTACTAATCTTTAACCCTTTAAAAAAAGTTGACGACATAAATTTCGAACAAGTTTTACATGTGAATCGGATAATGTTTTGGAATTTTTTAACCCCATGTGTGCGCTGGGTGCCTAAAAAGAGAACGGGAAAACTTGAAAATTTTTAAATTGCGATAACTTTTGACAGATCTATTCAATCATTACGAAATTTTCAGGACATATTGGTATTATTTAGTTGTAGATTTGTGAAGCTTTTAATGAGCGTGCTGGCAACCCTGTAGATAGAGCAGGCACTGAAAGTGAAAACCTCCAAATCATCGTCTATCTTGAAAAAATGCCGTTTCTTAAAAAAAAGGCCACTCATATGTAAATCTTGTGCTTTGTTTACATAAACAAACAAAAAATTTGATATGGTATAACGGGCACACCTGGTAACCCTTGCCCAAGTTACTTTATATTTTTAGGAACTCACGTATCAATAATCAGATAGAATTGAAATTTACAGAACGCATTGGACTTAAGGGGGTATTCTGGTCTAGAAAGTTGATCAAAACGATTTTTTTTGTTTGCATATTTACATAGTTTAGACCTTTAAGAATAAGCTTTTAAAAGGATTTTCGGAAATTCGAATTATTTTTGGAGTTACAGCTATTTTTGTGACACGCCAACTAACTGCCCGAAACGAGACTCCAAGTTTTAAACGGGTTTTTCTCGGAACTCCTTTTCCCGATACGGTTGACATGATATCTCTAGTTGCAATAAACCGATTTACGTGAAATTTCGCACAAACCCTCTTAACACTATTGGTTATCGTCTGACGTAGGGATTTTTCAAAATTTTATTTCTACTATTTATTAAAAATCCCCAAAGTTGAAAAAATGAGGCAAAAAAGCGACTTTTTTTTTACAAGGACGCCATTTTGTGAAAAAAAAAAAGTTTTTTCAAATCGCCTACGTCAGACGAATTTCACATTCTTTTTATTACAGAATTCACCTAAAATGTATGTTTCGGACCACCAGGCAGGCTCGAATCATGTCAACCATGAGACAAGTTTTTTTTTTGAGCCTTCACTTCGCCGGCCTATTTCTACATCAATTTTAATTTTTTTTTTTTTTAATACATTTTTGTATCTTCAAAATGTTGATAAAAGACTGGTAAACAAATGTACCCCAAAAATGTTTATGGTTTTTTTTCATTGCGTCCGTAAAATCACCTCAAAATCAAGCCTCTAGACCAGAATACTGCCTTAAGTAAGACCAGATCTGATAGAAGCGATTTTGAATTGTGGGCAACTCTGTGCCAGTGGTGCCATCTTGAAAAATTACAAAGAAAAAAAACTGCTTTTTGCCCTATGAAATGTGAATAAGAAACCAGATTTTCATGAAATTGACACAGTAGCTGAACCTTACTCTAAACTCTGTTTGATAGAAATTTGGTTGAAAAATTCGATTGGTGCTGCCAGCTATGGTAATTTTTGTGTCTTTGGTTTTGAAAATTCGCTCAGGAAAATAAAACTTTTTGCCCTATAACTTCCAGTGCAGTCATGAAATCAATACGAATTTCATACAATTAATGGAACCTATGAGAGACATTATTCAGGCCAAATTTGGTTGAAAAGCCACGATAGGGTTGCCAGCTATTCTTGGTTTTGTGTTTGTTTGCAATATCTTTATTAAGCGGTTTTATCGTAGAATTTTCAATTGGTAATGATATTGTAGTGACAATAAACAGCAAATATTAAGCTTTCGATTATTTGAAAAAACTCGCTGCAGGTAACCCTAAATTTCTTTATACTCCTATAACTTCAAATGTAAAATAACAACGTGAAGCAGATGTGATATATTCTTGGCTTTGATACTGGCGAAAGGTTGCCAGCACGAGTCGGTTGTGCTACTTTTGTATCAATAAATGCTTACAGTTAGTATTCATACCGGAAACATTTACAATGAAAATAAATAACCAATGTTTCAATTCCCAAAGTTCTGCAAATTTTTCAGATCGCAGCCCCAAACACGAACTTCAGTTACAGTGCTGCAGGCACTGAGCATTTTCTTCATTGATGTTATATGAGATGCTGCTTTCAAAATTTTGTGAAATAAGCAACTGATAACGAATATAATTAACCCGTGTTTTGCTCTCATAAACGTTGAAATTCATACCAGTGGTAATATCTGAAACCTTCCACCATATGAGTTATAATGCATTCTTGAGACCAAAGTAAAACGTGGCGTTTGAAACAGTTTGGCCGTAATAAGCAGCTCATGTGGTGGAATATGCACTCAAAACCTGCACGATTCTTCTACTGTTCTTCGAACATTAGTGTTTCTAGCGGTTCAGGTGCGCTAGAGTTTTTTTTCTAGTGAATTTGGTGTGGGAGGAATGAATTTTAAATAATATGTACTAATTTTATAGTGTGAACGCGGCCGTTGGGCCAATTATTGCACGCATTCTATTTTGGATGACATAAATTGAATGATAATTTTTGGCTACGTCAGACTACCAGGGAGGGAAGTTGTCGTCGCTAAGTCGCAAATTAAAAGAGACTTGTATATTAGTAACAATAAAAAAGAAACCAACAAGTAATTCCGAAACTTATTTCAATGGCCTGATTTTATTAATTCTGCATTTATTATCCAGATTGATTATTCCCAAAAATTAAAAATATCTACAATTAAGCTTTCTATTCTTCGCCATCAAACACTTAAAAACTCAATTAGTTGCCTTCGATTAACAATACTTTCGAATTGTGAGGAACTGCCTAATCGCATCTTATTAAGGCCACTGAAAAAAAAGAACAATTGCCATGAAAATGTCGCTTCTTCTACTTCCCAGTCAATTTCAACCGAAACGAAATTAACAAATTTCCCCATGACTGACGAAAGTTTTATGATCCTGATTAGTACATCCGTAGTACGGGGCCAAGCCCGGTATCTTTCCGAGTATTCCAAACATAATAATCTTTTTGTGAAGTGAGAAAGTTAAAAGGCGCTGCATAGACGCCGCTGCCGCCGCCTTCAGTCCAGATGCTTCCATATCTTGGAAAACGGAAATCGTTTGAATCGTGCGCGGGCAGTCCGACGGAACAGAAGAGGAGGAGGAGTGAATTTCTGCAACGGAAAGGAAACGACTGGAAGCCATTAAGAAATTGACTTTATTGGTCTTTATAAAGTTCGATAGAAAGTCAGTTCGAACGACGCAGATGACGGCAATGATGATGATGATGATGCGGAGGACGGAAAAGAGTATTGCACGCTTATTAGACGGAGGTGGACGAATTTCACTTCTATTTAATTATGGGGATGTAAATGAAAGTTTTAATGAGATACAGATTTTGTGAAATAGGAAAATAGATTGAAGCAACAACATAATGATGTCGTTGATGGCTTCTTTTAATTTGTTCTGCTTTGATGCGATTAAGGAGTTTAGTTTCGGTTTTTCGAAAATTGAAAAGGCAGATAGAGCGTAATAATGATATTTCAGTTGAAAATAGATGATTGGAGAGTTGATTGGACAAAAACATTCTTCTCTAATGCTGAGAAATTCGTATTAAAATTGTTTTAATATAAGAGGGAGTAAATTAAGAATTGTAGAAGTTAGCTTTATCAAAATGAAAATCATGAATATTTTTTCTCATGGTCGATGATTTGATTGGCGAACAGAATATTATTACTAATTAGTATGAAAAATATCAGCATACGGAAAGAATTAATAACATTTGTGTAAGAGAAATGTGCACATAGGGTAATTTCGCCTGTTCGCGTCCATTTAGTGCAGTTGGCAAGTTTGACGGCGATAATAAAAATGCCCCAGCACTAATTTCTATGAAAAATGTATGTGATGTATTCATTATACACTGTGACAAAAAAGTATCCGGAAATTTGAAATAAAACGCATAAATATTAAACTTCTTCAATATTTATTGAATCTCCTTCAAAATATGCTCCATTTAAGGCGATACACATGTGCCAACGTTTTTTCCAATCATGGAAACATTTTTTATAGGCGCTTTCAGGGATGGCCTTCAGCTCCTTTTGCGAATTTTGTTTTATGGCGTCTATGGAGTCAAATCTGGTTCCCCGGAGCGGAAATTTCAGTCTGGAGAAAAGAAAAAAGTCGCACGGAGCTAGATCAGGCGAATAAGGTGGCTGGTCGATGGTATTTATCGAGTGTTTGGTCTTAAAATCCTTAATAATCGTGGCTCCATGAGATGGTGCGTTATCGTCATGGAAAATCCACGAATTGTTTTGCCACAAATCCGGCCGTTTACGGCGAATATTTTCACGCAAACGTCTCAAAACAGTTAAATAGAAGTCCTTATTGACTGTTTGACCTTGCGGAACGAATTCATGATGAACCACACCACGAATATCGAAGAAAACAATAAGCATCGTCTTGATTTTCGAACGACTTTTGCGAGGTTGTTTCGGTTTCGGCTCATTTTTTCCCACCCGTTTCGATGATTGTTGGCTCGTTTGTGTGTCGTATTCATAGACCCATGTCTCGTCACCAGTTATGATCCGTCCCATGAAAGTGGGATCAGAATTCGCACGATCCAGCATGTCTGCAGCTACCTGCATCCGGTACTGTTTTTGAAGAAAATTCAGCTCTATCGGAACGAGCCGAGCGGCGACGCGCTGCATGCCCAATTGGTTCACCAAAATCAAACGAGCGGTTTCACGAGAGATGTTGAGATCACGAGCTATCTCTCTAACACTGGCATGACGATTTTCGAGCAAAATTTCCTTGATTTTTTCGACGTTATCGTTGGTTGAAGAGGCCGACGGTCGTCCTGTACGAGGCAAATCTTTGACGATCTCCCGACCGTTTTTAAAGGCTTTGTACCATTTGTACACTTGGGTTTTCGATAAAACAGAGTCTCCATAAGCCTTTTCCAGCATTCGCAACGAGTCAGCACATGAAATTTCGTTCAAAACACAAAATTTGAGACAAATTCTTTGTTCAATCTTTTTTTCCATTGTAAAATTCGCAGACTACCACTGAGATCGACTGGTTTCAACAGCTGTCGTAAACAAACTAGTTGACAGACCGCGCTCACGTTTGGCATAGTAATTACGGACAGTCCTACCAACATACTAATACTTAAAACTTAAAAATACTCAACGCGGGCAATTTAAATGAGAATTTCCGGATACTTTTTTGTCAGAGTGTATAGTCTATTTTAAGATTAACTTTTAGTTTTATTAGAAACATCTTGTGTTTTCTTTTTAAATAGATAAACTTCAGAATTAGGCGTTTTACCCACTTTGCGTCTAAATTGCGTCCACCCGTGGACCATTTAGCGTCCAGCAGCTTAGAAAAGGAATATAGGGGTGATATTTTTAAGAATTTGTAAAGAAAGATTGTATTTGAACAATTTCTTTATTTAAGATGGTCATTTCTTTAGTTGCATCCAATTCGCCATCAATAAATTCCATATGTGACCTATTAGATTCAGTTTCGATAGAAATCTCTGCAAATCCTACTTCTGCAGGGAGAGACTTTTTCAATCTATTAACTTCTTTCGTTATAGTTCTAATGTCAATATTTTTTTCTTGTAGTGTCGGCTTCAGGTGTTTCAAAACTTTTTTAAAACTTTTAATGTCCGAGTGGGTAACATGTTGTGACTATTGATCAACGGCCTGAACATTTTCCAAAGTATTTCTAACACATTTAGTGTAATCTGGATTATTAGCATCGAATGGGTAAAGACCACATCGCTTAGACCCATTTTTGATGTTGTCGGGCATGTTAGGATGATTTAATGCGTCATTTAGCAATTTACAAAAGTTTGTTTTTGTGACGGCAGAATTCAAATTTTCTGGTTTTGATAGGAATGCGCGGACTGTAGATTTCCAATATATTTTTACCGGTGCAAATACGCTAACGTCAGCTGGCTGTAAAATATGGGTGGTGTTGGGCAGAAGGGCATACAAAATAATTTCCATTTGTTCACACATCTTACTTAACATTAAAGACATATGCGATTTATGCCCATCTACCAGCAAAAGCACTGGTTTTTTTATGTTATTTTCCACTACCCATTTGTGAAATACGTTGGTGATGTATTCATAGAATACATCTCGTCTCATCCAACCTGTCTCCGATCTGCCTAAGCACCATTCTGGAGGCATACTATTCACCACAGCTCTTGGTGGTCTAATGTATGGAAACACGATACAAGGTGGACACATATCTCCATTCGCATTGAATGTTAATAATACCATTATATTTTCTTTTTAATTACTTGGCTTTATTTGGTATAAGTTTTTGAACCCTCTAGACCTAAAACTTTTCCTGTCTTTGGACAAAGAGCAAAACCACTTTCGCCCCCATTAAAAATTCTTTTCGGGTCACTCAAAATATTTTTTTGGTGTATACTGTCCAAATATTTCTCTAATTCTTTAAACCACAATCTGATTGACTGTTCTGTGACTTGGGCTCGAGCTCTATTAATACCCTCCGCATTTTGAAGTGTGATTTCTTTATTTCTGGCCAAAAATTGTTTAAACCACTTTTCACCTGGGTGATCATCCTTGAATTTATTTTTAAACTCTCCGTCTCGAATTATTTTCTGAACAGTATCCAACAATTATTGCTTTTTTATTGGAAATCCACATTTTGAAATGTTAAGAAGCCGTTCAACTACTTTTTTTCACCATCTACTCCTAGCACTGGCTCTGGTCCCGGTTTCTTTACTCCATCGGGTCTGCGCCCACTGATTTTGTCCAATATTCTGGTCTTGGGAATAGCATATTCTTTGCATATTTGTCTTATCGATTTATTATTCTCTCGAATTTCATTTAACGCTTTCTTTAAATTTTCTTCTGTGTATGTTCTCTTTTGCTTCTTCATTCTTGTCTCTGAAGAACTCATCTTAAATGGAAAAAAATAAGAATGAAGGAAATTACGCATTCCAATTACAAAATAGAATTATAAACACGTAGTCTTAATAAAAAAAATACAATAATAATAAACAATACATTTTAAATTATTAATTATTATTATTATTTAAATTATTAATTATTATTTTTATTATTTAAATTATTTTTATAAGCAAGTATTTAACGAAAATAGTGGACGCAATTTGGTGTATTATTATCCCCTGTAGGTATAGTTTGCGGACGCAAAGTGGAAGTTTTCTAAAATTCGATGCAGTAATTCGCGTCCACCTTATTTTATTCGTTAAATATAAAAAACATAAGCAAATTCATAATTAATATTATTCCCTTTTTCATCATAAAAGTGTAGAAACAGCTATGTATCCTAAAATTCATATAAAGCAATAAAAAACTTACCATCAAACACGCCGCTGCACACTAATTTTTATTTAACATCCCACGAGTACGACCTTCCTAGTTGAACAACCGAGACTTCATTATTCAATTTTTCAAAGCGTAAAGCTAGGTAAAAACACATAGAAAACAATAAGGTGGCGTAGTAAAATACTATGGGTACAAAAATGATTTAATTTTTGACAATTATTCATTCACTTTCATATCAAATACTTTGTAAAAATTTTATATACGTTGATTTGCGTTGAATGCTACACGTAAGCTAATTTTGAAAATTATTCACCCTTGGTTTAGATCCACTAATCAAATATTTTTCGGATTTTGTTTCATTTTTATGCATACCAAGAAAAATTTTGATGTGAATTTCATTTTTTTCTTTAGAAAGTTTACAATTAATATGAGTAGAAAAATTTTGATGTGAATTTCATTTTTTTCTTTAGAAAGTTTACAATTAATATGAGTTTCAATGCTAAAAAATTCATAAAATTTTCACATTAATGAGAGTACTTCACTGTGTACAGAAAACAATATATTATCTATGATCTTATTATTGTTGAAATTTATTTATTCTATTTATTTATTTTTTGCAGCTATTTGCTTTACAAAGTAAAATACCTTATATATAATTTTAGCTCGCTACACTCAGAAAAATACTTCAATTTTTTGAGGAAAAACAAAAAGAAATATTTACTTAATCCAAAGAATGGAATTGATTCATTTCAGAGAAATGATATTGAACTTGCCCTGAGTAAAATTTGGTATAATTTCAAGGAAATGTTGCTACAAATCTGGCATCAATCGGTTCTCCTATGATTACCGAAGTTAAGCACTGTTGGGCGCGGTTACTACTTAGATGGGGGAGCGGGGGAGATTACCACTTTACGTAGATGGGGGAGATCACCACTTTACGTACGGACAGCTCATAGCAAAAATTGAGCAAAAGGTTGCTTAATGAGCATGCCACTTTTCTGGCTGTTCGGAAAGTTATGTTTGGGTGCAACATATGCTTTGCGTGGTTTAGCTCGGCGCATATGCGCACGTACGGACGCAGACTCATCACTAATTGGACCTATAATGTGACACTAAATCAATGGAGCCAGATGTTCAGACCAGCCCCTGGACACGGACGGTATAACTTTCCACCATTAGCCCCTTCAATCCTCTTGCGCACAAAGTATGTTAAAGCTGCCTTTACGCCATTTCACTCTCATTGTCAAATTGGAGGGAAACCACTTGGATTTGACCCGATTTGACAATGAGCAGACAAAAAATTACTACCATCCCCTTCAATGTAAATCTTATGGGCATGCCCACTCCATTTCTACTACCTCACTGGTTCAGACAACTTAAGACGAACAAATACAACCATGAACCCAGCGGAATTCGAACCCGCGAGCAGTAGAGCGCTGCTTCCGACTGGCGCGTTAGCGAACTAAGCGACCAACCTCTTATTTGTGTAAAGCAAAAGTTAACAGAAATCATAAAAACTATCAATTTTTTCGTCGAATATTGAATCGTAGTTGAGGTTGAATAATGTAATAACATGTTCGCATTTTAGATATAATTTACTTAATTCGTATACATAATTTATTAGATTTGAGGAAAATTACTTCCTTGAAATAAGGTATAATAGAAATTGTATTCCGTTGAATGCAAGAAATTTTTACACAATATTTATACAAATTACTGAGATCAAATAAAAGTTTATTTGATTTGTGGAAGATTTCATATCTCGTAAACAAGTAAATATTTTCTTTGATATTCGGAAATATATTTTTCTGAGTGTAGTTGCGAGTGCAAGGATCTTTATTAAGATCTTTATTTACTTCATATATTAACAATTCTAATCTCCGTACTTTTTTCAGCATAAATCATACGTATACAAAATAATAAGTAATTGATAAAAAAGGGAATGAAATGTGAAGAAATGTGACGCAAAGAATCAATAAAATTTTCACATATTTTCATTATTCACGACTTTTCCAAAGCGCAAAGCTACGTAAAAACACATAGAAAACAATAAAGTGGTTTAGTAAAATACTATGGGCACAAAAAAGTCTTCGTTTTTGACAATTATTCATTCACTTTCATTTCAAATACATTGTAAGAATTTTATATTCGAGGGTTGATCCAAAAGTAGTGATAATCAGCTATTTCTAGTTCGCATAAAATTTAAAAAAGAATTTTAATTCCTCATATACCCAGTAAATCAGCGCAAAAAAAAACATATACATAAATAGACAACGATAGCAGGGAGGTAGATACATTTACCACCAATAGTCGAAGAGAGAACATCAAAATGGAGCAAATCGAAATTAGAGTTGTCATGAAGTACCTGTGTTTGAAAAAAAATATCTACCAAAACAGGGACTTGGTGGAAACACTAGGGGACTCTGCTCCTCCATATTCCACCGTTGCACGCTAGGCCAAAGAGTTTAAGCTGGGATAACAGCGACTGAAGGTGAACACCGCGAAGGACGTCCATCCCCGTTCCTCACAGAAGACAACGTGAAAAAAGTCGAAGATATCGTGTTGGCAGATCGAAGAGTGACCATCAGGCATGTAGCTGACAGGCTGCCTCGACTAGCAATTTCCCATGGCATAACATTTGAAATTGCCAGTGGACCTTTGGTATGCAATATTTTATGGTCTAGCATAAATGGTAGGCAATATGGTATGCAATTGGCTTGGCAATCTGCCTGGCAATATTTTGACAGTTCTTGATTTCAAAATGGCGCTGAACCGTGCGAATGCTTTATATCTTATAAGAAAATGTAGGGATTCTGAATTCAAATTGATTTTTAGATCTCGTTGAGCAATAAAAGTAGTCTACAGAACATGAAATGGTGGGAAATTGCGAAAAAATCCAATTTTGATGCAGAATAGTGAAATTATATATAGTTATTTTATTAAAAAAAAGAAATAATTTCAATTTTGAACGATGAGTAAATATATGCTTGCCTGTTGATGATTAACGGATTTTTCAAATGACTTTTATCGCATTCCCCTTCGTACCCCAGCAAATCATATAATCGTTACATTTTCGTCTGAAATTTCACCCGCTTACCCAAAAAGTAATTTATCTTATACGTGAAGTTTTCATAATTAGCAGAATTTCTTCGCTCTGGACTTCAAATAACTCCTTAAGAGCATTTGACACTCGGATACAGCGCTCGTCCTTCCCGCTCAGAGGCATTTTCGAAATAAAATTGCATGCCATGAAATTGCCCACGCACAGATGGCATACCATAAATTTGACAGTCGCTACCATCGGATATGGCAGGATAAATTGCTAGTCGAGCCCTGGTGTGAGGTCACAAAGATCTCCTTTGACATTGTTCAAAGAATCGTTGCCAACGGATTACATATGAAGAAAGTCTCTGCGCGTTGGGTGCCGAGAATGTTAGAAGAGAAACAGGACGAAATTTCAAGTGTGAATCTCGAAAAGTTCCAGTCAGATCTAGAAAAGTTTTTGTCCCGTTTCGTAACCCTGAACAAGACCTGGATTCACCATTTTGATCCAGAAACCAAACAGCAATCGATGACCTGGAAGCGACCCTCTTGACCGATGCCGAAGAAATTCAAGGTGTTCAGTTCGGCAGGGAAGGCTATGCAGCAGTTTTTGGGACGCTGAAGGAATTATTATGGTGGAATTTTTGGAAAAGGAATCCACTAGATCTTAATACGCAGACCAAATAAGAAGATTGCGAAAGGCTATTGAGGAAAAAAACGCGACAAACTGCAAACTGGAGTGCTGTTTCATCAAAACAACGCACCGGTTCACAAAGCGGCAGTTGCGATGGTTGCAATTCAAGAAACAGGATTCGAGCTGCTTGAACATCCACCCTATTCACCAGATCTAGCTTCCAATTACTTCTACCTCTTTCCTCGGCTCAAGGACCACCTTCGGGGCAAGAAAGTTGAAGATTATAGCGAATTGATGGCCGCTGTTGAGGCGTAAAGACAAAACAAATTTTCTAAAGGTATCCTGGGTTTGGAAAAACGATGGACTAAATGTATTAACTTGTTAGGAGGAGACCACTTTTCATTACTTTTGGATCAACCGCCGTACGTTGATCTGCTATATGTAAGTTAATTTTGAAAATCGTTCATCCTTGGTTTAGATCTGAGTTCTAGTGAAATATTTTTTGGATTTCGTTTCTTTGTTATGCATACCAGGAATAATATTGATGGGAATTTAATTTTTTTTCTTCAGAAAGTTCGTAATTATAATGAGTTTCAATATGAAGCTATTAAAAAATTCATGATATTTTCACATTAGTGAGAGTACTACACTGTTTTTGCAGAAATCAATACATTACTATGATCTAATCATTGTTGAACTCTCAAGGACTGTTTTGTAAATTCATTTATTTATTTATTAATAAATAAATATTAGAGCTATGTATTTGTTTTATAAATTCAAGTACCTTATATTTGTTTTTAGCTCGCTACTCGCAAAAGTGGAACACTCGAGAGCGAGTGCAAAGATCTTTATTTATTTTAATTTAAACCATTTTTTTTCCTTTTGAAGCTAGATTTATTTTGATTTTGACATATATCGATATTTCGAGGGTAATCTGCCCTCTTCTTCAGTGAGTGTACCCTCAAAATATCGATATATGTCAAAATCAAAATAAATCTAGCTTCAAAAAGAAAAAATTGGGTTAAATTAAAATATTTTTACAAGCTAGGAAAAAAATTGGTACACAATAACAACAATCTTTATTTACTTAATATATTAACAATTCTAGTCTGCGTACTTCTTTAAGCATAAATCATATGCATACAAAATAATAGGTAATTGATAAAAAAGCAAATGAAATGTAACGAAATGTGAAAGAATATGAAAAAAATGAAGAGATGTATTAGAATGAAGGTATACAAAAACAAAAGTCAAAGATTAATTGCAATATTGTATGCTATGAATTAATTGCGGACATAAAAGATAACCCAATGAAATTAATTGGGTGTTAGGAATACCGATAGAGTTTAACAGCTTATGTATTTAAGACGAAATCGAAAAATTGATTGCTGTTTTGGGCAAAACGCTTTAAGACCAACTTAAAGTTGCGTTTATTTAGAGAATTCTTGATCTCTACTGGAAGATTTTTGTATAGCTTTGGCCCTAAAATACTTAAATGTCCAACAGTATTGGCTTTTCTGCTGTCAGAAATATGAAAAACTCCTCGAAAGATGCTGTTGTAGACGAAAAAATCGATTTTAGACTCTAGAATTACGCTTAAGTGCGGCTTTTGTTGAAAAGACCACTACAATACTTACAGAACAGTTTTGTATGAAAAACTTCAAGACGTTAAAGGTAAATCACAGGGCAGATAAAGTCATCTAGAAATGTTTAGACTCTCGAGATTTTTTCTAATCGCTTGAACTTATTCTTAGCTTTAATGATTTTTTTTCCAGACTTTTAGGACATTTCCTAGAGTCTTTTAACCACATTAGAAGCTTCTATGATTTATTCTTAGTCTCCTAGAACCTTTTCTAAAACCTCCTGATTTTTTTCTTAGCTCCGCAAATTTTTTACTTGATTCTCAACAGTTTTGAAAAAGATTGGCATGTAAATCAGGGTGTTTTCATGTCAATCTTTTTTTATTTTTATTATTGATGACCAAAAAAAACTTTAAAAGATACCCGGGTCCCCAAACTACGGGTTATGTAAGATTTTTGCTTACTAAAACAAGTCCATATTCAGGCCTCACAGGTCCGCATTACTTCAACCAGGTTGTGCTTGCTCACCTTGCCTACTTACTTCAAAAGCCACCAAAACTTGTGGGTCGGTAAGATAACCCTTCTCTAACTTTGCGCCCACAATTTCCTCGACATATTTTGAGTCTGCGTGCTGTTCTCTTCGTTACGCAGCATTGTCTCCATGGTCTCACAGGTGCCTTCTGATATAACCATGTTGATATTATCCGATTTTGATTACGACTTGGAATCTTTGTGAATTTGTTTTTCTATGTTCAAAAGGCCCATAAAAAACATATATACGAACATATCTACAACACTCCAGGCTAGGTGGAAAAGTGTGCTCGGGGTGGTTCGTTCGCGGGGTTGGGTAGAATGTGAGTAGAGTGTTGGTTTGGGGGTGGTCCTGCGATGTCAAGAATTGGCAATTGACAGGATAGTCCAGTGATGTTATCTTGTTTAACAGTGGGCAACTAGCTCATCCTTGAAGGTTGGCGATGGAAGTTCAGGGATACCATTTTATGGTAAAGGGGAGGGGGTAACTTTTCGGAACACACTTTTCCATCTACCCTGGAGTATGGTAGATAAGTTTGCTTACATGTTTTTTCCATGTGCCTCTTAAACATAGAAAAACAAACTCACAAACATTCCAAGTCGTAATCAAAATCGGATTATATCAACATGCCGTTGAGAAAGTGGATACTGTTAGTTACAAATGTTGAGATCAATATATCTCAAAAACGGCTATGGTTACAAGAAAAAGTTCGAATCTTTTTTGTTGAAAATTTTCTAAGCTACAAATTTGTCGTACATTGTTTTTCCGTAGACGCGACCGTTACTGAGATATTTAGGAAAGGTCACTTTTGGTTGACCCCGTATAACAAGTAACACAGCACTCGGATCGATGGGGACTTTTGCCATTTTGTTCAACACGCAAGTATAAAGCTTCACACCAAAATTCAGCTTTCCCCTAATTTTTCCGAAGTTTCACCTTTTTTATGTCGAATATCACTGGGCTATTATCTAATCGCACGTGCGGTTAGGATTTTAGTAGCATGTCGCTTTCGATAAATATTTTTACAATCTGCTGTGAATTTGCATCAAATATTTATGCTATATGTATTTACAGTCTGCTACGTAAGAGCGTGGTCACTGTTAAATTATAACAACAATAGAATTTATGAAAACTCGCACATTTATTATTTAATTGGTAGTCAATACTCAATGCAAATACCTTAGTAGCAAGTCTAATCTCGAGCATCAATTATGATCTGACACTGTCGGGGCATGCTTTCCACGAGGTTTTCGGCATATTCTTTTGAAAAAGTCCTCCAAATTTCCCGAATTTGTCGAGAAAGTTGATCTAAATTACATGGCCTGCGTTTGCGAAGTTGCATTTTTATTAGAGCCCACATATTTTCTATTAAATTTGCATCCGGTGACTGAGATGACCAATCTAGGGTGACAATCCCATTTTACGCTTTCCACTCGCTACACAGTCGACTTCGATGTTTTGGGTCGTTGTCCTCTTGATGGATCCAGCTCTCATTTTTTCTGATGAACCATTGCTTGGCAGATGGTCACATCGCCTTTTGATAGATTTTGTTCATTTTTTTGGCATTCAAATTGTCTGTAAATAAGAAAAAAGTTCCGAAACACTCTTTTGAGAAGCACCCCCCAAACATGGACCTTGACGGGGTGGTTAACAGTCCGTTCGAGCAGTCTACTAGTGGAGGTTGTCCAGGCGTGTTTGATGCTCTGAAATGCTCAAAAGGAAGATTCATCAGAAAAGATCACGTTGCTCCAATCGCGGTCCAAGTTTTCCTTCGCCCATGCCACACGTTTTTCAACTTGTTTTCCACTTAAGGGGGTAGTACCGGATAAAATGCTAAAAAACAGCCTAATTTTCAATAATTTTTTCACACGTTTTTTTTTATGCACGTTTTGAAAATTACAAAAAAAAATATTTTTTTATTTTTTTCATTTTTCTACTTATTTATAGAGGGCGCCAAAGTTGACGTCTCGAAAAATGCCTCGTCACACTGCGGACAGATAATCTCAGGAATGAAGAATCTGAAACATAAAAACCAAACCGCATTTTAAAGAGGGATGTTTTTTACGTGGTAATCTACCATAATATTTTTAAAAAAAAATGATCAAAAAAAAATGGCGGTTGTTTGAAAACATTTTTCGATAAATCGTTATTTTTTCACTTTGTTTCGCTTGCAAAAATTTTTTGAATCACGTTTTGGCCTATATTGTGGTAGATTACCACACAAGATACTTGAATAAAGTAGTGCACCAATTTTGACTTAAATCGGTGAGGCCAATCTAGACAATAAGTGTCCGCAGTTTGAAAAAACGTCATTTCGAGAAAAACGCGTTTAAAGTTTTTTTTCCATTTATTTATTCAATATTATTGAAAAAATATGTTTTTATCACCTACAATTGCTCAGCCTGCAATCCCTGGGCCATACATAAGTATTCTTGAGTCCACATAAGCCATTTGCTCTTGCAACTGGGCAGTTTGTTTTTGGCCAAACGCGCTTCCTTTGTCGCTTTTTCTGCCTGACTTATGTGCTCTACATCTTTTTTTCGCAGTAATTAAAAGCAGCGGTCTGCCGTAAACTGCCGTAACTTCTTTATTTTTGGGAATATCTTAATAAAATTTTGAGACGTGATTTCTGAAGGTGTAATGAATTGAAAAATGCAAAAAACAAAAAACATTTTTTTTCAAAATTATAACCGGTACTACCCCCTTAACATTGGCTTTTCCAAAGTACTCCGATATTTCACTTTATTTGCAAGCAAATGCCTACAATCGTTCCGTATGATATGTCGACACCTGTTGCTTTGCATTTTACAGCACCTTCACGTGGAGTCAAAGTTGGATCCTTCGAAAACACTGCGAGAATCTTTTTTTCGTCCTTTTTTGTCACTTTGCTTGCACTCCCGCGATTAGAAAAATTATCAACATTACCGACCTTTTTATAGCGATTCACTCACTTGGTTACGAACTGCTTCGACTTCACCATGTATTTCACAGCAGCTGCTTGCGTTAATTTAGGTCCTTTTTCATGCGAACATAAAAAAATTGCCCCGAATCGGGACGCGTAAGCAACATTAATTTCGAAAAACGATTCGAAGAACGACTGCATTTGTCTAACAGCTGATTCCTTCCATAAAGCATGAACGACTGAGGTACCCTCTAGTCATAGAAAAAGAAATAGATCGCTACGATTTTTGTTCTACATGTAGCAGTAACCACGCTCTTACGTAACAGACTGTATATGGCAAGTAATGTTATTTTACTTAAGGTATGTAGTAAGAAATGTATACCCGAATGTACTATCGTTTAGGGGTTTCAGATTATAAAATCTCGGGGGTTCACGTGCTGATGTGCTCTTATGGAGTAGCCGCCGCTGCAACCAAGCAATGCATAATAATCACACCGAACAATTTTATACAGTATTCAAAAGAGTAGATTTAATTTCAAACTAATTGATACAAATGAAACTGATAAATTTCTCGCTCAAATTGATCGTAGACCGAGAATGCAATTATCTCTGCACAGATTATTACTTTCAATGAAGCACAAAAAAAACCAACCTGTCGTCCTGCGACAGTCAAATAAATAATATAAAATTTTTCTCAGAGTTCTCATCCGCGTCCAGTACTGCTCATCCAACTTCATACCGTTACTACTATCCTATTTCGTAGCAAAACGGAACTAAACAGTAATTTGGTGCAAAAGAGTGAGAACGACAGCAAACCAGGTAACAGATACCACAAGAGCTTCAGTTTATTTCCATGAAAAATATCCTATGCAATTTTTTCCCATTACAAGAGCCAGAGAACCACAACAGCGCGCAAAAAAAAACTCTGCAAGAGAAAAAAATTATGACATGCCACGGCTGTCACATCAAATGAAAATTATTGCCGTAGTGCCATAAAAAGTAATTGCCTGAGAGTTGAGTTTTTTTCGCCGAAACTCAAATCTCGTTTAAATTAATGAGTTTGGCCATTGTTGGATTCTTTATGATTGTCCTAGAAATTTATTGCATAATGTCTGATGATGCTCGCCGGGCAATATGGCAATATTATCCGGTCGCCTATTGCGCTATCCCGACACAAGCAATTTACACGAACTTATCTGCGGGCTTGTTTATTCGAAGTGAACGAATAACCTTCATGTTGCTGTCCTGTAAATTGGATTGCAATTTGATATTAAAGACACAAGCTTCGACTGACTGACTACTGAGGATATAGCGGTATGAGTCCACTTGTGATTTGCTTCGAATTATAAGGATATCGGAATTATTATGCATGATTTAACGGACTTTTTGGATAATTGTGCTATTATGTAATGTTAGCTATTTGATATTGTTTCGATTATTTTCGTGGAAGCTTGCAAGTGGAAATTGTTGACAATGGGGTTTGCGTTTAGCGTACCACCATTATGTTTAGTAATTTTTAATGACTAAACTTTAACCACGGTAGCGTGAATCTAATTGATCATTTCATAAATCTAATCCAATCTGAAATAGTGTATCCATCACATTTAAAATATAGTCTCCTATTTTCTAACTTCCGCAGCTCAAAGCACAAGCTCAAATTGAAAACTGCAAGATACCATTTTTCTGCAGTCATGAAAAATACAGTTCATTTACTATTTCTTCCAACTCTCCAAATCGAATCGACATTTTGCTGCTACAAAACTGTCTATAGTAGCATTTTAGTGTCACTACACCGAAAGTAAGTCGACCGTAAAATTAACCTCACACTTTGTACCGTTCCGTGAAAAGTTCCATTTCATTCGACGTGTGCGAAACAACAAGTGAAACACCATCCATACGCCCCTCTCCTTTCCGACACAGACATCCATTGAAACTTAGGAGTATATTACTCGTACATGAAACACCTATCCTTGGTCTGATGTACATATCTCGACTTAGAACTGGAATGCTTTCCATACAACCTTCATACTACCATTTTCCGCCATTTCGAAACGAATCGAAGGATCCACGTTAAAATATCAAATATAGATTGATTCTGGACGAAAAACTGGTATTTTTATCTTCTATTGAACTGAGATGCAATGGAGCTAAACCTCTATAACGATTCGAAATCAGATTTACAGTGAAGACAAAATCTGAAATAGGATACAATAGGATTGGATTGGACTTTGAGTTTCGCAGTGGAAATGTTTTTGCCTTGGGCAGTTTTGTGAGTTGAGTATGATTTTTCAACAAGGTATATTTCGGTGGATATTAAATTACTTAGTGAGCGTGTGGAATTCAATCAATTTCAATTCAAATCAACGGAGATTCAAAATGGAAAATATCACAGTGAACAAAATGCTCTGGGGTGACTTTCATACTTTTGATAAATAATGATGAAAAACAGATTAAATCCAAATAAAAATGGAATTGTATAGGTATTATTATAAACATCGAGTCGAAGGAATTGCCGATATTCAGCAGGTGCGAGCTGGACTCTGTATTAATATCGTTCTTAGAATGAAAGAGATGTAAGACGTTGTTAAGAGACGTTTCTGAAATTATGGCTGTTTTTTTAAGGAGCTAAGAATCTTCTCATTTTTTTATTTGTAAAGGCACTTTAATGAGGTAAACCAATTTATTTCACAACATGGATTCGTCAGGTCATTCAACGTTTCAGCATTCGAAAGAAAAATGATCTAACAAATCATTCTTAAGGTGGATATGCATAGCAAAATTCTTGCGAATTTTATTCAAATTCGTGAATTTTATTTTATAGTAAAATCGAGAATTTTTTTTTATTTTTGACATATCCTAGAAGCTAATATTGCAGTTATTATTAGTGAAATTGGGCTTGAAATACTCGAAAAAGTGGCTCACAATCTGATTCATAGAATAAATATATGTTCACGAAATTTCAATGGGTTTTCTTCCGGAACACGTAATCCGGTCGAGCTCAAATTTTCAGGAGGTTGATAGATGCAAAAAGTGTGCTAGTATTATTTTCGATGAAAATGATGACAATTCTGTAGCTGCGGCACGTACTTTATCACCACCATCTTGAAATAAAATTTGAAAGTACCGTACGGGCTTGTTTTTCGAGAAAGCAAAACGTACGGTGCTCGGGAGTCGATCTAAAAACGTGGCCGGAGGCAGTCAAACTCCGGGTGGAGATCGGCTGGGATCTTTGAGCTTATTAGAATCAGTTTTTGAGATATTTGTCGTCGATGTTCACGAGAAATAGCCTTTCCAAGCTCGTTACTGTAAAAAGCGATAAAAGCGATATTGTGCAAAAATAACAGACCACCTTCCGTGTTACCCTCTTGTATTTGCATCGTGATAGCCTTAGCAAATTCCAGTGTAAATTCGGTGTTACTTGGAACTCTTGACGGCACAAATTGTGAGAGTGTGATCTAAATGAATATCTGTAAATTACCACAAATCAATGCATTTACATTGCATATATAAATTTCCGGAGAGAAATAAAATTGCAAAAATAGGTGCAATGTGTTGCTTGAAACCGTTTCATCATAAACGTACAAAGAAACAGCATACCACCTGGCAAAACGACATTCGAATTGCTCGCTCGGTGCGGAAAGTCAGTCAGTATCGTTTATTTGGACAATTTGCTGATCACAAGTCCAACATTTGATGATCCCATTTGACATTTGATGATTTGATGATCGGCTATTACAATACCTATGATGGATCTGCTGAAGGGTAGAAGAAGGTTCGTGTGAACGGAGGCTGCTGATAAGGATTTCGATCGGACGAAGAAACTTTTAGTGTTGGCACCTGTGTTGATCAACCCAGATTTCTCTCGACATTTTTATAACTAGTGCGATGCGAGTGCCACCGGCTTCGGCAGTTTTTTATTTCAGAAAGATGATGATGGTGAAGAGCATCTCATCGCCTTTATGTCATCGAAGTTGAATGCTGCGCAGCGGAACTATAGCGTCACCGAACTAGAATGCTTGGCTGCGGTGCAAGTTTCACAAGGTTTTGGGCATATGTCGAGGGGCTGCCTTTCACCATTATCACAGACCACGCCAGTCTGAAATGGTTAATGGGCCAGAGAGATCTGTCGGGGAGGTTAGCCCGGTGGAGTATAAAATTACAAAGGTTTAAATTCAACATAGAGCATCGAGCAGGCACTCAAACTGTCGTACCAGACGCCTTATCACGAGCACGTGACTCCGGTGATGGGCCTAATTGTGTTGTTGTTTGTCTTCCCAAGCATCACCAGTTGTTGGGGAGTATTCCAATACAGGCCTTTTGGGATCCTGACTACATGAATCTCGTCCGTTAGGTCAAGCAACATCCTGATCAATTTGAAAACCTGTACGCGATGGACGGGGCTGTGTTTATTCATTAAGGATCACACGGAGGTCTGCTTTAAATATTCCAAGTGCGAAGGTGTGGGTACCTGAAAGAGGTAGACGGGTGCTGCTGGCACGTAGTCATGACAGCCCTTTGGGGTCACATTGTGGTATTCGTAAAACTCTAGAAGGCTTGCGACGCTATTATTACTGGCCAAAGCTGCGTCAAGATGTAACCAGTTATGTCAACAATTGCTCTATTTGCAAACAAATTAAGACCACGAATGCTACAATGAGACCACCTGTGGGTGCTGCCAGGATTACTGATCGGCCAATGCAGCGCTTGTTTATTGACTTTATTGGTCCATATGTATCGCGCAAAGTTTGTAAACACCCAGTTGCTGGTGCTTGATCACTATACAAAGTTTGTATGGTTCAAGGCGCTGCCTAAGGCAACAACGGAACTGGTCGCGAAATTTCTGAAAGAAAACATCTTCCTTACCTTTGGTGTACCTGAAACCCTTCACACAGACAATGGTGTCCAATTTACATCAAAGGTTTTTTCGGAGTTTCTGGGGAAGTATGGAGTAAAACATTGTCTCATGCCTTATTATTCACCCCAAGGGTCAACCGATCCGTTCTCGCTGCTATTCGGACCTACACAGAAGATGACCATCAGAATTGGGATGCTAACCTGTCAGAGTCGTGTACCGCGTTTCGCAATGTGATACATGAATCTACAGGATTCTCACCCATTTCCTGATGTTCGGCTATCAACCTATACATCATGGTTCCGAAGATGCATTACCAAAATCTTTACAGGCCTTTGAGGATAGAGAGGTTCAATTAGCTCCAAATTGTGACCGTTTGCGATTGGCCCATAGCCACGTTAAGGCGAAATTGGCTGACGCGTACGCTAAAAGAGCGCAGCAGTACTATTTGCGTAGTCGCCAGAAAGACTTCACTCAAAGACAGAAAGTGTGGGTGCGAAATCACCTACTCAGCTGTGCTGCTGATCGATTCGCTACTAAACTTGCCCCGAAGTTTTCTAAGGCAACGATAAAACGGAAGGTGGGTCAGGTATCTTATGAGGTCGTGGATGCTAAAGACAAGATCTTGGGCGTTTTCCACGCCCAAGATTTGAAGGTGTAGAGGATGATGTGTAAAATTGTCTGATGAGATGCACAAGGTTGGTGTACTTCTTGTAGCCCGGCTTTGAGACGTCTCAGGATCGAAGCAACATGCTTTGTCACGTATCGACTGGGTCTGGCTTACAATCCATGCTTGAGAGCTGCATCTGGTCCTTTACTGACAAAAACCTCTCCCCCTTTTAACTTGCGGCTAGTATATGTCCATTTGATGGATGAAATATACGTAGCATCCCTTTTTTCTGGGAGCTAGTCCACCCCAATTTTCAATGACCCACCCCAGCCGCGCAGAGCTAGCAAAACGGCCTGCAAGCATCCGTCGGGGTCGGACTAAAAGGTCATCTAAAGGCATACGCGGACAAGGGGCCTTCACGGCGATTTCTAGGGTACCCTGCTCCCGAGACACTTTTTTTTGTTGATCTGCCCCTGTTTGACGGTTCGCCATCACCTTTACCTTTTAAATAGTAGTTTCTATGCAGTACTTTATAGTGGTTCCTATTTTCAAGTCATCGCAGTTTCCAAAAAGTCTCGAAGAATAACTCTAAGGCTTTTTCAATGGACGAATTAAGGGGTTAAGTACACTTGGGACGTCCAAAAAAAGCTCTTTTTCAGGATTTATTTTTAGACACACATTAAAATAATTAATAACAAATGTTTTTTTTTTACTTGAAAGAAATACATTTGAAGAAGCGATTGTAATTTTTTTAAGGCAAAAGGTTGAAAATTAGTCGAAATAGAGTAAATTGTCGAGGGGTCCAAAAAAATTGTTTTGCCATGATCACTGTAGCTTGTCACTGGATCATCGAAAACATGGTTTCGAGAAAAATGCTTTTAAATCATGCAAAAAAACGCTTTATGCAATAGAGACGACTTCATTCAAAGTTATTTATCTCCATGAAGAATTGTCCGATTCGTCTGAAATTTGCAGAGAATGCTTTTGAAATATGCTACTTTTAGAAAATGCAAAGAAAATAGAATCGATTTTCTCAAAATTCTAAGTGTACCTGCCCCCTTAAGCACCTATTTGTAGATAGAGCTATTGTCTGTCTCTATTTGTTAGTTCTAGAAAGTCGGAAGCTGCACTCACTGTGGCGATAGACAAGCGCAGCATACTTCTTTCGCCCATCAATGGTTTTGTTTTTATCTTAATTGTCAGCGGCTGATTACACGCAGTAGCCAAGAAGTCATGAATGGGTTCAAACAGTTCATATTTTTATTTATTCATTATTTTTAATTTATTTTTTTTATTATGTATGGACATTTTAATGAACAAACTACAAAAAATAATATCTTATCAATAACTTCCATTTTTGGCTTCGCAAAATTATGTTCCATGATGGCTGTGGGTTTTCCTGATCATAGTCTCTTTATTTCGGCGGAAAATCTCTCTTAAAAATTCCATTGTAGCTTCCGTAGCATGACAAGTGGCGCTATTTTTGCTTATACCTCATACCAGGGCGATTTCCGACTGCATGTCGCATGTACCATTACCATTCTAGAAGAAGAATGAGCTAATAATTTCTCGGGACCTTATTCCGCAGCTAACTGTGCACTTAAGAGAACGTAACTCCGTTTGGTATACAGCACTTGGATTTTATTTGCTGCTCTGAGAGAGTCAAAGAGAAGAAATGCTGCAATGGTCAGCAAAAACTAGCCAATTGATTTTTTTAAATTAATCACACCACATAATCATCACCAAATTGAAGAGCAGTGGTAGAAATGTTGACTGAAAACTACAAGCCAGCGTCAAAATAATTTCTCACTATAATAGCTGCAACATATTGGGGACGTCATTGGCGAAACTATACATTTTTTTTTTTTTTTAATTTTAAGGATTTCGTGCTCAACTAACATTCAATTTAAGACTCTTACGAATTGAAGTTGGCGTCTCTGGATTGAGAGCCATCAGTGCAGAGTTCTTGGAAGCATGTTCCAGCAGCTAAAATATAAACTTCAGTAAATTCAACAAAATATCTCAGATTATTATATAAAAATCAAATTTAGTATCATCTAAATACATTCATCAAAACGCTTTTAAATCCAATGATCCAAAATAATATCAATCAAATATTTATAAATTAATTATCGAAAACATCATGCAACGTTTACGTGGAAATTTCAGCTAGCCATGCCAACAAAAATAACTGCAAAATTTATAATTAGTATCCTGATTGAATTAATGACCAATAATTATCACCGTATCAATAATGTGATAAGAGGTGTTTCAGACTAATTAGCCATTAACAGGCACAACATGAAACTCATCACAAACCAAATAATCCACAAAATAATTGGACAACATTCACCAGACTTGGTACGATATGCCTCGTCCATTTCACCACCCGCCCTCCCCAATAGCCATCATCCTATTCGTTCTCCACGCGCATCAACACACCACCATCATGACCAATATAGTTTACCGGCCAACTAATTATCCTACTAATTACTTATCACCTAAATTATTACGTATAATGCACTGTGGCGGTGGATACGTATGGAGCTTGGAGCTGTTTCATGCACACCTGATTACCGACCGGATGCAATCGACGTCGGAAGATGGTGTTGTTGGTGCATTTGGGGGTGGTTGCGGTGTTCATGGCAAACACCATACTCGGATTCACTAATGCAAGTATCTAGCAAAGAATGCAGTTAAATGAAGAGCTTTGAGTGGTTTCAGTATAGTATGTTTACTAATTTAAGGACTAACCAATAATTATTCCGATTGTTAGTTAGCGATCAGGGGGATGATATGAGAATGATAGTTTAGCTTGTTTGATATTTTTATGCCATATCCTTCACATGGATGTAATTTGAAACTCGTGACAATCAACACCTTGCGTGAAAGACGTATACCCTTAAATAAGATTGCATAAAAGTTTATGCAGAGACTATCACTTGATATAATCACTATCAATCAATTGAATTTTATTTTGTCAAATTAAATGATCTAAAAATTGCGTCTATGCCGTACAGCGTCCCCCAATAGACAAAATTACCATTTTTTTCCACCCTCTTCTCATTACTACTCATACACAGTCTACACATCATATCCTCACCACCTGTTCCATTTTCAGGGAAGAATCAGTGCTTTTGAAGCAAAAGTAGAAGAGTATCAACATCGTCATAAGCTTTTTGGCTGTGTAAACACAAATCGCTTATCGCGGATGCACAGGATATGACCAGCTCCGCCTTCATCTGAATAAATGAGACCATTGTTTGCGGTTGTCATAGATACATACTACCTCCATCACACTTTACTCGATTTACTTTGGGGAGTCTGTCTGGCAACAATTCCGAATGCTAGCTCGCTAACGTCCTCCCACTCACGAAGGATGATTGCGGAGATGACGTCGTCGGTACTCGTCTGAGTCGTTCCGGAGTATGAAACGATTTCATCCTTTTGCACTTTAACAGGATGGATTGATGAATTACAGCCACACATCCTGCCTCCAGGAATTGACCATGGGCGCCAGTGTAATGATGATTTTACTGACTTCGCTCGATATTTTCCTGTAGCGGATTTCGAGAACGATGTGACGATGATGTGCTGAACGACAGAAATGAATCAGAGACACCGAGTTTGGGTGACGATGAGGTTTTCAGACATAATGGCGAGTCTTTGTGCATCACACGACCATTCCTGGCACATGTGCGTGCATCCATGCACTGTCCCAGTGCTGATTGCAAGTACGCCTCATGCATAATTTAGTGTGCGCCTAATGAGTCAATATAATTGACATGTTTAAAAGATTTGAATGGCTTTGATGTTGATGAGTATTTGCTTAATGATGGCGATCGCATTAAAGAATCAATTTGATTTAGTTGAAGGAATTTGTTAATTAGATATTGATTTGTTGGTTATTATTTGAAATATTCACAACCGTCTACAGAGTCTTAATTGTACACATCCAAATTTATATTTAGAGGCTACGTTTTAACTTTTTGCTATATACAAATAGAATTGCTCCCAAGCAATAAAATAATACTTATTACAATCAAAACGTATTTCTAACAGTCATGTTTCCTCTATTCTGAGAAGAATAAGCCGGGATAGATTGATTCGAACATCCAAATTGGGATTCTTTTAGCTGCTACAAAAAAATAGCGTTAACCGTCAACGATAGTTTTCAAAAGCATTTCGTTATAAATTTCATTTATTAAGGAATTTATTGCCGAATTCGTTTGAAAATTCACCTTAAAATGATCTTTGAAGAATATAGTACCGATGTGATGCTACTACAAGACATTTTCTGAAATAAGTACCGCCAGATACGTTTAGATAGAAATGAGAAACAAAGTCAATTTTTAATATAATCTGACATAATATATTGCAATCTATTAAATTTATAAAGTGTACCATTTTATGCATCATATAATTAAAAAAAAACAAAGTAAGAGTACGAAAACATAATCACAAAATTTAGTAGGATGTATCCTTTTTATACGGAGTTTTAGTTTTCCCAATTTCCAATCACATTTTGTGCAATCATGCTGGCGTCTCGGGCCTCATAGGCGTGCACAGGAACTCGAAAAAGAAGGGTCAAGCATCCCAATTCAGTACATACTTTCCTTAATTTTCAGTGAAGTATTGCGAAGGCACAGGAATGGTGTAGTACAAAGTAAAATGCAAGTAGCTATATGAAAGAGGGTCAATTACCATCATTTCTTCTTCCTGTTCATGCCACTGTGGGGCCTATGAGAAACGGTATACCTTTTTGAAAAACACAATGAGTAAAATCCCAATTTTCAAATAAATTTTATAAAAGGTAAAACGAAAAGCAAAAATGTTCTCCAAATTATTACGGGGTGTACTCAGATGAGCTGAATGCAAGACTGTCACTTCGTCTCCCAGACCATTAGCGTGTCTTTCAGGCGGAGGCCGTGGTTATTTTTCCGGCAATCGTCTTCCTTCTATTAAATCGAATATTCGGAGTTAATAGGTATTTTCACAGACAGTCATGCGACTTTAAATTCCTTTGCTGGTGCTTGTAGAATTTACAAAATGTTTTGAGACAATCGGCCGCGCAATTGATTTGGGTACCTGTACATACGGACATTTGTGGCAACTGGGAACATCAACTGGCAACATCAATGTCTTCGGTCAAACTAGCCATCAAGCAAAATTACCTAGAAGACGCTAAGAAGTCCTGAGCTACGGAATCATCTTGTACGCGCGCAATATAGTTCTGAGCCTTCATGGATGCGCGTTGCACCAGGCAGCTGTTGAATTAGACCAGCTGTGCCTTCCAATGTGCTGCGGGCGTCCTCAAACGTTATTGTCTTATAGAGCGGCAAGAGCAACGATTTGGCGTTGGGGTTAATGATTTCTGTCAGGGCTATCGCTCAGAGGGTGAAGAAGAGTCCGTCCTCCATTTCATGTTTCAGGACTCGGTTTTGGCAAAGAGAAGAATGTCTTTAATTTTGCTGCAATAATAAGGAGAGTTCGATCCAATTTTTCTTTACCGAATTTCCATACTAGGCGTATACAATTACAACGAAATTTTTTAGAAAATGATAAAAATATTGAAAAATTTGTCTTGAAATAACGTTCGTGGGCTAGTAGTTCAAACCAATCTCGTTCACAAAAGCTTTCATAACTCACATAAAACAATTTCGCTATGTTTACCTCCACAGCTTGAGTGTCTATATTATGTTTCAATTGTGCAGCCTGGCTGGCTAACTGATGTTTCACTTCTACAGCTTGAGTTTCCAATTGCTGCTTCAACTGTTGTTTGTTTTTTGTTAACTTTTGCTCGCCTATTATAGCCTGTTTCTTGGTATCCAGAGCATGATCTTTCATGTCCACAGCGTGTTAGTGAAGTTTCTAATCGAGTTTCGTTGCTTGTTGAATGCTGCAGCAAATCCATCATCAGATTCTTTTCCATGCTACTTCGTCTTCCTGGGCATTACCTTGTCCTGTTTCCTCATCTGAAAATTCAAAGCCTCCGCTAATCGTGATAACAGAGCTGGTTTATTTATGGCTGTCAGCGAATCCCGCTCCTGGCACTCCACTTTCAACTCTGTCAACGTTAACTCGCTTACTAGCTTCGGCATTGTTTTTTTTTTGTAAGCTCATGCTATTTCATACAAAATTCACTAGTATTTACAATAGTCACGAAATCCGCAAGTTTCATTTCGTAGTTAATCTGCACAGTTTTTCCCACGTTTTTCACAAATTAATATCTTCAAAAACAGTTTTTGGAAAAAAAAATTCCAGAAAAAATCCACTTCTGACACCAATTGTTGTATTTTCCTTTAAATACCGTTCTGAAGCTCATGATTGTTTGCATTTAAAAATACAAACAAATTGTTTAATTGAAACTAATTACGCTTTTATCAAACTGATAGTTTCAAACCCTTATCGTATATAAAAACTTTCATAGCTTGCATGAAACAATTTTGCTGTTTACCGCTTGGCACGCTTGTTTAAATTTCCTTCCTTGTTTCGGTGAGGGACTATTTATAGTTTCATATCGAGTTTCTAAATAATTATCATTTTTATTCGCATGCTCACCTCTCGGTTGCCAAGATGCTGTAGTCGATTTTTGTTCGCTTCGTCTAGTTGATATTAATGTGTTCTGGGCTCATGTACAGTCATTTCCACAAGACCGTATACCTCACAAAATAAAAACAAAATGTTACAAGTAAGAAATTTTATTTTTTATTGAAAGTAAATACAAAATACATTTTCGCAATTATATTTAATACACGGTCCAATTGCCGTCACTATTGATTATTGACTGGCATCTTCGGTGACAACTTTTGGCCAATTTTTCCGCGTAGTCTGTCGATAAGTTCTTCCAAATTTGTTGTAACGTTCCCTTAAATGTGCTGCTCTTTTTATTTGCTTTCCTTGAAGCTTCTGCTTCATTAATCCCCAAACATTTTCAATAGGATTGGCATCCGGCGATTGCAAAGGCCAATCAAGTACTTGAATGTTATTTTCTTCTTTCCAGCGTGTACACAACCGGCTTCTATGTTTCGGATCGTTATCTTCTTGTAGAAACCAATCGGTGTTGTCGTTGTCATATAGCATCCTAGCAGACTTCAATAATCCTTTCTTGTACAAAATGATCATCCTTTCAGCAGTAAGAATTCCGGTAAACGTTATTAATTTTCCGAAACCGCGTGTAGAAAAGCATCCATAAACCTGGACCTTCACAGGGTGTTTAACGGTTCGGTTCACGACAGCTTCTTCTTTTTGTAACCACACTCGTCTCTTGAACGTATTTACAGCAAAACTTGATTCATCCGTAAAGATCACGTTATCCTAATCACGATTGATGTTTTCCTTAGCCCACTCTACACGTATTCGCTTGTGGTTTTCGGTAAGTAATGGTTTCAACAAGACATAACTGGTTTTGATAGTTTCCTCTTGTAATCTTCGCCGAATCGTATTCAAGGACACGTAAATATTCTTCTTCGATAACATTTCCTTTGCCTGCACTAAGGTAACGAACGGATTTTTCTTAAAAATATCAATGATGGCCTTATCCTGGGTTTTTGAAGTGCTTCGGGTTTTACCCCTACCAGGTAGATCGTCTACATTTCCAGTATCTTTAAAACGCTTTATCCACTTATTCACAAACTGTGTCGAAACTTTCAGGTACTTTCTGGCCGATGCAGGTGTCATTTTTGGTCCTTTCGGATGACTTACTAAAAACACAGCTTCGAATCGTTTTTTGTAAATCGCTCTCATTTCACTTGACGTCTTATCACTCTCCTACTTGAACTTATAATAACCAAATTTATACAATGCGAAAAAGAGGAAAAATGCAGGTAACTAAAAGTCCCCCACCACTCTTTGAGAAATGGCGCATTAAAAAGTTACAAAGTATACGCTCTTGTGGAAATGACTGTATATATATTATATCATTATATATTTAAAATAAAATACTAATAATAAATAGGATGATGAACGAAGTCGTAGGACTTCTTTCTTAAGACTTAAGTTTACTAAATGTGGAATTATTTGTTGTATATGTTTGGACCATACTATGTACTATCATCAACAAGTATACCAGTTCCATATTGAAAAACGTTTGCTATTCATTTTCAAAATTTTACATATACTCCATACAATCATTGTAAATTATTTTTCCAACAAAATTCTCATTTTTTAATGTGTGTTTCACCATTTTCGGCCCCAATTCATATTCTTCCGCCCAATCCTTCCCATTCGATAAGATGACTAGGTCTGTGAGGATTTCAATTCAATCACACATCTTCCAAGGCACTAAATTGTACACTCCACTATTTCGACTATTTTTTGTAATTTTTGATTTTATACATTTACGATTTATTACCATGGCTCTTATGCGATGATAGGAATATGCAAAGTGCTGAAACAGTTTTGTTGCTAATTGCTATTATTAGATTTCTATAACTAAATTAATTTACTAAGTCAGCTTTTAGCTTGTAAAATAATTAGTATTTATGTCCTTATATTGTTACACCAGGCAAAACGAGTTATTACTCAGCTCCTACCATCATCCAAGACTCAATCAATTGACCCCAAAAAAATTCACTGTACTTTCATCAAATGCCTGAACCTTAACTAGCGGCACAAATCACTTAAACATGTCGGTATCCAATTTCAAATGTCCATCTATGCAATTCCGACTATTCCGCGCGATCCTGTATGCGACAAACGAAAGAATCCGTGATGCATCATCATGTTCCCAGGCCGATTCTTTTCCTTTTTTCCAATTTCACTATCCGAAATTGAAATTTTTTTTTGTCGTTAAAGGCTACCCGAACAAAAAACACCGGGGAGGAGTTATTCTTTTATAATTGAAATTTTTCCCTGTTTCCAAAACACCACCAAAGACAAATGTGTCATTTGGTGTCTTTTGATATATTTTTTTTTTGTTTTTTCGTGGTTCTCTGCAACCAAGCCTAGTACGGGAAACATCTATAGCGGCATGTAAAAATAGATTGGGAGCAAGCAGGCTACACCGAATGGTATTAAGACCTGCAGCGCTTCTCCTTTATAGTTCAGCAGTGTCAGCCGAATTATGATGAATGACTGGTAATTAGTTTGATAAATTGCTGGAATTGCATTAAAAGGTGAGAATGTTGAGTTAATCAGTGCGTTAAAATGTAACGCCTTTTATATTTATTTTTATCACTGAAGGATTAAATTCTTTGGTCTGTGAGAGAAATGTATGTGATTCAGTGGCAGCGGCAAATGTATTTAGTAATTTGTCGCCTTTCGGTTTGTTAGTGGAGTGATATATTGTAAAAGGGCAGTGTGAGTGAAAGAGGTGTGGTTCAACTTTGAATTTGAAAATAATGATTGATTTATTGAAGGGAATTTAAAAGGATTTTTTGAGATAGAGGGAGCGTTAAGAGATTTTAATAAAACTGTAAAAAAAGTGAACCAGTGTAGTAATGCAGAGACGGGATCGGTTTGATAAATATTTGTCGGATGACAATATATTTTCAAGCATAATTTACCAAAAAAATATCTTCCAAACTATTTTCACTTTGCGTTAGGTTGATTTGGGGCTTCTGATTTCTGCATTCGACCGAAATCTTATCATTAATAAAAAAAAACTTTTTTGAGTAACACTGAGCTATCTAATGTTAATTTTTTTTGTGGAAGCCGTACTTAGAGCCGTTAATCAGGACATTATAGAAAAAAAGACGAAATATAGCAGGCTTACTGATAACGGAGGCACTCCATTCAATTCGCTTATCGGATCACTGCAGTGTCTTTCAAGCGGAAGTTGTGGTGATGCTTGAAACGGCCAATTAGCAATAATGTTAAGTAATTCGATTTTCGCAAAACTCACTCATTTTAAGGAGCTTCTCTTTAAAAGCCAGCCATTTGAAAGAGCCATTTCAAGCAACTTTTTTCATGCTGGCGAAAGTGAAGCTCAACTACTGTTTTTTGTTTGTTTTAATAATAATAAAAAAACCTAAATCTATCATATATCACAAATTTAAAAATAAACCTAGAATTAAAAATCAATCGGATTGTTAACAATAATCATTTATGAAAATCATTGTATCTTAGAAATTATAGTGTAGAAATAACACTTGTGATGTTTGTTTTGGCGATAAGCGAGAAATCTTTTCAGTAAGCACATATTCACTTTTTGAAAACAGTCGTTCGCAGGGGAGTGAAGTGGTCACAACACCCAATCGTTGAGTTGCCATAAACCGGTTTCTGATGCTGAAAAATATAGGTGAATTTGGGAAGGGTTACCGTTCTTGACCGATATGGAATATCAAAAGTTTTACTTTGGCTGTTTAGACAGAGCTTAAAATTTATATATGAGTTCCTTTTTCTCTAAAAAGCAAGAATTTTTAAGAGGGTCGATAATATGAAGGTTTTCACTTTCATTACTTGCCGTAACTGCAGGGTTGCCAGCACATTCATGAAAACCTACGTGCGTCTACAATTTTACAGTATCAAGTTTTATAATTATTTGATGATCTTGTGAAAAGGTATCGCAATTCAAAATTGTTCTAATTTTCTCGATCTTATGTTAGGCACACATAGGGTTAAAAATTTCCAAAACGTCAAAACGTATCATGTCTATATTTAAAACAAGTGTGCAAAATTATTTTTTTGAAAGTAATTTGTTGATAGAATTATAAAGATAGTTGAAACATCACTTAAATGGACGCTGCTCAATCAAATACTCCTCAAATTTCAGCTCAATCAGATGGCGCGTTCCCAAGAAATATTCATATTCGCGTTCTACTCATCTTCGAACATTTATAAAAATGACGAGTGAAACCTATTACAATCGATAGAAAATCTTACACTCACAGTCTCTTTTAACTTTCTACTCATTATGATACCTTTTCCTAATTTTCTTATTGTCAAAACATTCAGCATAGCCTTCAAAAAACTAAATCCATCTAATAATCCACCGCCTAATAGTCACCACACAGCAAAAAAGCGCAATTATTCGTGAGCTAGAGCAAAGTATATCACAAAATATCGCCATCAAACTTCTGTACTCACAAAATATCACAGCCCACGATCAGTGTTCATCATGCACACAGCTCTTTTCATTCGCACAGTACCATCATTAACACAGTACTCATCATTCTCACTCTACTCACACTGCACACGGAGCTGGCTCATTCCTCTGTGCAATACGATAGACGTATAAATATGTACATGTTCCGACGTTGGAATAGCCTAGATCTCGCTTCAACTACACACGGTAGTCTAATGAAGTATTGCCATAAGCAGTGCATAAGCTCTATTTGCTCGAGTGGTTGCTTGAGTGGCTCCGCAATATCGCTCTTGCCACTAAAATGAAGAGGTGATGTGTGCAGAGTAGTTCTAAATACTGGCTCACATAGCTCTTTCAAAAGAGTTGCTCTTTTTCATTGGCTCGCTCCTGAGCGACCCATCACTAGTGAAAATGCAAGGTGGACAAGCTGACAAAAGCACATACGCTTTTGCTGGATGTATTTTGTAGTCTTTTGTAGTCCTCAGTTAAATTGACCATAAGGCAAAAGCAATTAAAAGATGCTATGCAGCTCTCACGGTCAATTGTAGAACATTTTTGGGGTAAACTGGACTTGATGCCCCACACCCGGGAAATCCCACCACCAGAGGGCGAAAATGTGGTAGAAGGGCTGAAAAAATGAAGAAAAACAGACAAAATTATACATAAAAATAAAAAAGAAGATAAAACAATTAAGAAAAAGAAAAAAAAGAAAGAAAAGAAGCCCCAAAAGCAAACGCACAACCACAAAAACACAAACATATTAGCCCGACATCTATCGGCGAGATTCATGCAACAGCTGTGTGGGGCATCAAGTCCAGTTTTACCCATTTTTGATATTGGCTGCACCAGAGAACTACTCGAACTAGAAAAGGAGTCTCTCTGCGTAGAAATGGCTGTCTGGCACTCCTTAATTATTTTAGAGCCACATTTTTTCGCTTTGTAAATCGTAACTATTTTCCTTGTTTTGTAGCTTTTTCCATTCTTTTTATATTTGTTGTGTAAGAGAACCATCCTTTGTCAGCATTAAAGAGTCTAAATCATTGTTGTTAATTTGGTAGTTTAGATCAATCCAATATCTAATCTAACAGATCAATCTAAAATATAGAACTAACAGATCAATCTAAAAAAAATATAGAACTAACAGATCAATCTAGAATATAGAACAGAAAATAGACCTATAACAAAAATCATAAAAGTAGCACTCAGGTATTTGATTAAAACAAACGAAACTCCCACAAATTAGCATCTCAATTGGACCCTCGCTAAAGAAATCTGGATCCATGGAAAATCTGACTAAGATCGAGGAAGAGTGAACTGTTTTGAGACGATATTGTTAATATTCATAATGCAAACTTTCAATTGAGCAGCGAATTACTTCGTTTGTCACGACCATCCTTGAGGCAACTGTAACGTGAAAATAGGCTAAACTAGTCACTGTTCGATTGAAAATCATTCCGATGCGTAGTTGACCATAAATGTCAGCTGCGGTCAAAGTAAAAGTCAACAGGTACGATAATTGTCCGTCCATTTTTCCAGAAATGCTGTATCTGGCGAGTGACAATGGTAGCATATACACCGCACGTTTAGTCCGCGGACTAAACACCAAATTCCACCTAAATTTTTGAGTCCACGTGATGTAAACACTCACGGATCGACCTAAATTTAGGTTGGTCCACGATTTCAAGCGGCCTGACCTAAATTTAGGTCGGTCCACGATTTCAAGCGGCCTGACCTGAAATTGGTCGTGGACTATATACCGCTGTAAACACACGCGACCTAAACATTGATTTTTGCGCGACTATTAATAATGTATGTATGTTGAATATAAGCTCATAACATTCCCTTTGACACAAAATCATTGAAATAAACATGTTTGAGAGACAAATGAAACGATAAATACAGTGCATGAACGAAAATTTAACTAAATGACAGCTGTCATATACGAACGAGGACTAAATTCGACCTAAGCAAAGTTTAGGTCAGGCTGGTGTAAACACCTTAGGACTAAATTCGCTTAGTCCGCGCTTTAGGTCAGGTCACTTTTGGTCCGACCGGTGTAAATCAGCATAATAACCCCAACTGCCCCCGGTCGAAACCAAAACTCGTCTCCTCATCATGGCTACCATTCACGGCTGTGATTGGATTCAACTCAGTGGGATCTTTTTGTCGCCAGATAAGGCCAAGCCTGCCAATCAGGTCGCGGACTGAATGACATGCTGAATACATGTACAGTCAGGGGCTCGAGTTCAAATTCAAATGATATTCATGGAAAAAATGCTGTGTGAGTGTAAACAATGATGAATTGCTATGCGCAGTAAAATTAGCTGCTAATTTAACATGCATGCTACAGTGCCTCAAGGGACTTAACTAAGCCTGACCGAGTATCTAATCAGCACAATTGATCCAAGGCTGCTGAGTCTTATCTTTTGGCGATTGTTATGAAGAAACGTGACAATAGTAGGGAACTATCTTTCGAAAAACTATATAGAATTTATAATTTAGAGCGAAAAACAGTAATTGCATTGAACTTTTCAGCTAACATAAGCAATTGCTTTAGCCTCCTATTCGTAACATATTCTTCTGATTTTAATATTCACCCATCATACTTTTCCCTATCTGAAAAACTTATCCACCCTATTCACTTCTACTATTCAAGCAGGCATCATTCGTGGCACTGAGTGTGTAACTTACGCCCGTCCCCCAGGGAGTTGAGTGGCGGCAGTAAGTGGGTACGTTTGAGTTGTGGTGCCTTTTAAATTATATGATGGCATGTTTATGTACACGAATTATTGGTTTGTTGACTTTTGAAATTAGTTTTGAATTGAGGTAAATACAAACGATTCGACAAACAAATTTCCTCCCTCATGCCGAGCCCGTGGAAAGTCATTGCGAAAAATATGAGGGGGTGGCTACTATTCTCATTTAGAAGAGAGGTTATTATAAAGCAGATTTCACATCGAACGAGATTTCGAGGCCGAACAAAATCGACTACTTGAAAGGAAACGGCTTTCAACCATACTGTACTTGTTTTGATTTATTCGATTTCGAATGAAGAATAATGCTCGATAAGAGTGGTCCTTTTTTTGGGCAAAAACAAAGAGTGAATTGACTGAGTGAAAATCTTAAATCACACGTGCATATGATTTATTTCGACGGTTTACGAATATTCCATCAAATCGAATCATCATATTTACGTACCAGCAGAGCAGTCGAAATATGGTCTGTTAAATTATTAATGCGATTACCCTTTTGAATTATATGTTGGCATCAAAATATAGAAGTAAATATGTTGTTCTTTGTGCTACAAAACATGCTTCTATTCGCTCGCAGCGTACAGTCAATACGATTGTGGTCGTGAATTTAAGCGATGAAATGAATTTTTAAAATTCACATTTTTCCGAATCGAGATGGATCGTAGATGAGAAAACACTTCGTGGTCGTAAAATCGAATCTGATCCAGTAAGATGGGCAAAATATGAGTGAATACAAAATATTCACAATGATGCGTCCTATATTTTATCGAATCTAGTAAGTGCACACGTTTAATATTTCGATTAAGCTGCTGGAACCAAAATGTCATTTGTCATACTACCACAAACTTATTCCCTGACCTATTCGATTTATTCTCTCCCGTAGAAGACTTGGTTATAATTTTCCAATGTCAACAAAAAACTTTTTTCAACCTATCTGGACCATCCGATTTCTATTAGTCGAGTGTACGAAATCAAATTGAACTCATTCGAATTCACTTCGGCCAGCACAAACCAAAATAAATCGACCGGATTTCACGTCCTCTAAACTCACCACTGAATCAGCTATTGCTTCATTCGAATCCACTCGACGATAATACACATTTGCAAGTTCAAAAAATGATTTTCGAGTAAACGATCGGATGAGACGGAATCTTTACGCATCCACCACCGACCGATGTCAATATTTATCCTGATTTACCTAAAAAACCGAAATCTTCAATTGCTTTCTGGTGGGACTATTCAAAGAAGTAGTTGGGATAGCAGGACAAAACCGCACCAACACCACAATAAATTTCCGATATGTCAACATCATTTCGACGATTTCAGTCGATTTCTGCGATAAGTATGTATGCATATCGTGTTTGAATTTCGGAACCATCACATCATAGTCCTGAACGTGCGTGGCTTCTATCATTACGGGACATACGAAAATTCCCTGGTACTCAATCAAATCCCATGCTGGCAAAGGGGTTAAGTACCCTTCAAATTGGACGCAAATAGCAAATATAATTTGCGTTAACAAAATCCTCCAGCTCGCCTCCTGGCGATAGTTCGCGTTTCGTATCGTATTGTCGTCTCGTTTGCGAAGTGGATCATCCGTGTAGTCGTTGTCGGTTTAGCTTTTGAAATGGATAATTTTTTTGTTGTTTAGTTGATGGAAATATTTTGAAAAATTTGAATCCTGCCACTTCATTTAATTTCCATGTAAATGTGAGAGGCAGTAGCTTTTCTTCATTCAGAAACGCATGCAAACTGTTGTTTACTACGAATGTAATGCAAGTGATAAATTATTTAAAAAAAATAAAATCCCAGGAACACAAGGGCGACTGTTCGTAAGCATATGGGCAATTCGATGGGTTTTGGTTAATAGTAAACCCTTCGAGATGCTGCCGAAATCGCTGCCAAAGCATTACTCAACGTGATATAAATTATCAATAACATCACATTAAACGATTGTACAGTTTGTAAATAGTTCGTTGTTAGTTTCGGAGGGTTGAAAGACGGTAGGGAGGAATAAAGTGTATAAAAGTGATGATTAATGGAAAATGTGCATTGTGCTCAGTACCTGCGGCAATTTACGAAAGGGCTGATATCGGAAAATTTGTCATTAATCTTTAATATACATGTTAATAAAAGGATATGGAATTTTGGGTTTTCATGTTACGTGCTAATAAGTCTACTGTTCAATTTTATTACAGTATGAATGAAGTATGTTGACTGCGCGGCAGATATTTTTAACTGGAAAATGTTTTCCTGGAAGAATATCGAGGTCATTTTTTTATGTGCACAAGCTATAACCCCTTTAAGTCCCTGCCGATTCGGATTTTTTATTGATTTTTGGTTTTATCTGGAATTGGTTCTTGATTTTATCATATATATGTTAGAACCTGTTATTCCCAATGTTCAAAGTTCCACTTCCTGTCATTCGTTTACGTTTGAACCAGATACTGAAATAGAGAAACAGACAAATATCCTCTGGATAAAAAAAAATTATAACCTCATTTATTTCTAATAAATTTATTTCTAATAAATTTATTTCTCATAAAATCTGTTAAATAATCTATAGAGACGAAACTCGAGAAAATGGTGTTTGATAGGTAGGGACTGGCTGGTGAAGTGGCCGGCTGGCTGAACGTGATTTCCCGTATCAAATGGCAGATATCCTGCAATAGCCAAAAGAGACGCAGAAGAATTGTCGGAACAAAACAAGCAGAGCACCAAGTTGATAAGACAAAATCAAGAGTTGATATACCGGTTATTAGGAGTCAGTAGCACCCTTCCATCGATAGTACTGACGAAGCGTAATAGGAAGCAACAGCCTACCTCTACCTCATCAATTGCAGACGACAGCAAAAATACGCCAATGGAGGCAAAGAATACAGCTGGAAGACATTATGAGAAAAAGGATTTCATTCTTTTGACTTTGAAAAAACCGGAAACCCTGATCTTGTAGCCCAGACCAATCTACTTTCGCAGCAACCAAAAGCAAACGAACAAGACGGTCGTATCAGGGAAAGCGGCCCAGATTGCAAATAACACAATTGAAAGAAAATTAACGGTGCCAGCTACAATAAGGCAACCAGATAAATTGACGAGTGCCATTAAAGATCTAAATATTGACTTCGAGCCAGCTAAAATAGTTTATGCAGAATATCCCAAAAACCTCCCACGATCATAGGAAGCTAACGGAACTACTAACGGTAGAAGAACTAAATGGGTTCCTTAAAAAAGAATACAAACACTGTTATTTGAGGTTAACATGAACTTAGCACAGTCGAAGTAAAACAGTATTTTTAAGAGCAAGACTTCCACTCGATTGAATTGTTCTTCATCAAAATGAAAAATGGTCCCTCTAAACTAGCTGAAGCTCTATTTCCTAGGCAAGTAACGTATATATATCACATTAAGGCAATGTGCCGACTTATTTGCAAAGTGGACGCGCAAAAACCAAATGTCGGACACTCGGATTTCCTAAATTGCCAACAATTTGACTATGCAGCCAACAATTGACGCCTGATTGGTTTTACTGAAAATCGAAAATCACAACGCACCAAATAAATAGAATAAAAAACCAAGTGCGTAAACTGTAATGGGAAACACCCTCCCAGTTATTGGGGATGTTCTAAACATGCAAAAAAAAAATATGAAAAAAATCATTCACGCAGATCGCTTGGGAGCGAACATATGCTACCATATCTGAGGCCAAGCCAACAAAAGCTCCTATTCGGCAGAAACATCCACGTCCTTACAACACTCTAATTAGGGTCCAAATGCAGATTTCTGGAACCATTTTTATGATGAAATATACGATAGCGAAACTGATGCAAGAATTGTTTTCTGCATTCGCAGCTACCAAATCTCTGTCTAAAAAGTATCCGCATTTAACTTTCCTAGTTATGTGTATATATTTTCACGTGGAATGCGAATGCCATGAGCAACAAGGCTATTCCTCTCATTCAGAAAACATACTTGTAACCCGGAGACCATCTCCGTTCTGCCAATTACACCTTATGTAAAAAAAAAACCTACTGTCTGGCAGAAGAAATGACACCGCTATCGACCACCATATTTCCATTATCAACCTAGTCCAAATAAAGGCAAGAATAGCTAAAGTACACACCCAATCTTTTGAGCTCGTGGTGATCTTTTGGACAAAAAACCCCCGGATTCACTTGAATTCAGACAAGATATTCCGAAGCTTTTTGACCAGGAAGGGCCAGTCTTCATAGCAGATGTTTTGAATTCCTACCACCGACTCTGGGGCTACAATTATGAAAAAGTTTGTCATGGATGTCAGAAAAAATGGCTCTGCTATCCACCATCATATTTCTATTACCAACCTAGTCCAAATAGAAGCAAGAATAACTACTATTCTGAAAAAGTTTGTCATGAATAAACAGGTTAACCCACATATTTCCTGTGAGCTTACCCACTTCGTGATAATCAACAATCATAGTCTGAATATATGTCTCTCATCAAATTTTCAACAGTCCTGAATGAACTCTCATCCGATCATAAGCTAGTGCACTTTTTATAGAAGACGTCTGCTTTGACAATCCTTTGAGATCCAAAAGGAAAACTAACCGGCACATTTTCTACAACGCAATGGCGAACGAAACTCTCCAGCAATAACTTGAAGCTGCCAGCAATACCAATAGAGTGATTGAAGCCCTATCAGCAATAATGGTGAAAGATGAATTCATTACTGAAACTCCGATAGAGAGCTATTACATTTACGAACTCAAGAGGCACATGAAAGAGCCCATTCAAAAACGAAACCAAATTCGGAAAAGAGCTACGCACACAGGTGATCGTAGTTTAAAAAGGGGAAGTGAACCAACTGGGATCAGCCACTAGATCTCACTGTTTAGAAACGAGAGGTCAAACAACTTTTTACAGAGAATGAAACCAGTTGGCAATCATTTTGGGAGATTGACCAAATACTTAAGGCAGAAGAACAAATTTGTATGAAAAACTAAAAAAAAACAATGTGGGGAAAACCGAAGCTTTTGCAGACACATTAGAGCGGAAATTCAAAAAAAAAATCCAACAATCAGAGAAGATTACGATCATGATGAAGAAATTGAGGAAAAAGCTATTCATCTTCTAGCTTCAACGATCCAAAGAGATGAAAATATTCGCTCCATGAAAATAGGAGATATCAAACAACTGGCGGATAGGTTCAACAATGATAAATCACCAGGACTTGACACGTTACTGAGCACCTGCGTCAGACTCTTATCACACAGTAAATTTAAAAAAAAATAACAGAAATTAACAATGCAATCTGGAAATCTGGAAAACAGCGACAATGATTGTGGTTCCAAAATCACACAAGGATCTTAGATTTTCTTAAAACTAGAGACCAATCAGCCTCCTATTCTCGATCGATATTTCCCTTGAGAGGAAAATCTTCCACATTGTTAGGTTGGTTCAACACGTTATAGCCGGATTCAATCAAAGAAGATCGACGGAATTAGTCATGTTTGACTTAGCCCCAAGTCATTCAATAAGATCTGTCCGTCCGAATAAATGACTACCTCTCCAGTACACGTCCAATAGAAATTTGAGTTCCACAAGGTTCTCCACTCTTTGAGATAAAACGTTGAGAAAAATCTCAAGGGTAACATAATACATCAGTAACATAAATTACGAATAGAAGCCAAAGCCAAATATATTTGTGAGAAGTCTGTCAAACTGTTTGACGGAATTAACACACACTCCAACAGCACTCTTACGATCTGAAAATATATATAGAACAGAGTGAAAATGATCTTAACCAAAATCTACGAAAGTAGATATAGAATAGCGGTTCTGGCGCAGGACAATGAGGAGGAGGAAGATGACCTCATGCGCACGGTCAGCAAGCACGATGACGTCACTGATAAGGAGGGATTCCCCAGGGTCACTGATAAGGGGGGGATTCCCCAGGGTCACTGATAAGGGGGGATTCCCCAGGGTCACTGATATGGGGAGGCGTGTTCCCCAACGATCATCTTTGAACTGATAAACAGCCCAGTTGAGCTGATAAACAACCCAGTTGAGCTGATAAACAGCCCTGTTTAGCTTTTAAACAGCCCTGTTGAGCTGTTTATCAGTTCAAAGATGATCGTTGGGGAACACGCCTCCCCCCTTATCAGTGGCCCTGGGGAATCCCCTCTTATCAGTGACGTCATCGTGCTCGCTGACCTGCGCATGACGTCATCCTCCTCCTCCTCATTGTCCTGCGCCAGAACCGCTATTCTATACCTACTTACGAGCACTAAAATCCTAAAGAAGCAAACAACACGGAAGCTATAAATAGACATAACACATCAGAAAAAGAAAGCTGGACTGCAAGAATGCTTACTGCCAGAGGTGGAGTTAAGCTGTAATTGACACTAGCTAAAAAAGCTTAAAATTTCCATCATATACGAAATATGCTCGTAAAAAAAGCTGCATCTCTTTTCTCAGCTCGTTGTCAGGACCGTCTACAGCGACAGTTGCATAAAAAATCGTACTATTGCTACTGTCACCGCAGATGGTTGGAGTCAAACTCCTCGATCTTCTTGTAAACTCCTCGATCTTCTTCCGCCTACAGTCAGCATCCAGTCAGCCTCCAGAAATCCGTTTTTGCCGACACTTCCTTATTAGGACAAGCACCTCAGCTGAGCCGAATGCCACTTCACAGACATTTCACTCACGGATTTCAATCAGTATTATTTGTTAGATCTTTGCTAACTATGAAAAAATGCATATGCAAATGGCAGGGATCCGCAACAAACTTGGGGTGATTTTTTTTTAGTATTGGATCTCATTTTTCATTGGCTTTTTTATTTCTTTCTCACTCATGCTCATTGATATTCACCTTTGGTCTCACTTGTTTTTTGCTCTCTTCAAAATTTTTCTAGATTGTCTACATACTTCAGACACTATTGCTCAAGTTGCTATAGTTTAATAATTCATCACCTGTTCTAATAACTCAAATGAACATTTTTTCATTAAAAATTTATGGGTTATTTCAAAAATAGACAAAATTTTTTACGTCACCTAAATTCCTTGCCATATAGGCTCAAAACAATTCTGTCAATAATTATATTCTGATGCCGAAAAACTCAAAAACTTTAATTTACCATTGAAACAGTCGAACTAAGCCCCCGAGAAATTGCTTTGTTCCGTCCGACTGCATCATTCTCTCTTGCTCTACTCCCCGTTATATAATTAGCAAATTCATTAGAAAATCAGTCAGCCAAAACAATTCCAATTAAGGAGACAGACACAAAAAACTCAAAAAGAAAAAAAAAACTTTTTTCTTCTCCGAATACTTCCTTCCGTGAAACCTAATCGAAATTCGTAATCATTAAATAAGAAAAATCCAACCCATGAGCGAGAAAAGACTTGTAAAAAGAGGTTCGCTTTTAGATCCTCTTCGACAAATCCATTGTTGGTGCTTGGCCGGTATCTTGAGATTCCGTTTCTTGAGATTCCGTTTCTGTCAATGCCTGCCCCACGGTTGTTATAGTGCAAAAGCATTCAAGTTACTGGAAACCATGGAGGCGACATAGGCCCATGCCTGTCATGATCTGATAAATTGGAGTCGACCAAGATTATGAGTGTATCGGGGTGGGTATCGATGGGCTTTCGCAACCATTTTTCTTTCTTTAGCTGTCGTCCTGTACCGTTTTGTGTCCTCCCATAACTCCCTTAAGCGCTTAGCTATTTTGGCAAATCACCGGACAAATTTATCTCACAGTATCCTTCGTTTAAGAACTAATCGGTTCATAAGACGGCTGCTTGACTCCGTGAATGCCACGCTTCTTAGCTTCGGATGGAACAAGGAACAACCGACGAGACGAGACAGGACTACTACATGGCCCAGCTCATTCCATACAACACTGAACACTATTATATGCTCGAGATGCTGCAAAGGAATCGCTCGTCTGAATGTTTCAATTACACGCCTTCTTAAACACGGCATATCCTAAATTGGTGTCCCTGAGATTTTCATCGAAGGACATTACGTACATAGTTAACTGGAACGAAGATTCGAAACGGGGGGACGAGTTTCGGAGATTATGGGGAAATCCCCGGAAAGAAATATAGTGAGCGGAGGAGTTTAGGGCTGTCGATTTGAGATTTCATATTTTTTAACTTTTTACAAGGATACGATTTACAAGCTTGTCCTTATGTACAGTAGATATAGAATTTTCTCAAATTTTTCCAAAATGCCATCAAATTAAACAACAAAAACCTAATTCAATATACTAATTCTAATACAAAGGTAAAACAAAATTGAAAAACTATTAAAATTAAGGACTTCTGCAACAAGCTGGTACCACCATATCCGCGTCACAGTCAAAGTCTGGTGTGGAACTGAATGCGAATCGCATTAGTTCGGGACGAATATGAATGAAGCGATAGAATCGAATTTGGTTTATTGACGATGCAGGACAGAATGGATCACGAAATTGAGTTGTAATATTTTCGTTCGCAAACACTTCTGTAGGCTTAGTGTGCTTTGCGAATGGTATAGCGGTGAGCAGGGGCTTTTTTTGTTGTTGTTGAAAAACTAGGGTTCGAAAAATACATCTACAAGTTATCCTCTAGTCATTGATGAAGGAGCGAAAAAAAGATGTCAGTTACCAGGAGATGGATTAAACGCATTAACGCAAGTTCAAAGAGTGTGAAATTAATGTATGCAATAGTGTTTGGAGGATGTGACGTTTATCTATTGAAAGGAAAGATATGTGAAGATTAGTTTTAGGCTTGGGATTAAATGATTTGATTTAAATTATTTTTCGATAGCAGCTTGTTCGCAAATATATTAGAATGGAAATGAAGAGGAAATTGGAAATGGTTTCACGATTTTAAAGCCCATGTAATCACCTAATATAGTTGCACACTAAGAGGTCCACATGAATAGTCAAGGAGCACTTACGGAATAATGAAAAATTCTCGATGGCAGTCAAGAATTGAACCTTAATTAAATTCCACGACTCAACTAATCAAACCCAAAAAAAATGCAATGCTCTAAAATTGATCGAAATCTAAAGTGCCTATGCTAGGCTAAGTTTTTCCGGCCTTAAAATTCATTCTTCGAAATATATTTATTCTCAAATCCCATAATCCATACATTATCCAAAGAAATTGCCTCAGTATCATCGAATCGTAACGAATCCCGAGACTAAATAAGAAAAACAGAAAAACACATTAAGACCTATTCAACTAAACAAACATCAACCAGCTCTCTAATATCCTTTTAATTTTCATTCGATTAAAGAAGCGTTAAATTTCTTCATTGCTCTTCGCAAATGTGTTTTTCAGTCGTCCGTATCCGTCCGCACATATACCAAAAGCCACCAAACTGAAAGTCTATCAACCAGACGCAAGTCTTCTTCACTCGTCATGGGCGGCAGATAACAACCATTTAGAGATGTCATTCCATTCTGGCGTTGCGTCGTCGTCATTGTCGTCCTTTTAAGGCGAATCGCTTCTGGTTCTGCAAACGAATACGATTGTTGTATGGCAGGATATTTCACTGATTCTTTGGCATTCTGGGCAATGGATAATGGAATTAGTCTCGGGGATTTATTCTTTTTATGGCGAATGTTTAACATCTCTATAATTGAGTATTTAAGGGATAAGCGGCCGGACGACCAACCAACCTACCAGTGAGCTCTGTGAGCAGGCAGTGTCCTTAGAGGGGAAATGACATTCGAGCATAATTTCGATAGCAATAAACTAAATTGCTGTTAATAAAAGTGATCTCTGTGGAGTGTGGACGCGTTTGATGCGAAACAAATTGATTAAGCGTTCATATTGCAGTTATACATGGAGTAGAGTCTCGAAATCGGTCTCAGATGAGAATTTTGTTTTTTTCCGAGTTGTAGCGCGAGAACGAGAAGTGGCTTCACACAGTGGAGAGAATCACATGGTTTTCCAATATGGACTGATATCTTACGTTCTTTTGTTCTATTTTTTATTTCATGGTTAGAAAATGTTATAAAAAGGTTAAAAATTCCTTTCCAAAAGGTTAAAATTTGTAGATTTCATACTCAAGCATCGGCTTTCCTATTTCAAGTGTTTTTCATATAATTCAGCATCGGGTACTTGGTGATCTTTTGTTTTTACATAGCCAAATTGCGTCTGCTTTGCATGCGATGGGGTTTGTATTTTTGTATACATATTTTTTGTAAGCTTTTTCCTCCGCTATTCTGATTATGTGTAGATAGTTTGTGAACTTAACGCTACCAATTGGACTTCTTTCTAAACATTGACACAGTTCTTGCATCGTTTTACACTTTGCTTTCTAATCTAGTATCATTTTGCATTCCAAGGTCAGCTCTCACAAATTCTCTAGTCTACCTTGGCTCGCTATTGCTGTGCCTGTTGCTCTCCATAAAAAAGACAAAGCACCTTTAGGATATTTACGTCACTCATCAGACCAATTGCTTCAAGACTTCCGTGGCTCCCCATTAGAGGCGAAAAAGTCTATCGCACTAGCTAAACAGATATGCTTTTCTATAGAGCATATCTTTCCTTTCTAATAATTCTAAATCTTTCTGGTCCTACATTAATTATCTTAGAATAGCTAAAAACTTCCCGGGTAGCTTCACCTTAAACAAAGATGTTGCCACATGTCTCAAAGACATATATGAGCCGACTTCTTTTCTTCTACTTTTAAACCTTCCCAGTAACTCCAACAGGAATACTCACTCATTTTTAATCACTTATCTTGTAGCTGTTCTGACCTTACATCCTGCAGTTAAAACCTTAATATCCCTTTTAAACTATAATGCCACCATTGGCCTAAACGGGATTCCAAATGTGTTTGTTATGTCACTTTCCTCATCTTTCTATTTTGCTCACTGTAAGCGTGTGTTCGGGGTTTTTTCTTCTGTTTAGAAAGTTGCCAATATTATTCCGATATTAAAATTGGGGAATGTTAAAAATATTTCCACCTACCGTCCTAAATCACTTCACTGCTGTGTTCCTAAATTGCTTCGCCGAATTGTCGACAAAAAGCTCTATGCTGCCAGAAGTTATCTTCTCTCTAAAGAGCAGCATGGATTCATCAAAGGTCACCCTACCTCTTCAAACATGGTCTGGTTTTTTAATTTCTTTGCTGATTCTTTGGATGATGAACGTACTTCTCTGGATGATGAACGTGATGACGTCATCTACTCGGATTTTGCTAAGGTAGCTGACCTGGTCAATCATAGTGTGTTGCCTCAATCCGTTTTCCTTCTTCACGCAAGCTGTTTACGATCTTAAGCGCTTTCAGGCCTTTAAGGAAAGATAAAAATCACTAAAGATAAGGCACACTAAATGGGCCAGCATTAAGATCTAATTGGATAGCCAAGCGATCGTGCTCAAATATACGCAGCTATATCTTATGTGGGAAATAGATATTGGCCGAGCCCAGGCGAGATCTGGCGAGCCCAAGTGTGTGGATGGTCCAGACGAGCGACTTTGACAGGGCTCGCCGGCGCTCGTGCCACATCCGATCGGAATGGATGTTGAGCACGAGTCAAAGCGATTTCGGACGAGCTGTCAAATGCCGTCCACATGTTGGCGGTCTCGTCTGACTTCGGCTCGCCTGCACAGAGAGAAAAGAATCGATGGATTCAACAAAATTTCTGTTCAGTATGTTTGAAAGTTTTGTTTAATTTCCAGTCAATAAAAAAATTAGCTAAAAAGTCTAATTAATTTTGTACGATTTTGCAAAACCACTGCTTGGTTAATCAAACAATGTTATGTACAAAAGTAAATAAAGCTTTTGTTGAGTATCTTGGCATTTTGATAAAAGCTTTTTAGTCCAGTCAAAATAGACATTCCAGTTTGCATTAATTCCCAACAAGCTGAATTTTTGTGTGGGCCTTGGTACTGGCGTGTTGAACAAAATGTCAAAAGTCCCCATCGATCCGAGTGCTGCGTCGCTTTTTATACAGGGTCAAAGGTCACCAAAAGTGACCTTTCCCAAATATCTCAGTAACGGTTACGTCTTCAGAAAAACAATGTATGATGAATTTGTAGCTTAGCAAATTTCCAACAAAAAAAATTATATAGCTTTTTCCTGTAACTATAACCGTTTTTGAGATATATTGATCTAAACATTTGTTACTAACAGCACCCTCATTCTCAAAGGCATGTTGATATTATCCGATTTTGATTACGACTTGGCATGTTTGTGAGTTTGTTTTTCTATATTTAAGAGGCGCATGAAAAAAACATGTACACAAACTTATCTACCAGACTGCAGGGTAGGTGGAAAAGTGTACTCCGAAAAGTTACCACCATCCCCCCGCCCCCCTTTGCCATAAAACGGTATCCTGAGCATCCATCCCAAATCTTCAGAAATGAGCTCGTTGCCTACTCTTTGCCCACTGTTAAACAAGGTAGGATCACTTTTTATCCTATTAATTGCCTATTCTTGACACCGCACGACCAAGTACAAGTTCTGGTACTACAAGTTCTGGTAGGCCCCACTCAATCAACAGCCTCTCAGCCTCCCCTAAAACTTGCCCGACGTCGAAAATTATAATATTTTCGTCACCCATAACACTTGTAACAAACAACAAACGACAACAACTCGACGACTTAATTCACACGACGATATTTAAATGACGAAAACTAAACAACGTGATTCATATGACGAGATCTAAACGACAAATGATGACGTACGATTTACTTTTTTCAGAATGTAGAGGATTTTTTGCAGAATCAAATAAAGATATTTGCAATTTCAGCAGATATTTTTTTTGGTTTACCGAATGTGTTGTCTGGCTTTCTCAAAAGCAAAATAACTTTTTAGAACTTTAAAACAATGCATTTGTTAGTTTCAAAATATCTTAAAGCTTTGTTTCGCTTGTTTACCTGGCCTAATCATATAATGAAAACTATGAACTCGTGCTTAAATTATATGGAACTACAAATAAATTGAACCAATTTTCGTTCTTTTAAACATTAAGATTTATCATTTCTACGAAATAATTTGAAATAATATCTAAAAGTGAAATGTTATTTCAAATAATAAAATTATAGAAGTATTAGTATTATTGATGATAAAAACTTTTGGATGAGCAAATTTTAAGGTCATATAACTATGATTTGTTCCAATCTCCAATTTAATTTTTTCTGTGATGGGCTCGGCCAATATCTATTTGGCACATTAGAAGCGAGTAGGGTCCTAAATCAAATAAAGACACAGAATAGCCTTGATCTGATGTGGGTCTGTGTGTGATGTGCCATGAGGGACTCCAAGGAAACGAGGAAGCTGAAACCAAAGCGAAAGAAAGGCCTAAATTGAGCTACATTGGTCCTACTTCATGATGGGGCTTTGCCAAGGCTGATACGGATAGAAAAATTCAAACATGGACTAAGAAAAGGATCGAAAGCTACTGGCTTAATTGGAGGGTTTGAAACACTCAAAATAATACCTCAGCTTTGACTCAAAAGCAGCAGAAGCTCTCTATAAAAAAGACATAAGGGACCTATGTGGAGCTTGATAGTTCATCAGCAAGATGACTGCTGTAGATAATGTGGAGAAGTGACAGAGGATGTAGAGTATCTCACTGTCCAGTTCTAGCGAGATGAAGATTGGAGCTGTTTAACTCTGCTCTTCCCTACATTTGGGACATTAGAAAAATCACGTTCAAGTTCGCTAGGAGTCTGGATATCCTATAGGACATAGCGCTGAGATGGCACAATAGATCCATGAGGTCGTAGTTTTAAGAGCTAACTGGGTCCGTTCAGGGCAATCATTGAAACATATTCTACATATCTGCGCACTATGTTAAACGATATATCTGTGTACTATACCACTGAAAAACTATACAATGCGGCATGTAACTACTCGAAAAAACTAGTCTAGACCTCATTCAAAGGTCACCGAACTTACTTCAATGTCAACCAAGGAGCATCGAGCTGTAATCTATTTTAAATTTTGCCGCAAGATGGGGAGTTATATTTTAACAAATACCAGCAAAGTTATGGTAGTGGCACTTCATATGGCACTTGTAAAGCAGTGGACGAAATTTTTTCCCGTAGACGACCGATTTTAAGCAGCCATTATCTGCTTGATGGTGGAACTCGATCTTATGGATAGTTCATTGAATAAAAAGAATAATATGAATTTATTTTGCTTATGTCAAATAAAACACGATTAGTGAAACCCATATTTTTAAAATAAAAAATTAATTTTATAATGAAATATTATTGCTTCTTTAAATTTCGTGAAAATCTGTTTTTCGCTGGATGTACGTTCAATTTAGTAACTAAATTTATGAAGTATGTCAAACTAATTGCTTGTTCACTATGCTAAGTACATGTTAAACGTGGACACGTATACTCTGACCAAAAATGCAGCAAGCAAATAAAAAAACAATTAAAAAAAGTGCATAAACTGTGAAGATAATCACATCGCCAACTATCGCGCGTGTCTGATGTATGCTTCAATTAAAGATTTTCGAACAAAAAAAAAAGAAAAACCATCAGTTGGCGTCAAATTAAAGTTTGGTAGAGCTTCCAAAGAATCAAAACTGTTCAATTCGCTAATTAGGCAATAGTCCCTTTAAGAAATCCATAGACCAAACTAAATTATGAAGTCGCTCGTTTAGGAGCTTTTTTAATGAAGATGGAAACATATACGACCATTTTTCAAGAGGAGCCTCCTATATTCAACTCGTTTTGCGAAAATGAAGCTTCTTGTCTTTTCAATGCTAACGTCACCAAAAGCGGGCTGGAGACACTTTTTCGTTGGCTAATAATACAGCTCATGAACGAACAGTAATATATACCGAAAAAACTGAAAAATAATATATTATAGGACATAGCACGCAAATGTATGAATGCTGATAATTAAGGATACATACAAAGAATTGCCCTAATTATTGTCAGTCTTAAAATAATAGAAATTGTAAGTCCAAAAATAATGGAAATATTCCAAAATAACACTTATTAGCAAAATAACATTAATAGTTAAAAAGAGGAAAAAAAACACGGGAAAAGAGTAGTTTTTATAAGCCATATCAAGGCTGTATTGGAAACCTAAAACATTAGTTCTTTAAAAGCAAGAGGTCACGTGCAATGAATGGACAAACACCACAACACAATACCTAAAGAGTTATTCAAAGGAAAAGCCGAGGATCAATAGCGAAACCTAGGAAACCCTGGTCTGACTCTGGCGCCATCTGAGGGACCCCAAGATGCTAAAAGGGCTGCATGCTGCGGCGAATCAATAACTTAAATTATACTCTAATCTTCGGTGGACATCCTATTCCCATGGTGCTCTCGTATAGACATTATAAGTCTTTAGTCGATTTTTCGTAAATCTACGAAATCTATGTAAATCTACAAAATCGAATTTTGAAAATTTATTTAACATAATGGTCAATTCATACGCAACAAAGCCTTTAAACTCTTCGCCAGTATTTAACAAGAACAATTCAATGGCTTCTCTACTTGTTTGTTTGGGCTATAGCTTTTTAATAAAATAAAGAGGCAAATAAAGTAAGGGTGAAAAAATTTCGGTGGTCAAAGCCGATTTTTGACAATCCCACTCGGTCTGGAATGGAAGTTGGTAGAGACTTCATTCACAAGCATTGCATACATGTATGAAAGGATTAGCTGCACGACTCAGTGAACCTCTGATTTGACTCAGATGTCTCTGCAGTTAGAACTAGGTTAACTTAAAGCCCAATGTGTGATCATAGCTGGATTTTAACCATAGACCATATACATCAGTAGTGCCGGTGCTCTGCCAACTTAGGTGCTAAAGTTTTCATTATATTATAGGATGGTTTAAAGTGCCAAAAATCATGGAGCTTCGTACGATAAGGAGTCGTACATGACATGAACATTTTCTTACTAGTAGGCTTAACGGTCTTTGTCTGCTTCAAATTAATTCGCATTCTCTCCATTTGCACAACACAAAAAAACTAAAAATTAAAATTCACCCCTACCTGATTAGTCCTTATATTGGTGGGGTCTACTGAACGCTTAGCCTCTCGTTATAGTTATAAAATCAGGTCTTCTAGTTTACGAGCAGTGACCAGTTGCCTTTTTCGATCCACTTCTAATGCTGCTTCACGGAATTGCCAGTCAAGGCTCATCCTTACTTCTTGGCACTCAAATGCCCTTCCTATTTTCTTTACGAATAAACTATGGGTTTTACTTTAAAAGCAACTTTCAAAAATAAAGGTGAGCTTTCGGTTCTACTACCAATAAGAATTCTGAGTTATAAAATAAGAACCAAGATACCTTATTCTTAGATCAACATCAAGCAATAGTAAATTTAAAATCAATGCTTTATAGAATCAAAAATATATTAAAATATCACAATTTTATTAAATTTCGCCAATGATTAATATGATTTTTTTCTTTTATTTTTCAGGTAATATTATCCATAAAAAACTTAGCAGACTATAATATGCATCAGGTATGATTTTTAGCTCCATTAAAATAATCACAAAATTCATTCTGGTATTGGAAAAAATACAAATCTTCGCTAATTGACATGATTTTGTCATATTATTTCATAATTTTTCGATATTTAACTTCGATTTATAATTAGTTTGTGTAACTTTCGGAGAATGTCCGGAAAATTCACAGGAGAAACAAGATGAATTTCACAGAATTTAATTAAAATGTTTTTGAAAACATCATAATTTCTCCACTTGCAACGATTAAAATGCTGCACAATGTATTTCCATCCAATTTCTTATTTCAGTGAGAGTAATCAACTCAATATTCCAAAATAATTTTTTAAGCGTTCACATTACTCCCTTTATACATACTTGCAAACATATTAACCCGGAACGTGTACGACACGTGTATAAATTAAAATCCAATCATATGAAATTCGCTACACATTAGCAACATCACAATGAAATTAACGTGCAGCAACCGCATTCGGCCCTCAAGGGAATTGTCCAATAATTTTCTCTCTCGAAATCAACAAAAGCTATCTAAACAATCTTATCTGCTCATGCTGAGAAATAATTTACTAAAAACAGCCAACCATCCCCCCGTAGCCACCCCAGTACCATCCGCAACCTCTTAAATCGTATTTAACTTAGTGAGAATCAATTTCACTTGTTTCCAGTTCGGGAGCAAACTGCAAAGTGCTTCAATTTTTGTTTGCCAATGGCCGATGTTACGATAAGAGTCAGTCAGTCCTTTGATTTTGCTACTGCTGCTTCATCCTTGCTGTCGTATTCTCTCCACATTTTCATCATCCGAGATCTCTCGATATTTTCCATTCATCACAGGCTGCTGCTGCCTGGCCTTTTGATTTAATATTTTTGTGTACTATTTGATAGGATGCGCACAACAGTATGTCCGGGGTGGCCTTAATGATAAATCCATGACCAATTGTTTTCCAATAAAGTGGCAATCCATCTTCAACAAACTGACAATGTGTTTGCTTTCAAAATAAATGGGATAGCAAACTGATGTTTACTGTATTCATTGTGATGCTATGAACCTATAATATTTGTGGCTACATTTGCAAAAAGGATATTTTTTGGGTGTTATGCTGGAGCCTTTGCCTGATCATTTGAATTTTATCGTAGAGTCGAAAAAGAAATTGTTGTGTACTGTGGAAAAGTTTCTAATTAATTAGCTATAAGTAATTACGGTAATTTCAAATCTATTACCTAGAGTGTTCTAATAAGTATATAATGCAGCCGAAGGATATATAGTATATAATTCTCGTATTGCGTGGTATATTTTCAGCGCAAATTTTTGAAAGAATAAATTTTAAATTTTTTTCGTATCCATACAATCATAATTTCATACAATGTATACATTGTATATGTATATATAAATCGCCACTTTCAAAAATTCGGCGACTATGGTATTCTTTTAAATAAATAATGAATTGACTGAAAAATGGGAAGAACAATCTCGCCAGCTTCGTATTGATTCAATTTCGTCAAATACGAGAAAGAGTTTTAAACACATGGGATTTTTTTAAAACCTAACATATATATATATATATATATATACATAACACGTGCTAGAACTTTGATTCTTCTACCTGAATATGATTGATTCTGGATATAATTTCAAAATAATCTTGATAATTTATTCAAGGTATTACCGCCAAAATTTTCTCAAAACACCCCAGGAATCATGTTTTATATAGTTTTGCATGTAAAAATTGCAGGCTCAATTGAAAGTTAATTTTTCGTATTATTTCGTTTAAAAAATTTAAACTCGTCAGGCGGAAGCCTGGCACGAAATCCAACGTGCTCTCCAATGTTGAGAGCAGCCAAAGCCTCCAGAAGTAGACTTATTCGAAGGAACCAGCTCCGCGAACTGTTGCGAAATCTGCTGGAAGCTGTGGATATGGCGAACAAATTGGCTGCACTGACTCCCAGTACATCATCTAACTCTGCAACTAGTGGTTCTGGGGCATTTGTCACCAAGACTGGTCTGGCGAAAACCCAGAAACCCGTTTGTGGCAAGAGTGAAGAGAAGGCTATGGTGAATGAGCCGGGCTGAACGTCACAAGTGCTATCTCCAGTGCTGCTCCTTCCACAGACACTCAATGCTCATCCGCCGACTCCACTCGGGTCTAAGAAATTAAAAGGTCAGCCTTCAAAGTTTTGAGGGGGTTGAAAACGTCTTCCTGACACATTGTCTGACTAGGATAAAATGTCCCTTCAATGGGCGACTAAATTTACCAGGGAGCACTCGCTCCCTCCAAGCTCAGAAAGGACATAAACCGGCTGTGCAAAAGGATCAAAGCAGGCAAATAGCGAAAGGTCCTAAATTAACAGCAACTGCGCCAGAACTAACCCAGCCCTTCATAAGGGTGGTGGTTGATGCCAGCAAAAGCTGATTATAAAGTAGGCTTAGTTCAGTGTCATGCTGCAAACTGTAGGAAGCCTTTTTGTGTCCTCCGCCTACTGTGAATGATGCAGGTAGGTGTGGGGAAGTAAGGCTGGTAGCCTGTGAAAACCAGTGATAGGTCGACTTCTACAAGCAGGCTATTTCGAAACTGACGGTGCTTTGACTGGGTGCGGAAGGAAGTTTTGACTAGCCGGCCCAAGATGCCGGCTATGGATTTTTTCATACTGATCCAGAAGATGTTCGGGAAGCTATCAGGCTGTTCAACCCTAATCCTATGATGTGTAAAATTGACGAGAGGATCTCTTCATTCTAAAATAGGACGCGGTACCGTTCTTAGAGATCCACAAAAGCATTATAAGGCTAAGGGTTCTAGATCAAAGGATTCTGGATTCGCCAAAAATAGCCCGGAGCACGAGGCTCTGATAGTAGAGCAATCATCTGAAAGTACATCTGAGTAGCATTCAGATGATTCTCTCGCTTTAATATCGGGACAGCCTCTAATCTGAGAAGGTCTCTAGATCTCCTAAATCTGGAAGCAGAGGAGGGGATTGAAGCAGCCTTGCTGTTGGATGTGCATCTTGGCTTAATCCTGATTGGTAATGGTAAGGATATTTCAAACTAACCTCCACCATGCTAAAGTAAAGTTACTTACTCGCCTGTCTAAAACAGGAGAGGAGTTAATAATAATTCAACAGCAATGAGTTGGAAACTGTTTTTTTTTGCGGGTTGTGCACCAATTGCTACAGGCTGATTACACCTGACAGTCTGAAGACACTACGAGTTTGCAGTCTTACTAAGAATATCATTAATGTTCTTTTTCTTCACAATTTTTGTGACTTGGCTCTTGCTGTGGAAATCGATTGGAGGACATTTAAGTTTGTTTCTTACTATATGACATATGATCACGATGTATGGTCATCCTATGACTTTTTCAAAGATGTAGTGACTGCAACCACAATGACCTGTCTGCGTCTTATTCGGGGTGCTGACTCCAATGCTTGTCACGATGATTTGTGGGGCAGCTGCGATACAAATGGTCGAGATGAGGCACTCTTTGACTTCATTTTGGCCCACAACCAGTTCATCGCAAATCTGCGAATAACAGTCCTCCAGCACACACGGCGCATCAAATGTACGAGACCTACAACTTGTCGCTGCCTCTAAGGATATAGAGGATACGATACCATGACTGAAGGAGATGTGTTATGCGCGCTTGCGTTTCTCGTATGTTCCCATCAGCTGGTGGGAAACAAGAGTTGCGTTTATTCCTAAAGTAGGAAACGTTTCCCACGTTTAACCTGATATGTCTTAGCTCTGTTTTGGTAAAAAGGATCATTGGTTACTATATCAAAAAGTCAACTGATCTTTCCTTAATCTCGCAGTCACAACATGCCTACAGCACAGACATGTCTTTCGAAACTTAAGGAGTATACGCATGCCGCCTTCCTCGGCATTGACGGGGCTTTTAACTACATCAGATATGGATGCCATTATGGAGGCACTTGTAGGATTATATGTTGATACTGACAGCTTTTATCAACCAGTTTCTCAGAAACAGCATAGTAACCTCTTTGCTGGGCGTGCTCACTTGCAACGTTGGGCTAACACGGGCACACCACAAGGTTGAGTTCTTTCTCCCTTGCTGTGGAACATTACGGTAAATACTGTTCTGAGGCTGGACCGCGTCAGATTATTGGTTTCCTATGCGAAGAACATAGCCATAGTAATATCAGGAAAATATTTATCTCTGCGAAAGTCACATTGGAGACGGAAATGCGGCTTGATTGTGAACCCCAGTAAAACTTAGCTCTTGTTAAGACTACCTACCAACGCTTGCTTGAAAAAGTGCGAAAATGAGCTGCACGCCTAGTGACAAAAGCACTCCGCACCATTCCTACTGTGGCATATGGCGACACTATATTTTAGTTGTACTTATTACACTGTACACTTATAGGTTTTAATTTCTTTAAGTTTGAAAATTGATATCACCAGAGAAAGATATTTATTTCAATATTCTAAAATAAAGTTATTATTCTAAAATAAAATCAATTTAATCCAGGAGGTAAGAGTTTAGAGGGAAAAGATATATATTCCTACATTAGAGATAAGTATTCTTACATTGGAGATAGGTATACCTATAGGAACTTTTTGAGTTCAAAAGAGGAAAAATAAAGGATAAGAAAAGAGGAACTTTGGTAAGGAGAATGGTAGTGAAACTTATTGCATCCTTCATCTCAAATCTGAAACCTAAAGGAAATAGTGCAGTATACCAAAGGCAACAGACGGTTTCGTGATTTTTTAGTGAAGAGAGAATTACTGTGGCATTGCAACGAGTTTCTTTTGTGCCTATGTGACTATATGGCAGGTTTCTGTTGATCGGTAGCCACTTCATTCTACCTACCTATGCTTCATGAAATATTTTATCAGAAAATATAACGCTGAATGAAGCCATTTCCTATCTCTATTCCATGCCCAGAGCTGTAGACTTTAGACTTCAAGATACCGATGCCTTTTTTTGGTGGAAAAAAAATCTATGGTTTGGTCGAAAAGTACACCAGGAATCTATTGGACACAAAATAATACTAAAAACCGTTTTACGAACCGCATCAGGATAAACACCTTTTGCTAAAAAAAAACTATTGGTACTGAAACTCTTTATAGATTTAGTTATAAGAATTAATCTGCCAATAGAAGCAAAAATTGCGCTTTATTTTTCTGACGTTCAAAACATGCTCACATCGAAATTATTATTTTTTTGAATAAATCTCAAACATGAGTGCCACAGGCGCCATATAATTTCTGTTCTTATAGCATTATCAACATCATCGGATAGCATTTTTCGTTGGTTTAGAAAAATGTCCTACGTGCGAAAACTCCTTCAGATTTAATTTGTCAAGCGCAGGCTCTATTCTGTTTCCAGCAAGTATTCACATCTTGCATTTTAAGAAAGCACAACATTGAGTAATCTTACACGTTGGACATTTTTCTGAAACCAGCGACATATTACTAATTGAAGTTTATATTCGGTACATCTAAGATGACTACATATTTTCGTTACCGAACCACCGAAAAAGCCTTTCAAGCCTTTAATTGTGCTTAAGCTAATTTTACATATTTATGAATACATACGGGTTAGTATAATAATTTCATTCAATTGCATTTTAAATTGGTAACAACCTCGATGATGACATCTAATAAAAAAGCTGTTTTTTTAATTCGAAATATCTAATTGACATTGTCATAATTTTTTTGGACCATCAAATATATATATAATAAAATGGTAGTGCTTTTGTCTAATATTTCATTAATTTTAAACTTCAAAATTTTTCTAATTTATTTAGTCGGGGTTTATTGTTTTTGTTCTTGTGTTTATTTTCAATGGGAAATTTCAAGTGAGAGTACGATCTCAGTACATAAACTTAATAGTTTTATGTTATGATACAAGCTTAAACTATGCTAGTTGGGTAAATATTTGCATTTTAATTGTTTTTCTACTTATGAACACTACAAATGAATATTAACATTGTTCAATGTAAATGTATATAGTATGTATATCTACTTGCTAGTATGATTATAATAAATTAAATATCACAATGTATGTTTTTAAATATCGTTGTTCTGAATTTATTTAAAAAACGTTCACTAACTTATGCTCTTATTGTTGTACAAACCATTAAGTGATAGAAGTTTGCATTCAGTGATTATCAGATACTGCAGTATTTGTGTGTTTTATGTCGTCAGTTTAGGAAAGTTATTGAGGACAATTATGTCATGATATCTTTGTTTCATTGAACTCACTCATGAAACATCCATCTGAGAGTTAGAAAAAAATTTAATGTTCTTCGAATCAATATGCTTATTTGAAATCATATATATTTTTTATATGAAATTGTTGTTTCAATGAAAAATAGAACAAAGTTCTTTTAAGTAAGTTACTGCAACGCATCAGTATGATGTTTCAGAGAGAGAGAAATATTGAGTGTACCTCTTTAATTAGAGAAATTTACGATATTTTTTAAACCGCATTAATGTGAGGTCGAACTGTAGGCAAAAATCTACAAATATTAAGCAATATAATCTATATTTACTACGTTATATTTTGTAAATTTTTGAGTATGTATTTTATTGGATATCGTTTACAAACTAGTGCTAAGCAACAACTTTTTATTACCACAATTAGCATATAGCATGATGATTATGGCCTTAAATGTAATTCATACTATATTGCTATGAAAAAAACATAAGTCATCATAAGAAAGATGTTTTCAACGCGGCACTAATATTTCCGCTTGTCTAATTCGTCTACTTCATCTACATTGTAATCTGATTACATCCTAAAAAAAAAAAACACAAGAGTATTTATATAGATTATTGAATGTTGCTATTGCATGCGGATTTTATACTTAAAAACAATGCAAGTGAAACACAAACCGTTCTATGCCACTTTTCCTAACTTTCAATATAATTTTGACATCTGTGTCCGAAAAAATATTTTCCCACACTAGATTTCTTCACTAAATCAAAATAATCAAATAATAATTCAAAAAACTCTTTTAAAATCAAACATTTATTCGTTTCAAACTTATCACAGTACCGTAAATAACTGGAACATTATGAAAATCATTTATTATCAAAGATATCTATCTAAAAAAAATTAAAAATAAATATTACTCTTTACGTATAAAATCGAACAATAATCAAATAAACAATACAATAATACTGAACATCAAATAAAATTTAATTAAATTGATTACTAAACAAATTTCCCTCATTTTCCACTGTATTTAAATTTTCTGAAAATTTTAACTGCTTTTACAAAGCAATAAGTTTCGTTTTACATTTACTACTATCCCATAGCTCCTGAAGTCGAGTACGTTCTGATGGCGAGGAGTCGTCCAAATTTGGTGTTTGAGCAATGATACCCGACTGTAATTGAAAAAAGTATTACACAAAAACTGAATGTATATTATGTTTTATATAGTTCACCTTAGTTGCAATTTTTCGGGGATCCAAATTCATTCCTAAACTTTGCATTCCTTTTGCCAGTTTCGAAAGTGGACTGGTCAAATTTTTCAATTGTTTCAATGCATTATCACTTTGCGAGCCGCTTAGGTTCAATGTCAGATCGCGCGGAGATGTCGAACGAGTTTCTCCAGCTGACGATGATGACGGCCGTATTAGATCACTTTCGTACATATCCTGGAAAGAGGACTCAACACGAATTTCAGGAGTTGGACAGCGAGGATGAATATGCTCGGCATTTTCTAAAAGTCCCGCTGGCAAGGTAATATGATCAGTTACTGAAGTTATTGACATGGTTAGAACATCTTCGGACATTTTCGCTACATTATCCTTATCCGCTAATTGACTAACTGCATTTGTTTGTTCGCTGCTCGACGACATAACGATTCCGACCGATGGAAGAAACGTGCTGTCATCACAAAGATTCGAGGAAGTAATATTATGGTCAAGATCAGTGTTTTGTGGTTCGTATAGACTGTTTTCGGTGTCTTCTGAATCTGAACTAGATACAGAAGCGTTCGGTTTGGATTCGCCAACCAAAAAAGTAGCTTTCACGGCCTCAACTCCTGTTTCGATTTTATCGGCATTTTGAGAATAAGCGGTTGTGCTACTGGCTCGATGTGAAGTTTTACTACGACCACTACGACTCGGGTTCAGGGATTGACCCAGTTTTGTGAATTGACCGGCAACGTTACTGATAGCTTTCGAGCTCAATTGAACTAATTGTGATTCGGATAGATTCCGTGGAATACCTCTGGATACGTCCAATAAATGTGTTCGGCTCTTGCGTCGCTGAAGCATTCCGCCACAAATGAATTGAACGTCTTTTTTGCCAACTGTGTCTAAGGCGATGCGGAAAAATTCAACGATAGCTGACAGAGATTCTGAAATAGAACAGGAAAAATATGAAAAATAAAATATATAATTAAATTAATAAAATATGTAATTAATTATTAATACAGATTAATGGATGTTTATACCGGTTAAGGAAAAAAGCTAACAAAACCGTATGGTTTAATTTAAAAACTCGCATACTAGCTTAGACTAACTTATGCTTAGTTTATGAAACAGTTTACTGTGGTTATTTAACCTTAAATGTTAGAGCGTCCGCACACGGGTCGACATTCAATCGGCTCGACTGCGACTCGACTGCGACTCGAACTCGAACTCCTTGCGATTTCCAATGTAAATGAATGGAGACCCGCACACGGGTCGACTTGTGCTCGACTCGGACTCGGTGCGACTGCGACTCGACTGCGACTCGTCTCGCTCGAAGTGTTTGGAACGGGAAAAGTCGAGCAAGACGCGTGATATTTTTTTTCGAAATATATGAAATTGATTTTTTTTTATAATGTATGCATTATTAATTATTTTATTTTATGTATTATTATGATTGATTCTTTGAAAAATATTAATGTTTCTGATAACGTATCACGTATGTATTTTTTTATATGTTTGCATAATGTAATGTTACATATTGTAATGTTCTATACATGAAATTTTCCTACATTTATTTTAATTATGTTGGCCACAAAATAGTTGCACCTATATGCTCATAAAGGTTATTGATATGTGATCATGGTTCCCTTCTTGTCTATAAATCAGCATAGATAAAGCAGAGCATAATTGATACGGGAAACTCGATCGTTTTGCGGAATAAGCTGCCGAAAGCAGAATCAAAGTGGAATTGTTTTTGCGGGATGATTAAAATTGAAAATTTTATAGAAAATGTTTTTTGTACAAAATGGTTTCGAACGTATGCACTGATTCTCATCAGACTCCAGCTTACAGTGCTTACTTGACTGATGTGACCACTTGCAGTTGGAAATCAGTAATTTTTATTTACGTTAGTTGTGACAAATTTTAACATCTCCGCAAAACGCAAAACAATCCAGTTTGTGTGAGCTGGTGTCTGATGAGAATCAGTGTATACTTTCGAAACCACTTTGTCAAAAAAAAAGTTCAATAAAATTTTCAATTTTAATCATCCCGCAAAAACAATTCTACTTTAGCATCTATATATTTATTCAAGCAACAGCGAAGTGTTTATAATATAGTTTCCTAACAAAGAAACAAGCTTGCAATTTTTCAGGATGAAGTTCCACTTACTGGAGAAGCTTTTATTGAACACTAGTTGTTGCTGCCAATGGCTAATGATTCGATTGGTATTGACATTCTTAGATGATATAGCAGTGCCATCTGCGAGGATAGGAATTTTGCACTTAGAGTGTGGAAGAGAGGCGTATAGCTATTGAATTTAGTTGGACCCTGGGACATGCTTGTCAGAATATTAATGGAAGTGCTTCATATCGGATTCAATAAAGGTTGGATCATTATTACTTGTAGTAATCCATAGTGGGTGAATATAAGTTACACGTGACAAAGCGACATATACTAATAACATACAAGTATATAATATTATTGAAGATCTCTCTAGTAAAATTACTTTCAATAACCGACCAAGACGCACCAGATTTGCAAATCTGCCCAATGAATTCATTCATCACACTACTAATCATAGAATGAGCCCATTAATAGGTGCTGTGGAATACTCAATTCTATAAGCAGCCACTACTCTTCGGGGATTACCAAATCAAACTTCAAAAATAACTGGTCCAAAGCCCATTCCACATCCGAACCCGCTTAACTTCCATCGTTATTAGCCTAAATTTAATTAAAATAATGTAGAGTAACTGCTACAAAATTTGTGATGCATTGAAATATTTTTTACGGACAATTTTTATTTTATATTTATAATGATTAATTGTATTTTAGATTTATATTATGGTTTCTTGTTGTGTATGTTGCCTTGTTTCGTAAAATAAATATCTAAATAAATAATATATACTATTGTTTGTTTGTCAAAACTTCGCGTAGAAAACGACCCGTTTCGAGTTCGAGTCGCAGTCGAGTCGATTGCATGTCGACCCGTGTGCGGATGCAATTGTCTACTTCGAGTGTGACGCCTATGACGCTTCGAGTTCGAGTCGCAGTCGAGTCGATTGAATGTCGACCCGTGTGCGGAGGCACTTAGAGATGCGGTAAGATGTTTGGTAGAACCGTTACATTTTGAGATAAATTTTAAATTGAACTGTTTTTGCGGGATGATTAAAATTGAAATTTTTTTTTATTTATCTTGAAAATTTTATTTGACAAAGTGGTTTCGAAAGCATGCACTGATTCTCATCAGACCAGCACACAGTGCATACTTGACTGGTGTGACCACTTGCCACAACCAGCGTAAAATTTTAAGTTTCTGTTTTCGACTATCAATTAAATCAGTTTAACGTCAGCCAGCATGTGAAGGGGTCAAGTTGAAAAATAAAAAGGTTTGTCAACGATGATTTTAAGGCCTTTGCTCTGAACTCTTTGCAGTTTCTATTTATGGCACGAAGCACATCTACTACAAGGGGCTGCATAAAAACTTATTGCATTATAGATTTCGAGAATAGAGTTTTGTTTTCAATCGAAAATTTGGAATTCCGGCAAATGAAAGGGCTAGTGGTTCGGATGCTTTTAATTACTTTGACCGCTAGTGATTCGGTGTGCTGTTTGAAAGATAGTTGTGAATCGAGATGAGCTCCCAGATACTTAACGACATGCGTCTAGGACATATTTACTTCTAAAATATTCATATGGATATCGAGAAGATTTTTTGAGGCTCGTTTTCTGCTGAAAAATTGGCTTTCGTTTTGGCAGGGTTTCTCATTGTTTTCCATTTGTATGTAGTATTTGCTAATGAGAACAAGTTGCTCCTGGAGTATGTCGACAATTTCGTTGGGGTTATTTGAGCTGCGAAAAATGATTGCGCCGCCCGAATACATAGCAATTTCACAGTTGGTGCAACGTTGTAGATCGACAGTGTATCTGTTAAAAAGTGTGGGACTTAATACTGATTCTTGGGGGACGCCTGAGGTAACCTAATATTTATTAGACATGACTCGTGTTTCAAAAGCTCTGGACTCTGGACTTTTGATGATGTAAACTGGAGAGCAGTATTGCATAGGTTGTAGCTCCTTCGTGCCATACTGAGTCAAAGACCTTTTGAATGACTAAAGTATTTGGACAAGAATCCCCTGTTAACGACTCTCAAGGGGTGGTGACTAGTGTACAAATCTGCCCTGAAGCCGCATTGCCAATTGGAATTAATTTTTAAGCGTTAGATGTTTTAATAGCCTCGTAAGGATTATTTTTTCGAATAATTTGACACGACAGAAGGCTAATAGAACGATATTTTTTATGAATAGTTGGGACTTTTTTCAGGTTTTAGAATAGGCATTATAAGTGCGTTTTTACAATTGCCTGGAAAGCAAACTGATTTCAGACATGAGTTGAAGATATAACAGTGATATGACTGCATAGTTAGAATGGTTTTCCAATAGAATGTTGGGTATACTGCCTTCACGGAAGATGTCTTCGGCTTCAAAGTCTTGAGTTGCTTCTTAATGTCAACGGGAGAGCAAAAATCACATAATTTCAGTGTCACCTAGGTTCTGCGGAAACTATTGGCCAAAATAGTAGCCTTTTTGGTTTCCGTAAATACCAACAAGCCTCCGTCAGAGCGGAGAGAAGGAATGTGACGTAATATAAACTTCAGGGCTTTGCATAGTTTCCATATTTTTTTGGAGCCCTTTTCCTGCGAGCCCAGGATGATGTTCCAACGTTCGTTTTTTTTAAGTTTGTCGACGCCTTTTTTAATAATCTGGTTACGAGTTCGTTGCCGTTGACGGTGTATGATGTTTCGATGAGAGATCAGTGCCTTTATTTGAGATGTGGTGGCCGAACTTAAGAGTTTTTGGGGGCACTGCGTTGTAGATTCATCTCGGGCTTGCTGAATTTTAATGAGAAGATTAGAAATGAGATATGATACGGGTGATTTAAGATCCCATTTTAATAGGTTAATATCTTCATGAAATCTATGCCGAAAATGTTTTCGTGCACAGGAAATGGCTGTAAGGCTTTAGTGTTACGTTGGGATTTATAGAAAACTGAACAGAGAAGTGCTTAGCCGAAAGGTCTTGGACGAGTGAAGGGTTGTGAGAATGATATGAGACCATTGCTTGGTACAAGATCGATTGTAGATGAGTTACCTCAAGGAAGATAGCACGTAGGAGCATCAGGGTAATGAATAATTATGTTTCTCTGGATGCAGATATCGTATAATTTTCTTCCCATTTTGTTGGTATTAACGGATTTCCAGTACGTATGTCTTGCATTGAAATAACCACACAGTATGTGTCTAGAGGTAGAAGAATTTACTTAAGCAATATTGAAAGCGACTTCTACCACTACCATCAACTGGTCTTCTGGAGAGCTACAAGACGAGAGGTTAGTGATAACCTCTCTTGACATAAATAGCATCTCTGTCGTTGTACAGAGACGGCTACGAGGGGTATGCGAGGAAGAAAAGAAAAAGTAGGGAAGTTCTTATTATCGAGTGGTGGACGATTCATCGCTGAATAACCTTGCCCAAGAAACCGATGTAGTGTTGGGTATCTGACATTTGATCATTCAATGTTGCGTAGCAGTTGGGCGGCTGGCTGATGTTTATAGCGAAGTTATAGGAATTCTTCTCGAAAAAGCATTTTGGGGGCCTGTTTGGAGTTGGCGGTTAGTAAAAAACGGGTGCACTGGGTTGCTCGCTCTTTAATTTGAAAGTATTCTGCGCGTTTGGGACAGCTACAGGCATTTACGAGATGCAGAGCTTTGGAGAAAGCACAGCTGAGCAGACTTGGATCGTTTGTGATTGCCGCCGCATATAAAGCATCTGGCGGGCAAAAATCAATGTGAGGTACTATATCCATATGTTTTGGATATGGCTGCGACGGATCTTTGTGTACTCGACTGATTGTATTTTCAGTAAGTGAGACAGTTTGACTGTACCTCGCTTAAAATACAGAAGGTAAATTCCTTCATCTTTGTAATGATGCTTGTCAGAAGGCGGGGTTATTTTTTCAATGCCGTCACACGTAATGTTGTGCTCATCAAATAAGCATTTCTTTGGATGAAATAAAATTACGGGTATTTCTTGGCTTAGATGTGTCTGAATTCGCAAAATGAAACTTAGCGGCGTTAGCCCCGCGTCCAAGACATTCGGGAAGATGTTCACGGCATCTGCACGTCACAGTAGTTCGACTACAACTCAAGTTTAATAGAATTGAAATCTATTATTTTTTAAATGTTTGTCAGATATGACTTAATGCATGAATTGAAAAAGAGCTGTCTGGTAACACAAAATGGAGCATGTAACTGACATATGTAGTGGTTAGTTGGAAATTCAATTAACTATAGATCTTATATAGTTGATTGGAGTTAGCTGGGTGTATTTGGCTCTAAATCTTACGATGGTGGTAAATATAAAACTTTTAGATTTTGCATCTGTGGCTTTCAATATTACACAATAAACAATACATATTGATTAAGCGTACCACTCATTTGACTAACTACTCCAGCTATAGCATTTTTGATGAAATTTAATATTATCTAATTCTGAAGCTATGTTTTTTCAGTCTCCAAAATTTAGGAGTGTCATTCACTCCTAACCTAGAGATAAATTTAATCTGAACCCATTATTTTAGCTTTCAAAAATCAATATTTTTTGTTTGAAGACCAATTTTTCCTTTAGAAGAAGCTTGACATGCTTTAATATTTTAAGGGTAATCTACCTTCTTCAGATTGATAGACACTGAAGTAGAAGAAGAAGAAGAAGAAGGCAGGTTACCTTTGGAATATGAATATTTGTTAAGGAATTAAAATATATTTCTTCTCGAGGAAAAGTTGGTTTTTAAACAAAAAAATTTGGATGCATTAGAAATTTATTTCTTCATCTTAGATTCATATTTTAGTTCAAAACAATTTCTAACGTCTGCTTTTCAAATAAAAATTTCTGTTCCAACAACAAGTTTGAATTTTAATCTTCAATAAAACAAAACTGACTTACCAACTGCTTCTTCTTGAGTTTTTATCACAATCGCAACATTGTTGAAAAATCTTAAATTTGGTGACCGAAACATATGAAAATATCCATCAACGCCGTCAACTGAATAGTTCAATCTTAAACAGAAAAATGCTGGTGCACTTCCTTGAAAGATTTTCGTTTGCTGATACATTCCCAACTCGATTATACTGATATTAACTAGAGCGACCTTTTCGAAACGTGTTATTTTATCTAAATGTGAATCATAGTCAGCAACAATATAGCAATCATCAGTTAGAAGAAGAATGCTATCGACTTCTGTTTCATTTGGATCGCCAGAACTAAAATAGAAAAATAATGGAATATTAGTAAAATCTACACGTATTAAACTTTACTGAGCATTGCAGAATAGTTTTTAAGTATTGAAAATTGCCGAAAAATTCTTGCAAACGCTATATTTACCTCGGATCAGCATCGATAAGACCCCATGCACCGACAGGATATTGTGCAGCACCGAGTAAAAGCCTACGGCAATCTTCCACAAGCAACCTTGCGTGCTCGGCACCTTCCAAAGCATCGTTGTCGTCTGGGGCAGCATGGCCCCCCAATACGTTTAAAGAGTCCGACGACACCTGATTACCAAGCATTAAGTCAATAGTGGCTTGACGATATGAGTCCTTGAAGCGTGCCAAATAATAGCTGAAATATACGAACAGTAAAATATCGATTAGTAATTTCACTTCCAAAAAAAGCTTTAAGAATTTCGACAAAATTTTAAAACAAGAATTGTTACCATCACAAAATTAAACTTAAGTCTTTATGAAGAGAGTTTATGGTTTGTTATTTCACTTCAAATACATTTTTCATTAGTTTTAGCAACCATATGCTAGAAGCAGTTTTACTGTAGCTTTGTATCTTTAAAATTCAAACTTTTGATACAGGACAATTGAAAATCAGCCAAAAATTAAATCAAAACAGCAACAAATTAATCTACAACATTCAAATTCAATGCGGACCTGGTATGATAAATTATATCTTCGGCTAATCGAATCTCGGCACCGAAAACGCCAACATTAAAGTAACCGCGTAGAGGCGCTGGTGTCGATGGTATTAATGCTGTTTTTGCTACTTCAATAATTGTCTCAATCACATCATCGTCTGTTAATTGTGTATAATCGGTCAGATTGCCTTGCATTAAATCGATCACGCTCTGACGAAATGAGTCGGCGAAATTTTGTATGATGTAACTACAAAAATTGTTTGAGTGCAGTTAATTTCAATGTATGTTTTTTTTCAATAGTTTTTGTTTATTTATTTTAAGGTAGTTTTTTTTGTTATAGATTAGTTAAGAAATGGAAATGAAACGGATGCGAAATTATTCATGGAAATAATTTAAATATATGCGTTTAGATAGAATTAGCAGAGCTTCTAGTTTATTTTTTATTAGGTTCGAGATTCGTTTCGCGGATGATAGTGAAAGGCTTAAAGGAAATTAATGTGATTCGATTTTTATACTTTGAAAAATACAAGACACATTTTTCCTTTAAATACCACAACGTCTTCAAATTAATGGACACTGAGAAAGTTGCAGAAACTGCTAGCATAGACAAATGCTAACATCGAAATTTTGCTATTTACCGTAATTGTGTAATTGTGGAAGGCAGTTTTAAAGGAAACTATGGCTTATATTTTTTAAACCATGAGCAAACCGAAATCAAAAACCTGACCTAAGAAAACATGACGTCATGCTTGCAGAATGAGCAAGCAATGATCCAGACTAATGAACATAGGAATAAATAAATAAAGTAATAAGCCATGCATTTACACAATGCTACTACGATTCTAATCAAATGGAATTATAGTCTTTTGGATCTGCTTTTAGCGAACCGTGGAAATTATCGATCCACCATCAATCGGAAAAAACGCATTTAATTTCTAATTTTCTTTCCTTTAGTTTATGTTGTTAGAGGCTTGAAAACCAAGCTTGAAGAACTGCTATTTTATCGAAAATGACGTATTAATATGCTTTTTTGAACCTCGGCTTACTAAAAGCATCCTAAGTTAGGAAAATTTTGCTGGATATAATGTCTACAGTAGTGATCGCAATAGAACAGTTTCTGGCAAATATGGAACTTGGAACTCCGTGGGCTTGTAGATGGTCCTTTTTTTAGTGAGTCAAACCTCACATACCCCGTGGTGATAGGTCACCCGGGGATCTGGTATGCAGATTTTTTTTTGCCATCTACACTAGGGGGGAAAAAAATAGAACAGTTTCTGGCAAATATGACGGTGGAGGTGCATTTGTCGCTTTACTGTATGTACCATGTAACTGTCCTTTTCCCACTTTTGAAAACTTTTTCTGTGAACTGTCGACTTATCTTAATGTAACATTCCATTCTACTCCCATGGTTATCTGTGGTGATTTTAGCTTGCTTGCTGGTTCAATGGAACCTCATTTCTCATTGTGCAGGTGTCTTGTAATAATATACTCGTATATATTTTTGTGTCATCTTGTCGTTCTCGGGCTTCCTTAATAAATTTAATCTTTTTCCTAAAAGTAACGGTAACATTCTTGATATCGTCCTTTCCAATCTTTATCCTTCCTCTTTCACACTATCTCCTGCGTCTAATTTTTATGTCAAATCTGATAGCCACCATCCTCCACTGTCGACAAGTTTACGCCTCAAGAGTTGCATTCAACGCAAGCGGAACACGTTCAATTTCTATCAAACTGAGTTTGAAAGTCTAGGCGTTGCAATTAACTCTATTAATTTGCTCAATTTTTTCGTGAACTTGATGCTGACCGCACTGCTCTCCGCTATTACCTCAAACTGCATTGGCGAATCTTTGCATTCAGCCCTATCTGTTTAGCTAGCAAATGCCAAGATCTGGTTCACCGTAAAAGTCATGCGTGCTTTGGACGATAAACACTCTGCTTGTTTGAAATATTGGTAGTCTGGGTCAAGCAATGTCTACTAGGTTCCTTCCTTTCATTTTCTCTTCTTATGATGAATTTTATGATATACTTGTAATCAATCTTCCAAAAATTAAATTTATTATATCAACGCTTGATTCCTGCTCTTCTCTTCCTTGTAAATAAGCTTACAACCTCCCGTTGTGTCCATTTCTAACATTAGTCTGTGTGCTGGCCTTTTCCCAGCTTCATGGATTTTTTTCTCAAAATTTTGTGATTAACTTGTTTTTAATTGCGTTTATGACTCTCTTCGTCACATTTTTCCTACCCACCAGCACGGTTTCGTACGAGGCCGGAGTACTGCTACAAACCTAGTAGAATTTTCCGATATAGTTACTTCTGCCTTAGATAGCCACCATCAAGTACAAGTCTTGTACACCGACTTCTCCAAAGATTTTAACTCAGCCAATCATGAGCTCCTTCTACGCAAATACGAGTATTATGGCCTATTGGAGCCCCTACTCTCGTGGGTATAGTCATTTGTATTAAATTGTACTTTCTATGTCTTCCTCCGTGGTGCTTCATCCTCACTTTTTTTCCTCCCCGGTGTACCTCAGGGATCTATCATTGGGCCTTTGCTCTTTAATTTCTTCGTCAATGATCTTCCTTGTAAGATTACTTCTCTTCTGCTTACATTAGACAGTACACTGATGACTTGAAAATCTTTCGTGTAATTAATGCTTCTTCTGTTTATACTTGGCACCTTGTTACTGGAAATCTCATGCCCTTGCATTATAGGTGAATCGATGTCCTTGGTCAAACTAGCCATAAAAAAATACCAAAAATTGGTCGAGGTTGCTAAGAAGTCCTGGGCGGATGAATGATCCTGTACGATTGCAAGACAGACCTGGACCTCCATGGATGTATGACACATCAGGTTGCTATTGTGTTTAAGCCGTAGTACTCCCGGGTTTGTTGTGGCCGTTCTCAAGGGCAGCTGCCTCATAGAGTGCCGTAGAGTTCAGAGGGTGAGGAGGATTTCGTTCTCCATCTTATGTACCAGTTTTCCGCTCTCACGAAGAAGAGAATGACCTCTTTTTCTCTCAAATCTAACTGATCTATTCACTATCGAACTAAGTGATATTGTACAGTTCATCAAGAGACCAAACAGTTCCCAGAGTACAGGAGCTAAGGCGTCTATTTGTGTCTTTCGGCAAGACGCTCCGATAGACAACCGATTAACCTAACCTAGTCCTACTAAACTTTATCTTACGTTTGATTATATTTTAAGTTTGTGCGTATATTTTTTGTATTCATTCGTAATTAAAGGAATTTGTCTGAATAAATCACTAAAAATATTGCGTGTTAGCCATACTTTTAAGTTTCGCTAGGCTGCTTAAATCAGATTTGAAGAAAGCAGCTGTATATCAGATATTTGAAAAAAGGGTTGTGTACAAAATCTCGTATTACAATATCCCGTTTACAAAATCCCGCATTTCAAAATCCTGTATTACAAAATCCCCTATTACAAAATCTCGTATTATAAAATCCCATAATTCAAAATCCCGTAGTTGGGAAACTACTGGATTTTTCCTTCAGCTCTTTTTTTATTGTAGCTAAAGCGACGATAGCTGAAATGAATGGAGGGGGAATCAGAGAAGAGTAGAAGGTACCAAATAATTAAAAAAATTATTAGAAAAAGGTCTGAAACTGAAACAATCGATTATTTGAGAAGAATCGCGTACAATGTCTTTATGTTGAAATTTATTCCTAAATAAAAACTTAAATCACTATGTTTTTGTTATTTCATTATATGAATAGGTTTCATTCCACGAGATTTTGAGTTTCGGGATTTTGGAATTTCGAAACATACGGGATTTTGATACGTTCCCTTGAAAAAATTATCAAATATTTTTCCCCTTTTAGCCGTTCATACTTTTCTATCTTTTTAAAAAAAATATATATCTTTAACAAACAGGAATAGAAATCAAACCAAAAAATTGAAATTTATACTTTTATTTATAAAATCGGTTTTGAAAATTACATAAGTAAATATAACATGCATTATTATTTCAGAATTACTTACAAATTCATAGTCAACAAAATAATCTTAAATAACTACTGTACAATTCTTTCAATGATCGTCATCAGACAAACTTAAATCTAAGTCTTTCACTAAATTCGACACTGCTGTCGTTTCATTCGCTGTTTCTACGACCGATTCCATCATTGCTTCAAAGTCCGCTGCCAGTGTGAAGTACATATTGTCAATTGTCCGGTCGGACACCACGAAGTTATCATTGGTGAAAGCTATGTAACGAGAATGCTGGCGTGGAAGATAATGTTGAGTTCTTTGCACAACCTGGGGTTTCATTGGTATGTAGGCCCTAACCTGTAGAAGTTGCGGTTGTTTCTTTACATTCCTACTTGTCAACAAATCAAGTTTGGCCTTGTTACTGTCCATTTGTGAAACGATTGAACCAAGAATGTCGAACTTTGGTTTTGGCTGATTTGTCGGGTTCTTGGCTTTTGTCAATGGTATCTTATACTTTGGCAGACAATTTTTACCGTTCAGCAACGGTTTTATGTTTTCTTTCCGATCCGAATGGTCCGAGTTTTTTACACCAGGACGACTATAATTCGATTCATTCAGTTTTATTCTCTTCACTGTATTCTCGGGTTGATCACTGAGCTCGGGTTTTCGCTTGATACTTAACGGTTTTTTATACACAAAGATCGCCGATTTCGCAGCTGCGTCGATGTTATCTTTGCTGTTTACTGTGCAATTCGCTTCGTCCAGCTTTTTCTTTTGCAAAAAGTTCTGAATTCTCGCTTTCAAATCATCTTTTGCTTCTTTCGATCCTCCTAAGTCCTTTTTTAAGGGAACCGTTGATCTCTGGGTGTATTGACGGTTGGCGGAATCCATTTTTCAGTTCGATCACTTGGTAATGTTCCTTTGGGCTTTTACTTTCTCGAATTTGACTATGTCAAAGCTTAGGAGATGATTGTGATATTGGACGATCTTTACTCCTTTTATACACCTTTATTTTAACTGGGAGGATTTTGTTTGGGATTAACATCAAAAATTTAATTACCAAAGAGTCATTAACGGCTAATTACTACAGGTCATAAAGGACTAATAACATAGGTCATAAAGACATAATTACTTCGGGTCATTAAGGGGTCCTTACCGGTTTGATGATTTTACAACAGGTAATTAAGGGCTGGAAATTTTGCAAGCCACCCTGATCACATTATTACTCAGCTTAATTGGATTAATTTTCAGGTTACTATTTTATGTTTAAGGATTTACAAATTATTTACTATTAAATTGAAAATATTTTTTGTTGAGAATATCCATGCTATGGATCTTGAAATCATGTATGATAAAGCCTCATAGAAAACAAGATTTTTACCTGCATGACTTAACAATGAGGATAACGACAATCAAGTGTGGAATTTATGGTTGGAGAGGACGATCATGGTGACAAAATATCCACTGCCGAGAATTTCACGATGGTTCCCCGTTGAAGAGGTGGAAACGTTCAAGTTTTCAAAGTATCATTAGCAAAATTTTATGACCATAGAACTAACAATCCTTCAGGATTATTTTTTTTATAACTAGAGTTTTTTCAAAGATTAAAATAATATTTAGTCAAGTATTTTTAGCAAATAGTATTATGTTTTTAAAGAATATGATTAAAATATTTACATATAATACCGTCAGTAAAAAAACAATAGAAGATAAATACGAAGAAGTAGAAACAATTTTATAGAAAAAAATTAAAATATTGTTACATGACCAAAAACGCTTGGAATCACTGTTTGGAAAATTCATTGAATTAGAAAATTTGCGCACTTACAATACATCGAAAAAACAATAAGTAGAATGCTCTACTATACATCGGATAATACTAATACATCGGAAAGGAGGAATACACGGGAACGCTGATACTTTGGTTTGTCGTCCAAGTCCAGCCAACTGTCTCGAGGAAAAGGAGCCAAACGCTGACGTGAGTTTAATGAGACCTGAAACCACCGAAGGATGCTTACTGGGGGCGATTCGAGAGAGTCAGATGCCTGCACTTTCGGCAAAACAAAGCGAAGTTTGCGAAATGATTCGGGATATGGAAAAATAGGGAGCCATTGAGCAATCTACCGGTCTGCGGGCGTCACTAGTAGTCCTTGTGATGAAAAACGATGGATTCTTCGTTGGTACTGCAATATGGCAGTTTGGTGGTGATGCCATTTAAACTTTGCAACGCTCCAGCTTTGCTTTTGAACGTCTGATGTGTCCTGCGCGAGCTAAGTTGGAAGACATGCTTGGTATATTTAGACGACATCATCGTGGTAGCAAACACTTTTGACGAGCATTTACGAAACTTGTGGGAAGTATTCTCGAGGTTGCCAGTGACGAATTTGAAAAAAGTGTTCCATTTTTAAAAATCTTATCTGCCAACGGAAACGAATCCGCAAGCGCGCCGATATATATAATGCATTTTACTACCCCAGAAAATTTATTAAAAATAATCAAATTATATAAATAGAAATAAAAAAACTATTACGAAGACGAAGAATATACAGAAAAGAGCCAATGTAAACAAGACAAAGTACAGAGAAGAAAAACAGGAGGAGAAAAGAATGATAAGAACTTCAGGGAGATGGGAAACGAGGCGAAGAACAAAAAACGAGAAGAAAAATAAGGGAAGGGAATACAAAAGAATGGAAAGAAAAAGAGATGAAATACAAAAGCATAAAGAGGAAAGAAGTAATTGAAAAATTGGTGCATATTAGTAAGAATATTAAAAAACAAGCGTATAGGAAATTAAGGGGAAGAATCAATTCATAAATTGTTTTGTAATTCATAAATTGTTTCGACTCCCTATTTTGTTCCAAATTTGTTCTTGTCGGTGTACCCCAGGGATCTATCATTGGGCCTTTGCTCTCTAATCTCTTCGTCAATGATCTTCCTAGTAAGATTACTTCTCTTCTGCTTACATTCGACAGTACACTGATGACTTGAAAATCGTTTGTGTAATCAATGCTTCTTCTGATTATGCTTGGCACCTTGTTACTGGAGATCTCATACCCTTGCACTATAGGTGAACCGATGTCCTTGGTCAAACTAGCCATAAAAAATACCTATTTTGTTCCAAAATTTGTTCTTGTTCTTATCACTCATGTTTTTTTTTTGAATTTTTTTTCTATCTCTTTCTTCTTTTATTATTCTTCTCTTTTATTTCTTTTCTGTTTTTTTTCTTTTCTAATTTTTCCTTTTTTCATTGAATTACCTCTTTTCTGCTGATTCTTCGCCTTATAGCTCTTTCTTCATATATCTCTTCCTAACATTTTTAAGTCTGCACTATTTCGACAATTTTTCTATTTATTTTTTTTCGATTGTTTCACTATTGCCTAAAATTTTCTGTATATTTTTGCTTCTCAATTATATATAAAGAAGGAGAAATTATAGAAGATAAAGTATAGAGAAACGAAAAACACGACACAACAAAATGGGAACAAAAACATAAAAAAGTGAAGATGAGTAAAATTTAACAGACAATAACGAAAAATAATGTGCAACAGCAATATATCAAAAACATATAGTTTTCCACAACTGTGAAAGAATTATTACGAAAAAATACTACCACCACTAGAAACGAACGAAAACAACTCTGAGTTTGTGTGATTATTTACGATCAGTATGAGCTATTCAACCGATAAAACGCTAGGTGAATTTTTGATGCAGATGCTAAAAAAAATACTGTTAGTTGGATGAAACCTGATTTGTTTTTTGGGACTTGAAATGAGAATCTAAACACGAGTAATCTTTCAACACTTGGAACTAACTTTAATAATAATCAACTTACTGAAACTGGACTGATTGCTGAAATGGCATTCAGCATAAGAGATGAATTTGATCAATGACTTTTAGTGACTTTTACATATTTCTAATTTGAACAATGAAACGTTGAGGAATAATTTGACAAATTACTGTTACGTTACATCACTTTCCATGCACAGTCGTACCCAAAGCCACGAACTATAAACAAAGATAATACAGACAGTTTACAGGGTCGTAGTGAATTGAGCTTTTTTTCAAAGGTGGATTAAGTTCTACTAACTTGCGCTGGTTTAATTAAATTGTAACTAGGTTATCGAATTCGAAAAAATGCTCACAAAAATTGTACAGCTAGAAAAAAATAAAATAACATATTTTACACCGATTATGTTTTTGTTTTGTGTTTTTGTGGTTGTGTTTGTTTTTGGGTGTGTTTTTTGTTTGTTTATCTGTTTCTTCGTGTATTTTTTGTACGTGTTTGTAAGCTATTCTTCAATTCTTACTCCCTGCGCGTCTTCTAGTTGTAAAAATATATAACAAAAACGTACAAAAAATACACGAAAGGACAACACACTAAAAATAAAACGTTTAGTAATCACCTTAATAATCAAAAATTGTATTTGAAAGATTAATTTGATTTAAGACGTTCAATATATGAGGTTAATTTCCTTTAAATATTGTCCGCAAGTAGCTCTCAGATGGTCCTTTCTGTGGAACCAATTTATCTCTCGTGCATATTGACCAGTATTCCATCAATACAGCTTGTTATGTTTGCTTCTAATGCATCAATCGATTGTAATTTATCAAACAACGATTCCACGTATCTCCACAAAAACTAATCCAATGGCGTAATATCACAAGATTTTAGAAGCCAATTTACGGCTCCAGTTCCTGAGATTGTGTCTCATTAACATTTTCATTCAATAAATCGATGGTTTCGCTTACTGTGTTTTACGTTGCACCATCCTGTTGAAACCCCAAGTCAGCTACACCAATATCTTGAATTCTGGGAAAAAAAAATTAATCATTGCTTTGTAGCGTGCACAATTGACGACTACATGCACTCCTTTGGATTAAAGTACTTAAAGAAAACTGCACCAAACAGTGCATTTTTCCGGATGCATTAGTAGCTCTTGGATTGCTTCTGGCTGCCTATTATTCCAAATACGACAAATATGTTTGTTACTTCTGTGTTCAGCCAAAAATGAACTTGGTCGTTAAACGAAATTTTTCGATAAAAAAAACAGCGGTTCATTGTGGAGCTGTTCCAACACCGCATAGACCACATTAAAGACGCAAAGTAAGGGCACCTGGCTTCAATTTTTGAACAAACTATATTTTGTAAGCCTTGAAACCAAGTTTTTTTTTCAAAATGCTGCACAATGCGCCATGTGAGGAACCCAAAGCTTCAGAATGACGACGAATTGATTGATTGGGGTCTTCACGCTCACTTTAACTTTCAGCAGCAGTTTTATCATTAGACCAGCCTCTATCCACTCTAGTCGGTGGATAAATGTTCAATAAAGTAAAATCGGATCGAAGTGTAGCGACTATTTCATGAATAGTACGCTCAGTTGGACGATGACGAATACCACAAAAAAGTCGAAAAACACGAAAAACATTTTTCACTAAGCACTAATTTTGGAAATAAATTTCCACAATTTATAAATGTTCTTCAGGCGTAAGTCTATTCATGGTGAAAACTCAATTTGAATACTGAACACAATTGTCACATGGCAATGAAAATCTTCACGCGTGATATGCCCGAGGATCCCTATTAAAAAAAGTATTCCCTATTGGATAACCCTTTATAATATGAGAAAACCGATAGATATTACAATCGTAGGCAAAAAAACAGAAATAGCGCACCTCTGCTAACATTAAACTTAATTATCATAAATGAGAAAGATTTTGGTAATTTATATGACACAGTGACTTGCTATGTTCTTATTGTTCATCAAATTTTCGCCTATGCTGTGTTTCATCATCATCTTGACTTATATTCAAAGAGCTTCAAATAAACCAATATTCTGCCGAAGCATTTTTTTTGAACTCATATCCTATAAAATTACAATATTTACTTCTGAGATAAGAAGGTTTATTTTTATGAATTTATATTCATATCACAACAATGATTAATGGGACAATTTTTTTTTCTCTAATATTATCCCCTAACGTGTTTACAGAACATTGGCACTGTAAAATTAAGTCCGTAGAAAGCGTAATGCATAAAATAATACAAGTTCGTAGTCACTATAGTATTGATTGGTTTTTATCCTATTCATGCAAAGCAGTTGCAATTTTTATTTAAAAATAATAAACAATTGAGCTAGTAAAATATATACATACCGGTTAGCTGAGTTCATTCCATCCTTCATAATACCGGTCAGTTTCCGCTCACCAGTCCTTGTATAATCACCCTGAAACAAACAATCTCAAAATAATAACCAAATTCCCACCAAACATAGCAAACAGCAATCACTCACCTTCAAAGCATTCGTCCCAGCATATTGTCGACTAATAATATCACCATTATTAGCCCACACGTCCATAAATGGATTCTTAAGCTGTTCCGGAATGGGTGTATAGGGTGGTGCCAGGCCAAGTTTAACTAATTGCGATTCTAATACTGCTTTGCCCAGAGCCGTTTGAACAACATTCGTTCGATCCAAACAATCCATACAATTTACACGAAATACTGCTTTCTGATCACAGATTCGACCTTTCCCGTCACGCCAATGAAAACCCATTGCACCCGCTTCAGGTGCTAATGCTTCGACTAGTGCTGATACATTTTCGAAGCGCATACCACGGCTGCAAGAATATTTATTGATGTTCTTCTTGTGAAACAGTAAATTAGTTCTGATAGCACTTACCAATAATCATGAAAATCGAATGTGACATAAATTAAACGATCCGAACTGTAACGTACGATATGATTAGCATATGCATCACCAATTACTTTTTCTTTCCCGCTGTGTTCGATAAGATTGATAATGCAGATATTCTTGTAGATGTCGATTTCCTGTGCGAAATGTTTTTCGAATGCAATTTGAGTTTCGCTTTCATCTGTTCAGGATGAAAAGAAAAATTATTGATAGCTAAATAAAGTTTAAAATATGGTCTATAAGAGGCATGAATATCAACAGTGTTTTAAACATTTATTACATTATTAATCTAAACAACTATTTTGTCAGTACCCCAATATCATAATATATGTATCTATAATTTTCAAGAAGCAAGACAAGTAGTGACCAAAATGAGATAATTTAAAGTGAGTCAATTTTAAAATATTCATTTTACAATGTGAAATCTGATTGCTTTTAGTAATTTTTTTCTGATCGAAACTTACTAATTTGTTAAATAATTATCAAAACAGAATTACATTTATTCATACAAAATATATCACTATATCGCTTTTGAGCGTGGGGTGCAAAAATTGGCAGGAACTTCATTTTATAATCAGCTAATTCTGGAATCCCTTTGTAACTAACTCGATTCAGATATCTCAACTCACAGCTTTTTGGTAAAATTTTAGCTTGAGATGTAACTTTGGTTCAACTTCCATTTCGTGATTTGAATTGCAATTTAGAGAAATAAAGTAACTAAGTAATTTTTACGAGTTATTTCTCTTCCGAAGGACTTAAGGGGGCAGGATGGTTTCCAACTTAAACAAAAAATTTTTTTCAATTATTTTTTTATATGAAAGTACAATATCTCAGGAATATCCTCTGAAAATTTCAAGTCAATCGGACTAAAACTCGCAGAGATACCGGTTATTTTATGATCGTGTTGCCAGGTATATTTCAACGAGAAACCGAAATAGTCTAGCTCGAAACTCCGAACTACATTTTTGAAGTCGGTGCGTAACATAACTCAAAAATTAATGCACCGATCTCAATGAACTTTGCCGGACATCTTTAATATGATAAATACTCGCGGATGAACGATCGTTTTTTTTTTAAAAAAATTTTTACTATTTTTTACGGGCAATCATAGGCTGATTTTTTATGTGAAAATGGTACCTCCAAATTGAAAACCGCACCAAAAATCGGAAATCGCATATTTTTCAATATAATTTCGTTCATCCGCGAAAAAAACTATTATATTAAGTAAATCACTTCGATTTTTGGATTTCAGATAACACTGTCAGGCCAGGTTTTACGCACCGCACGACGCCTTTTTTTCGAAGCGCCTTTGATCTACTGCCACCACGGGATAAATAATTAATATTTTTTTCTACAATAATTCCTACATACTCTCAAAATATAGTTCTTTAATGTGTTATAAAAAATTAGTAATTATTTTCACTCAAAGCTGAGAAAAAAAATCGCAAAAATCGGCTTTTCTTCGGCCTCGGAAACCATCTTGCCCCCTTAAGAAGCAAGGTGAGGGTAGAAAATATTGAATCGAAAATATTTCCAGGAAATGGCATCGAAGATGGCCTTGCGATTAAACTTTAGCATATTAGATTAATTTACATTCAAAGTCAGAAAGATTTGGCAACAAAAATTAGACTATTCTGATCATTTAAACTAGTCTGAAGTTTAAAAAAGTTATATTCAAAACTGACGTTAAATATAGATATATTTTTACAATGCATGTTTCGACTAAAAGATAATCATATTGGCTATGCTTTTCTATAAAGAAAAGAAGGTATAAATATGAATTTGTTAAATCCAAGTTGAAAGCTAATTCGTAAAAAGCTTGAACAGTAGCTGGTAATTGTTTTCATTAAAGAGTCCTACTATAAGCAAGAGATAAACACTTATACGGATGATACATAAAAGTTGGGAATAACATTCGCAGAATTATTTTAACTTCAAAAGTTGTACACCCATTACTAAGCAACGACTTTGAGAGTTTTAAGAAAAATTTTGATTATTTTTCTAAAACAAACGAATAAAAATAATCAAAATTTACAAAATTTTTGCCAGAATTTGATTAAAATTTGAAATTTACAATCAACTCAAAACTTAGAAAATTACAATTTAGTGGCAGGAAATCAATAATTCCATTATTAAAGTTTTGTGAAAACTATGCATTACAAATTCTTGTGGCTACATAATATGCTTTACATAAAATAAATCTGTGCTGCAATATAACTACGCTAAAGCGGGTTTCACTTAGATGACCAATGAAATTAATGCTATTAACTGGTTTGCTTTTTGCAAAAGTCTCAGCGTTGGTGACTATCTTCATATGTTCTACGATTCTTTTTGTCTAATTTTGTTTCCGGTCACACTCCTGCTTTTCGTGTTAGAAGAGGTATTGATCTTATTTAGCTAGCTAGCTTCTGAAGTGATTTTAGCTCTTAAAACTAAAGCAGCTCGTCGCGTCTCTGATTTTTTGCAAGTTTCAAAATCCTACGCTCGTGTGTTATTCCCTTAAAAGATCTCCCTGTATCCCTTCTGTGGTGCATTTAAATGATATTTCTGTTCCTACAATATTTCCTCTTCTGTTCTTAATAGTCTTAGAAGTCGAGGGTTTACTTGCTAATCTAGGCAATGGCAGCAGCAACAGGGGTCCCGATGGCTTACCGAATATCCTTCCAAAGTCATCCTTATATGCTCCTTTATCTGTGTTTTCCAGCCTTAGTATTTCATCAAGTACGATTCCTTCTTCCTGAAAATCCGCCAATATTTTTGCATACTTAAAGGCGCAGATTCATACTGCATTTCCAATTATCGCCCGATATCCTTTCTATCATGCTTCAGTAAGTTCAATCCTGGTTTAAAATAGCTACTTTTTGTCTATTGGGGGTCCTCTTTCTTGTTTGAATCATGGTTTTTGTTTTCGTCAGATTAATTTTCAGGCCTACTTCTTTTGCTTCCTAGTCAAGTTTAAGCAGAAGTTCTTTGGCGGATGTGGAAGAACGTGGCCAGATATTAATATCATCCTCGTAGGCTAATACTTGGCTGGATTTATATAAAAGCGTATTCTTTGTGTCAGCAGGTAGCTTCCTTAATACGTAATCAAGTGCTGTGTTGAGCAGGGGCCAACTCATCGGCTTGTTTTAATCTGGCATTGGTGTCAAAAGCGTCAGTTAGATAATTGTTGATTCCGATATGTGATGTAGTTGAGATCATCGACATTTTGATCAGTTAGACTAATTTTGCTTTGGATGCTGAACTACAATACGTTTCGATCATATAAAGTCTACGAGACGATGTTAAACTACCAGCATTTTCCGAGCATTTGTATGACCGTAAGCAATTGATCAATCGTCGATCGTCCAGACCTTAAGCCTCATTGGTACTTCCTAATGGCATTGTCAGCGTATATTTTAGTTTTATTTTCTAAGATTTTATAGGGCTTACTAAGTAGTGATATGTTTCTGTAATTTTTGTTTGTGTCTTTTTTTATGGATAGGGCATATGATGGATTTGCGCCACTTCTGCGGTATTTGTTCTTGATCATAGATGTGCTGGATGGTTTTCGTGGTGCAGCTTCCATCGCATTTGATTAAAATGCCCGGTGCTCTATTGTTTTTCTGGCTTCTTAAACCCCGATTCGTTCTAGCATGGGAGAAGCTATTAGGACTTCATTAGACACAACGATCGGTTCTCATATTATTGAACCATCTGCAGGATTAAGGAGTTCTTTAAAATATCGAGCCCACCTCTCCTTAATTTGGCTATCTAAGGCGATGATATTACTGATTTCGTTTTTACAGAGTATCTTCTTGGGCTGATATTCGCGTCTTAAACTTTTCACAACTTTGTAAGCTTGTCTAGTTCTATTACTCGCTAAGTTTTCGTCAATACTTTTCAATTGTTCATCATAATATTTACTTTTCTTGCATTTAGTGATCTTATTTGCTACTCGTCGGAGGGTTTCATATTGATCTATCTTCGTCCTGGAGTCTAAGAAACTGTCTGTATGCCTGATTCTTCTTTTCTATTGAATGCTGGCATTCGTCGTCAAACTAGTCACCGGTTTTTATATCCAACCACTTGTTCTGGAAAGGTTTTGATTGTTGTCTTCATCTACATCTAGTTTTCGTCAACTGGCTTTACTGTGTTATTTTGTAGGATAGGAGTTGATTGGTGCCATCATTATCGTTACTTAGCTGATATTGTTGAGTCTGAACAACGCAAATTTACTCGCTCGCTATTTCTAAATTCCGAATTCCTTACTGAGAGTATAATATGCGTGTCTCTCCATCCAAGAAATTCTTATCCTCTTGTCACGCAGAATGTATTTTGACTAATCTTTCTTTTCAAAAATGTTAGATTGTTCTGTAACTTATATTGCCAGGGTGCAGCTTCCGTTCGTGACTCGGAATTTTTTACCTGATCTTCAATGTACCGTTTGCTCATACTTTATTCCCCTTTTACGCTTGCCCCTTCTCCCCTCTCACGCTTGCCTAGACAGCATAAACGTTTAAATATTGATATTTTTCCATCTTCGTTACATATTTTTAATTTAAGGCAAGTGTTCTATCTTACGGCATAAATTTATAGATTACTTCTCTAGTTATTATCCAATTTTATCTCTGTATAAAAATTACAATTCTTTTTCGATTACTGTTTTTGTATGATTATCTTAATTGAATTTATAATCTTTTTTCGTTGTTCTTCTTGTCTTTTTTTTGAATTCTTGCACATTTTTGTCTTCTTAATTCTTAAATGTATACCTTGTTTAATCTTTAATTGGATATGTATCGGTTCATGTCGATACTAATTGATAAATAAATAATCCTCAAATATTATCTACTCGCTTATATCGTATATTGAGTGTACACACCTCGATCAAGTCGTGGTGGTGGTCGATATTTATAGCCGGGTTGACTCCAAAAAACCGGCACAGAGCCTCTTACTTGCGTGAAAGACATCTGATGATGTCGGAATGATAGAATTTGCTCGGTTTCCACATAGTTTGCACAGTAACCATTTTCATCTACACCGCGACGCTTGTATCTGGAACGAAAAAGATAATAAATTATGCTTGGACTTTGAGTTGTTTCGGTTTGAATATTGTATTAGGAACTGCATGAATAAAACAGATTCCTACCTAGTTCCAGCTCGAAAACGAGATCGTCGCGATACTAGGGCCAAAGTAAAACAATCGTTGCCAATTACACATTGTTCGATTTGAATAAAGCCTTGAATTATTGGAATGACCCACGTTTTATCCTATAAATAAATTTAAAAAAAAAGAAATTGTATTATCTTACTAGCCAGCAATTATCAAACTTACATTCAACTTTATAATATTTTCTAACATATGATGGTTCCAGAAGAATCGCTCATCAAACTTATCGTTTTCTCGCCGTTGCAAATTATGTGTGATATCGCTTTCCAGACAGTAGTAGAAACTGTCCGTGTCATCGAATATTTTATGCAGTTCGTCGGTAATTCGCTTCTCCACGCGACCTGGATCCTTTTTCCCTACCGACGATTTCACTTGATTCGATGCTATTGCCGCAGCCTGTTGTGTTGTATTCTTGATAGTGTTGCCGGCACTTTTCACTGCGCCCCATGTTTTATTCATTAGCTGGCTGCTTTCGAATAGACGAGATTTATATGGCGACGATTTCTGAGAAGTATTCGACGAGTTTGATATCCTTTTGGGAAGATAGAAAATACAGGCATGATTTGAATAATTTAATTTTTGGCTTTATGAATTTCGGATTACCTTGAGGAGTTGTGACGTGGACATGCTGTGAGCTGGGCATCAGGTTCTTCGGGGCCTAATATGCAAATCGATTTGATTTTATAAACTAGATTTGGTGGATACAGAACGCCAACGGGTGTTGCATCCTTAATTAAGACTAAATGAGGTTCATAGACGCCCGGTAATGATATGACACCGATAATACCGTGTGTGATTCCAATGCATTCAATGTCGTCGACGGAAGATAAGTCCCATCCTGTGAAAGAGTCATATGATAAAATTATTAGGAAACATCGGTAGTAAAATTAGGAAAAATAATCACAGAATAAGCAAAATAATCAAATGTAGATAACATAGTGATTATAATTCAAGTAAGCACGATTCTTCCGGCAATGTGTTACGTAACTAGATAATTAGCAGTTGCAATACGCCCCCGCAGAACATATGAATTGACGTTCATTGTCAGTCTAACCATATACATTTAACGTTATTTGAACATTCGTAAAAACATGTGAGCAAACATTGCAACTTTTCACTTTCGTTTTACAGAGGGGTAAATAATTAAATACTTAGTAATTCAAGAAAAAAAAAATTATTTTGACAATTTTACTTGAGAATTATTCAAACTGTAATAAATCTTTTGTTTTCTCCAACAGCTTATTTTAGTTTACATAAAAGTTTTAACTTAATATGGACAAATAACTTATACAACAAACTTTGTATAAAGATACATCTAAAAGCAGCATTCTTCTGTGTAATTTTTTTTCAACAAAATGACGTCAGAGACGATATTTTTGTCACAAGTGAAAGATAAGTCAATTATTCAATTAACACGAAATTGTGCAAAACATATCTGAATAATTTATTTTCGCCGGATTGATGGTGATAAAACTTAGCGTCATTTTTCGAGGTTAAATTTTGGAGAGATATTGATGTGTAAGAGTTGTAAGGATTTTTTTTTTGTTTTACATTGAAATATCTTTGAACCTTTGACTGCAATGGATGTTTTAGGTAATTTCTAGTTATCTTTATATTTCTGTGGAAACAAAATATTTGGGAAAAAAAATAAGAAAATGAAAATCGATCGGTTATAATTTTTTTAGAATTTGTTAACCCCATACGGGCACTATACGCCCAAAATTAGGCAAAGAAAATTTATAAAGTAACGAATTGCGATAGTTTTTCACATAGCAATTAGATTACGAAATTTATAAAAATACGTCTAAATGGGTATTGATGTTATGCGGGCAACTATGCAGCTATGGCAGGTACATAGACAAATCCTTCAAATTATCGAGTCTCCTGCAAAATATTTTCTTTTAAGGGGTTAGTCCACTGTTAAACTGCTCAAAATGAACTTTTTTTTTAAACAGCTACCAACAAAAAACTATTCAAGATATCGATTTGAAATTTTACACGCAACTTTATTAAAGTTAGGAGTTAACATTTTCATTGGAAAAAATTAGTAGAAAACAAAATGGCGGCCGCCCCAATGGATCGCCGCAGCACCGCCGAAAAAAAAAGCAAATTGCGCCTCGTAAATTCCTGGACAAAATAAGCGTCTGTGAACAAATTACCAAAAAGATTTCATTAGTTTTGAGTATAAAGGACTGCACGGGCCTAAATTTAGAACAAAAAAAAAATTTTTTAAGATCTGGGAAACATTTTTTTGATAAACAAAATTTTTTTTAAACATTTTTTTTATTCAAAAGTATACCACATTTTTTTTAATCGCTTTAGGGCTCTAAATTTAGGCCCGTGCAGTCCTTCATACTCAACACTAATGAAATATTTTTGGTATTTTATTCACAGATGCTTATTTTGTCCAGGAATTTACGAGGCGCAATTTGCTTTTTTTTTTCGGCGGTGCTGCGGCGATCCATTGGGGTGGCCGCCATTTTGTTTTCTACTAATTTTTTCCAATGAAAATGTTAACTCCTAACTTTAATAAAGATGCGTGTAAAATTTCAAATCGATATCTTGAATAGTTTTTCTTTGGTAGCTGTTTCAAAAAAAAGTTCATTTGGAGCAGTTTAACAGTGGACTAACCCCTTAAGGAAAAAAAATGGACATTTGGCTAGATGATGGGACTGTCGATCGAAGGCGGTGTGGCTGACCTTTCTCAATACTACAAAAGTGTTTTCAGGTGGGGGCGGGGAAGTGAAGACGCAAGAGTTGGGGATAAAAAATCAAAAATATTTGGAATTGTTTTTGCGGGATGATTAAAATTGAAAAAAAATTTATTTACATTGAAAATTTTTGTTTGACAAAAATTATCTATGATATTTACACGTAAATATCATCATCATCATGTGTTTCTTGTAGGGGTGACAAAGGTGAGGAAATTCCTATGTTTAAAGACATTAGCACCGCAGAAGTTCCAGTCCCTCCGATTGATCGTACTGGACTAGGTCCTGCAGCCCCTATGTTGGCGGTGGGACTCAGGAGTCAAAAGGAAAGTAAGCTGAAGCGACAATTGTGTAAGGGTTTCAGCGTAAAAAAAACGATCAGTCGGAAAGTTTCAACAGCTGATCGCTTCGTTGTGGACTTATTGCGCATTAGGTTTTCCCGATGTGTCGGAAATATTTCCGAGACTTTCCGCTCGACGATGGGAAAGTCTCGGAAAGTCACAAGGGTGTGACGTAATTTCGGTACTGTGCTGCCGTTGTGATTGCAAGTTTTATGAGACTTTTATTTATTGTGTGAAAAAGTAGCTTTTGAGGGACCGAGAATAGTATTATAGCTAGGTATGGCTGTGATAATTATGACCAGTGAGGTAGTAGAAATGGAGTGGACATGCCCATAAGATTTACATTGAAGGGGATGGTAGTAATTTTTTGTCTGCTCATTGTCAAATCGGGTCAAATCCAAGTAGTTCCCCTCCAATTTGACAATTAGAGCGAAATGGCGGAAAGGCAGCTTTAACATGCTTTGTGCGCGAGAGGATTGAACGGGCTAATGGTGGAAAGTTATACCGTCCGTGTCCAGGGGCTGCTTATGACGACAATAGAATGGAGGTGCATAGTTGGTCACATTGACTCGTCTTACTTTCTGATTTTGACGAGATATGCAGCTTCAAAAGCGGCAGCTCTGATTTCAACTACGTTTCACGCTAACCATGAATGAACTTTCCGGACATGTGTAGGACCGACGGAGAGAAATATTATCGGAAATATTTCAGAAAGATTTCTGCAAATGTTTCGGAAATGTTTCTCAAATATTTCCGGTCATGTCTGGGACCGAGGTTAGAAACTGGCAAAAGAATTGGATTCTCTAGGCTGATCTGAGGTATGATAAGACTATCACCTTCAGTTGTAGCTTTTTCAGCGCTTAGTAATACATCGAGCTTTTTTTTTTTTTTAGATATGGGAGATAAGATGACTTTTGCTACCACGCTAGGCTTGTGAAGTTCACTGTCAGCTTTTTATGGCAGGTCGTTGATTGATCGTTGCAATATTAAACTGGTTACAAGGTTAGGTTAGGTTGTACTGGCTGGCACAAGGCCACACATAGACCTACTGGTCCATAGTGATACCAGATAAATGGACCTCGAGAAAGAAAGTTTAGTCCAAGCGGCCATCAAAGGCCCCGGACTTTTTCACGAACTGAAGGATGTCCTTCAGATTTTGCTCTGCCGCGTGCGAGAGATCCACCAGCCAGGGCTCACCGAAATATCGCAGTCTGGTTTTCTTCAGTGCCGGGCAGTGACACAGGAGATGCTGGATTGTTTCACATCCTACAGGTGTCGTTCGTTAGGAGTCCCATTTTCATAGCATGTGCTGCTACAAAACAATGACCAGTAATGATACCAACGAGTCGTTTACAGTCAATCCGCGTTAACTCCAGGAGTCATTTGGTAGATGCGAGATTGTATGACCCCCACATGATTTTGGTTACCCTGCAGGTCTGAGTTGCACCCCATCTGTGCGTCGCACCCCATCTGCGCATCGCACCCTGCATCATTTTGAAGTCGATTGAGCGGGGATATCGAGCAACTGTGGGAGATGGGCAGGAATGGAATCGGCAAATGTGCCCAGCAGCTCTTAGCATCTACACTGACGGCTCGCAAACAGCTGCAGGAGTGGGTAGCTATGGAAGCAGCTTTCTTCAGGCTTCCGAATCACAGGCTGTTTACTGATTTTTTTAAAGGGGTTTCTCAGGGTATCTATCAAGTCTATAAACTGTATTCCCTTCAAGGTCTACCTCGTATTGAATCTATATTAAATTCTTATTAAAAGAACTGCATTAGATTCCTCTCTCTTCAAGGTTTAGTTGGCTTTATTCTACGGTCTCATTAACGCACTTTCGATACTTGAGCCAATCAATTTTATTGAAGGCCAGGCCACTGGAGGTTGGCTTGTAGCAGTCAGCCCCTCGTTCTACCTTACAATTAATATTTGGGAAAAACATTTAAACTACATTTATAGTTAGAGTATTGATTTCACGCTAAAGAAAAAAATCAGCGCCACATAAAAAAGCCAACTTGATAGCAATTAACCTGGTCCGTGCGCACCCTATTTATACATTTTTGCTTACTAGCAAACAATCTTTTTACTACGCAAACAATATTCAAGCTTACGAACATTATTCCAACCATGTAATTTACAAATCACACTTGTAATTGCGACAATTTCAATATTTAGATAATAACAAGTCCACGTGTTCACACCAAGCTTAATGATGTTGGGTTTGCGTGCTCCTTATCTTGTTCTGCTTTACCATTTCATGGTTTCAATTACAACCACACTTATTCCAGTTTGCTCTTCTACCTCCATCCATTATAGCTTCAAGGCTTATTTCTTTCTATTCCACACCAAGGATAAATAGCCCTCGTCTTCCCTTTTCATTTCATGGCCATGGTTAATACGCTAGTTCAGTGACATTGTCCACTGGATCGATTCGCTTCGAAACGGTAGCACGACGCCCAGGAAATGGCCATACTTTGCGACACGTTGTCATCATTAGTGCATCAAACATAAGTCAACTGATATTTATCGCAATTATACTCGTAAACTGACAGCTTTGTTTCTTCTTCGCCATATCGCCTTGAACTACTTCGGCACAAGAATGCTTTAATTATTTACCCCGCCACTGACACTTCTCATATTAGCATTAGGTGCTTAGTTAGTGGCTTCTTTGCGCGCTTTCTTTGATTTCCGTGCTGAGCGAAACGACTTGGTGATGCATTTATGGGCACGGGCAGGTGTATCGATTTGTATTATTATTCAAGGGTCTTTGCCGCAACCTTGGCCCCGAACAACAAAATCTATCTGCAAGTACTTGAAAGGTATTTTGTCTTTATTTATTTTTAGAGAATATCACACGGCCGGATTATCGTGACAGCCAATTATTCTCGGCTGACTGGCATGCAGTGCATACAATGCATGCATGTAATGCACTTGCTGCAGCGAATCGTTTGCTGCATATTATTGGTCTTTATTATACGATAATAATGCAGAATAATCCCCAGCACGGCGTAATCGTTTGATTCTTTGTTTTTTTTTTGTAGAACTTTGGTTTTTCACGATGACTCAGTGGGAAAGAGTTTTGCAGCAAATTATTTCACCAAGGGGAGGTAGGTAGGGTTAAAGACATTTAGTTAAAATTATTTGTTGCATGTCTGTTTGTAATTTAGATTGCAGACAGACGTCTGAATGCCGATTAATAAACGACCCGAAGAGTGCACATATTGCATCGAGAAATTGTGGATAAATGTGGCCTGCAGCCACAATCTCTAGTGTACGATAATACATACAAAACCAATGAAAACTGCCAGAATCTTTGTCGAGTATTCCGATACACACATACACATATGAGTGGATGGGCTGCAATTTTTATAGATATATTCACAACACTGTGTGATTCATTTGAATGCCGACTAGATTAAAAATGATAAAACATATGTGCGCGTGGAGCTGAACATGACAACAAAGGATACAACTGACTGAAAGCGATTTGTGAAAATCATTTGATGGGCTCATACTGTTTGTAGAAAAATCAAGCTGTTATATTCAATGGAACGAAGCATACGAGAAGGATTAAATATGAATTGGGTCATATGGTTGCATGGAGGAAATTATAATTAATCTGGTTTAGAAGGAGCTGCAAACAGAACTAGGTCAACATTTTATTGATTGTTCTCTCCTTAGTTTCATTGGGAGTTTTAGGGCAAACTTGGATGGATGGTACCCAGCTGAGTGAACCACTTATAATTTGGCGGAAACAGGAAAAACATGAAGAAACATCTTTCCAAGATCTAGCCAAGATGCACCTAATGCTGTCTCCTCACTGTGGGCCATCATCAGCCACTGCAAATGTCACAATGACCGCCACAATTATTTTATTTATTTATTTATTTAAATCCATTTTAACAGGCTTCTGCCCAATTACAAAAATAGAAATATTAAATAAACCCAAAAGAAGAAAATAAAAAAAAATAACAAATAAATGAAAGTATTAGAAATATACATATTAGAACTTCAACAAATTAAAGCTAATATACAATTTAACATTGAAGAAAGTGCAAAAAATTATAAAGAAAGTCAAACATTATAAGAAGCATTAAGAATGATATCTTTAATTTGGGACTTAAATTGACAGAACGTTAGCGGAAAAGGACCAAGCTGAAGATCGTTATACTTCCTGGGCATACACACTAGCGGTGAGTTAATATAAACTTCAGAACGCGCGAAGGGAAGAGAGAACATTAATTGTGATCTATCTGATCGATTGACGTTACGTAGACACAGCATGTAACCAAGATCGGAGAGCACAGGGCAATGGAGTAGCTTGAAAAGTAAGCACTCGTCAAGGAACACTCGTCGGGACTGTAATGAAGGAATTTGAAATAAGAAAAGACGATCACTATAACCACAGTAAGGGATGTTGAATTTAAATAACAGTGAGCGAGTAAATCTACGCTGAACATGTTCCACTGCATCACTGAGATATTTATGACGGGGAGACCACACTTGAGAACAATATTCTAGGATGCTACGAACAAGTGAAAAAAAACAGATGGAAAGAGGTTGCGAAGCTAGTAAACGAAGAAGAGCATCTAAAGGCTGGTACTGAGTTCGAGTTCACGTGAAATTTTGACATGTCTCCATTATCTGGTCATTCTTTCGAGCGAAAATTTTGGCAATGGAGAAAAGCAGAGACAATGCTCATTTCTGACGGATAAAATGTCAAGAATTTCACTTTTCGATCGATTTTCTTATTGGAAAGACATTTGCACTGCTCCATTTTCAAATTGAAACACCAAATGTCACTTTTTCGCTCGAAAGAATGAACTGTACAAACTAAATTGGCGTGAAATGATTGGAGACATGTTTCAGTGCCATCTACGTTTTCAACGCGAAAGCAACTTCAAAGCAACTTTTCATGCTGAGAACTTAGTACAACTCTTGCTTATTTTGAAGCTAAATTTTCGCCGAAGCAGATTTCACGTGAAATTTTGTATGAAAATTTCACGTGAAATCGAACTCAGTACTATGCTTAAGAAGGAAACCGAACAGACGAGAGGCCTTGGCGGTTATATAGGCAATGCGCAGGTCAAATTTCAGCTTATGATCAAAGTGCACACCAAGATCCTTAAAATTATCCACAGCCGTAATGGAAAAGCGGTACAGAGTATAGGAATATATTAAGGGTGATATTTCATACGTATAGGACATCTGATGACATTTGGATATGTTCAAAGTAAGTGAATTTTTCGAGCAGCAGTCGCACAGAGTACAGATATCGTTTTGGAGTTGGAGGCAATCGTTGGTAGATTCAATTACTTTGAAAATCTTAAAGTCATCAGCAAACAAGAGGCAGGGACAACGGATAAAGAAAGGGAGATCATTTATAAATACTAGGAATAATAATGGACCGAGAATGGAGCCCTGAGGAACACCGGAAAGTGGACAGAAAGGGGAAGAGGTGGACGATTGCACAGATACAGCACAAGAACGGCCAGAAACATAGAAGAAAACCAAGACGAAAGAGAACCCGATACCCCATAACTTCGAAGCTTTGCAAGGAGAATTCTGTGGTCAACAGAATCAAAAGTTTTTGAGAAGTCAGTATATACGACATCCACTTGTTTCCGTTGATCTAAGCAGAAGCAACAAAGTTAGTAAAAGTTATAAGATTAGAGGTGGGTGATCTACCTTTGACAAAACCACGCTGTTCCGGAGCAAGGAAGGGGTGGGGGAGAGGAAGCACCCTGTTAGAAACCACTCTTTCAAGAACTTTTCCAAAACAAGGAAGGAGGGAAGTTGGCCGGTAATTGGCAACACAGCTTGGGTCTCCAGACTTGTGGATGGGGGAAATATAAGCTGATTTCCAACTGGAGGGGAAGGAGCCGGAGGAGAGACTGAGTTTAAATATAATTGACAAGGGAACACATAAGGACGATGACAGTGATTTGGCCAACAGGTTAGGGATACCATCAGAACCACAACCGACATTGACATCAAGACATTCGAGTAAGGATTCAATTTCAAGAGGATTGGTGTAAATGGAAGATAGGGAGGAAGAAGCAACATGGGGAATTTCACAAGGCAAGATATGATTATGTTGGGAAAAGAAGGAAGAAAAATATTTTGCGAAGAGGTCGCAAATTTCACGTGCATTTGATGCCGTAGCATTATCGAGGAACATGGAATCGAGGAAACGATGGGAACTTTTGAGAGAACGGACATAAGACCAAAAGGGTTTTTGATGACTGCAAGCCATCGCCCGTCTACACAATGGGCCACATGATGGCCCACAGTGAGGAGGTATGATTTAGTTAAATGTGTAGTGAAACGAATTTGTTGAAGTAAAAGTAAAAGAGTACATTTGTACAAATAAATTAATCGAAATAATATATTGGTCAATTATTTTTATTGTGAATGACAAATGCAACAATGATAGGTCTATTTTTCCTCTCATCGAGTATTTCAAAACTCGAACCAAGATGGTTCTGGTTGACTTTTATAAACGGCATTTGTTTTATTTCGCAATCAACATACTGATAATTCCAATTATATGTTGATAATTTTACTACTTAAAGCTAGTTTGAAAGTTGAGATGCATGGGGGCAGTGCAGATAGCTCCAGAGCATTGTGCGATCTCAGTAGCCTTGGCAAAGTCGAGTGGTAATAAATGGAAGTCCTTGCAAATGACTCTGTACCAGTTTCCGAGCACCGAGTGTCGCACCGAGGCTTACGAAATTGTTTGCCCTCAAAAGTAGGATCGTTTCGAATGTTAGAGTATGATTCAAACAGGATAAGGAGTAAACATCGGATGAAGGTTGAGTGTAGTCAGTCAGTCAGAGTATTCTAAGTAAGGCAAGTTATGTCTGTAGAGACCAGTGACTGGAAGAAAATAATAGAGTGCTGAAAAGTGGCGAACGTTTGAGAGAATCTTAAAACAAAGCCGGCCATTCTAGAAGCACGATTGATGATATTAAAGATGTGTAAATCAAATCATAGTCTGTCAGCAAAAATGACTCCAAGATCCCTGGCATGCGTAGGGGAATGCAGTATACGGCCATTTACTAAACAGCTATAAATCAGTGAACTCGCTTTTTGGAAGAAAAAAAAACCATTATGTGAGAATTTTGAATATTCAGCAAAAGCTTGTTTGATTGACATCAATTTTCAAGTACATACAGGCTGGACTGAAGAGGGGACGCTGTTTTCGATGTATCTTACTGCTGCAAAAAGTTTTGAGTCATCGGCGTAAAAAAGACTTTTTCATAAAGAAAGTGGCAGCAAATCATTCCCATAAAATATGTAAAGGATCCACAATGGATCCTTGTGGAACTCCAGTTTTGGATTTAAATGGAGTAGATAAGTAGGGCTTGCATCGAACATAGCAAGATCAATCATAAAGATACACATCTAGCCATAGTATAACAGAAGAAGAAAATCCAAGTTCCTGTAATTTCAACGGGAGAATATTATGTGCCATATTGTCGAATGCCTTTTTCGTAACGTGATCTGTGAAGTATGTCACTCAAAGATTTTGGGGAAAGCTGGAAGAAGTAATGCCGGACGGAAACTGGCAGCACAAAAATGATCTCCAGATTTAGCAATTGGATGCATAAGAGCTGCTTGCCAGAAATCAGGAAATATGCGTTCAGAAAGACTTTTGTTAAATATGATAAATAGAGACAGGCTTAGTCCTATTTAAAAAGAAAATTGTTGGAAAAAGCCGATGAATTGGCGAGGAAAGATTCAGGAGCTAGTAATAGCCCTGCATCACTGTACCATGGTCAATCGCTGACGCCACAAGCAAACTTGATGCCGCCATATGGCCCAAACTAAAGTTCGAATGGGAAAACAGGATGGACTGCAGGGTGGCCAGGACATTATGGCCATCACTTGATCTAAGCAAAAGCAGGAAACTGCTCAAGCTCAGCAGAAACTGCTTGAGAGCTACGGTCGGCTTGCTCACAGGGCACTGCCTTACCGCATCTCATGCGAACAGAATAAGGCTGACATCCAGTAATTTATGCAAGAGGTGCGAGATGGAAGAGGACACCATCGAGCACACTTTCTGTGATTGTCCGGCCTTAAATAATAAACACCTCAAGATTTTTGGTTCTTACCACTTTCAAGGGTTAGCAGAGGTGGCCGGTACCGTCACGCTGAGTCAGCCGCTCTAGCTTGGCGGAGCGGTCACTTGGCAGCTCTAACAAGCCAGCGGAGAGTGGCAAATGGGCCTAATGCTGGCCGCGTTCCCGGCAGTCCTCTTTACTAACCTAACCTAACAAGATTAGTGCTAATCCAAAATGATATCTGCTTGATTCCAATATTCGCGGAAACAAATGCATCCTCCTAATTTTTTCTACGGAATATTGCTACAGTATCATCAGCAAAGTCATATAACGAACAGTTATCGAATTCGAATCTAAGGAAATAATAAATGTATATTTAAAAAAAATTATTTTTCTCGGTCCCAGAACTGTTCCTTGGGAGACACCAGTAGGGCATCACTAACATTTTCTTATATACGAGTTGATTGTGTTTTTCCTTGTAAATAAGATCTAAGAAGATTACGTGGAACGCCTCTTATCTCTATTTCATTCATTTCTTCCAGCAGTAATTCATGATTTACAGTGTCAAACGCTTTCTTGAACACCTAAACACTTCAGGTCCTTATCTAAATTAGAGACAATTTCTTTCGTCATCTTATACATTGCATCTTCTGTGCCACGTGAATTTCTAAAGCAATATTGATTGTCAGCTAAAAGATTTTTATAGGTCAAAGTTCATTTTATGATTTCATTCCAAAATGCAATAGCCCAAACAAATCAATACGTTTCCAATTTGCTTCCAAAGCGATATTCTTTAAAAACATTTTCCATGTTAGGATTTTCATATTCCATCATATTTATTAATATTTATTATTTATTTATTATTATTTATTAATAACACAAAATCCATTGAGTGGGTTTTATTGACAATCTATATTGCTCGTGCACCTTATCAACATAAAACGGCCCACAGACACGGAGATCTAGTCGTCGACTGGATCTCAATTAATTTGCCACAGACACAGAGAATGTAATCGCAACTTGAATTGCAATCTCATTTGAACGTTGTTTTCGTGGAGGCAACACACGCTTTGGAATGGGTGTTTTCAGGTCATTTTCGTTGTTAGGAAACGGAGGACATATGTACATTGTAAGCATTGTTAGCAAATGATGTTTTACGTAAAGTAATTTCCAACAGGTACATATACTCGGATATATGAGGTATTTGTACTTTCTGCTTCAGGAATCTGTAACCTAGTCATAGATCCCTCTAAATAATTTTTAATTGGCGGTCATCATAACCAGGCATTGATTGTTCGTATTAGGGGTGTCGGAACTGATTTTCGAAGAAAATTATAAATTTGTATGTATCATGAGCTGGCAGCAATTGTGCCTTAATAGGGTTTATAATTATGTTTCACGTAAAGTTATTTCGAACAGGTATGTACGGGTATCTAGGTATTCGTACTTTCTGGTTCAGCCACATGTAGCCCTCTAAATACTTTTTTATTGAATTTTAATTGGCGGTCATCATAGGCAAGCAGCACTGAAAATGAACTAAATATCCGTTGCTGCCAAAGAAAAGATATTATTGCTCCACATCTATTCTTTTCGTTCATAAATATTTCCTGAAATAATAAAACATTAACGGGATCATGAGGTATGCTAACTGACTCTTGTTGAGCGTACTCATACACAATTCAGTCCGTTAAACCAATGATTTCGAATTATGTTACCATTACGTTACACTAAATTCAAATGAGATCTCCATTCTAGTCTCAAAATCACCACAGACACAGCAACGTGTTCGTCGACCAGTAGCTCCGCCCACCAAATATCAAAAAATTTTGATATTTACTGCAACCGTTGCAGAGACTAAAAATGCAACCTGAGACTAGCCCACAGACAGAGATTTTCGTTGCAGATATCGCATATTGCAGATCTAGTTGTCGACGAGATCTCTCGTCTGTGGGCCGTTTAAATGTCAATCAAACATAAAACACCCATCATATTCACAGCCGCGTGCACGCCCTTATAAGCCCACAGTAATGTTGACATTTCCTTCGTAGTAAACAAACTTCCATTCATGCCGTCTCTGGACCCGTTCGCGTATTTTACTCCAAAAACCGTTTTCATTGAACACTCTACTACACCAGAATTCGACTTCACCCACACATTTTCACTCTCTTCACCACTGACTCATACCCCTTCCCGGGAATTTTAGCATTTGCTCTTTAGCTTCACTCACTAGCAGCACTACACACAAATTGACATTTACATGACTCGGGGAAAATTTTCACGGTACAAAAACAAAGACCCATCATCAATCACCGTCGCACCATTGTGAAAATTCCGCAGCCATTTACCTGCTTTCAATTGGAATTCAGATGTTGTTCGATGCCACCATAAGCTTTTCTCGCGCTTCACAAATATATAGTAGTTATCGGTTTGAAAAACTTCCATAGTTTTCACTGATTTTTCATGCGACAAACGTAACTTTAGCAACCCGCCCGCACGATTGACATTACTCGAATGAATGAGAAACGAGACGACGAATGCCATGTCAGAGAATTGAGAAAAATTTCGATTCTTTAGGAATAGGGTGCGTTCCGAATATGGCTGATGACATTTGTTGTGTGGTGAATATGAATATTGAAGAGGAATCGCAAAGGTATTTATTTAGGGAATTCTTCGAATAAGATTAATGAGAAAGTAACCGTCGAGTAAGAATTTATAGATTAGTAACCTTCTATAGGTTCAGGAGCTAGCAACTGCCCCTGCATCACTGTACCTCGTTCAATCGCGGACGCCACAAACAAACTTGATGCCGCCATATGGGCCAAACTAAAGTCCGAATGGGAAAACAGGCTGGACTGCAGGGTGGCCAGGACATTATGGCCATCACCTGATCCAAGCAAAAGCAGGAAACTGCTCAAGCTCAGCAGGAACTGCTTGAGAACCACGGTCGGCTTGCTCACAGGGCACTGCCTTACCGCATCTCATGCGAAGAAAATGGGACTGACATCCAGCAGTTTATGCAAGAGGTGCGAGATGGAAGAGGACACCATCGAGCATACTCTCTGCGATTGTCCGGCCCTAAATAATAAACGCCTCAAAATGTTTGGTGCATACCACTTTCAAGGGTTAGCAGAGGTGGCCGGTACCGTCACGCTGAGTCAGCTGATCCAGTTTGGCGAAGCGGTCACTTGGCAGCTCTAAAAAGCCAGCGGAGAGTGGCAAATGGGCCCAAACTGGTGGCCTAATGCAAGCCGCGTTTCCCGGCAGCCCTCTTTACTAACCTAACCTAACCTTCTATAATTTATTGTTCTATCGGATATTAATGAGGAGTCTATTGATGGGGAAGATTGCGGTCCGGAGAATTCCAAAAAAGTTTTAACCTCAATCCAGGCTGCTACATGTGGTTTTCTCAGTAAGGCTATTTTTCTTTGTAAAATGCGCAAATGAAAGTGAATATAAATGCAAATAATTAAAAGTGAAACACAAACCACTGAAGAAGAGATGATGTCACACAAAAATTCGTAAAAGATTACTGATGTCTTCCGGTGAGCCATTTCCGGTTCCTTGGAAACGTGAATCAATTAATGGAAAACTATATTTATGGGTAATGCTACCAAGCTAATTGCTGGTTGAGGGAATTAACTTCGGAACCAGAAAGAGTTCTATCGGAACTAGAAAAGTGTCTATTGCTGCTTCTGTGTGGATGAAAAATGTAACGAACATGTTTCATCGCACCGGAACGCAATACTTTTTCTCGCAATTACTTTCAAAATGTTTGCTAGTCTTACAAATGGAACAGCTTGGTGGAAATATAACATATTCTGAATATGTTTACACTTTTTATTCTTCCGAAAAACTACCAATGCAGCACTGGTGAGATAGCCACTATTTTTAGAATGAACTTCAAAGCAACTGACAGCTTAGCCAATTCGACACCAAACCTAAGAACCCTATCTCCCATATCCAAATCATGCTTCATTAAATACATATACAGGTATTATCCTAAAAAAAAATAAAAAAAAATTATCAAACTTAATCTATCTACTTTTAAATAGCCAACTTTTTTGTTCTTTTTCTCGTTTATTCCTCCAACAGACTTGGTTTCTGAAAAAGTAGCTTGTTTACTTCGACACGAGCTACCTACGCAGGATCTCACTCAGAGATACATAGAGGTACCCTATTTAAATGCAAGAGAACCTCCATGCACATGCTTGTTAAAATTCATTTATTCGCATTTTAAACCGACGTATTTTATGGTTCATTTGAGTGCGAATATGTTTTATGGCTGTTTGAACATATCATCTCATAAAATACTTCAATAATATACCCCCAAACAAAATAAGGACGAAAAAATTGACTTTATTCTCTGCTGTCTGTCGATGTTGACATCTATTAGGCGCTTTGACGCCAAGGATTTGAATGCATGAACATGCACAGTTTTCTTTTTTATCACCAAATACAGATGAATTATCTTTTTAAAATAAAATACTACTTAAGTGCAGCAAACTATTTCTAATCAATAAATATCTTTATCGTCATACCAAAACCAAAAAAAACCCCCATATTTCTATGCATTCAAAAACTTTCCAAAAAAAAAGTATACCAAGTACAAAAAACCTTATAAAAAAAAAACACATTCGTCCTAAACAGTTGTCCTTGCTGAAAATGTCATTCAAAATTTTAATGTTATCTCCAATAAGAATGAAATTTTAGCGTCAAACGAACCCGCGATTTATTAAAAATTTCATAAAGTTTCTTTTTAAAATTTTCAGTGAATGAAGTAATTTAGCTGGATTGTTTTTTAAAAATAACCGTTATGGTCATAAATTTCCTAAAACCAACTAAAATTTCGAGTTCGAAAAAATCATTTTTATATTTATCGTTGATTGCGGGTCCGCTTCGATGCAACAAACAGTGGTTTCATAGTGGAGACAGATTTAATAAAGTCTCCAAAGAAACAAATTTCTATCGTTATCGAAATTTTAATCAAGATCAATCGTCGTCGTTTAAGTCAAAATCTTTTAAGTCGCTATCATTCTCAAATCTTTTAGGACCTGGAGCTGTTGTTTTAGCGCTTTGTAGCTACATTGCGAACAGCTATGACTATTATAAGAAGACATTATTGACGGCCATACCTCAAGTGGCGGCATTGGCATTACGAGAACTGTCGGGACGTCGGAAACAGTATAACTTCATAGCGGATGTTGCTGAGATTTCAGCCCCAGCAGTGGCCTACATCGAGATTCGAGACACGAAACGCTTCGACTACTATACCGGTAAAGCGACACCCATCTCGAATGGATCAGGGTTTATAATCGACGCAGATGGTCTAATTATGACCAATGCGCATGTGGTCATCGACAATTCGCTTCGAAACAACATTTCTGTGAATGTAAAGCTTCTCGACGGACGGGACTTTGAAGGGAAGGTGGAAAGTGTTGACAGAATATCCGATCTTGCCACGGTTCGGATCAAAGCCAGTAATCTGCCAACTTTGAAACTGGGCAGCTCCAGCACACTGAAAGCTGGCGAATGGGTCGTTGCCCTTGGAAGTCCGCTAGCCCTAAGTAATACCGTTACGTGTGGAATTATAAGCGCCTACCGAAAATCCGAAGAACTCGGTTTGCATCGTCAGAAAATCGTCTACCTTCAAACGGACGCAGCTATCAACCAAGGAAACTCGGGAGGACCCCTGATGAACTTGGACGGAGAAGCCATTGGAATCAATAGTATGAAAATTTTGCCTGGAATCAGTTTCGCCATACCCATCGATCATGCTAAGAAATTCTTGAAGACATCGCAGGATAAACGTTTCCAGCAAAGAGCTGGAACTTCAAGGTACATGGGCGTGTCGATGATGACCTTGTCCGAGCCATTGATCAGTGAGCTGCGCCGGAGGAAATGCAGTCTTTCCGATCATGTGAGGGATGGCGTATTGATTTGGAAAGTCGTATATGATTCGCCAGCTGCTAGGTAAGTAGTCAACGATTTTGACAATTTGGGGAGTGTTTTTTGGGCAGCTTAAGAGAGGCTACAAATTTTTTGTTATTTTCATTCGTTGTATGTCAGTAAACATGCGTTTTGTTCATCTAGTAACCAGGTGAATTGAATGCACACAATTAAATTTTCGTCTGCTGATGTTCGGTATAAAGCTAGAGTTACAATCAATGCAACCAACATTTGTTGCACGTCAAAATGAGTTTGAACCCATGAGAACGTATGAGAGCAGTTACAATGATGCAACACAACTTTGCTTGGCAGCAGAGTTTGCTCATACCTCAAACTTGGCATGGCAACAAAATACCCAATTCCACCTGTTTCTATGAGCGTTCGGGAAATCGGAACTGTCATATGTAAATGACAATCAGAATTTGTATTTTTTTGTCTCATTTTCGCTTTGCATTATACTCCGCAGCTTTTAGAGGATAAAATATTCACTGATATCTCTTTCCGAGACTTTAAAGGATCCAAATTATCGAACAGCAATTTCTTTAATATAGCCAGTGACAGATGACAGTAAATGTTGTGTTGCATTGATTGTAACTCGTTCCACCAACAAAACTTGGCAGCAAATGTTGGTTGCATTGATTGTAACTCAAGCATAAAAGTGATCGTGGGAGACTTGGCAACTAGATACTCTAGAACCTGCTAAGTGGTTTGATGATGTCCATCCATGAGGCAAAACAAGAAAAACATTGAATCCAACAATAATGCCTCTAACTTAAATTATTGTTAAACTTAGATACTGCTAACAGAATCTTGCTGCTAAAATTACATATTCAACCTTTTTCGATAAAATGGTTACTCATCTCGGGACTACGTATGTGTAGTTTCCGTCTGTTCCTCTTCGCTGGCACTGTTTCCATTCTGGTTGACGTGCTGATGGTACATCATTACTCCACCATTTGATTTTCCGCTCTCCCAAATCCAGGCTGAAACCATGAGAGGCTAGGAATTCCATTCCAAGTATGCACGCGTCGGTTGTCCCTGCTACTAGGAACTTATGCTGGAATACCGTATCTCCGAGAGAAATACGTACCGACCAATTTTATTAAGACTCTTGGACTTCACCATATCCGCTCTGAGGATTGATCTAGCAGTTTCAGTGTCGATGGTGATATTACAAACTTGGTTGTTGACTTTCCCCTGCAGAGTTGAATCATTTTCACGAAGATATGACCTAGTAACGATGATTATTTCAGGTTTACCAGTGTTGTGGGCCAACCGCTGATCTTCGAACTTGTTCTTTACTGGTTTCTCTGCCCTTCTCCAAGAACAAGTGGTTATGTTCTATCGTCTAGACTCATGGCTTTGCTTGTATCTTACTGAGCATCTTTGGCAATACAATGCGTTCATCCTTCTTGTAGTAGTCACGACTCAGATGTCCTTTATTTTTCCGCCAGCTGGTGAGGGTCCGTTGGTAATTTTTCTTTGATGCACATATTGCTGATAATACTTCAATTTCCATTTCTTGTCACAATCATGCCTCAAGTGACCCTTTTCAATTCCAACATGAAGGGGCTCCATTTCTCGTTATTTCCCTGGAAATATTGGTTCTTCTATGCAAATATTCTTCGTATACTTCGCCGACTGGTAAATCAAAGAGTAGGTCAAAGAATCCTTCAGCGTCCGTTTGTCAGTGAAACAAAGTGCTGGTTTATCATCACTTACTCACGTATGAAAGCATCTTTTGCCGTTTCATCTCGTTGTCCTGGATCTGACTTGTGATACAACAGAACTGCTAACCGCTTGATGTCGTGAGCCTACTGCTGAAACGTCTTATCTAGCTTCTGTGCACGGGCTCTGAGCTGTGAACGATGAACTTCCTTCAGGCTGATCAGGCTTTAATAGTTGAATCAATTGTCTACTGGAATTGTTTGACGTACTTCCACTGCGGCTTCTCTCAATGACACTATAAGTGTGGTCGCAAGTATTAGTCTTGATCGCTCCAATAGTTATATTCTACAATCGCTTCAAACTGGTTCTTGAAGATGGTGGAAGAAGTTTGCCCTTCCTAAATGGGAGCTTTGAGTGTTTTACTACCGCTTAATTCAGCTGTCACAGTTCCTATCGCTTTCACGTGTTGCAGATTCAATTTCAACTGGTCCATTCCTTCTTCAAGCCCTATCAATTGTTGCCATTGTTTGTGCAACTGTTATATACAACATTGTTTGTGCAACTGTGAATTTCGCCACTCGACTATCTAATTGCTGTTGTTTGGCTTCCATAAGCTGTTGCTCATTTTTCCTGACCTGGTATTCCAGCTGTTCCTTAATGTTGGTTGAGTTTCTGATCAAGTTAGTAGTCCAGTTTCGTGGGGCTTGCTGTTTTCTGTCTTTAGCATGCTCTTCGAGTTTCTGACCGATTTCCAAGGATTGCTGCTAGAGTTTTTGGCCGATTTCCGGGGATTGTTGCTTCATATCAGAAGCTATTTTCAGTAGTAAATCCATTCATTATCGGACTTTTCAACTTGCTGCTCTGTTTTTCTGGAATACGTTCTTGGCTGGGAATCCAAACATTTTCAGATCGTTGCCTTCTGCGCGCGAAGCTTCCCTTAGCCGTGGTAGCAAAGCCGTCTTGTTCCCAGTCGTCGATAGAGCACTATTCTTCATTTAGTTCACACAACTTTTATCTAGCCTGCACACTACGTGATCATGAAAGAATCCCACTTCTGACACCAATTGTTGTGTTTTTCCACTGAAAGTACGCTTCGTAGATTCGATATACTTTGCATTTACGAAATAAAACAGTTTGTTTACTAATAAAGTCTTATATAAAGTCTTACAATACCACTCGCGTTATAATCATAATTATAATAAATTACAATACCACTCGCGTTATAATCAAACATCTCTCCGAGGATATTTATGCATCGCTCGGGCATTCCTAGAATAGCCGATTGTGATTGCATGCTTCTAGGATTTCTCCCGCCCTATGGGAATCTATTTGCGTTTTTGCCTCTAGGAGTTTCTTATCGGCGTTTACAATAGCATTTTCCATGGGGCTTTTGCATTCTGCGAAGATGATTAGAAAATATATTTCTAGATGTTTCTCGTAATTTCTCGATGTTTTTGGTCATTTCTGGCACTGAAAGAGTGAAATTTGATTCATGTTGGTGTATGTACAACAATACTTATACGCTATCCTATTTTTAACTTATATGACACCATACATACTGTCTTATACCTAATTCAAACTAACAGCCAAAATAGGCCTAAGTTTTATCCTAGGTCTTAAATCTAGCCCTTACTGTTCGTTGTGGGGTCTTCAAAAATAAAGAGCGCATCAATGAATTGCCGATAACACGCTACCTTCGCGGGTCGCATAAATAGCTCATTGGAGCCATGTTTACGCCCAAGTGACCGGATCAGTCCGTTCTGATGTCCATCTTTCTGTCTGTAGAACTTTATTAATTCCACGAAACGGTCCCTAATTTTGTCCGTTCTGATGTCCGTCTTCCTGCCCGCAGAACCTTATTAATTCCACAAAACTGTCCCTAGTTGTATTAAGTTCTGATTTCTGATTCAGAAAAAGGTTCTTCGTCAACTTCTTAGTTACCGTGTTGTAGAACGTGCTTGTTTAGCCACGCAAGATGCTTCTTTGGAACATCTTCGCCTTTGCGATGGTAGCTTTGGAGCAGGTATTCCAGGATGGAGATGCATAAGTTGAAATACTGTGCATGAGGGTCTGATAGCAAATGGCTTTTGCCTTGGTGGTTATGCCCATCTTTTTAGTGAAAATTTTTTGATGCACTGAAATACAGAATTAGCAGCTCTCATTTTTCGCCGCTCATAAGGATTAAACCTCAAAAATTCATTGAAGACTGAGATACTTAAGCGATGCGCTAGGAGTAATCTTAGAAGAAACTGAACGAAACAGCGAGTTTCTTCCTCTTGCCGCAGATAATGGAAAGACTTATTTATGCCAAGTAAATAATGTTCGTTGTTCCAGAAATAGGAGCGTGTCATCAGCGCCATGGAGGACTTGAACTTGAGGTTAGCCGACTGGAATGGGAAAGTCAGCAATAAAGATATTGTAAACAATCGGACCAGTGTCAGAGCCTTGTGGAACTCTTGATGCCACAGGCATTATGGAGGGAGGAAATGCTGTTGATTTTTTTTCCACTCTTTCCATCAGTCAATCAGTATGCACGGTCCGTGTGCATGAACGTATCGTCAAACATATCGTCCTATTAATTGGTCAACAAGGATAATAACCTTAAAGCATTTTGGATGTTGTCATAAAGTAGATAAAACTATAAAAACTCCTTTTAAGTTGAAAATTGGCTAATGCCTGCTCTTCAGGAAGCCAGATTTTTTCTGTGAAAGTAAAGAACTCCATAGTCAAAAAATATACCTAGGCATGTCGTGTTATACTCCAAATAAGCGTCATTTTTAGGACGTTAATGAAAGAAAATGTTGAGTACTTTGGTGGGCTGATTACAAACACAACGGGTATATTATACATAAACAGCCTATGATGATCTTAGGCTAGGTTAGCTTTTGCTGGCTGACCTTGGTCCATAGTGATATCAGAAAAGTGGATCAGGAGATTATAATGTTCAGTCTAAGTGACCATTGAGAGCCACGGACCCTTTTGGCGAACTAAAGGATGATCTTCAGCCTCTCTTCTGCCACATGCGCGAGATCCACCAGCCAGTGCTGGCCGAAGCAGCACTGTCTGGTTTTCCCCAGTGCTGGGCAGTGATACAGGAGATACTGGATTATCTCTGAGAGTCCCGGCTCTTGACAATTCCTACAAGTGTCGCTAGTTAGGAGCCCTATTTTCAAGACATGTGCTACTACAAGACAGTGGCCAATATTGATGCCGATCAGCCATTTGCAGTCAGTCTGCATTAATTCGAGCAGATGTTTAGTCGCCGTATATGACCCCCACATGATTTTGGTTACTCTGCAGGTCTGAGTTGCTTACCATCTGCATATCGCACCTGGCATCATTTTGGAGTCAATCGAGTACTTGATCGTTTTGATAGGAGTTGTGATGTCTCGAGGATAGGACTGGCTCCAAGCTTGGCAATGATGACCTTAATCAAATTAAATTAAAGAATTTGATAAAGGTCTTGTTGTAAAAAAAACGGATTTTACCAATCTTGAAAATTATATTGGCTTAAAACCAAAGCATATATTTGAAGCAGTTGGGAATCCTTTATTAGAATATTTGAGAACTTTTTATGTTTCTCAGCCTCCGATAGGAATAAGGTTTTACTAGGCATGTTCCTTAGCTTTTCCACAAACTCTTTCTGGACGTAAACTTAATGCTGTGTTTGGGAAAAATTATTGGAAACTAGAAAAGAAAAATAACATTTTTTAAACAAAAATAGGCAAAAGGATAAGAAGAGCCGAAAATTACGGCCCTATTTCATTCATTTTCATACAAACGACGCCAATTGTAATCAGTTATGGGGCTACAAAAAAGTGGGAAAGAAAAGTTCTGTCAAATTTTTGCAAAAGGAGAAGCCATGACACCAGCAAAAAGGACGCCATTTTTCGAACAGGGAATGGTTTCGGAACGATTTTTGGGCAACTTTGGGCAAACCAAAAACCGAGTCAAGGAGCATACCTTTAAGTCATCTGTTCGTTTGCATTATGTACAGGTAGTTGGTTTTGCTTATTTTTATTTATGCCGTGATAACGGTAAATTGAAAAAAGGTACGACGATCCTTTTCGCCATTTTGTATTAAAAAAAATCGTTTTTGGTACCTTTGTAATACAGTTTTATTACTTTTCATTTTCATCTGAACTCACTATAAACATGAAAATAATTTTTGGCACAAAGTAACCATCCCAAAACTATCAAAAATCGTGCGCTGTCATGATCAGTTTGAAAGACGTCATACAATTTTAAGATCGTTAGTTTTAGTGCGACGTAAAATTTTTAAGTTATTTTTAGGAAATTTATAAAATGGGCGTTCGGTCAATTCTGAGTTTCACGAATGCAAGACACATTCAAAACATGGGCCAACTGATCAATGCGTCTTACAAAATTCCAAACAGACTATCCATAAATAGAACAATTCATCAAAAGACAAACTGGCACAAATCCGCTTCGAAAAAATCGTCATATATTTGGTGGACAGTCGGTAGTGCACTCGGGACATGTGGTTATTTACTGGCTCATCAATTTGGTTTTGGCAAAAACTTTCCGTTTCCCCATGTCTCAGCGTTTGGGTTAGGTTTAATGGGAAGACGTGAGCAGCTGAATTTTATCGCTGACGTATCTGATTTAGCCATGCCTGCCGTGGTGTATGTAGAAATGCGGGACACAAAGCGTTTCAACCACATCACTGGTCAGCATGTTCCAATATCCGCTGGTTCAGGTTTCGTTGTGCGACCGGATGGTTTGATCATAACCAATGCTCACGTCGTTCTTCAGAAAATGGCCAAGAACTCAACGCTGAAGGTTGTAACAAAACTCTACGACGGACGAATATTCGAGGCCGAAATAGAAAGCGTCGATAAGGACTCGGATCTGGCCACATTGCGAATACCAACACGAAACTTGCCTGTGATAAAGTTAGGCCGTTCGATTGGACTTAAACCGGGTGAATGGGTCCTAGCTTTAGGAAGTCCTTTAGCACTGAGTAACACAGTTACCGCTGGTATTGTTAGTGCCTATCGAAAATCAGCGGAATTGGGGCTGCAGCAAAGTCAAACGGTTTACATTCAAACCGATGCGTCAATAAATAATGGTAATTCCGGTGGCCCGTTGATGAATGTCGAAGGCGAAGCAATCGGTATTAATTCAATGAATATCATTCCTGGAATCAGTTTTGCGACGCCCATTGATCTAGTGACGAAATTTTTGGAACAGAGTTCCGACGAAACTCGCCGCATACAAATTAAAAAGGTAGCGGAAAATTTTCGTTACATTGGGATTGTTATGTTGACGCTGTCTAGTGAAATATTGGGAGAATTGAATAGATCCAATGTAGGGCTTTCACCGAAAGTTCATTTTGGTGTGCTGATACAGAGAATTATACCAGGATCACCGGCTGAAGAGTAAGTTGAATTGTTTGAAAGCTTGAGGTGAAATTTGTTTTGTTCGATCTTTCGTTATGGTGATTTTTAATTAGAAAAAATCTGGCCTTATCATCTTTAAAAAAATGTTTTATGTCAAGTGGAGGTGGTCGCATCTCCTTCATCTAATCCTGATTATAAGATTTTTTTGAGGGAGAAATTAGTCGCCTCTATGACCTATAATCTTGGAAGTTGTGAAATCAATGTTGACTTGATGTCTTGTGTCTGCTATGTAGCGTTGTTATGTCGCTTTATTATATAGCGCTATATAGCTCACAGACAGCGACGCGGTTTCGCATCAAATAAAAGCCAAGTTAGTCCACCAGGAGATATCATTGCTATTGATAACTTCTGCTTGGATCACCGCCAATTTTGGACCGCAAAATATTCTAGTTTTCAAGAATAACGCAGGATTAAACCCGAATATCAAGAATAACGCAGGATTGAATAAATAACATCCTCCAAAAAAAATTTCTAATGAAAAATCCAAACTTAATTTGCCAAAAAAGTTCGAAGTAGGCTTAACCCAATTCACTCGATATAATCAATCGACCAAAGTGACCCGTAACTTTGAGCAATCGAATTGTCAAAATTTAATTGTCAAAAAAATTGCGAAAATTTCATCCAAAAATAGTTTTACTGCGTTGTCGTTATGTTCATTGTGAGATTTATCTATTTTAGAAGATAATTTTCAGCCGTACTGTGTTCCATCGACTTCATTATAGTTAAGTCCAAGAAAATCCTAGTATGTTACACCGTTATATAGTTCGGTGCTAGTTTTTCATAGAGGATGCGAAAGTGTTTGTGTAAATTATTAGATTTGGCTGGATTATTTAAACCGGTAGGATGTTACCGTGTTTCTCTAAATTCACGTGTCCGGACATTTGCCGCCTTCAAACATGTGCGGCGAAAGTTTTCAATGTTGAACAGACCGTGGCAGATCGTTTCGAAAATGTTGGGTCTGCTGTTGACCGGTTACGTTGTGGGTAGTGCACTCGATTTAAGGAATAAAGTTCTAAATTTGTCAATAGCGAAGGCCGCATCAAACTTGCTGGTCGGGCGGCGTAATCAATTCAATTTTATCGCAGATGTGGTGGACATAGCTGCACCGACAGTTGTCTATATAGAGATTCGTGATTCGAAAAAACATAATTTTATAACGGGCAAGACTGAAGCACTTTCTAACGGATCGGGATTCATAGTGGAGTCAGATGGACTGATATTAACTAATGCCCATGTCGTGATCGACAAAACGCTCAAGTCCAGTATAAGTATAGTGGTGAAGCTCCTGGATGGCAGGGTATTCGACGCCAGCGTTGAACATATAGACAGAGCATCGGACCTTGCGACAGTGCGGATAAATTGTAAAGGACTGCCAACGTTGCGTCTCGGTAATTCCAACACTTTGAAATCTGGCGAGTGGGTAGTTGCTCTGGGCAGCCCGCTAGCTCTAACGAATACTGTGACTTGTGGTATTATAAGTGCCTATCGAAAGTCAGATGAGATTGGTATGCTGAACAGTAATCAGACATTCTACGTTCAAACGGACGCTGGTATCAATGACGGAAACTCTGGTGGACCGCTGGTCAACCTAGATGGCGAAGCGATTGGAATAAACAGCATGAGACTACTACCTGGCATTAGTTTCGCCATTCCCATAGATTATGTGAAACAATTTCTAGCTGAAACTAGGGATCGAAAATCGTCAAAAGTAAGCGTAGCGGCCTCTCAGCTGAGGTACATAGGAATCTCTATGCTGTCCCTGTCGGAAGATATCAAAGCTGCCCTGCAACGGATCGATAAATTTCCTAGCATTTCTGGAGGCGTCTTAATTTGGAAAGTGTTCCCCGAATCGCCAGCATCTGAGTAAGTTCCAAACTATGTCTAAACTTAGTAGGTCCTGAAATTGTCAATCGCTAGTCAGAAATTGTGTAAACGTCAAATCTGTGGTTGTTTTTTTTTGTGTTCTTAAATTACGATTTTTAGCTGTTTTATTTGTTCCACCCCTGTTATTACATTTTACTCGCAATGAACAGATTTTTGGCAATTCGATTTCACGCCTGTTCCAAATTCACGCTTCAACCTATTCCAAGAAAAATGTTTTACCCGCCGAGGCAAAGCTTGCACAGCCATTGTAGACAAAATCATCCCTGTCAAGCCAGCATCCTTCCTTTAATATGTTTGGGTATTCTAGACTTTAAAGCTCAGCTGGATCTGTTTCGAAAAAAGTCTCAGCAACAACAACCAGAAGCGCAAGAGCCAAACGAGTTCATTGCTGATGTGGTCGAGCAGACGGCACCAGCGGTGGTCCATATCAAAGTCAGGAACCCTGACAAGACGACCAGGAATAATGTCATATTGTCGGGAACGGGATTTATTGTAGCGTCAGATGGAGTGATCTTAACAAATGCTCATGTTGTTATGTCCAAGCCGAAGACCACAATTGAAGTCTGTCTGCACGATGGCCGAACCTTCGAAGCAGTCATCAAAGATGCCGATGAACTTTGTGATCTGGCTTGTCTTAAAGTTGATGCCAAACATCTTCCAACCTGTCGATTGGGAGACTCGTCAAAATTGAAGTCGGGTGAATGGGTTGTGGCGTTGGGCAATCCCTTCGGATTGACGCACACAGTCACGTATGGTATTGTAAGCACAACCAATAGAGGTTCCGATGAACTGCAACTATTTGGGAAACGTATGGATTACATTCAAACCGATGCAGCCATTAACGAGGGTAATTCCGGAGGACCACTTGTCAATTTGGATGGTGAAGTTATCGGGGTGAATGTAATGAAGTTGCTACCCGGTATCAGTTTCTCGATTCCTATTGATGTAGCAAAAAAATTCCTGCTAAATAGCTTGAAAAAGCGCAACGAATCGTCAAGAAAGGATATAACTTCGAATAGACGCTTTGTAGGGATGTCTATGATTACAGTGACCGAGGCAATTCTGCAGGAGCTGAAGAAGCGTGGATATAAAATATCAAGTGAACTGAAGTTTGGCATGCTTGTTCGAAAGGTTTTTGGGAATTCACCGGCAGCACGGTATTTGTTTAGTTTGTTATATTGTTTCGTTTGTATTGGGATTCGACTCATATTTTTTGCGGGGGTCGATTTATTAAATTTTCTGATCAAATGGTTATTAGTGACTGCATATTGCCAATATTCTGGAAGTTTTATAAGTACACTGGTATTTTCTATTTTCTCTAGATACATTAAATCATTTCAACTCAATAAGAAAGTTGAAAACGTTGACTTGTATCTAATAGTGAACTCAAGTGCATCTATAGCAGCGGCATTGGCTTTTTTTTTATACCTCCTTCACTCCACTCTCTCCATCACTCAATATGCACGGTCCGTGTGCATCACAAAATCATCAGTAAGTAATTATTCCTAGTACTTCCCAGACAATTGGTGTATTGGTATAAGGGATAGTACCATCTTGCTTTTTATAGTTAGTACCTCAGGTCATATTGTGTACATTTCATTTGTCATCAAGACGTGCGTCCAGAGAAAAGTTTACAAAAAACTCTGGATTTCATTAGCAGTGTGCTCTTTCGATGTAGATCTTTAGATTTTCTTTAAACTTTACTAAGTTTTCCGAATGTTTAACCGAATTAGGCAGTGTGTTAAAAAATTGTATTGCTTCCTGTACAGAGTCGGTCTTCATTCTTTCCGTCCTTGGAGTTTGCACTGATAAATTACCCGCATTTCTTGTTGGAATATTGGTGGACTCACCAACAGTTCGAAGAATGTTTGGCCATTTGAGCTGTTTCGTTAAAATCTTATAAATCAATTTACCTCGCTCAAGCAGTATAAGTTTGTTGATATTTAGAAGCCCAGTTCTAGCATATACCGCTGAAGTTGAGGTAAGTGTGGGCATTTTATGAATTGTTTTGATAGCTTTGGTCATAAGTCTTCCAATAAGCTCAATGTTGTGTTTGGAAGTCTGGCTCCACAACAATACTCCATATGTGATTAAGGAAACAATGTACGCATGGTAAAGGTATAAATTCAAACCTTTTTATTACTCCTATCATAGGTGCCACTTTGCATCTGATGTTGTTGATGTGGTTTGCCCATGTCATTTTATCATCTAGCACCAATCCTGGATATTTAGTTGAATTTACATTTTCAAGCTGTACCCCGTTTATTTGGATGCGTAGGTTCACTGGACGTTTATTTCTCTGCTGAAACACAATGTATTTAGTCTTATGGATGTTAAGAACTAGTTTACTTTTCTGAAGCCAGCTGAAATATCGTTCTAAATCTGCATTTATAGTGTTCTGTAGTGTCAATTCTTCATTCCCGGAATAAAGAAGAATGGTATCGTCCGCAAAGAGCACAATTTTGCAAGATAGCTGAATGTCCTGTATGCTGTTCATGTATAGCAGAAAAAGAAGCGGGCCGAGGATAGATCCTTGTGGTACACCGATATTTACTTCACATTCTCGGCTGACGTAATTAGAATTTTTGGTTACTATCCGCCTATTTATTAGGTAATTTCTGATTAGTAGCTTTATTTTATCCCCAAATCCGTATTTACTTAATCGTTCTAGTAAAATTCCATGGTCGATGGTGTCAAAAGCTTTTTGTAAGTCAATGAAGATAGCTGCGGCATGATTTCCCTTATCCAGCGTAGAGTTTATAAAGTGCACTGCATCCAAGGCTGCCGCTAACGTGCTACTATGTTGTTGGAACCCATACTGAATTGGAGCCAAGATTGAATTTTCTTCTAAGAATTGTAATATTCTTGAATTTATTACCTTCTCAAATATTTTGCTCATAATACTGGTGACAGCAATGGAGCGGTAATTAGATGGATTTGCACGATCACCTCCTTTAAATACAGGAGTGATTCTTGTTAATTTAAGGCAATCAGGGAAGGAACCAGTTTTAAGGTGTTCATTGATGTTGGCGGTTAATATATTTATTATGTAGTTCTTCAATAGTTTGATGTCTTCGGAAGTGATTGCATCGAGTCCTGGGGATACTCCAGCTTTTAAATTATCTATTATTTCAGATATTTCTTTTCGTGATGTAGTGCGGAAATGCATGGACGTTAAAGTATTCACTTTTATGTTGATATCTGAGCCATAAGTAGCTTGCTGCTGCTGTGTAAGATTAGTCCCGATAGTTGCGAAGTAATTATTTAGATGTTGAGTCACAAGAGAGGGATCATTTAACAGGGTTCCATTCACACATAGTTCATTTATGCATGTCATATGCATTGTATCCTTTGAAGTTGATGTCACTTCTTTAATTATTTTCCAATATTTAGCACTATTTCCAGCTGCGTTCTCGAATTTATTGGCAAAATAACGTTTCTTTGCCTCCTGCGTAATCTTATTTGACTCCTTTTTTTTTATTAGATAATCTTGTTTTTTCATAGCACAATTTTGATTTGCCATGTATCTTTTGTAAGCAGTTCTTTTGCGTTTAGCAGCATCAATAACTTTCTTAGTAATCCATGATTCCTGCCGAACTCTTACGTGTTTGGCTGATGTCGCTTTTCCTTTTGCTTTCGATATAATATCGATTAAACCTTCTATAGTAGCATTTAGCCTCATTTTTAATTCATCAATTACATATTTCACGAATTTCCTCTTATCAGTTGAATTTCCTCTTATCAGCTTTAGTTTTAAGTTGACAAAACTGCAATGGTTTTGATTCTTCTGGGTGCTTTTTGTTATTTTATAAAATTGTTTTCGACTGCTTGCGTTTTCTGGGATAAAATGAGGCTTTACAAATGATTGCTTCTTTTTGAGAGTATCCTGCTTCTATTTGAGAAGGCAACAGGAAAAACTATCAACCATGTGTTCACCATTGCATTTTGTGCAGAATAGCATGCTTTATCTGAACGTAATGTCCGACAGCATGTAGCACATCCAGGTTCTTAGGCTGAGTTCTTTCATGTTTGCCTGTTTATCTAGAGTGGCACTGGCTCCTCATTAATAGTCAAAAAAGTCATTGACATTTGACAGGTCTCCAAAACTTTGAAGGAAAGCTGAAGTAAAATAGTCAGTTTTTATCCCAAATTTCCTCTAAATCCAAATGAAGCTAGTGAATGCATCTTATTCATCATCTTTCTGGGTCATAATTTTTTTGATGATGGAACATTTTAGAGAATAGTTGATGAGGCTGCTATACCTCATCCTTGGTAGCAGATCAGCTTGTGTATGGGAAGGAGACATGTTAATGAAATACATCATACTGAAAAAATTACGAAAATGATTCCATACAATGTTATGTGTCCTGCAGCACGGTCAGAGCTAATTTAACGAAATTTGCAGACCGATCATTTTCACAAATTATCAGTTTTTCTTTCTAGTAGATCTTATCCACTGAAAATTTTGAAAGACATCAGATAACCTTACCTGGAGCAAGCCTGAAATGTAAGTTAGGTCTTGAAGTTAGGTCATGTTGTTGTGAGCTAGCTCTTGAGGACGATTTTTTTATTTTTGTTGACACGACTTACAACCTAGATAAAGCTCTCATTGATTAAAAAGTTTACTGACCAATCCAACCTCTGAAGCCGTTCATCTGGCTTTTTTGCAAACTTTTCCCTCCGTTTCCTTTAATAATTCACTCTTTATCTTCTTTTATTGATGTAGCTTTTAAACCTGTTTCTGAAAAAAGTTTATTGGGAAAAATACTTGATATAGGGTTTATTCATTTAAAACCATTTGTTTTTTTTTTTTTTTTTGAACCAAGGTTTCAAGTTTTGAAGTTCCAAATTCTTTGTGGGATTTTAAATCAGGTAACTCAATCCAAAAAATATGAACTTAAGTGAGATTTCAGATCAGTTAAGAGAGCAAATACAAATTCAATGCACTTTAAGGAGGTTCAAAAATTCCAATCAAATACCTAGTTGGTAGCAACATGACAGATTATTGGCCATGTGGTTACCATTGCAGTTTTTGCATATTATCATGTACTATCTGTATGTTATGTAAGACAGCTTTGCACAGAAAATAATCAAAGCAGTATTAAAGTGGAATTTAAATCACAGGCGATTTAGTATCCGAGCAGTTTCTATGCCTTTTGATTTAATAATAATAATATTTGCCATTTTCTTTCAAATATTTGCAATACAAAATACATACATGGTGTTTAAAATCCCATTTAAATAAAAAAAACCATTCTCAACCGTTCAGTATTATAAATAAATTTCAGAATATTCAAATTTCGATACAAAAAAACTGCAAACATTTTTTTCATGCCAAAATTTCGTAAAATTCTTGTCAAATAATTTGTTGTCAAATTCTTATCATGTCAAAAAATTGAATAGAACTCACCTTTTTCACAAAATCAAATCCTTTATTATAATTCAAAACCACGACATGTAATACTGGCTATGTCATAAAATGCTAAAATTAATAAATCATCCATTTATATTTTTTGAAAAAAAAAAAAAACGGAACTCAAAAAAAAAATTAAATACTCAAAATGAGCATAGTCTAGTTATCATCATTTAGAATATTATTTCGTAATTGTCAAATTTGCTCTATAAATTTCTGACAGTTTCATTTCGTCCCTTACTTTTAATGTGTTACTTTCGTTTGAGTAAATTTAAAGTCCCTTGTTTTTGAATGATGTCCACCCTATTCAAACTAGCCCGAAATTCGAAACTGTTAATTTTTGCCCAGGAATTCAAATTAATCACCATTGTCACCAAAGCGATGAGCGGTTGTAATGCAAATCCTTGTAATCAGGCGACTGCTAGTCGGAAAACTAATATTCCTGCGGTAGTTGCAGTCATGATTGCAGGCTACGCTATTGGCAGCTACTTAGAATCCAAACAAAAGATACCACGATTCCCTTATACTGTAGCTGCTACTAATGGTCTGTCTGGCAGACGCGAACGATTCAACTTCATTTCGAACATTGTGGGTCCTGCTTCATCGTCTGTTGTATATATTGAAGTGTATGAGACTAAGAAACGAAGCGTACTGTCAGCTAAGATAAAGCCCATATCGAAAGGATCAGGCTGTATAGTCGAGCCTGATGGATTGATCCTGACTAACGCTCATGTTGTTGTCGATAAAAGCAACAATCCAAACATCGAACTTCGCGTTAAACTGTCAGATGGAAGAAGTTTCTCCGGAGTTGTTGAGACCATGGACCGATTATCCGATTTAGCGACAGTACGTATCAAGGGTAGGAACTTGCCTGTAATGCATCTTGGATCGTCCAGTGACCTCAAGTCGGGCAAGTGGGTCATAGCTCTCGGCAGTCCTTTAAGTCTCTTTAATACGGTAACATGCGGCATAATCAGTGCCTATCGCAAATCAGAGGAAATCGGACTCACTAGGAACTCGATGTACTACATTCAAACGGATGCATCGATCAATGATGGCAATTGTGGTGGTCCGCTTCTTAATCTAAAGGGAGAAACGATCGGAATCAATAGTATGAAAATTTTACCGGGCATTAGTTTTGCTATACCAGCCGATTATGTTCGAAAATTTTTGAATGAAACGCGAAAAAACAAATTGTTACGAACCACTGAGTCTATTGTACAAGGCCGTTATATTGGTGTGACTATGCTGACATTGACCGAGGATATTATAGTGGAATTGCAAAATAGAGGGAAGCTTCCCGAAGTTTCGTATGGTGTGCTGATTTGTAAAGTAATCGCTGAATCACCAGCTATGGAGTAAGTTTTGTCGTTAACTATTGGATTTTACTAGAGTGATTTTTTAGGATTTTCAAGGAACTATGCTACAAATTTTTTCATTGAAATGGGCCGTCTAATCTATGTTTTTTTTAAAATATTCTAAATTTTTCGGAGAGCATTTTTCTTAACCCCGCTTTGAGCCGTTTGACCGTGACCGTAAAGCCGTCTTGTTTCCATTTGTCGGCAGATCACGCTTTCGGCACTCTACTTTCAACTCTGCCAATGTTAATTCATTCACTAACTTCGCCATTTTCCTTCACTTTAGTCCACACAAATTCTTACAAAAGACGTTGTCCAAAACTTCTAACTTTTTATAAAGTTCTCACGCTACGAACTTTCCCGTTTTTATCAAATGAACAAAATCATTCCAAAATTGTCGCAAAATATTCAAAAAAAAATACACTCATCCAGGAATTTAGACGCAAATTATGTTGAGCGAAAGGAAAATGTCAAAAATTGATGGTCAACGAATTCACGTGTCCGAACCCTTTCGCTTCATTCAAGCCTTCTGAAAACTCGAGTTGGGCTGATGCATGTAAACACAGGGGTCATTTAGAAACAAAATACCTCACTAGCTCACAAAAACTAGAAAATATCTTTATTTTCCTATATTTATTTATAATTTCTGAATGGCGAAAATCGCTAGAAATAATTTAAATAAATAACCGTTGTAACAGTCGAAACTCACAGAACCACCGAAGGAATTTTAAAAAAATTCACCTCGAATTTCTTCTTACTATTCAGTTGATACTGGCAATGCTCCCACTCGACGAATAAAAACAAATCCTGTCCACATTTCGAGTAGCTGACTGTGTTCTGTCACTCGCGTAATCATCGCTCGGCTGTCATTAGTATGCCATTAGTAGTTCTGTCGACTTTGACGGTTATAAAATATTCTATTTATTTAACGTGAAATGTATTATCTTTATTGAAAACGTTCGCGAGAACATGGCCTTAAAGTTTTTACATAATTTCAATAAAGTTCTTTTTGATGTTGAATGTCGAAAATCGCTGCCAGCAATATGTTTTCGCAAATTTCATCATCATCATCGGCAGCATAAACAAGATGAGGAATACCGTTCGGATTACAAAGAAAAGTATTCTGAAGATAAGCAAGAAAGATTAGGCCAGCGTTTGGCTAGTGCAATTCCTGGATTCCTTCTAGGAGTATTTTGTGGATATGCTTTGGAACAATATTTACGAGATTCTTCGAAGAATCCATTTGTGTTTCCAAAAGTTATGGCAGCAACAGTAATGAAGACGTTAACGAATCGCCGGAATCAATATAATTTCATTGCTGACGTAGTCGAAGTTTCGGCGCCTTCGGTTGTTTATATCGAAATCAAGGACACCAGGAGGTTCGACTACTATTCGGGACAGCCGTTCATGGCGTCGAACGGTTCTGGATTCATTGTTGGCTCGGATGGACTGATTCTAACAAACGCTCACGTTGTTATTAATAAACCGAATACAATAGTTCAAGTGAAACTCCTGGACGGACGCACATTTCCAGGAATAGTTGAGGACGTGGATCAGACTTCCGATTTGGCCACAGTGCGAATTCAATGCAAAGATCTGCCTGCCATGAAGCTAGGTGAATCGGGGACACTGAAGGCTGGCGAATGGGTTGTTGCGTTAGGCAGCCCGCTGGCTTTAAGCAATACGGTTACCGCTGGAGTAGTCAGCTCAACTCAGCGGCCATCGCAGGAACTGGGACTCCGCGGCAGAGATATAAACTACATTCAGACAGATGCTGCCATCACGTTCGGGAACTCAGGTGGTCCGCTAGTGAACCTGGATGGGGAAGCAATCGGGATCAACAGCATGAAAGTAACAGCTGGTATTAGTTTTGCAATACCAATTGATTATGCAAAGGATTTCCTAGCCAAGAGCGAGGAACGGCGGAAAAAGGGAATCATCAGAGATGCAAGGGTTCCAGTTAGGAGATATATGGGAATTACAATGCTCACGCTAACACCGGATATCCTGCAAGAGTTGAAGCAGAGAAGTCAATCAGTTCCGGAAGATGTTAAACATGGTGTTCTTGTATGGAAAGTTATTATAGGGTCGCCGGCACATGCGTAAGTTTAATTATGGCACAATTGTCTTCTCACAATTATGGAAAGTTGAGAGCTGGAAATATATTAAAACCATTAACCTTAAAACCATGTTTTAAGGTCCCTTTTTATGCTTCATATTCCAATTTTTTAAAGTGCTGTGAGATGTTTACTTGCTTTTAAACACAATTCCTAAACACCATTACATCACTTCCACAAAACTATCTCACCAAGTGTTTTCCATATGTAAATTTTGGTGCTGCCATTTAATATCCTTTTTAATTTTTTCCTCAGGGGTGGCTTGAATCCCGGTGATATAGTAACACACATCAATGGCAAAGAAGTAAAAAATTCATCCGACATCTACGACGCTCTCGCTGAAAAGGGCAAACAACTCGATATGACTGTATACAGAGGACTGAAACAATTAAGAATCATCGTCAAGCCCGAAGAGTAATAAAATATGGCCCGAATAACATTCAATTTAAACGTGAAAACAAGTACAGAAGAAAAAAACTTATAAACAACTAAAAACATACGACACTTAACCATCACTCCATTGAGAAGTGGAATTATCAGAAGAAAAAAAAAAGAAAACTTGTTTCACGGAGACACAGATGTCTTTCGATTCCAACGGAATCATAAAAAAGTGTGTGAGAAAGAAGGAGCAATGAATTTGTTCCATTGCCTTGATAGTTTTTTTAATGACATGAAAATTTTGGAAAACGTAACGAAGCAAACGGTTCTTCCGGTCATAGTTAGTTGGATTTGAGCTTTCAATTTTTTTGAATGTGATAAGTTTTAAACAATAACACAAATCCACCAATTTTATTTTGGATTCTATTCTTTTTTTGATATGCGAAAAAATGTTTTATGTATATATGAAAAAAAATCGCTAGGCAATTTAAAGCTGTATTTTTATTCATGATTAAAATGTGGGTGCGATCAGATCGGAGACTATGAAAAGACCACTTTATAAATTGTTAGAAATTATCTGAAGGATGCAAATGGTATAAATAGTCCATGATACTAAACGAAGGGTGTTTGTCAAAATAACGGCTATTTGTGTGGCAGGCAACGCACATAATTCCAAATTATTGACGTCAACTATTTAACTTACCATGGATGCTGTAAGATTATTATATTTTGAGAATAGTACCGTTGCTCTTCAATGAATAATGATGTATAAAAGCGCGCATACATAGAGCCAACGAACGGCCGATAATATCTTGGCCAAATGTTGGTCCTCAACTATTGGTGTTGGCTGTGCCGTCAGGAACCGATTCGGGCCAATGGCTTGGGACGGATGTTTTGCATGCGGTCCGGGTTGAACTATCATCGAACAACCGTCCACACTAGATCGAAGTCCCAAGGCCAATACGCTTTGATATTACCGCCGGCAGAGTGAACGGCAACCAAGGCTAACGCCGAGGTTGACTCTTCAATCCGGGCCAACGGATGCCTTGGTCCTATGTTTACGCAGCTTAACACGCGAGTGAAGCGATCAAAATGAGGCAATCGAATAAAGGAATCAAGTGATGTGGTTATGAGCTTGTTGCCTTTGGCCCACACTTTTGTGTACCCACAGGAAATAGTCAATCACAACGTGTCAGAGTTTCTCACTAAGATATTACGAAGTTTAATGCATATACCGTGAGAATCAAAAGTGAGGGTACACATCATTTTCTAACTACAAGGTATACAAAACAGTTGAATGTATCATCAAAGTTTTATTCGATCCTAAGAAATTAATTATAATAACAGTTTATACAGTATTTATCATTTTATATTCAATTGTTTATCGGTCAAAAGTAATAGGACACTTTTTCCTATCAATTGAAAAACTACATTTCAATTTAAAACTAGTGTTTGGTTTGGGCTCATTTTGCTTTTCACGCAGCTTGCAGGCATCCTGTCATAGATTCTACAAGTTTATTTGCCACATTTGGGCTTAGAGCTTCCCATTCTTTAAGCAAAGCATATTTTAAATCTTTCTTACAATAAATTGGCCTTTTTCAAACTCGGTGATCCAAAATTTCCCACAAATGCTCTATAGGGTTAAGATCTGTAGGCTGGGAAGGGTGATCAAGGTGGTTCGGTGTCCGATACAAGAGTCATTCTTTGACCAAGCGAGATGTATGCGTAGGGTCGTTGTCTTGTTCGAAGGCCCACGTCCGCAGCTTGAATTTTTGAACACTGGGAGCCAAATTTTCTTGCAAAATTGTGAGGTACTGCTCTTTGTTTATTGTACTATAAATGAACACGAGATTCCCGATTCTTGTCTCCGCCATACACTCCCATACCATTACCGATCCTCCACCGTGCTTGACTGTAGATGTGATGTTTTTTTTTTCAAATTCGGAATTTTTAGTTCGCCATATTTTCGTAGATTTTTTATGCCCGAAAATTTCGAATTTGCTTTCTTCGGTGAAGAGCACAGTTTTCCAGAACTTAACTCCACAGTTTTTGCATTTATTTGCATATGTTAACCGCTTCCGTTTGTTCGTGTCCGATATGACAGGCTTCTTCCTAGGTGCTCCTCCATGTAGACCATTTGAATTCAGTGTCCTACGGACCGTAGATGCACTTACTGACTTCTCTATCTAACGGGTGATGTTTTCTGCAATTTTAGCTGCACTTGATCTTGAATTAGCCGTACTTCTTTGATGATTTCTTTTATTTGCGTGGAATCTAATTTCCTGGGTCGACAAGAACGTGGAAAATTTTCTATAAGATTTGAACTTCGCAATTATATTTCTGATTGTCGAATAATGCCTTTTGACTATTTGTCCAATTTTACGATAGGTCTTTTCCTCTTGCTATAAATTCAAAATTATTTTTCTTGTCTCTGAGGTTCGTGCCTCATTTTTCTGAAATATACTTAATACTGAGCACGACTCAAATACTTCACATAGTTTAACCACAAAAGAACCGCTAGCTTTAGAGCCAACAAATCAAGGCATGATGAAAGCAAAAGAGACCAAAACAAAATATTAGTTTTAAGTTGAACTGTTAATTTTCATTTAGTAGAAACAAGTATACCATTACTTTTGACTGATAAAAATAGCATTCTTACAATATTTTTGCATATAAAATGATTAGTGCAGCATGCTTTGCTATGAAATGATTATAATTTTTTTGGGAACAAATAAAACTTTGATTTGAGACATTCAACTGTTTTCTATACCTTAGGCTGCGGTCATATCTCGCGCCTATAAGAGCGTAAGCTTGTTCGCGCGTGTACGATTGTAAATCAAAAACACGGAAAGTCAATATAATGGTCACGTTCAAGGATTGAAGCGTTTACGCGTGTACGCTGGTTCAAGCGTGTGAGCAGGTAGATCAAATTTATTTGATTTACAAGCTCACTCGCGAGAACAAGTGTCACGCGCACTGACTAATTAAAGAATAGTGTTCATGGTAATAAGCAATGGACTTGGAAATTATGATTAGTGAAGTGAGCAAAAGAAGATTTTTGTGGGATGTGAAACACAAGGACTAACCTTAAAGTGACCGACAACCTTTCAGCTGTTGTGATTGGATTTTGAAGATTGGTTTGTTGTTTTTCTATAATTTGCTTTGTTTCATTTAAAATATAGAAAAACGTAGCAGGACTCATTCTATAATATTCATAAAAATATTCGTCGTCTTCCTTTAAATATTCAAAAAGCTGGTGAAACTCTCCCAACTTATAACGATCACGAAAAATAGGATGGACAGAATATCTTTTCTTTTTTCTAAAAAAAACACTTTCGCTCTTAAAGGCTGGTACTGAGTTCGAGTTCACGTGAAATTTTGACATGTTTCCATTAGAGCGGTTTACAGCAGTCGGACCAAAAGTGACCTGACCTAAACCGCGGACTAAATGAACTTAGTCCTCAGGTGTTTACAACGAACCCGACCTAAAATTTGCTTAGGTGGAATTTAGTCCTCGTCCGTATATGACAGCTGTCATTTAGTTTAATTTTCCTTCATGCACTGTATTTATCGTTTCATTTGTCTCTCAAACATATTTATTTCAATGATTTTGTGTCAAAGGGGAATGTTATGAGCTTATATTCAACATACATACATTATTAATCGTCGCACAAAAATCAATGTTTAGGTCGCGTGTGTTTACAACGATTATAGTCCACGACCTATATTTAGGTCAGGTCGCTTGAAATCGTGGACCGACCTAAATTTAGGTCGGTCCACGAGTGTATACAGCACGTGGACTAAAAAATTTAGGTGGAATTTGGTGTTTAGTCCGCGGACTAAACGTCCGCTGTATATGATACTATTATCTGGTCATTCTTTCGAGCGAAAATTTTGACAACGGAGAAAAGCAGAGACACTGCTCATTCTTGACGGATAAAATGTCAAGAATTTCACTTTTCGATCGATTTTCTTATTGGAAAGTCATTTGCACTGCTCAATTTTCAAATTGAAACACTAAATGTCACTTTTTCGCTCGAAAGAATGAACTGCACAAACTAAATTGGCGTGAAATGATTGACAACATGTTTCAGTGCCATCTATGTTTTCAAAGCGAAAGCAACTTCAAAGCAACTTTTCATGCTAAGAACACAGTACCAAACTTGCTTATTTTCAAGCTAAATTTTCGCCGAAACGAATTTCACGTGAAATTTTGTATGAAAATTTCACGTGAAATCGAACTCAGTACTATGCTTAAATAACTACTTTCCGCACAAAAGATTGCTCCACTCGAAAGAGCCATAATTGAAAGTACATAATGCATAAAAAAATTACGAAGCGTAATGGCGAAGGGTAAATGCCCAGTACCTGTTACAAATGGAACTAGCTACACATTCACAAGCGTGAGATCTGACCATAGAAAGCGTAAACGCTTACTAGCTTCAACAACCGCAAAGAGCCTACACTCCTACAAGCTCGAGACGTGACCGCAGCCTTACAGTTATAAAAATAGTTTAGTTCAAAATTGAAATTTCTAAATGAGCCATCACTTTTGACTCTCACAGTATTTTCAAATAAGCTCATGCAAGGATAATGCTTTGTGTTGACGCGCTGTTTATTTAGATCCTCAATTTAAGAGAAGCGTTTTGGAGTGCATTAATATTTGTGTGATGCTGCTGGCCAGATAAATCTGCGATTAACCTCTTAAAAATCTCGTCACCAAAAAGAGGCATTGGCAAGCAAACCATCACTTCTTTGAAAGAACTTTGGCGAAAGGGCTAGCTTTGTAAGATATCAACAAGACATCGCTGCAGCAGGAACGACTAAACCTAACCAAGAAAGAACAGCAAGCCCATTTTTTGTAGGCTGAAAGCAATTATATCCTCGGGTCTTTAAAATATTGTTGAATACACCAGAGGTCGTTTGTATTTCTGTTTCCTGTGGGAAGATATTTTCGAAGATAGGCTATCCGCTCAACAGCTTAGTTCGCAAAAAGTGTCAAAAATATTATTGATATGTTAAGATATGTTTCTTCAGCTTTTTTTTATTTAGCAGAATCAAGTTGTACCTATAAATGTCCACAAAATTTTGCGCAAGGAATTTTAAATTTAATGATTATTAATGCCATTTAAGATACATTTAGCCAAAGTAGGGCCTATCACAATAAGTGAGGAGACGTTTTTTTTATCCCCATTATTATTTTCTTTCAATACACGACGGCTAAAAATGATTGAGAGAAAATAATTACCGTGCATATGGGTTTGTCTGTTTATCCATTCCAAAAAAGCGAGCGATAAGTGCCTCCAACTAATCAACAGAGATGAAAGCGCTTAATTTCGGCTCTAAAGTCTTTATATATTGTTTATTATTGTTATGCATACAGCTGAGCTATTAAATCTCATGAAAAATATAATTATTTTATTGTTTTAAAACAAAATAAAAATTGAGTGAAACACAATTCTCGATATGAACAATACACTGTATTTTCAATATAAATGAGTAAAATTAAGTCAGTATACACACAGAACATTTAAAAAAAACTGCATAGTCTATCTCAGAATTGCATTTCCATTCATATGATTTTGACCGTTCGCTACACTACCACCGGGCTGATAGGTATGGAAAACTCTGTAATTATCTTGGTAATCTCGTGGCATATCAACATTAACATGATCGGCTGCCATATACGCTGCACCATATGCATTCGTTTTCGTATTTCTAAGCAGTCGCAAGCCAAATGGCAGATTCGAAGTATTCAGTTCCTTTATGAAACTGTTGCAGAGTAATTCCCAACTGAGAAACACTGAACCAACACAAACAATATCTAATGTACCGGATTCGAGTAGTTTGGCATCAACATTATCGGCTATAGCTAGGACATATCGAGCCATTGCAGCTCCTGCTTCACCGAAAACATGTGCTGCTAGTTGATCGCCTTCTTTTGCAAGCTCAGCCAGTTTCTTGCATAGTCCGGCGAAGAAGGATTTCGCGAAGCTTGTATAGCAATGTTCCAAAAGATCCACTTGTGTTTCAATTTTGAAATGATCTTGAGCGAGTCGCCATACCCTATCTATTGGATATGGTGATTTAATGTAGTTGTCCATGTGATCGAAAATATATTTAATGGCACGATGTGATATCCACCAGCCTGAAAAAGAGGAAGAGATCAATTAAAATAAAAAACGAAGAAATAACTGGCAAGGCAAGTTTCAATGACGACAGAAGTGGGGGTAAAAAAACCCATAACTTTAAGGGAAAACATACATAAATAAACTATTGAGAATGAAATCTGTGAAAAAATCATTTGCCCGAGCTGTTAAGATTTATCAAACATTTTTCAATTGAGATACTTTGAAATACTAAAATTATGAAAAATGTGACTCAGAAAAGTCGCTTGGTTAAATACTCCCATTGAACAGGAGTAGGGAAGCAAAGAGCGCTGGTTGAAAGGAATCTCATTAGAGAATCCATAAATAGTTTATATAGGAGATTAGAGGTTATTCTCTACATTTGAAAAGGAGATATTCTAGATACTGTAGGAAAAGCGAACAGATTTTTCGAATGTGAGAAAGACAGAAAGAGGAGAATTCTTACGATGAAATTGGAAAAATGATACTGGAAAAAAAGAATAATGCAGAAATCATCCCCAACTATCAGACGAACAAGTCCACGGTCCAACTCACGGGAGAGCAAATGGAGCTGCTTCACCAAGACCTGAATTTTGCTGTAAAGGAAACAACATATCCAATAAAAGACTTGGTGGTAGACCTTGAAGCAGCGACAAAATACCTTCCCGAAAAGGAGAAAGCACAAATTGGAGAAAATGTTGCAATAGTCATCAGAACGAAGAATAGGAGCTCTGGCAAGGTACAAAGGGTGCTTAAAGAGTTGGCTAACAAACTGGTCTTTTATAATGAAACAGATAAGTAAAACGGTGTTTTGATAATGAACAAGGATGATTATAACCGATTAGTTATGGAAAGCTCAACAACGGGGACTATCATGAGCTAAGGAATAAACTACGGGTCCCAAATCCCAGCGTTACTAAGAATTGCCCTTGCCAAGCGTGCCAGTAAAACAAGCACTTGCGTTTTTTGATGATTGGCTTTTAGAGAAGAATAAGTAATCGAAGTGGAGGAAGAAGGTTAAAGACTACTTGAAACTTGCCTCAATTTGCTTGAGTGAAAGGTACTTTACTTTACTTTGAGAGTGAAATACTTCAAACCTATTAAAGGTGTCGCCATGTGAAATCCGTTATTACCAATTATAAGTGAGACCCTTATGGGCAGACTGGAAAAGAACCTTAAAGAAGACCGTCTACTTCCTCGTTTATGGATGAGGTATGCAGACGATATTCTGGCTATCGTGAAAAAGGATGTTTTGGGAGAATTTTTTGAGGAAACTGAACAAAGCACATAAAGATATCTAATTTTCAATAGAAGTCGAAAACAACAAAACATTTGATGATTTGAATTTGATGATCATCACAAAAGGTGGTCTTTTTACGTTTACGCAGAGAAAATAACATCATCCATGTCTGATTATTAGTATTCCCACAAAATGGTGCCCTACGACTTGATGATTGACCGGCTATTAACAGTGCACATGGACCACGAAAGTTTTTGCTTCGATGTCAAAAAAAAAAATATATTTAACGAGAAAATAATTGAAAAGCGTAACAAAAAGAAGAAGGACAAAACACAGCGGCATCGGTTACGATACCCTTTAAACAAAAAGAAAAAAAAGTAGCCATACGACTAGTTTTTACGTCAATTTTCAAGACAGATCGATAAGTTCTTGGACGTTTTGATATAAAGGCAGTTCCGACAAGCTGGGTTAACAAGTCAGGTTCCATTTGAAGGAGAAAAAATATAAATGTGGAATTTAAAGAATTACTTGCCCGGAGCCCGATAAAAAATACATCGGTCAAACAAAGCGCTTAGTTGCTATTAGATTAACTGAACACAAGCGGGAAGCAACCTCAGCGAGGAAATGAAACACAACTTAAACGCGATCATAGTAGTGAAACAGTCTGGAGAACGAGTACAACATAACATAGAATAACGTTGAAGTGGCCATGCAGGCAGCAGTTACGATGAATAGATTACTAAACACCAATCAGGGCAACTTCAGCATTGCTCGGGCTGAATTGAGCAGACATTTTATGGATAGTAACAAGGCCCGCTTAAACTAAGTTTTTTTACAAAAATAATAATTAACGTAATATAATAATTATTAATTAATATAATAATTAACGTACGAAATGGCGGACTTGAGGAGCAATTATGAACTAATCTGCGAAATCTCCATTTTCTATAGCTGAGGGTATTTTCGGTACTGAGAGCTGTCAAATACACCAGAGATTTAGCGTAATAACAGCGAATTTTCCGATAGTTTTGAATTTAATTAATCCATCGTCGATGATTTGCTTTCGACCAATGGACAAATGAATTCGAAAGGTGACTGAATTTTTATAAGGAAAATTAAACCTAACCGAAGCTAATATATGACAAATGTAAAATTATAAAATCATCTAGCCAAAAAAAAATATTAATGGAGCAGCTCAGAAAAATCAATCTTAGTGCAAAATTAGAAAAAAAAACCTATTCACTGGAGGTGTGTGTAAATATTGTAGATATTTTCATTATTATCAATAACTCACTAAACAACTACATAGCTCTGATAATGGAACATTCATTATAACGAATTTGCATACGTATATCAATTAACTGTTTGTAGGCACTATTTTTTTTTCCTGATAAGATTAAATCGTCTGCTGATGTTTACTACAATAGCTACGTAAAATCGTTATTATTGTTTGTTGGAGATAAGAAACTCACAGCCTCAGAAATTTTTGCAATAAAACATTGTTATTTATGAGTTCAATGCGAACAGAAATCAGGTCAAAGATTCTATCACCCTTCATTTCCCCTCAAATAAGACCTGATTAATTTTCTTAAAATCGATAACAGGTCAAAAGATTTATTTTATTGCAAATAATAAATTAACTCAATATAAATGTCAATTATTTTTTTAAAAAAAATTAGGTACGTTCAACGTATAGTTATCGATTTCTTAGAAATTTCCACAAATACCTACCACTTCCTTCATCGCCCATCATATGACCCCAGCCACCGCAACGATGTGATGATTTTTCCGGATCAGCTAGAAATGCATTCGAGCCATTTTTGTTATGTTTGATAAAAAGTGCATTTGATCCAGTTCCAGCTATCACAACCATTCCACCAGTTCGTGATGCTGTAAATATACTGCCAACGGTATCGCTGCAAATTACATAGTTTTCAGCAATATCTGGATGCTTGGATCGTAGTTCGTTTTCAAGCTTGTCGTTTGTTGCTTTCTAAAATACAAAAACAAATGAAATTTGACTTTGAGTAGATATTTTGAAATAAAGCTGTATGCCTCAATTAAAATTAACAGGTGTTGCCCGGAAAGGTAATTTAAAATTCTACAAATCCACCATTCAAAAACAAGGTAGAAAAAAGATATTTTTAAATTTTATTTTCATTTTCATTTGTGCTTAAGTGCGCCTTCTCTGGGTTGGTATGAAGTAGACGCCGCAGAACCCACACTTCATTTCATTTACAACTTTTCAACGCCGTATTGAAATTGCAATATATTGGGACTAGTTTAGATCAATTTCAATTAAAAACGAACCTATGAGACATTTCTGTAGCAACAGCTCGATAAAATTTTTGAAAACAAAAACAATGAAAATGTATCTCACCTGTTCACAGCCGCTTAAACTTAGTCCTAGGGAATATAATTTTACTGTTAATGGAATTTTAGCATTATTTTTAGCACTATCAATCATTTCGGCTATTCGTCGGGCACATTCCGGAATGCCAAGTTGCCAGTGATTTGTTCCTTGTCCGCATATTTTTGAAACGGTTTCGCCATTTTCATCAATTATCACAAGTTTTGAGTGTGTGGAACCACTGAAATTTGTGAAAAAGTATAATTATGAGAAAATAATGAAACTTGTTACTTTTTTTTTATTTATTATTAGGTTAAAAAAATTGATTTTTTTTCTGTTCGTACCAAATTAACACTTTTTCATGAAAATGTTAATAAGTATAAGGTTTCAAATAATTTAAAAAAAAATTCCTTCATGATCCAATGAGAATTCACATAGATGCAAATCTGAGGAAGCTCTTGCAGATATGTTTGAGTTTCGAGTACACTCATTCCCCTACCAGCTAAGTTAAGGTTGATTTTATAGCAAAGGGAAGAGAAACTTGAAGAATTAGACTATATGCGAAGTATTTTCGGTGCCTGAAATGGAACACTTAATTGGTGGGTAATTATGCTGCGCTGTACAATAAACAATAATAATAACCAATAATTTAACAATATCAAGTCAAAAGTTGATTCAGAGGATTTGAAAGTTAAATGTACTGGTGGAGGAGGCAAAGTAGGAAGCTTGTGGGTCTGCACTTTTGTATAAGCTATAACATGCTATGCGAAAAGTATGGATGATATTTTATTGTCAGTCAAAAAACTGCAAATATTCAGCAGACACATTTTTCTATGTCTGTTGTGAATTTCTCAAGACAAGATTGGAAATGTACTCTGTGGAAGCATATAAAAGAATGTGTAAGGTGTACAAGGCAATTTCAGGATAAAACATGGCCACCTCATTTCACCTGCGAGAACTGTCGAAGAATTTATTTATTTATTTATTTATTTGGTACGTATTCAATACAACAGGCAAGACTGCCCAATTACAGATTGGATACCATGAACAAAATAAAATAACAAGAACTAAATGATAATATATAAATATAAGTATATAAAATAATTAAAGTTAAAATAAAATAAAGTAATAAAAAATAAAAGTAAAAAATTAAGTAAAGTAAAAAAGAGAAAAAAAATCCATTACAAACACGAATGTCCAATTCTACAATAAATCGACCTAATAAAAAATAGTAAGTAAATGAGTAACTATAAATATAAGTATGTAAAAAAAACAACAAATAATTAAAGTGGTAAATTAAATAAAGTAAAATTAAGTAGAAAAAAAAAGAAAATTAAGAAAATAGAAAATAAAACTAATTAGAAAAATATATAACTATATATAAAAATAAAAATATACAAAAAATTCAAGTAACAAATAAGAAAGTAAAATTAAGTAGAGCAAAAAAGAAAGGAAAGAATCCATTGTAAAGAAGAATAGAAAATAAAACTAATTAAATAGGATCGAACATTTTACTACGAACCATATTTTTGAAAATGGCAATAGATTGTAGAAGAGGACCAAGTTGAAGACTATTGTGAGTGCGTATGAGTCGCAAAACGGGAGAGTAGAAGAAAGTGTCAGTACGAGCATACGGCACTTCAAATAAAATAGAGGACCTGATTGGCCTTACGGAGTCCCGCTCAATGAACAAAAATGCTAATGAGGAAGAAAGATAGCCGCGACAGATTTTGAACAGGAAACACTCATCCAAGTAAATTCTGCGCTGCTCAAGGAGAGGAATGTTGAGAAGAGATAGACGCTCACTTTATGATAAATACGGCAGACTATATTTAAAAAGTAAAGTACGTGTAAACCTGCGCTGAACTGATTCAACAGCGTCAGCGAGGTATTTGAAACGAGGACACCACACTTGACTGCAGTATTCAACTGCAGAACGGACTAGGGTAATAAACAGGTGGACACAAGTAGAAATACTAAATGAATTGTGGCAGGAACGAACCACGAAGCCAGCGATTCGAGAAGCTTTTCTAGTGATAGCAAGGACATGAACGTCGAATTTCAGTTTACGATCAAATTTGACCCTAAGATCTGAGAAATGATCGACATAAGAAAGGAAAGTACCATCAATAGCATAAGGAAAGAAATGAGTGTGAAGCTTATGGGAAAAATACATAGAAAAACACTTGGAAACATTAAGGGACAAACAGTTAATGTCACACCAACCAGAAAGAGCATGCAAATCATCCTGAAGAAGGAGAGAGTTATCAGTACTTTTGATTACCCTTAAGATTTTTAAATCATCTGCATATAGAAGACATGAAGACTTAAAAACCGTGGGAAGGTAATTAATAAATAGATTGAACAAAAGTGATCCTAAGATGGAACCTTGAGGAACACCAGAAGAAGGGGAGAAAGGTGAGGACGAGAAGCCAAAGAGAGAGACAATACAAGTGCGATCAGTTAAAAATGAAGAAATCCAGGAAAGCAAAGGTTCACGAATGCCATAATGCTTCATTTTGATAAGAATCAGCTTATGATTGACAGTGTCAAAAGCTTTGGCAAAATCAGTATAAATTACATCAACTTGATTATTGCTGTCAATTGCAGAAGCGACTACATGAGTAAACTCAAGAATGTTCGTAGAGGTGCTCCGGCCTTTTACAAAACCATGTTGTTGCGCTGCAAAGACACAAAAGAGGGAATCATAGATACGATTGTAAACAAGGCGTTCCAAAATTTTGGAAAGGCAAGGAAGAATGGAGATTTGAAAATGGGAAGAATGTTAGAGAGCTTCCAAGAGGATGGAAATTGACCAGCACAGAAACTGACATTGAATAAGATTGCTAAAGGGACGCAAAGTGAAGAAGCAAGGTTTTTTTTCCAAAGAAATTGGGAATTCCATCCGGGCCCGGGGAACAGTTTGAGTCATGAGAGGACAAAAGCAATTCAACCTCTACTGGGTTAGTTACGACTGAGGAAAGGCAAGCAGGGAAATCAAACGAAAAACAGTCAGTCAATTCTAAAGGTAAAGTAAAATTCAAGTATTTTTTGCTCATAAGATGTCTGAGTTTTACATTAATTTCATTTTATTGTTTTGTAGGATGGTACAGAGAAGAAATAAGGATCATGAGGTTAGCAATTCCAAAAATATGGAGGAAACTCACTGAGAACATAGAAACAACTGTTAATTCTGCATGGTAGACACTTTGAAGGCTGATCTGGTAAAATGGTAGATCAATTTTGTATCCAGACATTCCTTCATCAATCGTACATCAATACCACACAGCTTAGAGTAACCAGTGTCCACTCCATTAGCAGCAAAAAAAACTGTAATTTTTCAATGAAAAGAGCAAATCAAACAGCGAATGTGATGAATATACTGATTTTGGGGACGATGCTGCGGCCAAAAGTGTCATATTTCCCCAAGCAACGAAATCTGAGTGATTTAACTGGAGATTTCGGACTCACCAAATTTAATGCTGACCTGTTGATTTTCAGGCTCAAGCAGTGGAAGTTTTTGGGCAAAATTATACATGCAACACACCAAAGGATCATTAGTTTTTTTTTCAAGTTCCATCACAAAATCAAGATGAGCAATGTTTCTGCAACGACTTGAGAGGTCTTTTTGATGACAAGTCTTTTTGATCAAATATTCTCATTGACGATTCGTGTAAGAGCTACTAGGATGTTCTGCTTCACAATAGGAATACGTTAGCTTCGCTTTTTCTGGCTCACTCAATGAATTTCGAGGAGGAATTTACTACACCGACTGAGGTATGATGAGCACCGGTGGGAATCGGAGATTTTATAATGAGGAATTCGTAGTGAATTTTCAAGGTAGTTTTACGAAGTTCCCCTACTATCTTCACTTTTAGGATAGGACGTTTTATCTTTGGGACTTTGATTTGCACTACCATAAATGGAACTGGCCACTGGAAAAGAAGTTTTTAGTTGGAAAGAAAAATCTCAAGTGGGAACTAGTGGCGGAAACTACAAAGGTGATAATACCACCACTACACCTCAAACCGGGGTTTATGAAACAATGTTTTCACAGCTTTTGACACTGATAACTGCCATTTTTGGTACTTACTAGACATGGGAAAACAGGAAAACACAATTAATGCGCAGCGACAGAAAATCTTATCTTCGATGGCAAATTGCCTTTTATCTAGAGGGTATATTTTCCTCGAAATATCGATATTTTCCAAGAAATTGATAACGTTTACTTATCGGTTGAGCGTTAAATCGAAAGTTCATTTAATACAACGACTAATGCAGATGCAATCTACTTTTATACACAAAATAAACTTAATATTCGTACATGTTTCGGGTTACTCATCATGAAAGAATGAAATCTCACCAGCCTTTACGGTTAAGTTTATTTGGTGCGATTAAAAGTCGCAAACGAACAAGTCGTACTGGTCATATAAAAGTGGGTGTTGCATTCTTTCAATTAAGCTGGAGGCTCGGCTCCATTATTTCAATTTTCTTTTCACTATTTTTCGCAGTAGACAGAACTTGTCGAAGGTGAACTACTTAAGATATTTCAGACTGGTCTCGTAATAAAAGTGGCAATAAAAATGAAAAAGTAATTCGTTTTCAATATCCCAGTCAGATAAATGCATACATGGAGTTGCAGTATGAAAAATCAAAGCAAATACTATCGAATCCAGTTCACGTGTTTCAAACGGTGGACGGCGATTCGTATCAAAACTTCAAAAAAAAAATCAATGTTTGTAAATATTCATTATGAAACGACTACAGATAAAGATTTCAACGCCATACGGAATATCTCACATTGACAATGATAATGAAAATAATTTAGCGATTTGTGTACTGACTTCCTATCAAAGTCTATAGTCATTTCCACCTATTATATTACTATAGTTTTATACTTTTTCCATGACGCGTGTTTGATATAAGTGTGTGTCTGAGTTTTTAATGTAAACATTATAGCTTAACAGAAAAAGTAAGACTGATATATTTATAGTACCGCGGCGATAAGATAGTGGATTTTTTTCCGGTCAATATTTGTTTCTTATCACAGAGCCATATTTGAATTTATAACATATTCGCCAGTATGTCAATCTTATCGAAAACAATTTGCGATGCATTTCATTAATTACCTACTTATAAATTATTCCAACTTGTTTATTGTTGCTGTTGATTTGTCAACGATTCGTTTGTTCAAGTTTATTATTTTATTACAAGTACCGAAAAATTGTTGAATTCGTGCTAAATACGCGTAAAAATATCGAAATTTCATTAATCTCAAATATTCCAATAAATGAATGAATGACTCTCTCTTCATTGTCTGATGCAATATTCATAGAATTTTCATCAATTAGGCTTCATAATTCAATTAGAATTATATGTATCTTTTATTCGTTCAATCATATGATTATAATTTTCCAACTTTCTCGCACCCGTGCGACAATGGAATCATTTACCGTTCTTGTTTCAACCTTAATCCGAAAAACTAGTTTCGAAAAATTCAACCATGTTGTCATTGATTCAAATGCAGGGGGCACCGAAACTAACCGGCCCGCATAGTCATTCCCATTAATTTAGACTTTATATTCGAAATACAGTTAATTTATTCATTCCGTTCGGCAACATTGGAACGATTGGAAATTTAAAGCCACAACGAGATATATTGAAAAAATGTTGGGAATGTCTGTCTAACAATTAAAGCAGAGGAGAAAATAAATGAAAGATAGTGGTTCAATTTTGAGTGTCTGCTATAAGTTGCATTGTTTGTTGGCTTTTCAATTGAAGCTCTGCAATTTGATTTGTTGTCATTTAAACTTTCGGGTCAGGACAATTTAGACAGGGGAGAGTTTCATTGTTTTACTATGACGCAAATCGACTACGATTTAATTTTGAGTTCTATACTATTGAAACTGGTGTGTCTAGTTTTATGCTGTTTTAATTAAGAGTTTTTAATAAAATGATGCTTTTCTTTCGCTAGGTTATTGACTTGTTAATGAAAATATTGACTTCATAATGTATAATTCAAGAAAAATATTCATTATTCGATATTTTGTTTTTATAAAAAAAAATCATAATATTTCAATTCTTGTTTTATTTAAACAGATGAACAGTGATCATTTTTATTTGAAAGACACATTTTTTCTTTAGAAGCTAGATACATTTCAATTCCTTCATAGATATCGATATTTTCTGGATAATCTGCCCTCTTCTTCAACGTCTTGGTAGAATTGATTTTTGGGAAAATTAATTTTTCAAATAAAATTTTTTGCTTTGAAAGCTGGCAAAAAAAAAAACAAATCAGGTTAATTTAATTTATGCTTATTAATTGCATTGATAATAATTTAATATTTGCAGTGGATTGCAGCCAGTAGAAAATCCAATTACGAAACAGAAAAATCAAAAGTTTCAAATGAATAAAAGTTACAAGCTGAGTGAAGTAGCTTGTATGTGGCACGAGTAGCCTTTAAATGGTATACCTACTACGAAAATTTTATCTGTGATAGCGGCAATTTTACTGTCAGCAGAGACTTTTTCCATCCAGTGATAAGAAAAATAACACCCAAAACTATAAGTCGAATAGGCGGAATGAATATATGCATGTGCCGTAAAAATTTTCGGGCAACAATCAAACATCCGAAAATTGGCTAATGTTCTCAGGCTAGTCCCTTCCAAGTAAGGTTGGCGAGAGATCGAAAACCTGTCTCGTAAAGGCTTTCCGAAGCGGTCATTGCGAATCCAACAACAAGCCTCGGAACCGGATTGATACCGCTACGATGACCACGCAAACGAAAACGGTTAAATTATTTGAGAATTTTCTCATGGAACGTTAGATCGCTTTATAGAGCTCGGGCTTAGCAGCAGCTGGCCAATACCCTGTCTGGATATAAAGTTGATAAAATAGCAATATAAAAAATTAGAAATTGCAACAAGCTATGGCACTTCAATAAAAGAGGAGTACAATTCCTCCCCTTAAAAATCCCCAGTAACATATTGTCTTCGCTGACAAAGATAAAGCAACTGCTTGTCAGAAAACTTTTTCAAATACTACACTACTTCTGTTTCCCTTAGTGACGAAAGTACTGAAGAGATTGTTAAAGAATGTATTCGTTCCATACCCTCTTCCTCTCAATTCAGTGAAGAGCACGAATGCAAACCGGCCGAACTTAAATTGCTATTACGGAGCTTAAAACCCAAAAAGTCGCCTGGTATAGACTGCATAACTCCGCTTATGATTAAAAATATTCCCCAAGCTGGCATTGTGCTTCTTTGCACTTTATTTAACAGCTGTCTCAAAATCGGTCACTTCCCACTACCATGGAAGGAAGCAATTGTCAGCCCCATCCTGAAACCAGGCAAAGACCCGACCTTGCCACAAAGCTATCGTCCTATAAGTTTGCTACCAATAACAGGAAAACTCTTTGAAAAAGTAATCCTTCAACGCTTGAGTACCGAAGTAGGCAATACTAATACTATACCTAACTTCCAGTTTGGCTTCAGGAGGAATCATTCAACTGTTCATCAGCTCTTAAGAGTTAAATGTGATATTTCCACTGCTTTTAGTAACAAATAATCTACGGGTATGATACTATTAGACGTGGAAAAAGCTTTCGATAGCGTCTGGCACGATGGACTGATATACAAACTAGTGCAAAATCATACCTCGCTATATCTTGTGCGTATAATTAAGTCTTTTATTACCGGTAGAACATTTATGGTAAGGATAAAAAATACATTCTCCGATGTTAAGTGTATCCCAGCTGGAGTTCCCCAGGGCTCTTGCCTTAGTTCCCTCCTGTATAATATATTTATAGCTGCCATTCCAATCGACAGCCAATGTCGTATCGCAGCTTTCGCGGATGATACAGCAATTTATTCTTCGTCATCGGACCCAAGTACAATAATCAATAATTTTTCAACTCAACTAAAACGAATCCATTGCTTTTACAAGAAATGGAAAATTAAGACTAATTTATCGAAAACGCAAGCAATATATTTCACTAAAAGAAGATCTAATCGCTTCCTACCATCTCCAACCCTAAATATACAAGGCAGCGTAATTAAATGGGCTAAGAGCGTAAAATATCTTGGTATTGAACTAGACAAAAAGCTAAAATTCCACTCTCACGTAGATTATGTGGCAGAAAAGCCTCTTAAGGGTCATGTACTCCCTTATCAACAGAAAATCCGCTTTGTCCCTGGATAATAAAATACTTCTGTACAAAACAGTTGTCCAGCCAATAATCGTTTACGGCGTGCCAATTTGGAATTCTTCTGCGAAAACACACAAATTAAAGCTACAAAGAATACAAAACAAATGGCTAAAGATACTTTTGAGCAAACGATGGTACGCTTCAACCATTGCAATTCACATGCAAAGTGGAGTCAAAACAATAGATGACCTTGTCACTGAATTAGGTAGCAAATTTAGGCAAAACATTGCCAATGCCACTAATCTTTTAATTATGGCTATTGCAGACTCCACCTAGCCAACCAGCTTTGAATTGTAATGATGTATTAATTACTATCTACATTCAAACAAATTTCTTTCGGGAAATCATTAGGTTAAGTCTAAGTTAAGATAAACTAGGATAAGTTTTTAACAATAAAGAAACTATGGTTTTCACCGTGCTAATTTCCCCTAGACGAACTAAAACACATCGAATATGCATCAAAATACTAAGTATATATAAAAACAACAATGCTGTAAAGACACTGTCTGATCGCAAATGAATTACGACTGTAACTAAATGTATATCATGCACTTAAATAAACTCAACTCAATTCGCTATAAGAAAGAATATGATTTATGCTACAGCTGTCAGCCTTCCTTGTCAGCCATAAAAGGAAGTCTACCTTCATCGGCTTTAACGATATCAGTGTTAGGCTATGCAATCTTCACTAGTGAGGTAAGTTTGCAAACATCAGCCTTTTAGGTGTTCAACGAAGAATTTGAGACTTCACCAATGCAAGAAGAAGACCCTATGCAGCCGCCACCAAGCATAAAAGAAGTACAAAGACCTAGAACTCGGTAGAAATATAATAAAGCCCCTGGTGCCGATGGTATACCAACTGAGCTGGCTAAATATGGAAAGTTCATATGTAGCTTCGTCCCAGTCAAATTAACAATTGATCAGATCTTTATTCTTAGGCAGGCGATGAAAAAATGTCTGAAGTTCAATATTCTATTGCACCATCTATTTATATGCTTAAAGGCTATCTATGACAGCTCACCCAGGGTAGAGTTGTATAAAACCATGAGAAAATTCAGCATCACAAACAAACTGACACGATTATGTAGGGTGACCATGAACAATGTAACAAACCAAGTAAAAATAGCCTAATTGCTATCCTGACCGTTCAACATCTTCAATGGACTTTGATAAGGGGATGGTCTGACTTGTCTCCTCTTCAACCTGGCGTTGGAGAAAGCAATCCGAGACTCATCAACGAGAGGGACTATCGTCACCACGCCCAGCCAGATACTGGCTTATGCAGATGATATTGTTATCATTGGAAGATCTGAACTAACTGTACGAGAAAAACTATGACTGCACATAAATTAAGCAAAGACGAAGTAAATGGTGGCAGCATCTGCAGGGAGAACACCTAGTGATGGTCAAACCATCAGGGCTGTGGAGGTTGATTTTGAAGTAGCGCAATCCTTCAGCTTCCTTGATTTGGTCAATAGTAGCAGCCATTAACAATTTGGAGGAAGAAATACGTGAGGAGCTGTTCAAACACTGCAGTCTGTCAAGGCTCTTCAAATCCCCGAAATCTCACCCCAACATTAAAGCTTCTCCGGTACAAGACCGTGGCACAGCGTAAGAAGTTATTTCCTAACCAGCGTGCGAACTCCGTATATGTATAAGGACCAAAAACCCCGTGAACCGGTCGGAGATTGTATTGATTAGCTGATTATATGCCTGAAAAGTTGAAAGAAATCGCATAGAACAGAAAGAGATGCAAGATAAGGTTCGACAGCTAAATACTGAGGCTTGATTTTCCGTTACTCACATACATCTCACTACTCGCAAAAATATCAACTCACTCTCAGGTTGCTTTGACAGATAATGCAAAGCATAAATGAAGGACCAATTTCAAGGTCAAAGTGAGTTTTTTCCAAAATGGAAGGAGTTCACCCACTTATTTTTCTCTACTCTTTGACCATGGTCTTGCGAGTACGCACGTATGGATCCCAGACATGAGTCCTCTGCAGAGGGTACTCAAACCTTTGCAGAGGGTACTCAAACCTCTTAGCCACGTTCGAGAGGAAAGGCTTGCGGAGAATCGTTGGGCCTTATATGTGAAGAAAGACGATTGCGGAGACGCTACAACCACAAATTTTACGCTATTTATCTAGAAGCAGATATAATTACTTAGATAAAGCTCCATAGACTCCAGTGGGCAGGGCACCTAGCTCATATAAACGAAGAGGATTCTGCTGGGAAAACCCTTTACGGCAAACGATAGCGGGGAAGATCTTGTTTACGTTGGAGGAACAGCGTTGAATATTTGAATATTTTACAGTATCTGGCAAACTATCGAAGAATATTATAGCCTGCTGTATATGATCAATTTTTAATTTATTAGTTCCTGGCTCATAAATTGAAAGATTGTCGACATAACTGCTTTCTCTGCTAGTCATAGCTATAACAAACAAGAAATTTCTGTGTCTTCCAACTGTTTGACTTCATAAAATTGGTCCATATTTTGATCCTAGTGGGATGCCTTTATTGTTAGAACATTTTGATTAATTTAGTTTGCTTGTTTTGTCCCTATTTTCCTATCCAGTAAATAGTTTTTAACAATGGGTTTCGATTTCGTACTTATCTAGTCGTTGAAACAAAATTTCGTGATCAATCGTTTTGAAAGTTTAATACAATATGAAGTGGAAATTGAAACACATCGAATTCAATCTGATTCAAAACAAATAATTTAAAATTAAACATTAAATTTCCCTTCACAGCCTGTCAGTATGATGGATACTGAAGAATGGAGCAGATTATCCTTGAAATTGAATTACATTTAGCTTCTAAAGTAAAAATAGCTCTTTAAATACAAATTATTTTAGATTTAAGGTTTTAAATTAAAAAAAAAACATATTTGCTGTAGTCCAAGCAAAATCCTGGTTTGGTGCAGTCGGTACGTAGACGTATAGCAATCTTTAAGACTCGGTCTTCTTGTCGCTGCGGTTTTGGCTGGTTAAAGAGCGAGCGGCAGTTTGAGACCTGTACTCATAGTAGCAGAAAAGGACTCGAAGGGATCCTCCGGCTAGTGGTATAATAGTTAGTTCGCAAACGACAGGTGCAGCGGCAAGTTGAGTTCGACGGGTTTAAAAATTGAAGTCGTAACATATTTGAATCAAATAGCTTCTTACTGAAAGGTACACAAAATTGAACTAATAAAGTTCTATTACAAATTAAAGCCATCGTCTTTGAAGCCAATAACGATGAAATCTTTCAATTTTTATGGGTTGTAGAGGGGCGATTTTACTTTTTTGTTTTTTTAAATCAACTAAAAACTTTCCCGTGCTAAAAATAGCTGATAAAATAATTTATTTACTAAAAGCCCATATTTTATCGAATAAAAACCTTTTGAATTTGATCGTGTACTCTCAATGAATGGATATATATGTGTTTTTTTATCAGCATCAAACCAGTTTAATACCCGATTTATTTGTCATATCATTTATTACACTATCGTTAAAGTTGTATTCAACTTAAATTTAAAAATGTTGCTCTAAAGTACATTTTTCGTCCCTTTCAATGAAAATTTCAAGCTCATAAGTTGCTTATCTAATTTTTTAGAATCGGATACATTTGTGAAAATATTCTTATCGTTATAAACTTCAATTACGTACTATTCAAACAAATTCTTGATCAGTTTTCCGTAAATAGATACTAATTGAAAACCGATATAGTAGCTTTACAGTCAATATGTAATTTATAATGAGCATATCATTTGATATGATAGCACAATCAAAACTTGAAACCACTATCACTGTGAATGCACCGAGGCATATGCTAAAATTTTTGCTAAAAAAATAATTTTTCATCTTATTCGATAACGAGTCGCACGCTTACTATAAACTTAGTGATATCTATATATGTACATATATTGACGCATTGATATTGAGCCGTACAAGAAATATTCGTCCACGATTCGCGAATGTTATCGTCATCGACCGACGATGTCGTAAATATTGAATAGCAATTATGCGATCTCTCTTTTATGTTTTCGACAAAACTGATTTTGTAATTGCAGTTGTTATTGTCTCTTGGGGCGAAAATCGTTTTAACACAACAATCTGATTGTGAGTACTTACCCTTCTACTCCACCGAAGTATCTCATTTTAAGTTCTGTAAGATTTCTTGAAAGTACAGTAGGGTTTAGGTGCTTAATTAAGTAAGTTCGGCTTTATTGCTGAGTCCACTTTGCTATTTCATGAGTATTCAAATCATCATTATACTATTGCCTGCAAAATGAGGAAAATAGTTTACAGGCTGAGTAATGATGCACTTGCAAATATAGTTTTGATCTAACTAGTTTTTCCACGCACTAATAAACTACTACACTACAAAATATAATGGGTAATATAGGATACGAAATGGGTAGTTGCGCGAAATACACAATTCACATAAGTAAAAACACTACGCAACCCGATCTCTCAACTGCGACACTGTCCACGTTTGCAGCTCGCGACGGAATGAATGATACATATATATAAATGGAGGAAAGTTAATCCAGAAACGACAAGATACTTTGACGCTTGCAAACTCGCCGAGACCTTTACTGTGTTCAAATGCGGCTTGGAATCTCGACGAACCAAAGACTCAGATACTTGGGAACGACGACTTGCCCTAGACGCAACAATCGCATATTTGTCTTTCCAAGTGAGAAAGCACATTCCCATTAACTCAGTGATTACGTAGATAAAGATATATTGTAAGTTGATCGTTGATTTAAGCTGGAATTTCATTCATTCTATCGCGATATTAACATGCAGATACTTGGAGCTAGGCATATGGGTATAATTTGTTATTAGGTTCCAGCTTGGAGCTACTTCACACAAAATTAATAAAATTACTTTTAAATATTTGAAGCAGTATATTGATATACATAAGTATCTAATTTCAAAAATTTAAACCACAACAGATACTTTTCTCTCAAATATCTTTTCTCTCAAAGTGTTCCAGCTGAACGATAACAACAATCGAGAGCCGGTTCACCTGAGAAATTGTTGAACACCTTCAAAGCGGCACGACTAGCAACCTTTCACCACACATACTCCAGCTGCAAGTCTGTATGTTATCAGAAAACCTGTCCGAAAGCTTTCCGCGTATTATAACAGGTGACGCGAAATGACGAAAATGCAACGGAAGCTTGTGTAATGCACTAGGCGCCAGTTTGTTTGCATGTATCCTCACATGGTGATAGTTAATACTCTTTTAGCTTTTTCTTGTTTATTAAATACAATGTTTACAAAAAAGCAATTTACCTTGATCGAATACATGTGGGTTAATTGATTAACAGTATCAGTTGTACGAGATGGTGTGTAAGTGGCGCTTATGGTTGGATCTTTACAACCAATAGTAAACAGCAGGGGAGCTTTTTTTAGTTGGAACGGGATAGAGGTGGATTGATTCAATGGATCTGATTAGAGAGAGTTTTTATTTTCATGGATTTGCTTCCTTAAATTCCTTAAATTAAATTTGCCTAATACCATTCTTTAAATTGCTTAGAACTAAAAGCCGCAATTTTATCTGCAACAATCGATTTCGGGAGCTCTGCTGAAAATCTACTGAAAATTTCTCTGAGTGAATTTATAGTAGTTCATGCGTCCACCCTTTTTTTAACTTCCAAAGTCTCTATCCACTTAGAAAATCTGTCAATATATACCAAATTTATCCGATTCCTGAACCTGATCCTAAAAGGTCCAAATGAACTCGTCCCCCAGCAAGTTAAACTTCCTCGTGATGTGTCACAGGATTGTTCTTTGAGCAAAATTTAACCATAGCTTTTATACCCGAACTCAACCCTGGCCAAAAAATATAGTTTCTCGCTACAAACTTGGTCTTTACTATACCAATGATTGTGGAAGAACTTATCTATATCTCTATCATATAAATTTTCCTTCTACGGATAACTCATTTTTCCTAGCATATCGTACCTTATCTCCAAAGATTGATGTAAGTGATTTTAAATCAGTGTAGAGAACGAATTCTCTACCGAAAAGATACTGATGGAAATATTTTACTAACCAAAATATTGTTAAAACCTTTTTTTCAATTTGGCTGTATTTCTTTTCAGCGTCTTTCAGCACCTGTGAAGCATATGCAATCGGCTTGCATATTACAATGTATGTGATTTAACACAGCTCCTATTCCATATCAACCAGCTGTAGTGATAGCATCTCATTATAATGCATTAAGATTTGAGGACTCAAAGACATTTTTTTGATATCCTTGGAAGATGCTTGAGAGACTTCTGTTCAGTGTCAAACTGCTCCTTTTTTCAATAATGCGTATAAATGGCTTAATCTTTCCGTGATCAAAGAAACAAACTTCCTGTAGTGATTAATTATGCCCAAGTACGATTGCAGTGTTTACACAGAACATGGAACTTTCATTCACCCTAATAGCATTTATTTGCCTACTTTACATACCACATATTCCAAATAATCCTACCGTTCTTTGCCCAAAATCATATTTCCTTGCTTGAATTATCAAATTACATTCTTGTAACCGATTAAATAACCTTCCTAAATGTCCTACGAGAACCTTTCTACTTTTTCCTGCCACTAAAATATCATCCACGAAACTTCCTACTTCTTGAATCCCTAATAAAACCTGTTAAATTCTCGTTTTTGGAATATTGTTGGATATGTACAGGCGTCATATGGCATCCTTGTTTACTTGGACAGCTCCAAGTGTGTGCTTACCTCATCTAAAAATAGCTTACACCAAATCAGTTGTTACGAAAACCATTTGTGTTCAACTGGAAGAAGAATCGAATGTTCAAATTCTATAAAAGGGTTAAGAGTACTATTACGCATCCTTGTCGTCAATGTTTTGCATGTACATAAAATAAAACTTGTTTATATATTTACAAAGTTTATTTTACGGTTAACTTGTCTTCTAATAAGACCGATCGAACTGGAAGGATAAAATGTAAGAATGATACAATGTTTCCCTTCATTTCAAAGCAAAAACTAATGTAATTTGCAATCAAATGAGAACGATAAGGTTTCCGGTACATGGCTAAAATAGATACCATGAAGCTTTAGAGACAATATACGTTGTCTATGCTGATTTATAGACAAGAAGGGAACCATGATTACATTTTAATAGCCTTTGTCTTTATTCTAACTTTAAAAATATCTTTGCCAGCGCAGATACAATTTAAAGACACTCAATTTTTTATGATGCGGATAGTAAAAGATAATGAGAAGTAGCCGACTTTTCAAGGCGGGAAAGAAGCGTACTAATTTGAGCGCCGCGTCATAAAGTACACACTCCTCAACAGTAACAGCTAGGGCCAAAATACATCTCCAACAAGAAAGACATGTCGATTCATGACAACACCCTTCATCATTTGCCTGCTTTTAAATATCAAGCTCGTTAATTCAAATCGGAAAAGAAATTCTGCTCTGCCGCACTTCAATTTTTTCATAACAGATTTTATGAGGATTTGCTCACCCACTTAGCGCCATTAAATCGACTTCCTTCTTTCATGCCCTAGCCATTGACTTAGTTCTTACACCCTTTTACGGTTTGATTCCTAATTTCTCTTTACACCCCCAGTACACGATCTTGTAAATTTTCTAGTTTACCTTGGTTCCCTATTATTGTGTCTATAACTCTCGATAAAAAAAGACTAGGCACGTATTGAATATTTACGAAACTCATCGGATAAATACTTTCGAAAAAAAGTCATCGTAATATCTAAGCAGAGATATTACGGAGACCTTTTCCTTTTGGAGACTTTTTCCTTTGTAATAATTCTCAACCCACATGGTCGTAATTAATTCACTTAAATCCCTTACAATTACTAAACACCCCCCGGATAGCTCCATCTTGAATGATGGTGTTGTCGCTTGTTCCCAAAATATAAATGAGTTTTGTCCTCCTCTACTTTCACATTTTCAGACACACTTAGCAGTTCCAACAGTAATACTCGCTTACTTTGATCAATTTGCCTTGTAGCTCTTATGACCTTTCTTCCTGAAGTTCTAAATGTCTTTGTTAAGTCACTTTCCTCTTGTTTATGTGTTCGTATTTCTATTTTGTTCAATTTAAGCATGTTTATTGGTGTCTTTCCCTCTGTTTGTAAAGTTGCCAATATTTTTTTAATCTTAAAATTGGGGAATGGTTATAATGTTGCCAACTACCGTCCTATATCCTGTCTCTCCTGTTTTTCGAAATTGCTTTAATAAATTATCCACAACAAGGTTTACCATGTCATAAGCCATCTGCTCTCTAAAGAGCAGCATAGATTCATCAAAGTTCCCTATACAGCTAAAACCTTGGTCCAGTTTGTGAATGTTGTTGCTGCTTCGTTGGATGATGGACAATATGCTGACGTAACCTACACGAATTTTTCTAATGCATTTAACAGAGTTAATCCTAATGTGTTGTTGAATAAACTTCATCAACTTGGCATATGTAGCATTTGCCATTTCGAATTTTTTCTAAATTCACGGCAAATGACTTCTGATACGTAATGTATCAGAAGTCCTCTACAAAACGACCTTACGGCATCTTGTTTTTCGAAAAATCGAAACACAAGCAATGTCGTGTTAAAATTTCATTTTTCACAAACAAATTACCGTATTAACGGTAACTTGTTTGTGCAAAAATTTCGAGACCGGCACTGGGCTGTGTGCTGGCCGCGATAGGCTATGGGCAGTCGATTGTTAGGCGTGTGGGCGAGCGGCCGCTTTTGGCGTGGCGGCAAGAACGTGGCGGTGCCTGAGGCATTTACTTGTAATCCGGACAATTGAAACCGTAAATAAAGTCAGCTAGTTGAAAAGCTGTTTTGTGTAACCGAAGTGATTATACCCCAGAATTTCAATTAAAAGACGGTCGGTGGTGAGTCGCTTTGTAAAACGCTCGCGATAAGTGGAAGTGGTGAAATAAATATTAATTGTGGTATCGAAATAAAAGTGACAACAAACCACAATACTTTAGTAGCATATTCAAATGTTCCAAATAGAAAGAACCACACTAGCAACAACAACTTAATACGCCGGAAAAAGTATTGTTCTACGAAATCTAGAATACAGAGTGAGTTTCTTTGTTCGAATAGGTGCAAAGTTATCATTTTCGATCATTCGATGTCATTCGCTTTTTGAAAGTCTATGCCTGAAATTGTGATCTTCGGACCAAATTTTTCTGTGAATCGCGAGCACCCAAATCACAGCAAGAAGCTCCAAAAGTAGTTCTGTTTGTGCAATGACCATCCATCCACCTTTACTCGGTCGTTGGTGGAATACGACGTTTCTTTTGAGTGATTTGATTTTTCATTCTATTATTCTGCGTGTTACGCATATACGACGAAACAATACAGTTTGCCTGAAGTTCATTGAATTTTCCGAGCAGTTTAAAAACACTAGTGTTGAGTGCTACTCAGTCCGTCACCTTGCATTTAAAAAAAAAAAAATTGGGGAAAAAGAGATTGATATTTGGCGATTCATAGCTTACGAGAGTGTTGTTTTTTTGTCACGATAACTACGACGCGGTTTTAATTGGAAGTCCCCTTCAAATTGAATTTAAAAGCGTGACCACGTGGTTTTTTTTCCAATACTTCCGTCAACACTTCACGGCAATTTTTCACCAGTTCAACGGGGCTTTGGATCAATGGTATGTAGCCTAATAAATAAGTGGCAAATCGAGGTGTTGTTCTGACGTGCCTGATAAGTCGTGGCCGGGTGCAGAAGCTACGTCGCAGTGGTCACGGTTCGAAGTGCATGTAAGTGATGACGCCGCCAAACTTATTAATATATACCGCAAGCGAGCTGATACAGTCAATCGTTTACACGAAGCTTACGGTGACTAGAGCAATTTCATTTCAGTTTGAGTTTAGGGAACGGATCTTTAATGATTGAGTCGCACAATGGTGGAGTTTTCTTTGTTTTATTGAACAAATTGCCTTTGATCGGCGACTGTTGGCTAACATCGGACGATCGACCATGACTGGGGGAGAAGATGCCATCTTTGTTGAAAGTGTATGTCACCCAACTCAATTCATCAGGATTTCTGACTCGGCATGTTAGCAGCGGTTGTGGCAGCAATTTGTACACGTAAGTGTGACCGACTGATTCTCGATTGGCGGTGAAGTTATCATTAACTATCAGATCGGTGTCGGAATGAATACAGCGTGGCAATTCTAACTGCAGACAGGCATAATAATTTTAATTTAACAATATTTATACAAGATGGTCAATTGGTTTCCGCATTGGAAGCAAAAGTTACATATGCCCAATGTTTCAATATCATATTAATGGATGACGATCGTGTGGTATTGGATAATATTGATAATCGTTTGGAAATCCATCGTTATGTACAAGTGCCACCTTTTGGATTATAAACAATAGGAAAATAGGTCAAATATTCATATACTAATGAAGAAGTAAAGCGTGGGTAAGGTTTTCCACCCACCCCCCCAAAAACCAAGAGAACAAAACAGATTAGGTTGATATGATGTGGTATTGTTTTGTTTTGTTTTCTATCAATAATTAAAACTCAGCTTGTTTTAAGGCAAGAAGAAGAAAGAAAAAAAAAAAATTTGTCATATGTATATTTTTAAAAAATCTAAATAATACTATTTTGCCGCGTTTTTGTGAAATATGACTACAAACAGTAGTAGTATACTGTGTTTAGACCACAGAAATTTGTATTTTTTTTGTACGATATTGCCACGATAGTATAACCCAAAGAGGAAGATTAAGGAATTGAAAATTATGGTTCTTTGATAAAAATGTTGGTAGAAGAATATACATACCAAAATTAAAAATAAAGAAAGCATAAATGTAAAGCACATATTAAAAAGATAAAATAAGTAAACATAAAAACCACAAGAGGAACACTTTTGAAAATTCTAAAGAAATTTGTAAATTTGCACTGTAAACGAATGGAATGTGGATGCATAATAGTCGATTTAAAGAGAGTCACAAAATGAGTGATGCAATTTCAAATCAAATTCGATCGAATTGGTAGAAATAATTTTTTTTTCGCAAAAGAACTAAAACATCTTTGTTGCAATAACCAAAAAAAAAAAAAAAAATCTAAACACCAGATTTCAATCAGCGCATATACGAAAACAGAAAACAAAAACAAAATATATAAAAAGTCAAAATTAGTTTTTCTGCTAAGACATTAAAATACATTAAAGAAAAAAAAAAAAATTTTTTTATCAAACCTCGGAAAAATTTGTACCACCTGCAAGTAAATAACATTTGCAATTTCTGAGAATCATCTTCCACTTCAATTGTTTTGTAAAACTGAAATTTTGAGATACATCCATCGTTGATTATAAAGAGTAATGACAGATTATAATGTTCGCTAAAAATACTGTTGAATCTTTTTGTATAGTTGAATTTTTGATAACTTTAAATAAATTAACTATGAGTTGTTAACTTAAAACCCTTGGCCTTCTTATTGGGCGAAAGCCCTAGCAGTTCTTCTTCTTTTTCAGGGTCCGCGCTTGGCCTGGCTGGCCTATAATGTAATTAGTTTTTCGTGAATTTTCGTGATTTTCAGCTTTCTTATAAGGGAGGGATACTGGCCCAACAGTTAGTTTCAGCATTTTTTTTTTTGGTTTTTGATTAGATCTTTGAATTTTTGATATGGGGCCAGTATCAGAGGGTGGAGGACCCCAGACCATCGGGGTCAGGGCTCCACTAACATCGGGGGCCCGGGGCTGTCTGCCTCACCCGGGTTCCTAGTAAAGAGAGGTAGCACGTTTTCCTTTTTCCCTTTTGTAGAATTTTAATTTTCTGGCTCCGTGCGTTGTCACGAGCACTGGGTCTGCTTAGTCAGCCCATGTTGCAGAGCCTGGGTGGTTTCCTTTACGGAGCTATGCCCCCTTTTGGTCCTTGGGTATTTTTATATACCAGTTTGCGGCTACTGTATTATGACGGATGAAATAATACGTAGCATCCCGTTTCTTGAGAGCAAACCATCCCCATTTTTTTTATGAACCCACCCCAGCCGCAGCGAGCTAGCAAAGCGGCACCCCAGCATCCGTCGGGGTTGGTTAAAGGGTGCTCCGCTAATGCGGACAAGGGGCCTTCACGGCCATTTCTAGGGCACCCTGCTCTCGGGGCAATTCTTTTTTTTTGTTTTGCCTCTTGAATGGCATTAGCCATTCCACTTCTTGGACCTTAGCACTCTTGGTTCTGGACTTCGGTCTGGTTCTAAGTTGTGCTAAGGCCATCTTCCATCCTTATATTCGCTACAAATGGCGCCCAACGTGGGGCCCGAAACTTGTTTTGGGTAACCCACACCAAAGTGAGAAAATACTTATGAGTTTCGACTCATACTCCCCTTTAGACTTTACGTCTTTAATCCCAAACATTCCATTCTCACTTGCAGGTCTTAGAATCGCCTCCTTTGCGATTCCATTTTTCTTCGTTCGAAAGAACAAAACCCCTTTAGTAAGACCTGCATTGCTCGCTCTTTCCTTACTAGCCGCAAACATCCTTCCCAGTCTTTTCCCTTTAAACTCACTTCCTTTTAGCTTACCTCTTGGGCAGCTTCCTTTTGTGTTCGTCTTTGGAGTTTTTTGACTCTGGGTGCAACCTGGAGGTTGGCCGCGGATAACAGGTTGTGGTGGTTTACCGCCGCTCCTGTCCCGGTCAACCGAAGGGCCCCTGCCCCACTTTATGTTGGGAAGCTGTCCCAAATTTTTATATCCTTGCTGTCTTGATCCAGCTTCGGCTTTTGGCTTGGGTTTGGTGCAAGCTGTGGTGGATTACGTGGGGTTGGCGTGGTGCCACCTACACGTCCCTGCAGCTTGGCCAGACTTGAACCATTTGCTGAAGTTGAATCAAGCAGCAACATAGTGGTTTTTGGTCCCCTGCACCTCTCTTTTCGAGGAATTTCGGGTGAGAGTACAGTCCCCCATACTGGGCGATTCCCTTTTGGAATCGACCCAATTAAATTACTGAACTTCAATACTCATCACACTTAAACAGTTTTCATACTTAAACATTTTGTAATTAAAATTTCAATATTTTCACAATCACACATCCACTTCACTTCGACAATTTTTAATATTTTTCACATTGTTCCAGTCTAACATTGCATAATTAGAATTTCAATTTCTTGCGTTTTTAAAATCAAAAGCCAGCCAGCCAGCGGACCTGAATTGGGGGAGAACGGATCGGGTTCTGTCCAGTAAGAAGGCCATCTCTTGGAAATTATATTTATATTTTTTCTTGATTCAACTTTGGAAGTTGACAACTTTAGAAAATTGTCTTTCAAACTTTTTGGAAGTTATATATTTTTTTCTCATTAATTATAGCTTCTTGGCATTCTTGTGCCCTTTAGCTGTTAAGTTTTTTTTCTCTCTGATAGAGTTAGTCACACCAATGGTGTGCACCTACTTATATATATATATATATTTTTTTTATATATATTTTTTTGAATATTTGGCATATTTTGCCTAGTTATCTGTTAAGGTTCTCTGAAAGAGTTAGTCACACTCGTTGTGCGCAGAGTTGCATTTGAATTTGCAGCAACTCTTTAGTTATAAGCGTAATTATTTCATTAGTCACGAGTATCGTGCACTTTCTTTGAATTTTCGTCTATAATCAAATTTCACAGTTTTGACATGCCATTGCGACACAGCAGTGAGGATCTGTCTGGCACCACAGTGGAGGCTCAGTGCTCCATATGCCAGCAGCCATTCGCTGCCGCCCAGGACACGTATACCACAAAGTGTGGACACACTTTTCATGAATCGTGCCTGGAGCAATGGCTCAGAAACCGCACTGATTGCCCGCTGTGCCGTGGACCACTGAGTCTCCCCTTAGGAGCCAGACAGGCCCCCACTGCTGCAGCATCTATGCCACGAGGGGCTCGGCCCAAAACCCAGCGGCCGGGAGTAAGAACCCGAGGCATGAGAAGCAATGAAGATGTGGAAATCAGGGACTTTGATTTACAGGCCGAGTCGGGGGCGGAAGGTTTAGTTCAGCCACCTGGCCCGTCATCAAAAGCGTCCCCAATCTCAGATGTGACGTCGGAAGCCGCAGGAGCGCGCTCTATAGTGCCTCAGGATTTAAGCGGACTTCAACAACAGATTAACGAATTGCAGAACGGCATGCGTGTGATGCTGGAGCGCATGGCCCAATTAAATCTTCCGTCCCAGACTCGGAATGTAGAGTCGCCAAGACTGAACCCTCGCGCACAATCATTTGTTCCAGTGCCGCGATCCTACTCACCTCGCACCCCTCGTGGTAATAATGTGCAGTTCCACCACGATAAAGTGGCTAGCATCATTGGTGGGTGGGGACTAAAATTCTCGGGTCGTGAATCCTCCATGCCCGTGGAAGTCTTTATTAATAGGGTAGCGGCTCTCACCAGAAACACCTTGGGCGGAAATTTTAATGTGCTATGCCAGCATATGCACTTACTTTTAATTGGACCTGCCGCTGATTGGTATTGGCGGTTTTACAATTCCAGACGTGATTTCAATTGGAGGGATTTGGAGTCGGCCCTGAGCGACCATTTCGCTGATCGCTTCACGGATGCCGACCTGATGGAGCAGATACGAGGAAGGAAACAGCGACCTCAAGAAACATTCGACGATTACAGTGCGGACGTCTACAAGATTGTCGACCGGCTACAGCGCCCTATTGGCGACGCGGACTTAGCGGACATTCTCAGACGCAATTTAGTGCCAGAAATCCGTCGTGGTCTGCTCCAAATACACCTTCCCTCTGTTCGTCTGCTCCGTCAGGCCGTCATCCGTGCGGAGAACTTTGAAATGGAGCTTGGAGGTCGACGCCGATCTTCCCAATGGAGACACGCTACAGAAGAACTACGTGATGAGTACCCGAGGGAACAATATGAGGATTCACCCGATGAACCTGGAGTGGAAGCGGTCACGGTCCTGCCTACTTGCTGGAACTGCAAGCAAGTGGGACACCGTTTCGACGATTGTTTGGAGCCCAGAACAATTTTCTGTTATGGCTGCGGAAAGGCAGACACATATAAACCTAATTGTGTGAACTGCCAAACAAAAAACGGACCGCAGGGAGCGCGGAACAAGATCTCACGCCTCCCGCAGGGCAAACAAGCTCCACCCCGTTCCAGCAGGTAGACAGGACTGATGATCTGTCTCCAAATTCCGTGGGCCCAACCACCAATGATGTTAGTATTCAGCCGAGTGGGGACTCTACCACCTTATCAAACCCACTCTTACAGGCAGAGCCTCCTACACCTTTGGCTTTTCTGCCCTATCACCTTAGATGGCGGAAATACACGGCGGTCCGAAACCGAATTTTTAACTCCGAAATTGACACCATTCAAAAACACCTTAAAACACCTAAACGTTCAACGTTGAGAATGAGGCGTTTCTACGCTCAGTTCCGTCGTTGGCGTTATCAATTGGATTGTGCGACTCTGTTGAACGTGCCTCCAGGTGACGTTCGACCGTACGCTCAGGTTCTGTTGTTCGGCCAACTTACATCGGGTTTGATCGACACGGGAGCCAACGTGAGCGTGATGGCGGCTGATCTAGCCCGCTCATTCCTCGAGAGGAACGCTTTTCCCTGGAAAAGAGCTTCTCTCGGGTTGAAAACAGCTGACGGCACACAACATCAAGCCGTAGGCCGAGTATCAGCCGACATCACGTTCCGGGGGCTCACCAAGACGTTGACGCTGTGGATAATACCCACTCTCAGTCAGAATCTCTATCTGGGAGTGGACTTCGTCCGTCTTTTCGCCCTGGCCACAGACCTGTTTGCGCCACCACCACAGGTCGACACCACCAACAGCCTCGACGCACTCAACGATTGCGCCCACCCTCTCACACAGGAGCAGCATCGCAGACTTCGGTCTGCGATTGCTTGCTTTCCTTCGTTCGCTGTTGAGGGCTTGGGAAAGACTACGCTCATCCGTCATGACATCGACACTGGTGACCAGAAACCCATAAAACAGAGACATTTCTCTGTGTCACCAGCTGTCGAAAAGCTCCTATATCAGGAAATTGACCGGATGTTAGCGTTGGGCGTAATCGAAGAGTCGAAGAGTGCATGGTCTTCACCGGTAACGTTGGTGGTAAAGCCCTCGAAGGTGCGCCTATGCCTGGATGCCCGGAAGGTCAACTCGGTCACAGTGAAGGATGCCTATCCTTTGCCGCTGATTGATGGAATTCTCAGCAGACTTCCTAAGGCAAATTTCATCTCCAGCCTTGACTTAAAGGATGCCTTTTGGCAAATCCCTCTAGAGGAAAAGTCAAAGGAGAAGACAGCCTTCACTGTGCCCGGTCGACCCCTTTACCATTTTGTCGTGATGCCGTTTGGGTTGTGTAATGCACCCCAAACGATGTCGCGGCTAATGGATAAGGTTATTCCGCCCCAACTCAAGCACCAGGTATTCGTGTACCTCGACGACCTGTTGGTGATAACAGACGAGTTCGACGCGCACCTTCAGGTACTTCATCAGGTCGCCTTCCATTTGAGACAAGCTGGCCTCACCATCAATGTGGAAAAGAGTAAGTTCCTCTTGCGAGACGTCAAGTACCTTGGCCACATTGTTGGTGGGGGCACTATCCAAACCGATCCTGACAAGGTGAAATCTATCATGGATTTCCCACTTCCCTCTACTACGAAGCAACTCCGAAGATTTCTAGGAATCTGCGGTTGGTATCGGCGCTTCGTCAGGGAATATGCGTCATTGTCAACACCACTGACAGACATGCTTTCTAAGCGGAGTCAGTTTGTGTGGACCGATGAGAGGCTAAATGCTTTCAAGCAATTGAAACACAGCCTTGCTTCAGCCCCAGTGCTGCACAGCCCAGATTTCAACAAGCCCTTCTCCATCCAATGTGACGCAAGTCAACATGGAGTCGGTGCCGTGCTGGTGCAGCGCACAGAAGACGGAGCTGAAGCCCCCATCGCCTATATGTCCCACAAACTGAATCCCGCTCAGCGAAACTACACCGTCACTGAGCAAGAATGTCTGGCAGCGGTGTTGGCAATCAAGAAGTTCCGTGCCTACGTGGAAGGTCACGAATTTGAAATCGTGACCGACCATGCTTCCCTAAAATGGCTAATGAACCAACCAGACCTTAATGGACGATTAGCCCGGTGGGCCTTGAAACTTCAAGGTTTCAACTTCAAGATTGTCCACCGAAAGGGAAGCCAAAACGTAGTGCCGGACTCCTTGTCGCGCATGTTCTCTGCCGAGGCGTTGATGCCGGCAGAAGGCGAGGAGACTCCAATGGAGCTAAACTTAGAGTCGCCCCACTTCAAAAGTGCCTCCTATACGGAGCTGGCGGCTAAAGTCCAGGCAGAACAAGACCAACTGCCGGACCTAAAAGTTGTAGACGGGTTCGTGTACAAGCGGACTGAGTATGCGACCGGAAACGGACTTCAAGACCAGTTGGCCTGGAAGTTGTGGGTGCCGTCAGAAATGACGGCAGAATTAGTGAAGGGAGCTCATGACCCACCCTTGAGTGCGCATGGTGGCGTGGCCAAAACCCTCGGCCGATTACGGCAATGGTTTTATTGGCCACGAATGGCCGCTCAAGTGCGTGATTATGTGGGTTCATGCCTTACATGCAAAACCACCAAAGCCCCTTCACACACCCTTCGTCCACCAATGACGCTGCAGTCCGTTCCCGAGCGCATATTCCAGCGCTTGTACATCGACATTATCGGCCCCTACCCTAGGTCCAAGTCTGGCAACATTGGAGCTCTCATCGTCCTCGACCATCTTTCGCGATTCCCCTTCGTTGAGCCGCTTCGGAAGTTCACTGCGAAAGCAGTCATTGACATCTTGAGGAAAAGGGTATTTCACCTTGTTGGAGTCCCGGAGAGTGTTGTAACAGATAATGGTGTACAATTTCGGTCGTCTATCTTTCAGACCTTTCTACAGGAATTCGGTATCGGACATACCTTCACCGCTGTGTATTCCCCTCAAGCCAATGCCTCGGAACGTCTCAACCGCTCCATACTAGCGGCCATCCGTTCGTACATTGATCCAGCTCAAAAGGAATGGGACGGTAAACTTTCAGAAGTAACCTGCGCGCTACGCTCAGCACCTCACGCAACCATAGGAACTTCGCCCTATCAGGCAGTCTTCGGGCAACCAATGATAACTCATGGCCGCATCTATCACCTGCTGCGACAACTTCATCTGTTGGATGACCCCGAGACCACTCTGCCACCTCCTGACCAACTGGCTCTTCTACGCCAGACCATCCGCGACCTCACCACCCAGGCCCAGTCTCGAAATGCAAAGGCCTATAACCTTCGTTCCAGGTTGGTTTCATACCAGCCTGGCGAAGTGGTCTACAGGCGCAACTTCCGGCAAAGTGACGCAGCCGCGCACTACAATGCAAAGCTGGACCGGAAGTTTTTACCTAGTAAGGTAATTAAGAAGATCGGCGGTGCTTATTACCAGCTGGCCGATCAAAATGGACGATCAGTGGGCGTCTTTCACGCGAAAGACATCACTAAGTGATATACCCACTAGTTCACCAGTTCACGATCTGTTTCCAAATTTTATTTGGAGATCGTCCATTTGCGCCTATTTCAGGTGTCACTCCTGCTTCAATTGAAAAGTATCTAGAGATGTTCACCTCGTTCACCATTTCCTCTACCAAAGATACTTTCATTCTAAATCAGTATACGTTGTTCACGATAATTCCTTTCAGTAATAATTACCCCCTTTGAGTTCTGTTCACATTATTCACGATTTTCTTAAAAGGATTGGACAGTAAACGACATGATCACCTGTTCACGTCATTGTCTTTCACACATTACATCCATCCTTCAGCTCTTTCCACGCACTTGCCCTTGTGGAAAGATCTGTGTTGTAGCATTTGCCATTTCGAATTTTTTCTAAATTCACGGCAAATGACTTCTGATACGTAATGTATCAGAAGTCCTCTACAAAACGACCTTACGGCATCTTGTTTTTCGAAAAATCGAAACACAAGCAATGTCGTGTTAAAATTTCATTTTTCACAAACAAATTACCGTATTAACGGTAACTTGTTTGTGCAAAAATTTCGAGACCGGCACTGGGCTGTGTGCTGGCCGCGATAGGCTATGGGCAGTCGATTGTTAGGCGTGTGGGCGAGCGGCCGCTTTTGGCGTGGCGGCAAGAACGTGGCGGTGCCTGAGGCATTTACTTGTAATCCGGACAATTGAAACCGTAAATAAAGTCAGCTAGTTGAAAAGCTGTTTTGTGTAACCGAAGTGATTATACCCCAGAATTTCAATTAAAAGACGGTCGGTGGTGAGTCGCTTTGTAAAACGCTCGCGATAAGTGGAAGTGGTGAAATAAATATTAATTGTGGTATCGAAATAAAAGTGACAACAAACCACAATACTTTAGTAGCATATTCAAATGTTCCAAATAGAAAGAACCACACTAGCAACAACAACTTAATACGCCGGAAAAAGTATTGTTCTACGAAATCTAGAATACAGAGTGAGTTTCTTTGTTCGAATAGGTGCAAAGTTATCATTTTCGATCATTCGATGTCATTCGCTTTTTGAAAGTCTATGCCTGAAATTGTGATCTTCGGACCAAATTTTTCTGTGAATCGCGAGCACCCAAATCACAGCAAGAAGCTCCAAAAGTAGTTCTGTTTGTGCAATGACCATCCATCCACCTTTACTCGGTCGTTGGTGGAATACGACGTTTCTTTTGAGTGATTTGATTTTTCATTCTATTATTCTGCGTGTTACGCATATACGACGAAACAATACAGTTTGCCTGAAGTTCATTGAATTTTCCGAGCAGTTTAAAAACACTAGTGTTGAGTGCTACTCAGTCCGTCACCTTGCATTTAAAAAAAAAAAAATTGGGGAAAAAGAGATTGATATTTGGCGATTCATAGCTTACGAGAGTGTTGTTTTTTTGTCACGATAACTACGACGCGGTTTTAATTGGAAGTCCCCTTCAAATTGAATTTAAAAGCGTGACCACGTGGTTTTTTTTCCAATACTTCCGTCAACACTTCACGGCAATTTTTCACCAGTTCAACGGGGCTTTGGATCAATGGTATGTAGCCTAATAAATAAGTGGCAAATCGAGGTGTTGTTCTGACGTGCCTGATAAGTCGTGGCCGGGTGCAGAAGCTACGTCGCAGTGGTCACGGTTCGAAGTGCATGTAAGTGATGACGCCGCCAAACTTATTAATATATACCGCAAGCGAGCTGATACAGTCAATCGTTTACACGAAGCTTACGGTGACTAGAGCAATTTCATTTCAGTTTGAGTTTAGGGAACGGATCTTTAATGATTGAGTCGCACAATGGTGGAGTTTTCTTTGTTTTATTGAACAAATTGCCTTTGATCGGCGACTGTTGGCTAACATCGGACGATCGACCATGACTGGGGGAGAAGATGCCATCTTTGTTGAAAGTGTATGTCACCCAACTCAATTCATCAGGATTTCTGACTCGGCATGTTAGCAGCGGTTGTGGCAGCAATTTGTACACGTAAGTGTGACCGACTGATTCTCGATTGGCGGTGAAGTTATCATTAACTATCAGATCGGTGTCGGAATGAATACAGCGTGGCAATTCTAACTGCAGACAGGCATAATAATTTTAATTTAACAATATTTATACAAGATGGTCAATTGGTTTCCGCATTGGAAGCAAAAGTTACATATGCCCAATGTTTCAATATCATATTAATGGATGACGATCGTGTGGTATTGGATAATATTGATAATCGTTTGGAAATCCATCGTTATGTACAAGTGCCACCTTTTGGATTATAAACAATAGGAAAATAGGTCAAATATTCATATACTAATGAAGAAGTAAAGCGTGGGTAAGGTTTTCCACCCACCCCCCCAAAAACCAAGAGAACAAAACAGATTAGGTTGATATGATGTGGTATTGTTTTGTTTTGTTTTCTATCAATAATTAAAACTCAGCTTGTTTTAAGGCAAGAAGAAGAAAGAAAAAAAAAAAATTTGTCATATGTATATTTTTAAAAAATCTAAATAATACTATTTTGCCGCGTTTTTGTGAAATATGACTACAAACAGTAGTAGTATACTGTGTTTAGACCACAGAAATTTGTATTTTTTTTGTACGATATTGCCACGATAGTATAACCCAAAGAGGAAGATTAAGGAATTGAAAATTATGGTTCTTTGATAAAAATGTTGGTAGAAGAATATACATACCAAAATTAAAAATAAAGAAAGCATAAATGTAAAGCACATATTAAAAAGATAAAATAAGTAAACATAAAAACCACAAGAGGAACACTTTTGAAAATTCTAAAGAAATTTGTAAATTTGCACTGTAAACGAATGGAATGTGGATGCATAATAGTCGATTTAAAGAGAGTCACAAAATGAGTGATGCAATTTCAAATCAAATTCGATCGAATTGGTAGAAATAATTTTTTTTTCGCAAAAGAACTAAAACATCTTTGTTGCAATAACCAAAAAAAAAAAAAAAAATCTAAACACCAGATTTCAATCAGCGCATATACGAAAACAGAAAACAAAAACAAAATATATAAAAAGTCAAAATTAGTTTTTCTGCTAAGACATTAAAATACATTAAAGAAAAAAAAAAAAATTTTTTTATCAAACCTCGGAAAAATTTGTACCACCTGCAAGTAAATAACATTTGCAATTTCTGAGAATCATCTTCCACTTCAATTGTTTTGTAAAACTGAAATTTTGAGATACATCCATCGTTGATTATAAAGAGTAATGACAGATTATAATGTTCGCTAAAAATACTGTTGAATCTTTTTGTATAGTTGAATTTTTGATAACTTTAAATAAATTAACTATGAGTTGTTAACTTAAAACCCTTGGCCTTCTTATTGGGCGAAAGCCCTAGCAGTTCTTCTTCTTTTTCAGGGTCCGCGCTTGGCCTGGCTGGCCTATAATGTAATTAGTTTTTCGTGAATTTTCGTGATTTTCAGCTTTCTTATAAGGGAGGGATACTGGCCCAACAGTTAGTTTCAGCATTTTTTTTTTTGGTTTTTGATTAGATCTTTGAATTTTTGATATGGGGCCAGTATCAGAGGGTGGAGGACCCCAGACCATCGGGGTCAGGGCTCCACTAACATCGGGGGCCCGGGGCTGTCTGCCTCACCCGGGTTCCTAGTAAAGAGAGGTAGCACGTTTTCCTTTTTCCCTTTTTTAGAATTTTAATTTTCTGGCTCCGTGCGTTGTCACGAGCACTGGGTCTGCTTAGTCAGCCCATGTTGCAGAGCCTGGGTGGTTTCCTTTACGGAGCTATGCCCCCTTTTGGTCCTTGGGTATTTTTATATACCAGTTTGCGGCTACTGTATTATGACGGATGAAATAATACGTAGCATCCCGTTTCTTGAGAGCAAACCATCCCCATTTTTTTTATGAACCCACCCCAGCCGCAGCGAGCTAGCAAAGCGGCACCCCAGCATCCGTCGGGGTTGGTTAAAGGGTGCTCCGCTAATGCGGACAAGGGGCCTTCACGGCCATTTCTAGGGCACCCTGCTCTCGGGGCAATTCTTTTTTTTTGTTTTGCCTCTTGAATGGCATTAGCCATTCCACTTCTTGGACCTTAGCACTCTTGGTTCTGGACTTCGGTCTGGTTCTAAGTTGTGCTAAGGCCATCTTCCATCCTTATATTCGCTACACATATCTGAAGTTATACACTTCTGGATCTCTCTCTATATTGTTTATCGTGCTTTCTGTGTCATTCCAAACACAACCCTTGTGGTTCCTCACCTTCTTATCGCTCATCTGGTGTTCTCTAAGGTTATATTCTTGGTCCTTTCTTGTACGCTCTGCTGATTAACTACTTTCCCAGTTGCCTCAATTCTCTACTCTTTTTTTTATTTATCAGATGCAGTCGAGTCCGTCCAGCGTAGTTTTGCCCAATGTCTCCTTTATACGTTTAATATTCCCTATAGTCCTTGAGAAGAACGCTTGCAAATCCTAAAACTTTCCTTGTTACATACTCACAGGTTGTTCTTGGATGGATGTTTCCTTTATTTTATTTCCTTTATACTGCAATGAAGACATATGCATTAAACCCTTGATTAAATTCAAAAAGGATTTTTATCTCCTTCACTCCACACTCTCCATCACTCAATTCGATATTGAAATTGTAATAAGTTAAGAGATTCTTTCATTGAAAACATGAAACAAGATTAAATCACCAGAGAGTAAAAGGGAACACAGTATGATTGTTGTTACAACAAAACATTTGGGTCGTAAAAATTATTAACATGACTATTTGCGCATTTTTTCTTCAATTTAATCAATAAATATTCCAGAACAATAACAAGCCAACACTTCAATTCTTCATTGCTTATCACCAATAAACAAGCTAGATGTGTCTCGTTTCGCGTACTGTGATCTCATGCGAATTTAATAAAAATAATAAGAGCTAAAACAGCATGCTTTAAGAAATATTTCAATAGTGAAATTGTTCTTTGTTTACATCTTATAACAAAAATTCAATAATTACCTCATCGACATATACCAAGATGTTTTTCTCTGTTTTGAGCTACTTTTAAGAGGTGAACTTACTCCATAGCTAGTTAAAATATTTTTCAAACACTAATTTATTTTATCTTTAGTCTTAAATTATTTGTCCAATAGGTACCCATTATACAGATATAGATATCTATATTTACAATGCACACCAGTCATGCATCACGAGCACATCACAAATTAGCTTATTTGCACTAAACTATTACTATTTATTATAAAATCCAACAAAGACTAATTTTCCTTCAAAAAATTTCAATATTTACCATTAATCGGGGATTACCACACAAAATGTATCAACATTTTGTTGCGCATTCTTCCCCAAAGTCCGCTCCTGCTTACATCCACCACGAAATGTCAAGACATTTCGAGCAACAAAATCAAATATGGCGATCAGTCAAAACAACAAATTTGTGATGAGTTGGTGCGAGTCGGGTGATGTTTTTCTCAGTTATTCGATAGAAAACTAGTTGTCGCGGCGCAATGGATACACAAAAATATACTTTGCCATCACTACGACAAGATATAATCGATAACAATTTGAATGTGAAAGCAATAATCCAGGTAATATTAACAAAACAGCGTAAAAGAATGCAAAACTACTCGCACACGACCCGAGAAATTGCACTAGTGACTGCGAAGAGGTAGAGTTTGCGAATGATGACAGGCAAACGATGCTGACGTCCCTTGTAATTTACAAAAAGGGCACAATGCAGTGTTTTTGCTCAGTTTTCAAAATTCATAGTGATTTTGAAAATTGAAATTATTTCGTTGAAGTTGTAAAGAGCCACTCCAATAAGTTGCTACGGAATGAGTTTGGTATTTTGGAAAGGCTATCTATATTCAAAATTGAAATTGAGTTGTGAATGTATGTGAATGTATAATAATATTAATATATCAATTTTTATAAAAACTCCCTTGCGCCCGCTAACCATTATTCCTTCCGAATAATTTGCTTTAGAACGCATTACTTTTGTTTGTGCTACTTTTATTCGCCCCATTTCACTAACTGCGCATTGAATTCCCGCAGGATATTCTATCCTTTCGTGGCACACTGACAGAACTGGAAACTTTAAATGAAGCAGGACGAAGTAAACTGGCAAGTCTTCGAAAATGCATCGAACGATTGGATGATTGGGCTCGAGATGAAGGCGACCCGGAACTAGCAAAAGAGGTTGACTCTCATCGTCAGCAATTCTCCAAAACACTGCAATCTTTTCGAAAGGCCAACGTATCAACAATGCTCGAAATCGAAAAGGCTGACCGCGAAGAACTTCTTGCTATGACCGGCGAGAATGAACTACGACAGCGTGGAACTGGCAAATATAATAAAATGAATCTGGTTGCTCATCAGGACAGTGTTACCGAAAAAATGCTTTCGATATCACGACACTTGTCGGAAACGACACAGAAAAGTGCTGCGACATTGGAAACGCTAGTGACTTCGTCGCAAAGTGTCGAAGGAACACGGGATGAGCTTCTGAATACGGCTGGTACCATAACACAATCGGGCAAATTGTTGCAGAAGTATGGACGGCGAGAGTGTACAGACAAGATTTTGCTGTTTTTCGCTTTTATATTCTTCCTGGCTTGTGTTTTTTATATTGTCCAAAAAAGACTGTTCTAGAGCAATTAGGAAAATTCCAAAGTGAGCACATCATTTCAAGTAAATTATATATAATTAAGAAACGCACTAATTATTGTTATAGTGCATGAACGTGTAGAGAAATTGAAAACTATTTCTAAATATTCCTGTTATATTTAATGAAAAGCTAACTAGCACATAAACTTTGCGATTATGTGAAATGAAAGACTATTTTAATCATGTAAATATGTTACTATGAATTTTAATATTATTAAACAAATTACTGTTTAGATGAATTTTCGAGTTGTTTTATTGATGAGAAATTGATTGAGGTCGAGTTATTAGAAGGAAATATTTTAATAAAAAACCGATATTTTCCTTTTGAAGCTAGATACATATATTTAATTTTTTGATAAATACCGAAATTTCGAGGGTTATCAGCCCTCTTCTTCAGTGTCTGTAGGTCTAATCTTAATCTAACTTAGGCATGTTATTTATAGTGCTTACTTTTAAAGTATTTACTTATACTAATTAAAAAACTAATCGTCTACTAATTACTTTACTTAAATACATTTAACTATCTACATTAATAAAAAAAAATTCTCACAAAGAAACTGAAGGAGCTAACAAGAGGTAAGGATACCATGGAAAAGAAAAAGAATGCCGTAGAGACTATCCCCAACAAGTCCACGGTCCAATTCACAGAAGAGCAAATGAAGCTGTCAAGGAAACAACATTTCCAACAGAAGACTTGGTAGTGGACTTCGAAGCAGCGGTTAAAAACCTTCCCGAAGAAGTGAAAGCACAGATTAGAGGCGGGGAACACTGGTAAGGTACAAAGAGTGCTTAAAGAGTTAGCTGCTAAACCGGCCTGTTATACCAAAGCAGATAGGGGAAACGCCGTGGTCGTAATGGACAAAGATGAATATAACCGATTAATTTTGTAAAAGCTCAACAACGGGGATTACCATAAGCTAAGGAAATATCCCTTGCCAGACTCTATCAAACGAGTCGAAAAAATCTTGAAAGCATGCAAAGGGACGATTGGAGAGGTCAACAAGCTGCGGGTCTCAAACTCGGCGTTGCCACGAATTAGGTGCCTTCCAAAGATACACAAAGAAGGAAGTAAGCTTAGGGAAATTATCCCCGCTACAACAAGGAGAATCGCAAAATGGGGTTGTAGACGAGTGTAGGGCCTTAGGGAAGATTAGCGATATAACGGTTAAAAATAGAGACGAGGTAATAGAGCTGCAGGGAAGAGTTGAAACAAGCACTCACGTTCTTTGAAGACTGGCTATTAGAGAAGAATAGCTCACCGGAGGGGAGGAGGAGGGCTAGAGACTTTTTGAAACTTGCCTCGGTTTGCATTAATGAAAGTTACTTTACTTTCAGGGGGAAATACTTTAAAGCTATGAAAGGTGTTGCTATGAGAAATCATTTTCTACAATGATGAGTGAGATATTTATGGACAGACTGGAGAAGAAACTTCATGAAGAAGGTTCGCTTCCTCGGGTTAAGTAGCGAAATACATCCTGGAGGAGGGGCACAACATAACATGGGACAACATGGAGGTGATTAAGGAGGTACAGCAGGTACGAAAACTGGAGGCGTACGAAAGCCTGAACATATGGTAAACCCCAATGAATAGAAGACTAAACACATACCAAGGAAACTGTGCAACACCATTGTTCAGGTTAATTTGAACATACATTTGATAGTGCGGAGGAAAATTTAATTAATATAGATAGTTAAATGTATTTAAGTAAAGTAATTAGTAGACGATTAGTTGGTAATTAGTCAAAGTCAATACTTTAAAAGTAAGCACTATAAATAACATACCTAAGTTAGATTAAGATTAGACCGATAGACACTGAAGAAGAGGGCAGATTACCCTCGGAATATCGATAATTGTCAAAAAATTAAATATATCTAGCTTCAAAAGGAAAATATCGGTTTTTTATTAAAATATTTTTTTACAAGCTGGAAAAAAACTGGTTTAAATTAAAAACAATTATTAGAAGGGTTGATGGTGGCAATTTGTAGGCTTGTTGTTTATACGTGTTCTTACAGCGAATCAATATTACTCTCGATAGGATAGATTAAATTTTATTGGTTGGCAAACTGCAGTTCAGACGAAATAATACATCATTGATTAATATCTTACAGCTAATTGGATTACAATGTTCATCATCTTAGGCAAGAATAACAGCATGTACCTGCAGGTTGGTTAGAAATACTTTTTAAGCTAAATTTTGTTGTAAATTATCAAGTGCAGACTGCATTTTGAGATTCAATGTTTTACCTGGGTTTTTATTCATTTTGGCTTAATATAAATAGATAAATACATTGTTACCACAGTCTATAAAACGAATGCATGCAGGGAGATTTTCCAGATTTCTAATATTTTCTAGGCAATTAGCTCTTGATAGGAAACATGGAATGTTACTTCTTTTTTATAACAAAAAATATTATTCATCAACATCCAATTGGGAATCAACGCCTCGATAAAGATCTATTACTTGATGTTTAAAGGGTAGTAATCCTTAGATTTTTCCCTTCAGTGCAATCATCCACAATGGATGAGGCAACGTATTTTAAATTTTTTATTTTTTTTAAACCAATTGAGCGAAATAATTACAACATACAAATCATCAAAAGCAATTTCTGAGAAAATAAAACGATCGAAATGTAACGGCAGTTTAGGCTATAGAGGTTAATTTTTCGCTGTAGTGAGCTGGTGTTCCGTTTTTTTAGAAGCCCAAATTGCTAGTGCGAAATAAATATAACGGACAGTTCTACGAGAAGTATATTTTATAGGGTTAAAATTCACAATTAGCGTAGACATATAAAATTAGTTAGTTCACGAAGGTATATGCAGTTTACTTATCAAGCTTAGAATTGCTTTGTGCTATTTTTAATAATTCCTTTAGTAGAAATCAATAAAAATGTTCGGGGGACCAAAATTGACAGTTAAATGGTGAGCTAAAAGTTTGGCTTTTAAGGATTGTAGGGCAACGGTTAGGAGAATAGACGAAAACATGAACAGGAATAAAAGTGCGATAAGTAATTACTTGAAAAAATCTCGAAAATTACGCTAAAACCAATAGGACAAGTCGTCGGTTTCATGTCAGCGCGAGGTTTACAAGAGAAATAAAACGTTTGGTTTTAAATAAAAAATTAAGTTCTGCGCAAATACGACGTCAATTGAATCTTTCCATCGCTATGCGAAAAGTTCAGTAGTTTCTGAAAAATGAGGAAAATGTCTTATATGAAAAATGTTTACGGATACCAAACCACCTGCCGCGTCATAAATGAATGCATTTAAATGCTGAACGGTATAAGTTCTGGACAGATGAGATAAGGTTTAAAGATAAGTTTTGGATACATTCAGTGAATAAATAAATCAATTTGGATGTGCCTGATGGCTATCGAAGATAATGAAGTGATATCTGTAAGGAGCGTGAATATAAAAGGAACTTTAAGGGAGGTTCTCTCGTGATATAGGCGACGTTTGGTCCTCGGAGGAAGTCTAAAATGTGTTTTATTTCATATGAAATTAACTCAGCTAAATATAGTAGACGATTGCACAACGTGCTTATCACTTTCGGAGAAGTTTTTGAAAAAGATGTCCGCTATGCAGTCTGCGGCGATCACGAAACTTTTTAAATCTAGGAACATATCGTTATTGAAGTCGCCTTGTATGAATTCCCCATAAAAAATCTGCAGAAAATCTTTTCTGAAAGACGATAGTTAACAAGGACATCACAAGTTTTATCGCAGATAAATTTTACGAATTAATTTTTAGTGAACTTGAACATAATGTCCACACTTGGGAGCAGCACTTAAGTACGCAACGAACTAAGGAGGTATACAAACGAGCACACGTGTAGATGTTCAACGAGAAAGATGAACAGCGAAGGATGAAACCAGCAACCTTTGATACCCTAGAGGTAATATAAAATACATGTGGATCAAATTTCAACTTGGCATCAAGCACAACACCAATATCTTTATGTTGATACACATTAAGTAAAATATTACCTGACAAAGAATACTCACAAGATAAAAAGTGTGATTTAATAGAAAAGGCCATTATTAGATAAGAGGGAGAGAGTTCCTAGTACACCATTCATAAAATTGGCTTTGAGATCTGATTGCAATAAAAACAGTCATTGACAGACGAGATTTCACGAAAGATCGTCCACAGAAAGGAGTTACATAGGAAAAAATACGGAAGGATGATCATTTATCAAACGAAAGGAAAATAGAAGTCCAAGAATGGAGAAGAGATATGAAAAGTAGGGGAAGGACAACCATTTAGTAGTATAATTTTGCAGGTACGATTGTTGGACGTAGAATGAAGATCAGGAAACGAGGGGCCCTGATGTGCCAAACTTAGTAAGCTTCTCAGGCAAGATGAATAGTTGACCTTTTTGAAAGCTTTCAAAAATCAACATATATTACACCAACTTGATGTCCATTGTTAAGAACAGAGGACTCAAAATCAACAAATTCGACTAGATTTGAGGATTTAGAACGATCTTTGATAAAACCGTGCGGTACATTTGATATTTTACTATACAAAGCACAGAAGACTTGATCGTGTACATTTTTTTCAAGCAGTTTAGGAAAGCAGGAAAGGAGTGATATGTGGTGGGGTGATAGTTTGAAACGTTTCGAAACATTCGATTTCTAGTATGAAGGAATAACATAAAGGAAAAGGCTTAGGTTGAAATGAAATCGCCAAGGGACACATGTCAATTTAAAAAAGTTCGCACGTCACAAATAATGAATGCTTGGAATAGGAAGATCGTTTACGTAAAATAAAAGCTGAAATTTGTAGTAAAAGAATAAGTCCATTTAAAATCTGCTTTGATGCTATGATATTATCGAACAGCAAAGTTCAGCTATATTCCATTGAAAATGATTGATTTCAATAAAGAATTTTTAGAAAATAACTCATCACTTGGACACATCTATGAAACATGGATATATATTTTAGAGTCCTAATTAATTATTATGATAAACATTAAATTCTTCTGAGCTATTTTGTTTGCTGATTCTGGTTCAAGATTTTTTTGGTGACTGATTGCCTATTTATCAACTTTTTTGTCAATTGGCATTCTACAGTGGAAATGTTTATGGCAATAAAGGAGCTGATTTTAACGTATGTATCATTACTTTTGGCAGAGTAAAAAAAAAATTGCGATTGAATATACAATTATACGATCACTAATAAAGAAACTGAAGGTTTGGCAGCCTCATATAGATATTCTGGTTAAATTTAAATTATGCACAATGAAAAATGGTCACACTATAAGGTTTTAGACAAATTAGCTGCATATTCGTGCATGAAATTTAATAATAATAAATAAGCCGTGATTTTAATAGTTTTTGGATATTTTCATGCTCGAAAGCTGTCGAAAAATATCCTTCCTAAATATATATTTCCAGGGATCGATTATCAAGCTTCATTTTTAAATTTTGAGACCCGTTATGATGCGGTCGGCATGAATAGCTCTAAAAATGTTCTCAGCACAGAATAATACTGGTCTTAAAAATTTGATCAGAGACGATTAACTCATTTAACAAACTCATAAAGATTATTAAAGACCGTGAAATTTCAAATGCTTATCATGATGTGTTTAATTTCAATTAAATCACTCGGACGTGTGCATGGAAAGTGATATGCGTAATTTTATTGTGATTTCACATAAATTTTGATTCTACATAATTGCAGCGCTTAAGAATACCTATTGAGACCTAAGAAAAGTGAGGTTCATAGCTATTATTCATAGCACAATTATTTTCTATTTGTAAAATTTCATAGCTCTAAAGTCTTATGTCCGATAATATCCGACCTCTTTGATAATATCACTGTATTTTATATATATTATATTGAAGAATTTATTCATGGGCGGCTTTTTAAATAATAGCCAAGACGCTTTTGAGATAAGTAAGCTGGTTTCTTATGATGAGCATGTAAGTAAGCTTGCATAAAAAGCTGTAAAAATAAAACAATGAAAAAATTATAGAACTGCTATTGCATCTGATACCTGTATCGACGCCTGTATGTTTTTGTTTCCTTTGCATAGTGTGTAAGTGGAAATGTTGGTGAAATGTGGCTTGAATATAATAAATTAGCAAGAAATGAATATAAATTAGCAAGAAATAATCATTTTTGTGCAATACAACTTCCTCGTTTAGAATTAATTTTTTCTCTTATAAACATACCAAAAAAATTCATGTTTAGCTCTCACTTTCATCCATCCAAACTACGTTTTGGACAAATGACAATTTCTTTTTATAAATCAGATAATCTGTTCATCTCTCATTGTACAGTTGTTGTCCAATGTCCAATGATGTGAAAGTTCAGTGACCTATGGCATGGAAGTCCCAATGCGTAGACGTGTTTTTGTTTTGGAAGCAGTGACCACTCGTAGATAAAGCTTTTAGTTTAATCTACGACCTGTGAATCCTATCAAACAAGGGATCAATCAAACATTTGCCATTGCGTTTTTTTTTTTCATTTTCTACGAAACTGTTTAAAGATTGACATGTATTGCAAAATTTTCTACCATTCTAGCTGCAAATTTAACTAGCATAGATAATTATTTTTCAGAGTATATAGCGTCTTTCGAAATTTATCGCACTACGAATCATTGTGTAGTCAATCATTTATAATTCCAAGTGGCTTGAACATATTTGTGTAAGCTCCTAGCTAGGATGCAATCACCAGCTTTGTACATTCATACTTCATTCTATTTTAGGAATTCGATTGCCAAACATACACAAGATCGGTTGACCTAACGTTGTTTTCCTTTCGAATCCACAGCAAACATATCGTTGTAAAATATTTCCAGCAATTCAAGGGAATTAAGCAATAATTGCACTATGTACAAATGCTGCATTGGCTGAAATAAACAGTCGATGGACAAAGAGACAACATAATTATAGAGCTTTAGATGGTTTGAAATGTTGCGGAATAATTTAAATACCGTTTCAGTGTCAAAGCAACTGTCCAAGAAGTTGCTATTTTGATCTGCCCGCGTACTAAGAATTGTTTTCAGAACTAGATCACCTTGGTCAATGTCTGAGCTTAACCCCTACAATGCACTTCCGAATTCACGGTCACAGCATCTCGATGAAACAGGAAACTCAATGAACGATTGCTCATTATCTGTCGATGTTCATTGAGCTGCGGCAGCTAACCGATAAGACGCCGGGAAATCACTTTATGGGAACAAGGTTATTGCTAGCAGGCTTCATCTCTTAGCTCTGGCGATCGATGTTGCTTGATGGCTTCTCGTAGTGATTATGGTGCCCATATGGGAGATCGTCAACAATAATACAGCTGCTCAGTATATGGTGGCTGCGATCGAAATGCGGATTGATTATAAAACGATTTAACTACCTTTGACTGCTGTTACTTCGAAACAGTTTAGGAAAAAGGTTTCAGTCCTCTGTTTTTACTATTTTCGTGCTATTATAAAAAAATAATCTTTTGCTGAATATTAGAGGGGATTACATCGAATCAGATTTACATCTCAAAGTCTTTAACTATCAGAAGTTTACGAATCAAACGAACAGTTAGTTCTCGACTATCAAACACATAATTAAAATTTCTAAAAATAAATTGTGTGTCCAGTGTGGTATGCAAAGCGGTGTTTAGCGATCAGTGATTGTGTTAATTACAAAGCTCAACAGACATTATGCAGGCGATTGCAATATTCGCGGTGTTGATTGTTTATCTAATATTTATGACTTCGGCAACACCTATATTTTTTGAGAAACTTTTCGGTACGCCTGGCTACAATGGGGCGCCACACTCCTACGATTACAATTATCCAGGATATGGAGCAGTCGGTTATGGAAGCCATGGAACTTATAGTGGCGGTTACGTTAATCCGCCGAGAAGGCCGCAGAAACAACGCTCGGATGGTGGTAGACGTTATAAGGAAATCTGTTCGGTTATAAGCCGTGATAGCTTCTTGAATCCGGGCGGTGCACCGAAGTGTCCGTATTGAAATACTATGATATATCTATTGGGAGAAAGTATTTTATGTTGGATATTGTGTTGCACCATGTGGTCGGTATGCGATTGTTCTGTTTGATATTGTTATGTAATAGCGTGCGTTATGAAATTATTTTGCATTTTCTGTGATTTATCTGATGTGTGGTATGCATAGAAGTTAGGTGTAATTGACCATTGTAATACATGTTGTGATGAAATATGGGTGCAAGATTTATCTTGGCTACCGAAAATTATTAAGTAACAATCCAAAGTATATTTGAATGTGAAATGATTTTTTTATAAATAAAAATGACTGAAATCGTATTAGCTTAGTTTTATTTGTACCGTGATATTTATTTGGTGATCATTAAAATTTTGGGGGTAGGTTTAAATTACTATCTAATGAGTTCAACGTCTGCTAAGGTAGAATCTGCAAGTTGGTCCCGGCTTTCAGACTAAACTTCGAGTCTCTTTTAAGAAATAATTTATAATATCACTAATCGCAATAATATTAATGAATAGTAATATTATAATAGGCAATAATTTATCTGTCATTGCTTGTGTAATGAGACTTTGCCAAATATAAATGTCCTCTTTACTGAAAAAAAATACTCCTCAACCAACCAATGTTTTTAAAAGATTTTTCAATTAATTTTACACAAAATCTCTTACCTACTCTTCCCAGCAGTAGGAAATGCTGATACACCGCTAGATCTTTAGTAACCAGCGAAAGGGTCAGGGAAGCAAATCATCCCCTTTGGAAATTGCAAATCACCGGGCCTGGATGGCATTCATTCGCTTATGATAAGAGAGGGAATTGACAACATGGAGGCAGGTTTGAAAACAATCTTTTAAGCATATCTATTCCTGGAGTATATTAAGGTAAGATAGTCTTTATACCTAAACCGGAGAGAGATTACTATTTAGATCCAGGGAACTTTAGACTAATCAGCTTAACTTCGTTTCTCCTGAAATGCCTGGAGAGACTTGTTCAAAAATACGTACGCACGAGGAGGCGTAAATCTAATCCCTTGAATAATGACCCAAATGCGTACCAGCGTGGAAAATCATGCAAGTTAGCCTTTCGTTTTCTGGTTTCTAGAGTTGAGAGACCGGTCTCAAATGGTGAGAATGCGATGGGAGGCATTTATGTACCTTTGACTGCGACCTTTGACTGCGCACCATTTGGGGGGCTATACGAATCTCCGAAGATTCATGGTTTGGACGAGGTCCTAGTTAAATGAATACATGGCTTGCCGGAAACTGGAGCCGATTGATTCTTGATATCGGAGGCGACAAGTGGATGCCTTTAAGAAGGCGTTCTATCACCGCTCCTGTGGAACATGTTAGTTGTCTCCATGCTAAACGAACTACAACAGGAACGGCTGCACGCGCTGGCTTATGCTGATAACGTGGCTACACTAGCAGTTGAATGTGGTATGTAGAAGTACACATCGCGCATTGGATTTAATTGACAGTTGGTATTCGAGGCACTGTCTAACAGTGAATCCTAGTAAAACGAAACTTATTTTGTTTACCAAGAATAGAAAACTGGAAGAATTAGTGCTTCCTAATATGAAGGGTGGAACTCTTCAAGTTTCAGATGAAGCCAAATATCTAGGAGTGTTACTGGACTAAAAACTTATCTGACAGAATCATAAGGAAGTGAAGCTTACTCGAACTCTGAATATTTTCGGGCAGTGCAAGAGAGCTTTTGTCACCATATGGGATCTGAAGCTATGTGGATCTACGTAACAATCATAAAGCCGATGATTGCGTACGAATCCCTGGTGTGGTGGACTATTGTGAAGCTATTGTGTGCTCGCAAGAAGTTAGCCAAGCTGAAAAGGACTGTCTGCCTGAGTATCTGTGGTGCCATGAGTACTACTACGGGTGCGGCTATTGATGCGCTTCTCAATATGCCTTCTCGCGACATTCAAATTCAAAGTGTGGTGATGAGCTCTGCCCATAGACTAACTCAACTTGGTCTATGGATAGGAAACGAGGTTGTAGGAGACTACTCTGTTAGAAATTCGATGCGTTAAATCTCCGATTCTCACGAAGCCTTCGGACGCTCGAGTGCCTTTACTCGACTTAGGGAGGAGATACGAAGTAATCTTCTTGAGCACAAGTGACTGAAAATACCAAGAAGTCTATACGAGGGGATATTCCGAGATCTTCTTCACGGACGGTTCGAAGACAGATGTTAGATCTAGGGCTGGTGTCTATCTGTATTCATTGAATAAAGGGTGGACTTTTTCTATTGGAGAGCACGTTTTTGTTTTTCAAGCAGGAATATTCGCTATATTGAGAGCTACCTGCTAGGTTACTGAAGAAAAATTTAAGGAAAAACGAATCGCTATTTACCTGACTACTTCGCAAATTGCCCAAGAGTGCAGAGTACAATTGAGCTCTTGTCGCCAGATTCAATGTAGTGCATCTGTGCTGTGTACCGAGACACTGTGGTGTTGATGGAAAAGAAATTGCTAACGCCATTGCGAAGCAAGTTTCGACGCGTCCACTACAGGACCCTGATTCCGGCTTGTATATTCCATTTTTCGGAAGTCGGTGATTAATGTTCACGAATAGAGATGAATGTCTTCTGATGTAGCCAGGTATATTAAAGTCATTCTTTCAGAGCTCAATCATGCGACTGCGGGATTACTTCTCAACAAGAGTAGGAAAGTTTGCAGAGCCCTGACAGGCATACTGACTAAATATAACTGTCTGGGAGGACACATGTACCAAGAAGGTTTTGATGAGGATGACCTCTGACCATTCTGCCTTGAATAGGCTGTATTTGCAAAGCATTTCCTCTGTGAATGCCCATCGTATACGCGTCTCCGATACCAATACTTTGTCTTTGATGTGGTGCGTATGCTCTGTGAATGATCCGGGAGATCTGGGAAACTATGGTAGGCTGAGGGCATGAGTACAAAGATTTTTTCTGGCCTGACTGCTGAGAGGTACTAGGCGCCTCTTCTTCAACCCCCACACATACATAATCAAAATGTGGGGTAGTTTTAAATTGTATAAAAACAATCGGGTGATGCTAAATCGCGTCCCTGTCGAGTAAAATAAATTTAAAAAATAAATAGCGAGACTTCAGCAAAGATAATAATAAACATGAAAATTCAAGCTAGTTATTAGTTTAGTACGGTGTTTGGTATGATGAGACCGATTTGATAGTTAGAATGGTCGTAAATTGCGCCATTTTTCAACCTATTCTATACTACTTCCTCGTATACTTTTTATTTTCGCCTTCCAGTATCTCAGGCTACGAATCGAACCTTCCAATTTTCGAATAATTTGTCTTTGATGTGAATACAAATAATAATGCGCGAGGTTGTGGCAGTAGAAATTAATGCACAGCATCTTCCTTTCCCTTCAATATCTCTAATTAAAAAACAAATCTGAAAACAAGAAACATATAAATAAGACTCATGTTTTTGGTAGATCTAGTTTGCAAAGTGTTACCGTCGTAAAAACGCACACTATTCTATAGGGCTATGACTCCTATTTCCACATAAAATTAACCAGTTTATTCTGGTTTTCACTACCTAAGTTAGAATTCGTTACCAAGTGTTATAGCGTGCAATGCATACTAAAGAATCGATATATTAAGAGTGTATTCTACCTTTTGATTCATACAAATTTTATATCATTTGCATTTTTCCTTTCCTTCTTTCTACACTTTGTGATTATTTTTATTAGTGCTTCCCAGGCAAATGATGAATTAGTAACAGGGAAAGAACAATCGTTATCAACAACTAATTTGTTAGACTCTGTATTATTGTCAACATCTAACTTCCACGTTAACAAATATCTTCCAAAAAATATTATGCAATGAAAAATTCAAAAACAGTACATATGTATGTATAAATCCGATTGTATTCGTGTCTACAAACTTCAATAATTTTCATACTCTTAACAACAATCCCAAGAAAGCCGTTGGTAGTCACAATATTTCTCTTAACCATATTCTGTCCCAATTACTTCGTATCTCATTTATTCCGATACCATCTACTGTTGTTTATGGGCAAATGTCGTTGCTAAAATCTAGCCATTTTAAGATTCACATAGAAGCGATAGTCAAGATGAAGACAGAAAAATGTGCAGAACTGTACATACATACTTATAATTCTTGGCATCAAACAAATTGATATGCGAAACAGTGCCTATCAGGCGAGCCTGAGTTGAATTTATACTGAAATCGGAAGGGGACTCTTTTAATCATTGAGAAAATATGTGAAATTTATGTACAGACTGCGTACATAATGCGTGTTGCAGAAGTAAAATGTGATTGATATTATTAAATGAATTTATCACTTTACTGTATTTTTTGTTACTGAGATGATAAAATAAAAGATCTGACTTGATATGTTTATTTACTTCAAAAGCCGGAAAATGAAATTCATGTTTACTTACTGTAGTACCTCTATGTGCCAATATATCAGGTAATATACCTCAAGCAGCTTTATAACTAGACGTGCTACTAGTTATGACTAGAGCCTCAAAAAAATGTTAAATAAAATGGGCTGAAAATGTTTGTGAAAATGTTAGAAAAAAAGACCGAAAATTTTTATAAAAAATGTTAAATCAATTTAATTCAGATGTTCATAAAATAGAGCAACAAACATAAAAACCTGAGAAAGAAAATTTCATTCTGTTGCATTTTTCATTCTGAATCATCTTTATCTTTAAAAAAATGTCGCATTGAAGGATATTTTGCTTTGCAATTTGTAATTGAGGGGGAGAGTTACGTCTACTGGATAAAATGTACTTATAAATGGACAATGAACGTTCCGCATTTACTGATGTCATTGTTGCAAAATTTGGTTTGATTTTGTGATCCACTGGTAGGTCGGTGTAAACATCTACATCAGGGTTCTTTGATAGACTTTTTTTCGATTCGGTCTCGTTGATGACAGCGAGTAAATTTTTCATAGTTGATGCATATTTATTCGTTTATTTAGAAATAGGAAATTTCTAATGAAACAATGATTGCCTATTCAGCAATTGTTCCAGTTTGTTTCAACTCGTATTAATTATACTGTCAAAAACGCCGAATGAATCATGATGTGAATCTGCTTCAGTTTAATCATCGTTAAATCATTATTGAAGTTTATCTTTGTTTATTTAATAAAATAAATGAAATTTTGACGCTCTCAGTTTTCTGTTGAATAAATATAAAAAATATTGTTTGGTTGACTTTCATATTATATGAATGTACTATATTCATCTTTTCGATTGATCTGAGCAAATCGTGAACGATCAATCGAGAAAAATGTTTAAATTTCTACTAAAAGTGTGAAAATGGCAGAAAATTGTTAAATTTCCTATGAAAAGTCAGAAAAGGGCGGAAAAATGTTAATTTTCCAAAAAACAACAAAAAAATGTTAAAAGGTGTTATTTTAACAATTTTAATATTTTTTTGAGGCTCTAGTTATGACTATTAAAATTAACCTTGGTAAGCTGATATACCAAGAACCTAAAGATTTCCCGTTATTGTATAAATTTAATAACTGTCGTAGTGACACAAAGCCACTATTATTTTACATGAAACTATTCTGCCTTATATATCTGCCTTATATAGCGGTCCAGTAAACAATGGACTCCTTCAAAGTTTTACTGTACAATATTCAAGGCCAACGAATCCATTCTTAGGTTTACGATCTCTTATGTGCTTCGCATATATTCTTAGTCATAAGAACACTTGCGTACTCTATGTACACACATTTGTTACAGTGGAACAATAGTCCATACAATCAGTATGACAGAATGTATTAAAAAACTATAACCTGCTATTGGTCACAGACATAAAAAATTTATGAAGAAGATATCAGGGTATAAATCAGGCTGCTCAGCAAGAATCTGATCAGTCTTACATTAAAAATATAATTGGAAGTTGGAAATAAACACTGTTCTGAGGACTATAAATTATTGACAATGAAGTTCTTCGTACTACTTTCGATAGTTCTCATAGTTGCCATGGAGCTGATTTTTGTTCAGTCTTCATTACTCTTTGGAAGAGGTTATTCGAGATTATATGGTTCGAGATTATATGGTTTGAGACCATATGGTTCGAATCATGGAAGTAGCGGTGGACGTCCTGGACGTACCTATAACGATATAGCTAAAGTTGTGAATCCAAATCCTTATGTGAATAATATGGGACCGTTTTGGACTTATGGTCGATGATTATGTGATGTGGACATAATGTTGTTTATATGATTTGCGGTGAATATGTGGAAAAATTAAAATGTAAACAGATTATTATGTCCAAATAAAATAATTTAATGACGTGCAAAAAATGGTTTCTGAAAGATCAGTTTCAAAACAAGATTCTAGGACAATAGTTTGTCCTCCACTTAGGATAAATTGATTTCAATAAATAAAAAAAATAGTTATTGTGAATGAACAGAAACTAGAATTCAAATCACATTTCGTTTTTTACTCGGGGTCAATCACTAGATTTTAATTTGGTTTGAAGTGTTTCGTCTTCCAACTATTTTCTTAGCAAACGAATCGACTTCAATTTCAAAATCTGATAATGATCTCATTATACCAGGTTAAGGATCTTCAAAACGAAAAAGGAGCCATATACCGTTACACAAAGGGTTTATCGGCTAGACACTAAAGCATCAATAGACCACATACTTCCGAAATCTGTAAGCTGACAGAATATGTTTGAAGGAGTCAATCTAATTTTTAGCGTCAGGTTGGCGGAGCCACTAAAATGGTAAAACTCTTTCAACTCAAGTTTGATTTCCAAGCTGCAATTCTGTTTGTTTTGAGGGCTCACAGTTATTGCTTCACTTTGGTGCTTGTCTATCTGAGTGGACAAAGCGACAGTTAACGTAGTGACAACTGGTTGGAATTAAATACCTTAGCAAGTAACCTAGTCAAAGTTATGATGCTCATGCCAATTGACTATAAAATGAAACCTTTGAAAAATTCATTTCTCCACCGTTCGACGCAAACTGTACCCCGATCAGTTTGTTTAACCAGATTTAATGAATTATAAATTGAATTAATCCGCATCCCTGTAGATATTTAGCGGCAGGATTTTTAAATTTGATTGGAAATCTCGAGAAGGGCTCAGAGAGGTCCTTAGCTTAACTGATATGAACAGTGAGCAAGTTTAGTCAGAGGTTCTGGACACAGCTGGTCCAAGCCACAACGTATTTTTTGATTAATCATTAATTTGGATGGTCTTGTGCGTCTCTGCATACAATGTTGTAAGAGACTTGAATATTAAGTACGGTTTGAAAATACTAGACGTATATATTTTCAACCAAGCATTGACTCAACATAACTTCGTAGAAGTAACACCAACAATAATTAGTCACAATATCCCGAGCCCACAATGCATTTTATATGCTTCTTCTATTTGAAGTTTTTCTTAAACAATTTTCGTCATTTGCCGCATTTCATTTCTCTTGAGTGTAAGTAACAAGTTATGTTTCAGAGCTTTTATCACCAAATAATTTAATTTTGCCTTCAAAACCAAATATTTTTGCTTAAAGGGTATTTTTCCTCTCAGGAGCCAGATAAAATTAAATTTCTTTACAGACATCGCTATTTCAAGGGTCTGCCGCTACTTCAGTGCCCCCTGCCTCCTTTTTCAGTATCTATCAGATTGGTAGACACGAAAGAAGGAGGCAAATTATTCTCGAAATATCATCCTCTGTCGAGAAATTCAAATATATTTCGCTTCTAAAGGTAAAACTAGTCTTCTTACAGCATCTTTCATATACCGAAGGAGGATCTGGCTCAGATTATTATAGTGCCCCATAAGAATTATCTATAGTACCCCATAAAAGTTAGCTAAGTTCTAGATTAAACTCATATTTTATTCTATTGTACATTTTTTTACCGAAATAATTTTATATATTGCGTGCTAAGTAATCAGATTGAAAGATCAAGAAACCTACTTGGAAAACGATCAGAATTGTTCATATTGATTGTATTCTACTTGCATACCAGCCATAAATGACCTGCCTTCTACAAGACTTTGTTGCTGCGACGTATGGTATCATTTTTATGGTTCTGTTTTTGATGACAGGTGATTCTATTATTTATTCCTTTTCCGAAGACATACTTGAAATGGAATATTTAGTTGAATTGAGAAGCTAAATCAGAAAAACGAACCTTAGATTTCAGTGAGTTTCACTTGCTTGCCATGGGACTCCCAAAATTTAATAAAATTGTTTGCTTGTTTGTTTGTTTGCCATTCAAAAATCACCGAAAATACGTTATCACAATAAATACCACAAAAAAAAAAGCTAGCGCTCACAAAAACATAACTTTTTTTTAGAGACGTGAGTAACTGTGTTTAAATCTGTAAGCTTGGAAACAAAACTATAATAATCTAACAAGGCAGTGACTCGATGACTGTTTTATTTTTTATTAATTTCATACTAAGAAAGTCACCTCTGAAAGGTAAAATGAAATTCGTTTGGTTGCATAAGTTGCAGTACTCAGTCTTAATAAACTTCTAATAGAACGGGTGAATATGCCATTTGCGTCCTTTTTCCCGAACGAGCAATTTCGATTCAGGACTGGCCATAATATTATTCACCAAGCCTATCGTATAGTTAAGGTCATAAAAAATAATTTTCGAGCGAAACTATTTAGTGCGATGCTCACTCTCGACGCTAAAAAGTCTTTTTACTGAGTCTGGCACAATAGACTTATCCACAAATTGTAAATGCTTCGATTTTCAACATACTTATGTAAATATTTATTTAAATTTCTTGACGGAGCATTATTTCTATGTTCAAATCAAAGATACATTCTCCGTAAAGTTTTCTATTCACTGATCACTGCCAGGATTTCGGAATGATCTGGCTTTATCCTTAGATCCCCCAAATCCTTTCTTCACCTTCCCTTCCGATTTTATCATTTCCTGGGTAAATGTCGTTGCTAAAATCTAACCATTTTAAGATACACATAGAAGCGATAGCCAAGATGAAGACAGAGTAATGTGCAGAACTGTATATACTGATAATTCTTGGCATCAAACAAATTGATATGCGAAACAGTGCCTATCAGGCGAGTCTGAGTTGAATTTATATTGAAATCGGAGGAGACTCTTTTAATCATTGAGAAAACATGTGAAATTTACGTACAGACTGCGTACATAATGCGTGTTGCAGAAGTAAAATGTGATTGATATTATTAAATGAATTTATCACTTTGCTGTATTTTTTGTTACCGAGATGATAAAATAAAAAAAAATAGAATTAATGTGTACATATTGTAAGTACTTATGTGTAAGTATATCAGGTAATTTACCTCTAGAAGCTATATAACCAGACGTGCTATTTATGACTATTAAAATTAACCTTGGTAAGCTGATATATCAAGAATCTCAAGATTTCCCGTTATTGTATAAATGTAATAACTGTCGTAGTGACACAAAGCCATTATTATTTTACATGAAAATGTTCTGTCTTATATATCGTACGTACATTAGCGGTCCAGTAAACAATGGACTCCTTCAAAGTTTTACTGTACAACATTCAAGGCCAACGAATCCATTCTTAGGTTTACGATCTCTTATGTGCATCGCATATACTCTTAGTCATAAGAACACTTACGTACTCTATGTACACACATTTGTTACAGTGGAACAATAGTCCATACACTCAGTAGGACAGAATGTATTTAAAAAGAACCATAACCCGCTATTGGTCACATACTGTCCAGACATAAAAAATCTATGAAGAAGACATCAGGGTATAAATTAGGCTGCTCAGCAAGAATCTGATCAGTCTTACATTGAAAATATAATTGCAAGTTGGAAATGAACATTGTTCTGAGGACTATAAATTATTGACAATGAAGTTCTTCGTACTACTTTTGATAGTTCTCATAGTTGCCATGGAGCTGACTTTTGTTCAGTCTTTCTTTTTCTTTGGAAGAGGTTATTCGAGACCATATGGTTCAAGACGCCGTTCGTATCATGGAAGTAGCGGTGGATATCGTGGTCGTTCCTATAACGATATAGCTAGAGTTTTGAATCCAAACCCTTATACGAATAGTATGGGTCCGTTTTGGACTTATGGTCGATGATTATGTGATGTGGAGATAATATTGTTTATATGATTTGCTGTGAATTTGTGGAAAAATGAAAATGTAAATAAATTATTATGTACACATAAAGTGATTTAATGACGTATAAAAGAAGTGGTTTATAGATTCTAAATTGATTTCAATAAATAAAAAAATAAGTTATTGTGAATGAACAGAAACTGGAATTAAAATCACGTTTCATTTTTTACTCAGGTCAATCACTTGCTTTTAATTTGGTTTGAAGTGTTTGGTGGCCCAACTATTTTCTTAGCAAACGAATGGACTTCAATTTTAAAATTTGATTGTGATCTCATTATACGAAGTTAAGGATCTCTAAAACGGAAAAGGATCTCTAAAGCGGAAAAGGAGCCATATAGCGTTACATAGATTATTATAGTGCCCCATAAAAGTTAGCTAAGTTCTAGATTAAACTCGTATTTTATTCTATTGTACATTTTTTTACCGAAATAATTTTATATACTGCGTGCTAAGTAATTAGTTTGAAAGATCAAGAATTCTACTTGGGAAACGATCAGAATTGCTCACAGTGGTTATATTCTAGTTGCATACCAAAGCACTCAAGCCATAAATAATCTGCCTTCTACAAGACTTAGTTGCTGCGACGTATGGTATCATTTTTATAGTTCTGCTTTTGACGACAAGTGGTTCTATTGTTTGTTCCTTTTCCGAAGACATACCTGAAATGAGATATCTAGTTGGATTGACAATTGCAAGCTAAATAAGAAAAACCAACCTTAGATTTCAAAGAGTTTGACTTGCCATGGGACTCCCAAAATTTAATAGCATTATTTGGTTGTTTGTTTGACTGCCAATGACAAATCACAATAAAAACGCTATAACAATAAATACCACAAAAAGCCAACGCTCACAAAAATATAATTTTTTTTAGAAACGTGAGTAGCTGTGTTTGAATCTGTAAGCTTGAAAATAAAACTATAATAATCTAACAAGGCAGTAAATCGATGACTTTTATTTTTTATTAATTTCATACTAAGAAAGTCACCTCTGAAAGGTAAAATGAAATTCGTTTGGTTGTATAAGTTGCAGTACTGCTAGTCTTAATAAACTTTTAATAAGACGGGGTCAATATGCCATTTGAGTCCTTTTTCTTAAACGAGCAATTTAGATTCAGGACTAGTCATAATATTATTCACGAAGCCTATCGTATAGTTAAGGCCATAAAAAATAATTTTCGAGCGAAAATATTTAGTGCAATGCTCACTATCGACGCTGAAAAGGCTTTTTACTGAGTCTGGCACAATGGACTTATCCACAAATTGTAAATGCTTCGGTTTTCAACATACTTATGTAAATATTTGTTTAAATTTCTTGACAGAGCATTATTTCTATGTTCAAGTCAAAAGTGCATTCTCCGTAAAATTTACATTCCAGAGGAAGTCCCACAAGGCTACGTTCTTTATTCAATTCAACCTGTTCCTCAGCCATATTCCGACAACAACTAACTGCACTATTAGCCGTTTTGCAGACGAAATAGCTCCTGTATCGTCAGGTACAAACTCAAATGACCTAAAGATTAATTTAGAACATCGATTTATTACTCTTTTTGATTTTTTTCACTAAGTGGATGATCAAGATCAATCCCAGTAAGACAGAAGCCATTTTCTTCACACATTGCCGTTTCCTATACACAAAGCTGATGATCGTGTTTGTATCCGAAATTATCGCCCTATTTCTCTCCTCACTTGTTTCAGTATACAGCTTGAAAGAGTGGTTTACAATAGAGTTTACTCTTCCATTCAATCTTTTCTAGCTCCAGAACAGAATGGGCTCATAAAAGGTAAAAATACATTCACTAGTTTCACGAATGCTGTTGCATCTGCCTTGGTTCAACAAAAGCAAGTAGATGAAACATATATATAAATTTTTCCAAAGCCTTTGACTCTGTGAGTTATGATTTTCGCTAAATTGTTAAGCTTGAGAATCATGGTATTTCTGGTCTTCTATTCTCTTGGTTCACTTCACATGCTGTTGATCGTACTTGTGACGTAACTATAAATTGCAGCACTTCTGTTACTTTTTATCATACCTCAAGAGTTCCGCAAGATTCGATTTTTTGCCCTCTATTGCTTCTGTTGTTTATCAATCATCTACCAACTTATATATGTTCTCCCTATCAGTATGACTTCAAGATGTCCAGAGTAATCGTGACATTAGAAGATCTTTATCATTTGCAATATGATCTTTCTGCGTTGCATAACTGGTGCATTGCTAACGCACTTACTCTGAATGTTGCGAAGTGTCACCAATTTTGATATTTGACTTCAAACTTAAATTCGATCAACATATAATGCAGATCACTGCCAGGGTTTCTGAATGGTCTGGCTTTATCCTTAGATCCTCCAAACCCTTTGTTAGCCTCACCTTTTGATTTCATCGTTTCCTTTCATTTGTTCGTAGTGTTGTGGAATACTGTTGCCAAGTGTGGTCTCCCTATTACCAATACCTTGTGCATACCTTAGAATCCGTCCACCAAAGTAGGTTTACCCACTCATTGTTTTACAAAGTTCATATAATCATCGACTTTCGATAATACAGACTCCTTCGCTTGAATTACGCAGAGTTTTCCTAGACGAACGCCTCTTTTTCTTTAATTTATGCAGCTGGGTTTCTGTTCGGGGATTTAGGATTTAACAGATCCTCTTTTTTATTTAACGTTCTTTTCGCGCGCACTAAAATTTACTTAAATGCACAGCTGTAACGTTCAGCTAGACAACACAATGATCTGCAGCTCGATCCTCTTTCATTGATGTTCTTTGCACACAAAAATCTTTTGAAAAATAAAGGCCTCACAGATGTTAATTTTTAGGTCCAGTTTCTGAACATGTTTAATTTTTAAGCTATGATAATTTTTCACATTCTGTGTTTTTATACTATAATGCTCTTTTACTTTGATTATTTTTCTTATTTTCTAATCTATGATTGGATGTCTGTTGTAATAGACAATAAATAAATAAATAAACAAAAAAATTTCAATCACCCGACTAATTTTCTAAACAACTTAACTGTTTGCTATGCCCACCATGCATGTTAAGGTGGTTAAATCAATCCAAATGCAATTTTTCTCATTACAATCTGAATCACAATAACAATCATACTCACTGATTGAATCATTAATTAGTTGATGTCTTTTTTAATAAATTAAATTTAACCAAAAGAACACCGGGTATTTTTTAAGTGAATCAGTACTATAAATCTAATGCTGATTTCCGGGGTTTCTAGCCAAAAAATAAACAAATAAATACAGTTAAGGACATGAGAACTTCACTACACTTAACTTCAACATTTTATAAATTATTGACAGTCGATGGGGCAAGTAATGTGTTTTAACCGTTTGAAAAATAATGACACATGTCTCGAATTACTAAACAATAGACTGTACCAACGGCCGTAAAACAATAAATTATGCTGCACGTGAACGTCTGAAAACGAAAATTGAATGCGTAATGTATCTGCAACTTACGCTGCATGGGTATGCATGGTAGATACCTGTATATCTAGTTCGCGGTCAATGATATTACCTTGACAATGATTCAACAGATTTGCCTCCAGGGCAAATTTTTTATTAATGAATCATATAGAAGGTTCGTATACGCTAATTGTGCGTAAACCTTTGCATAGGATCGTTTATCTTAAATTTGAAGAAGGGTCATATATCTGCTCGAATTGTATTTTTTGGTGGATTGTTAAAAAGTAAAAAAAAACTGTTTCTTTATATTTTTAGCATTTTTAGATATAATTACATCGAACTAGACCGTTATAAAGTTATTTTTCTAAAGTTGTACACTTCATGTCGAACAATAACATGCGTTATAATTGTTTAATCCATTTTAACGTTGACATCAATAAACAGGTTAATCCAGTACTTTTCAGTTGCGTTTGTTTTACTCTTTTTGCTGGTATGCATTGTACATCTTAAGCACGCAATAAATGCGAACAGAACAATTGCAAATTAACATGTTGGTAATGATTCTTGTCGCACCATACGCAACTTTTATGTGAATAAGTACATCCATTTCAAATGACGCAAAAGTGTAGGCAGTGAAACAGATCTGTACAAAATGTTGTTACCAAATTTTGCACGTTGTATAAGTATTTTATAAGTTTGTTAACATTGACCACATGAGTTAGAACTTGGTTCATTATAATTCAAAAGACGATTCAAGCTTGCCCGTTTTATTCGAAAGTTTTTCTTCAGTTCTAAAATGTTAGAAGCTATGTTAAAATGCAAGTGGTTACCGCCAATAAATGCCAAAACATTATTTAAAAGGAGGACAAGAATTAGGTATGGGTTTCGCAGAATAATTGAGTTTCACATTACTAGCAGCTAGGTACCAGGTCAACTTATAACAATGCGAAGGTAAACAAAAGTATTAAATTTGTCTTATTTACACTATCCCAGACTATTTCAGGGTTAATAATGGCTGGTGTACAATATTTCCCGCAGTAATGTGATCCACGCAGTATATTCACATATAATGAGTAATTCATACTTCAGTGTTTTCAGTATTTATAATATCCAGTACGGACTGTTACAGTCATCATCATCATCATAATGTGGTTTACGCTTACCTTCTATCTTCTCTTGACGCATCAATGAGGAAGTATTTTCGTTGGAATGAATTGATGCTATAAAACTAGCCATTTTTCACAAACTTCAGTTAGTCGATCCTCTTTACTTTAATCAGTCCATTCAAAGATTTACTATCCGCCAGAGACTTCAATATGAAATTTTTGATTCTATTCTGCATTTTAGTATTTGTCGTCAGTTGTTTCTTGGAAGTTTCAAGTCAACCACAGTTTTTTGGACGTTCGACGTATGGTAGACCAAGTTCATTTCGATCTCAGATTTCAAGACAAAAACGGAAGCCAGCTGGACGAACTTATGAGCAGATTGCTAAAGTGATCACTGGAAATCCCTATTCCAACCCGAGGGCATTTCCCTTTCCGAAAACACCGTTTTGGAGCTATCGTGCGAAATATTAAATTTGCTTTTAGTTTATTCAATATAAATGTAGTTTTAAAATTTTGAAAAGTTCTTGTCGATATTAGTTTATCATTCAGATTCACTTAAGTTGGTGTATAGTTTGTGAAGATAAAGAAATTGACAATTTAGAGTTTTATATTTGATATATGTATTTAATTGTGGAATGAAAATATATAATAAGATTATTTGTATCATTCTCACATTAAATGAATACTTCTGAATATTTAAATAGATTTTTATAACAAAATTACTCTACAAACTTTTGTTTTTTTAAAATTATCTTACTTTCCCAGTCTCAGAAACATAATTCATTCGTACTATTATAATCACAGTTACTTAAAATAACATATTTAAATTCAATAATAGCATAATTCTGTTACATGAAATTTAAATTAATTTTCTTAAGATTGAATATTTGTAAATGTACTTATAAATGTGCATTCTTAGATAAGCTACCTTACTTCCAAATTTTGATAACACCATCACGACCAGCAGTAGGAATAAAAGTTTGTTGCTTATCGGTATTGCACATAATCATATCCGTAATATTATCAATGAAATAAGGTGATGGCATTTCGGGACCAGATCGTGGCTGTTCTTCCGCATTTCGACTGGAAGCCATACTTCCTGATGTACCGAGACTGTTAATAGTTTCGCAAATCACTGGGATGCCATCGATTAAACGGGAGCTGTAATAAAATAGCAATAAAGTACGAGAAAACATTGATTCGTATGTTGAAATTGTATGAGTCAGTTTATAACTGAGAAATATTTATTTTCAAATTATTCAACTCACAACAGTGTCAATCAAATTTTACTTACTCGTATGTGAACGATACATCAGTTAAGTTGTCTTTGTTCGAAGGAACAACTAATCGAGAATTTTTCGGTTGCACTAAATCCCAATAACGAATTCGGTGATCAGAGCTTCCAGTTAGTAGAAATGGCGATCCATCGACAATCCCAGTCAACAATGCACATGTGGCCAAGTTGCTATTCTGAAATTTGAAAGAAACCTATCGAAACTAGAAAGTTGTTCATATAAAATCTTTCCTACATGATTAGATACTGTGAGAGGAGAAGATGCACTAGCCCATAACACCTGCTGGCGTTGTGATGTTTCCAGATTCCACATCGAAACCTCATTACTTCCATGAATCGATGAAATCAAGTAGGAAGGTTCCGTTGGATGACATAAAATCTTTCGAATCCACGATCCGTGTGGATGTTTGATTTCGGTTATAGGTATGCGAAATCGTAGATCCCAACAAATGTGCTTGCCGTGGCTTGTCCCTACAGCAAGCCACGAGCTAGTCGGATCAGCGCACATTGTTGTTATCACGCCATTTGACAATTCGGTTTTTAATCGCCACGCACTGTTCTGCATACGAAGATCCCAAGCAACAATGCCACTGTAGAGTGTGGCATAGGCAATTACGCTTTGATCGAGAGATTGCATGTCAACAACGGGACCATCGTTATAGCCACTGAAATAATTCGTTTTTTATGAGTATAGAAAACCCCCAGTTCCAGGTTCAAAGAAAATAGAACAGAAACAAACGAAAACAAAACTTACTTTTCATGAACAGTTGATCCACCTAAATGCAGTGCTTGTTGCAGTGTCATCTTCGATGAATTACGATCGATTCGCATGATCAGAAGTTCACCATTCTTGCCACCTACCGCTAAGCTTTGACCACCTTCGCAGGCAGCTAATGCATTAATTGGAGTATTGGCTGAATAAACCTGTCGCGATTTATTAATGCTATGATTTCCATTTAGTTTGTTACAATCCCACAAACGAGCAGTTCCATCGGTACTGCCACTTGCAAATAAGGAACCATAGGGTTTCAGTGCAGTCAATTTAATCATAGAAGCTTTATGCTCGTGTATATGAGCTACTAATGTTCCCATCATACGCCATTTGCTAGGAATTGCTGAGTAGAATTTCGCTGGATTGTATTCTCGATTTGCAGAAAGAACTGCGTATTTTGCTTTGAGTTTGGCACGCAATTTTTCAAGATCCTTACGACATTCGGAGGAGCGTTCTGTGAAAGATAGGTTGGAAGAAGTTCCTTAGAAAATTGTTGATAGATTTGAAGGAAATCGATTATGGACTACTTTCAAGTTAAATTAACGATTTATTTTATTTTAAGCGACGAGGAAATTGGAGCTAGTGAAATGATTCACCCTTACTCCACTTTTCTTTATGAGTGGTTTTGCGGTCAGCTATGAATTTGGGTTTCTTAGGGTACTTAGATTTAGTTTGTGTGCAAATGGTTTGCACTAGCTAGCGATTTTTCTGTTTTTTTCTCTCGTTTTTTCTCTCTGATTTTTCTCATGATCCCTGATCGGGAATCTGTTCCTTTAAAGCTTTTTCGCGTATGTATTTCTCTACTATTGTATGTGTTAGTCGATCGTCGAAAGTGAGTGCTAAGTATTTGGCCATCCGTTAGCTTTCAATCTGTTGTTCGTTCACGGCCAGTTTTCTTGGTGTCTGGTTCTTCTTCTGTTTTGAAAATTGACTAGGTTGCGCCTGAGTTTATCATAATCTTCTATTTGTGGAAGTACCCAAGAAGAGTATTTATGGAGGATTACAGATTTGAGGGGTGATGGAATCCGTCACATATGACGCAAAGTGCCTCAGCATGATAATTGCTGGCAGCGTGTCGAAACTGCTAGCAGTTGTGACCCTTAGATGGTACATCTCGCAGATTTTGTGCCTCGACTTTGCATATTAGATGGTAGGTGGCCTGCACGTCGTATATATCCTTTTCGTTTATTGGGAAGAGAACTTGCAGAAGCTTTGATGGACTTGGTTTAATTTTGAGAAATAATGCTTCGATGGTGTGGATGCCCTGAAGTTCTAGGTCTTCTTTTACTTCTTTTGGCGTCAATTTGAAGAGCTCTTTATTTTAGGATTTTGCCTAAAACCTCTGCCTTTGGATTTTTCTAAAGTTTGATATGCAAAGAAGCTATGCTTAAAGTGAGAGGCTAAACGAAATAGATATACGACCAAACTAAAATCTTGAGCGCTTTAGAGAGGGAGATATTATTTTGGTATCACCACTATTATCGTCAACAAATAGATATATCTATAGCTTCGAAAAGAAACATAGGTCTGTAAATAAAAATATTTCGCTTTGAAAGCTAGAAAAAAACTATCATAATATATTAATTTAAAGCAACTACTTAAGCTTCAACGAAATAAAAGTTGTTTAAAACATCATCAACACACCTTGCATAAAACTTCTCTCGGGCATACTGTACTCGACCAGGGAAGATGACGTGGGTGTTGGTTGTACCATAGTTCCAGTTCCAGGACTTCCACCCGTTGCTGATGAGGTCGATTCATTTGTAGGCGATGACTCCTCCGGTGAATTTTCCATGTTTCCATAGATATGTTGCCATTCTAAATTTGCTGGACCTTCATTTTCCGATTTTCGTACTTTACGTTGATTGTTTTCATTTTTAATAGCCTTATCTGTTAGAGGATACTCATAGCAAATCACATCTCGTTTGGATAGGCTAATACGCGAAGTCTGTGTCTTTTTCGGTTCTTGACTTTTGTATTTGCTCAGTTTGATGAGATGACTTTTCATTGAAAGTAGCTGATTTTCAATGAGCTCGTTCATACCATCGGAAGTTAGGCGACGTATTAGCTGAAATGTAAATATATTCATGTAAATACTATGTTATGCTGCTAGTACTATGATCATGCATTTAAAAGGCAATATGTGTAATTTAGCCACAGAAATTCATGACTGTCACGTATTAGCTTTATGTCAATCGACAACCTTAGCTCACATTCACTCCGTTCAATACTTTTATATTTAGAGAAAATTAATTGAATCTTACATTTCTCAAACCTGTTCCCATTTCTTCACAAATCGGCAGCTGATCAGTTGTGGGTAAAGCTCTTGTCTCTTTCTGTTTTTCTAAATATTTTATAAACAGCGGAACATCGGGAAATCTATTAATATTTTCAGAAGTTTTAGATGACATACAATAATAACCATGGAAATATTACCTCACAATACTATCGAAAATATTTCTCGGGACAGGCGACTGAAGACTGTTCATCAATATTTCAATTTTAGCTACCTGTATGATTGGTGCTTTAAGATGATTCAAAATCACAGGCATGATTTTACATTGAACATCGATTGTTGAAAGAGTATCAGCAGCTGTTGATATGAGTCCGCAAATTTCATGACGTATCCACAAATTCGGATGATTTAGGTAACAAGCACAATCAGTTATGAACGCGATCAAGAGCGGTTTCTGTATCAACCCGGATTCGATTAATGACGTTGTAGCTCGTATTGACTTGGCTATAACAAACTCTTCGCTATCAGTAAGACCCTGTTGCAAGAGCGGGTAGAGTATAATCGAAGATTGCCATCCCACATAGGCTGCCACACCGACAATGCAATCGAAAAATGCACCACGTAAATTTTTGTCCTCTTTGTCGTTGAGAAAGGTGATCATGTGCGACAAAATGACATCATTTGCTGTAAATAGGAAGAATCTCAGAATATGTCCAACAATCTTTGCTCAACTCTAACCTTTCTGTTTTCCGAAGAATACACACAAGTTTGTGATGCCTGACTCCATTAAGGTTTGTTTGACGATTGGTTGAGGATCGGTTAACAAACTGAGAACAGTCTGCTGGATGATTTCATGTAGAGCGTGTAGTTCCGCTTCATATCGGGGCATATCATTTGGAGAGTTAAGTTGTGTTTGCTCCAAGAAATAAACAGCAGTTTCGGCTAGTTGAGCTGTTATAAATAAAATGTTATTAAATATAATTGTGTTTGTTAGTCGGCCTACCGATATTTTTTGCATATGAAACCCGTACGATTGCAGAACTATCAGTAGCTAAAGGTGCAATTTCAGGCAAAATGTATTCCGGAAATACGTTCGCATCACTTCGAGGTATATCTTTGACCATTCCCAGGCAAGCAGTCAATGTGTCTAAAGCAGTTGCTTGGACTCGTGATGATGAATCTTTAGTCAAATGTATCTAAATAAAACCTCGTCAATTGCTATTATGCAATGATTAGTAGATAATATACTTACAATGTATGGTAAAATCCTATCCAAAATTGTCTCTGACGATGTATACTCGGAAAATGTTTGAAGAATTTCCAGCGAACAAATTTTCGCATCACAATGATGCAAGCCGCGAATGCATGAGGTTACAACAGTGATTATCAAAATCAAACCATCTTGATCGGATGATGTGGAATACGATTCCTTTTCAATTTTCTCAGTTGGGACGATTTCATTTTCATCACTCTGCTTCGTAAGAACCTTGATGAAATGGAGCATGTCGGAATGCAGACGATTGATTTTGTCGTCTGGTGTCATAACTTCAGTTGACGAGAACATTTGTAAGTACGACTGTAAAAACGAATAGAAGTATTCCGGAAAGAGCAGTGCACGTTCTTGATCCAAATAAATTTCAGCGGTTTTACGTTGTTTTGGATTTTTACTGAGCATCGATGACAGTAGATTACGTAGACGTTCATTTTCGATCCCTTGTAGATGCTTAGTAACAAGTTCTTCATCGCCACGATGGTAAGCTAAAAGTTGAGAGAATTCGAATGGGGCAGTACCTTCGGTCCAAAGTTCTAACAGGGCACAGCTGTAAAGAATGAATACTGATGTGACTTTGTTTGGCTTTCTTTGGTGGCATATAAGTATTTTTATAATTATTCAGGTTGGAACTAATGCTACAGGGTTGACACTAATACAAGCTGGCACATATATGATTAGAGTCATGCGAGACAATAATGAGTCAATCGTCGTTATTTAAAAGAGATGCTCTCAATACATATGCTCTTTTCCTGAGCAGATATAGCCAACTAAAACTCTTCCTCTTCAGATTTCATTGACGGACTCAATCATATATAGTCTTTACCTTCCAACTTTGACCATATCATCACTGGTGAGAGATTCAACGCCACGCACCCAGAATGGGAAAATATTGCAAGCAACTCTTTTGGCACTACCCTTCAAAGATGACTGCAAACTAAACATCTACAGCTAAGACTTGTCGCACTCCTGGTCCAACTTTCAGGAGATCTGGTAGTGTAATCGATTTCTTTCTTGTTTCCCCTTAACTTCTCAATATATTGCCTCAATTCAGCTGGGGTCGTTGTTATTGAAAACATATTGATGCAAATAACTCTCTGGAGAACAAGGGACTTTTACTTTCTAGCCTCTGAGTCTCAGTTTTTGTCAATTGGGAAACTTTTGAATAAGAAGATTTAGTTAAACTACAAAACGACTTTTTCTTTGAGCATCTCGCAGGCGAAAAACTATATAAAGGTCCCGATTTCGCAAGCCAAATAATGTATATGGTAACCCAATTCAGAGTGAGAGAGGTTGGCTCAGTGAATTTTCTGCATCCAACGTCTCCGATGGCTCTAGTTGCAGTGGTCTTTTTATAAACTTAGTGGATCTACGGCGTCTAATCCTTAACCTAATTATTCAGCGGGCGAAGACATTTGCTCAAACTATTTGATAAAGAAACTTTCTTTCTTCTTCTTTGCACTCCTAGCCATTATCTATGACAATTGCTTGAATATTGGTTACTTTTCTAGTATTTGGAAACGTGCCAAAATCTTTCTATTCTCAAATGGACCGACAATATCGGCATTTTCAACACGAGACCCATCTCTCTTCTCTAATGAATCTACTGGAAAGAGAAAACTACGCAACTCTTTATAAAGTAGTTGTTTAGAAGAACATCATTCCTGCCCGCTAGTTTGGCTTCAAAAGAGATCCTGACACCATCGATCCGTTACAGGTCTTCACGACCGACATACAAAGGCGCCAGGCTGTGGAAAAATTCGTTACTTGTCCAACCGATGTGGAGAAACCGTTCAATTCGGTTTGGTTTGGATTCCACAAACTTATTACACTAGACAGTCCTAGGTATCTTATCAAATTAATTTCCAGCTTTCTCCACGACAAATGGACTTTTGTAATGCATAATGGAGAAAACTGCAGGGACTTTTGTAATGCATAATGGGGAAAACTGCAGGGCCTTTTCTCGTAACTCAGATGACTCTCAGAGTTTCATCTTTGGACTTATTTTTTGTAATATATTTACATCTGATATTCCCAGCACAAATAATCCTCATGATGTTAAGGTAAATTTATATATGGACGACCTCTAGGGGTGGTGTGGTAGCCACAGTCTAAAGATGGCAGCAATAAAGCTCCAAAGATAAGTCGACGCTCTCTGCCGGTATTAAACCAAATGGGGAATAAAAATTAACGTAAGAATAAACGAGACCCATAACAACCGTCTTCCAGGAGGATAATATCAATTAAAAAACTGAAGCTTGGCCTTCGCGGTCTCTATCAAGTCCTCAAAAAGCGACAAACGGAGCTAATTTTTGACTCTTATATTTTCCAGCTAACACATAGAAATGACCCCTGGCAAAGCCCCTAGAGCATTCGGAATGATGTGCACCCTCTACGTCGAAAAGAGTTAGAATACTAATTAACACCACTCTCATATGACAAATCATTCTCTTCAGCGCACTAATCTGGTGGTCAGGCGAAATTTTGTTAACGCTTTTGGAGCTAGAAGTCCACCGTCAATGCACGGGACTTTAAAGAAATGAGCTTTGGAAATACTTTTCTAACAAAGTTTTGTGTGCTTTAGCTAGAGTTGATGAAATACAAAAAATGTATAGTTCGTCATGTCCGAAAAACCTGTGAAGAGGTCTCGACTACGAGTCCAGAATTATTCACTCTGAGTATGAATAACCCCCTGTCGCTTACTAAAAATAAATTTTCAGCTCAAGTTAGGTTAAGCATATTATATTAATGAGTGAATTCAGGATGTACACATTTATGCGCAATTTGTAGGCTTATTTTTTATTCATAATAGCTTGTAAGTTAGCTTTTAGCATTTATCTATTAGATTCATTAATTATTTTACAAATACACTTCAAAATGAATATACGTGCTCTTTATTAGCTATTATCCGCCGATGCCAACATTTTGATTACGAGCTTGGAAAGTTTGATCATTGAAAAGGATTGGATAAGGGACAACATTTTTATACACGTCCAGGTATCTCAAATGACACCCTAAATACATATATGTAGTCACACTAATGACGATGACTCATTTTATTGCGAGAACTCTAAAATTCGCACTTACATTACCACGGAAGTTTGAAACATTTTATCTTAAACTAGCAACAGAAAGTTTGCGAACAGAAGTTCGAAAATGATATTCTATTGGAACCAAAATAAGAACACTTACAGGCAAACGTTCTGGGGCATCAAATGCCTCTAAAATTGTCTTTCATAACATTTCATACAGTTCGAAAAGACTATTGCTAAATTAGTTTTCTATATATTTTGTTTCTGCTTATTTTTCATGAATTCCAATTACTTGAATATAATTTAAACTTACCCAACGGAAAAAATGTCCATTTCCGGTAGTAAGCTTCCAGAATAATATGGGCCATCGCGCATCAGCGATTCATTTGGAAAAATCGAATCCGATAAAACCGGTGCATTTTCATTTTGCAAGAAGTTATCGGATGTAAACGTCTTGACAAACCTGCAATTCAATCCTAGAAAACACCTTTACTTCAGAGTTACATATTCTTCGATATACCTTTCAGGAGCAATATAGCATGTACGCCTTCGACTTGTATCGAAGAAATAAGTGTAATCGGCTGGATTATCTTCGGGTAAATATGTTGGCTTGAATGATGCAAAATCAGAAAGTAGGATCCAATTCCACGACGTGATTAGGATATTTTCGAGCTAGAAACAATCAAGAACGTAATGAGCTGTTGTAAGCAGATTATCAGGAATTTATTTAGTGTTACCTTAATGTCTCCATGGCATATCTTTTGCTTGTGACACTGATTAAGTGCACAGAGAATTTGAAATGTAATCCATTTTTTCTCTAGTACGGTTAGAAAAGGCCGGGTCGAAACACGATCGTAGAGACTGTGTTTTACGTACTCCCTCATGATATAAACAGCTCGGTCGTTGATCTAGAATAGTTATGTTTTTTATAGTAAATCGATATAAAGTTATGTAAAGTTTACAACGCAGTGCAACATTTGAAAGCTAATTTTAAAATAACATATTGAAGTTTCATTTTTCGTAATATCCGAATAAGTGCGAAACGAACCATACTTAAGTACATTTTTTGTTTGTTGTCAATGATTTCAAGGAGTTAGAAGCGAACTATCATACATTCCAACGAAAAATATGTACAATAAAACTCAATTTTACTCACAATAACTTTCTGAAACGGTAAACAATTAACCGCATTCGCAAGATTCTTCTTGATGAACTCAAGACGTTCGGCATGAGCTTCCAGGGGGAGCGTAGGATCATGTTTTACAAACACTTTAACTACAACGAGTCCTTCATCGGATTTTGCTCTTGCTACTTTAAAAAATCGCGTACTTCCCATACTGAAAATAAAACGGTACTTACAGACATATTGTTCTTTCAAAAAATTCAAAATTTCTATATTTCACAATTACCTCAAATCGAATTGCAAATCATGGTCGATTGTTCCGACGAAATAATGTTCTACTGGGTAGATTTGCGATGGTGCAATGCCCACCAATTGGTTGCCCATTTCTGCAACCGAATTTCAGCTAAACTTATCCGAACAAAGCAACTTCGCTACAAGAACGCAATATGTGACAGTGACAAACAGTAAACAGGCAGGAAAATTAACAGCTGATTGGAACATATGATTGTCAAGAGATGAATGAATGTGCTGAATAACTGGATATGGAGTAAAATTTTGTCGGCACTGCCAGACTAGAAATCGTGAGAGATTTAGAGAGCGAACTATTCGAATTTGTGTGTATATTTTTTTTGCATGAAAGTTGTTCAAAATGGTGCAGAAACATGCAAGAGCATTTTCTTTTCATTTTGTACAACTCACATTTTCCTTTTTGTCCACTTTTTGCTATTTTTGAACGAAATTCGAATGACATTTCGTTGAAATCTACTCTCCCTCTTACGCTCACGCTCTGCGAACAATTCAGCCCGGAAAAATTCACTTTGGCTACGAAAAATCTGAAAAATCCCCGTGTGTTTTAGTTCTAAAAGATTATAGTCTCTGATTAGATGTAGCTTCTAAAAATGTGTCTAAAAATGGTTGAGTAAACGACGCGAAACCTACGAAAAGGAGAGACCGATTGGCCAATAATTGCCGAAAATGGCGAGAATGGAGGAATCGAAGAAATTTTTTTTTTAATTTTAAATAAATTAGTTTAAAAAAAGACACCCCCAAAAACAAGCGCAGCTCAAAGCATTGAACAGTTGCTTCAAAAATCGTAAAAGAACTTTGCACTTTGTACCAAATCGCGCGCACTCCCAACACCACTCAAAACTGGAATGATTTGGCTAATCGCCAAATCTTCATCTCCGTTTTCGTAGTTCGCGTCGTTTACTCAACCATTTTTAGACACATTTTCAGAAGCTATCTAATCCAGAGACTATGATCTTTTAGAACTAAAACACACGGGGATTTTTCAGATTTTTCGTAGCCAAAAACCAACACGTGAAATGTGCGAAAATGGCGAGAATGGAGGAAATCAATTTAATTTTAATTTAATTCAATTTAATATATTTATTACATGTCGTGAGATAGAGTATTAAATTGCAGTAGATTTTTCTATACAATATTTTGCATTTAAAATAAAAATTGCCATGCATTTAAATAATAATTGCTATTTGAAGTAGCCAATAACAAACCATATTTCAACAAAATATATATAATTTTTTTTAAAAGATATCAAGTTGGGTCGTTTGGTGTTTTCAGTTTTTCCATATTAAAGAAAATAAATTGCAATATACAGTTATATCTCCAGGATTAAGGAATTGGGGAAATTACTATTAATACTTTGTTCAAAATGGTTAGCAGTTGCATATATAACTAAACAGAGCGAACTAACTTACTAAATAAGCTAGCTATTAAAAAAATGTATGGGTAATCAGGTAGATTTAAGTTGATTTAGCTCTAAAGCGATCAGCTGATCGAAATCGCCTGATTTCGAGTGTAGTGTGAACGGCATATTAGGTCTGTTCGCGTACTGCAGCAGCAACAGATTTTTGCAGCTGGCTTCTTTTTGTTGCAAAATTTAGCATAATAGTTTCATGTACGCGAACAGACCTATTTATACGAAGGTTAAAAAGTTTTGAATTTACACGGGTTGAAATTGAAATATTATTGCGAGCTAGAAGAGAGCAATACATAAATAGACATAGGTCTGTTCCCGTACTTGAATCTATTATAATATATTAAAATAGATTCGCAGCAAGTCGTTTTCGTACTTTTGCTGCAAGCCAAATGCAAGCCAAATTTTGCAGCAAAAAGAAGCCAGCTGCCAAATTCTGTTACTGCTGCAGTTTGCTGAAGTACGGGAACAGACCTATATTTACAGTATTTTTTTATGATTCAGTACTCTTACCATATATGTAGGCATGGTAAGAGACATGGCTAAATCTTTAGAATTGAGTTCTTTAGTTGCAAAATGAGACTCAAGCGATTTTTTTACGAAACTGAGTCAAACACCATTTCTTATAGGAAATCTTCTCAGGAATCGATTTGTGCACTTTATTTTATCGCAAACCCAGTCTAAATGCCTTAAAAAGTGATTTGAAAAACAGCCTTATTTCCAAAACGCGACCTGAACAGAGATTTTTTCTTTCAAAATGGCGTCTAATATTTTGAACGGTTTGGTTCTAAAAAGCGACTCAAACCTTAGCAATGTCGGAAACGGTTCTTGTTATTTTTTCCAAAAACCAACCTAATGTTCTAACTTTAAGAAAAGGCTAAACTTCTGTTCGTCACATATTTTTAAATGGTTATTTTTATTATTAATCTTGTTTTAAATTAAGCGGGCTTTTTCTAGAATGATGAGAAATATTTCAAAGTTGGCCATACTGATTGCGACTTCACATGTTTGTTCTTAGAAATCGTGCACCGACACATTAAATGTGTGCGTTGACTGAAGTTGTGTCATTTTGCTTCTATGCTGATTGATTGCGTTGTGTGTTTATTACTTTTTAATTTGATTATGTTTGAAAGAGAAATTAGAAGGATTCAAATTGTGGAAGCTGATTTTGGGAAATACAGGCAAAAATAATAAATTAAAAAAATATAATTGTTTTTGTTTTGTTCCAAAACCCGACTCCAACATAAAGTTTCGTTCCAAAACCACACCTGAAGGCGATTTTGTTCCAAAACGCGACCTGATGAACTGTAAATGCTAATTAATTAATATTTAACATAATCCATAGTTTATGAAAATTTGTAATATTGTGTAGTTTTTTATTTTCAATTTATTAAAAAAAAATGGGTTTGATATATTGACCAGGAAAGAAAATATAGTTTTTTGCTGTTTCTGAAAAGTTTCAAAAACATTTCAGTCTCATTTTGAAACTAAAGAACTCAATTGGGCTCTACATACCAAAAACACTCTAATTTTTTTGTTGCCTACTGGAGACTATTCTGCAGGCAAGAACTGATTCTTTTTTAAACGCATACAGAAAAAAAATTTAATATATATTTCTATTTTTAAATAATTTTAATGAATATTCTAAAAATTTTCCAAAAATTATTAATTGTTATACATTTTTATGGTCATTAATATAAAATTATATTTTTGTTATAATTGGGAAAGCTAAGCTCGCTTTTTCAAAAAAGCCAGAAAAATCAAGAACATTCTAAAATGCATTCATTTTTCGTCATTTTCATGGAAATCTGTCTTTTGGAGGGTCTGATACACCGAGATTCTTGTAATTATCTACAACCAGGCTAGTGTTCAAGATTCTGTCGTATTTTCGTAATTTTCTCTTTATTGTTCGGTGTTTTATATTTCAAGATTACGAGCAAAAAGTATTTACGAGATAAGATTTTCTTTTCTTTTTATTATTTTATTTATTATTTTATTTTTAGAGCGTAAAGTTGGAGCAAAACGAATTTTAATACAATTTTAAAAAGATCTGATTTTTTCTTCTTATATTTTTTACATATGTTTTTAATCAGCCTTATCTAATATTATATGCAAATACAGTCACCAAATCCTGATAAGCATATAATTCTAAGAAACAATTTTGTATATCACGTAAATAAAAATAAATCTCGTATATGAGCAGGTGTATCAAATTGTCGACAAAATTCAAGAGCCACATCAAATGTTCCGAAACTATTGACCAGAGAATTTTCTAATTAGATGTAATTAAATTAAAAACCATCTTTACTTCGGGTCAAATTAAACAGGCCAACAGAGACTGAGCAACTACCAATTGTAAGTGGCTGATGATTTTCTATCCAAAAAAAACTGTGAGCACTCTTAAAACCTCCTCCGGCATATAATTCAATTAGCTAGCGAATTCGTTGAGTGCAATTTAATTATTGAATAGAGGAAACAGCTTGACGACTACCAGCTTAATCCTTGCTCCTTTTTCGAGTGACACTGCTAGCCGGATGGACTACATACTTCGCGCATTTATTGAATTTTCATGTGGTTCCTAACTTAATCAATTGCATTTTCTACAAATTTAAACTTTTCGGTAAATGTAGCAATCCTTGCAAGTGCATCGTTTTCTTGAACGGCGATGATGATGATGGTGGTGGGAACAACGCTGATGGCAAACGATGGTGATGTTAGTAAATAAATTCTATTCTGTATTGCACGAGTGACATAAAATTTCAGTCTTGAGTGATATGTCCTCGAGGGTCCGTTTCTTGGTCTTCCGTTCAAACCGAATAAGGAACGGAACTCCATGATTTTCCTTATGACAGCAATAGTTTTAATCATATTAAGCAAGCGAGGAATAAGCAGTTTTGCAGCTATCGACTGTCAACTGTGGATCGATATAAGATATTTTCCTTAGCATTGGGCCGCGCTAGTCGAAGAATTTTCAAGAATTATTAAATTTATTAATGGAAATCGATTACTATTAAGATCATAAAGATGTTAAGTGATTTAAATTGATTTGTACATGATCAAATGCAGCTGATATTTAAAAATGCAGAGCAACAATAAATTACCGACTTTGATTATGATTTGATTAAAGTTTAATATATTATAATAATCTAGATATGTTTTGATGAGAAATATTTATTATTAAATATATAAATGGTACTTATATTTTTTATGACTGATTTATAATAATGCAACTAATAATAATTAAGGGCCGGCTAGCCGTTTGCGCTATTGAAAACATTATATTGGAGATGTTAGGTCTGTTCGCGTATCTGAATCTATTATAATATATTAAAATAGATTCGCAGCAATTCGTTTTCGTACTCTTGCTGCAAGTAAAATTTTGCCACAAAAAGAAGCCAGCTGCAAAAATTTGCTGCTGCTGCACTACGCGAACATCTTAAAACTGTCATATCTTTCTAGCACTTGGCCAAAGTTTACCGAGCTTGTATATAGCCTGCTTGTAGAAGTCGGCCGAGTGCTGATCTCCACACGCCACCAACCTAACTCCCCTACTCCAACCCGCATCATTCACCGTAGACGGAGGACACGAGCTGGCTTTCTATAGTCTGCAGCAGATCCTGACCAGAGTCTGCCTTATCAACAGCCAGGTTTCCAGCAGAGATGATTTAATCTCCCCTACCGGCATCGGTCATAGTCCATTTAAGGCTCTCGTTGGCCATTTCACTGAAAGGCCGAGTTAACATAGCATTGGGCCGTGCAAACCCTTAATCTACCTTATTGGAGATGTTAGGTCTGTTCTACCAGAAAAAAACCCTTATTTGCCAACTATGACTCTTGCTGGATCTGCAGGATTCGGAAGAAGCGGGCGTTTCCCGTTAAGTTACGTAGCCCATTGAAAGGAATTCTTTTCCTTATTGGACAACGTGTCAGGAGGGACGTTTTTTAACCACCTCAGTACTTTGAAAGCTGTCTTTCCGATTCTGTAAGCCCAGGAGTTGACGGAAGCGTATGGAGCGCCTGAGGAGAGCGACAGTATAGGTGGCACTGGTTGACGGTTGGGTCGGCTCATTGACCATAACCTTAACCATTATCTTTCATTCATCGTAACTATTCACCTCTGGGCACAAGCGGGCTTCTGGGCTCCCCCCAGGTCAAGCTTGGTGACCAAAACCCCGGCACTACTTGAAGCAGGGGTAGAAGATGGTCTAAGTGCCAGTGGAACTGACCCATTTGTCATATCTCCACAGCTTTCAGCAGATTTAGCAACAGTTCGCGAAACAGGCCTTTCGACTGTTGGGTTATAGAAAGTTTTAACAAAAGTATTGAAAGTTTCTGCCGTCTGCTAGGATTCATAATTTAAAAAGGCTGAGCAATTTCCATAAACATTCATTTTAGTTGGTTAGATATTCAGTTGGTAATAGTTAGAGTTGACTGACCACGAAAGATCTAAAATGTCCTGTAAGGTTTTCATTTCAGAATTTATTTCAAGAGTCAGAGGGTGGAAGGTGCGAACTATGGATTGAATGCAAAAAAAAAAAATATTTTAAGAATAAAAAAAAATGAAGGAAACATATTACCAAAAATTTATAAAAATTAAATATTTTTTCATACGCTGTACAGGTCAAAATGAATCATGTGATTAGTTCCTTTTTTATTCTATAAAGCAGTTAAACACTGTTAACTTCGGAAGGGCATAATGTTAGGTTTATAAATTGGCTTGAATTTCTTCGTAGGAGCTATTAGCTTTTTTCAAACTTACAGACATTGAAAAGGTTTAGTGAGCAGATTAGGTAGTTTTTTTTTTTAAATTTGTTTTGTTTTATTTTTCTTTACTTTACCCGGTTTTATGACATCTCAGGGTCGGGGTGGTCCCCATGAATAATATGGACGACACATGCATTTTTTCATGGTCGGCGAGAATCAAACCAATAAAAAATTAAATTGCTGCTGTGGCAGATAATCCTTTAGTTTTATTTGATCTTCACTGACCTTTGCAATGAATAAAACTCCTCCCACCGTAGAACTAAATAGCTTTTACGCTTTGAGTAAACAATTTTTCCTCCAAATTTTATATCGATTAGATGACTACACCTGGTCCCTTCGATTATATCAATATTTAAAAAGAATACTTAATTTTCGAAAGTATTTTTTCTGTGAAAAAAAACCACGAATAAATGAATGTCATCAAACAATTTATACTCATGAGCTGCATAAATAATTTTTCTTGAAGATCATCGTTTGTTTTCTTTGATGAGAATAGATAAAGAGATTCTTATCTCGCACTTATTATCAGGAAAGCTGAGTTTGATTGCTTGGATAGATAGCTTGTTTTAAGAGCTTTTTCAGTTTTATAGAAAAATGAAAATTCAAGGATTAAGGCAAAACTTTACTCTACAGAGCATTTTCAGTTCGTTTCATTTCACTGGGCAAAAAATCATTTTCGTATTTGTGTCACTTTAAAGTCATTTTCAACTTGACCAGTAGTTTCCAGCCTACACACAAAGCTTTTGGTGGTACGATGTCTCGCAAAATCGGTGAACTTTGAAGTTTTTGAATCACATGAATGGTCCTTTGTCAGAAAAAGCTTCCCTAAAAAGTCACATGAACGTAAAGTTTAAAGTGTCAATTCTAAAATCATTCATTTTTTTGCAGCTCTCGAGGATTAATTCAAGATAAAATTAGATATAATAGCTGTAGGTAGAAGCGTGAAATATATATCGTTTCTTGCTAATCATTTCATCAAGTTTGCGTCTTTGTAGCCCAAAATCAGGAAGCTAAGGTAGCATAATTATCAATACTCACTTTAACTTTTGATCAAATCCCATATAAGTATTGTTCTTATTTTAATTAATTAAGCTGATCATCAAATTCTTTCATCCATCAATAACAAAAACAACATATGAAACAAGATTAATTTTATTTCCGAACTATGTAACAACACATATTATATGAAATGGCACACCTTTAAAATGGGAGTCGAGTATTTGATTATACAACAGCAGCAGCTATTCTCCTTGATTTTGCTTCATTTTCGATTTTGTTCAATTCTGCCATTGCTTCTCTCAACTTAATACCACTGCATCGTCTGTACTGCCAATAGACTGTGGTATCGCAGGATTTAAAAGAATTTTCAGCCTTGTTCACAGCATCGGTTAAACGGTCTCTTAAATCAGCCGGTAAATTTTGTGACCCTATTCTAGTTGCGGCTGAATTAAGTGCAGTGTATTGGAAATCTACTCCAGATGTATTAAAAAGTCCACCTAATTGAAAAAACCCATTTGCCTGAGAGTGAAAAAAAACCTCAAATGAAATTCTTTAACCGAATTCAATTCTCAAAAATTGAAAATTTTCGAAACGGATGTGATAATCTCTGATGTGACTGGCAGCAATGTATTTTTATAGATAATCAAAACAAATGAACATTGTATGATTCAATAATATCACATGATTCGACAAAATTACTTAATTAAATCAATTAAAGACTCAAACGAATTATTACTTATGTTGAAAAAATTCATCTACTCACATTTACCGTCACAAAAACGATCACCAAAAAACAGACTGCACTCGCTTTTGACATTCCCATGTTGAATTCGATAAGCAACTAACAAAGTATTAAATTTAAAAAGTATGGAAACGATTCGCGCATCCACTCGTCTTCCGAACCTCTACTTTCGGTTTCAGTTCGGGTGAAAGATTTCGATTAAAAGATACATTTCTTGCTAACACCTTTTTATATATGTATTTCTAGAGCGTTATCTTTATCAGCAACATTAGATGAGCAAATTTTGATAAAAGATAATGTGCTAAAGAGATTTATTCTATTTTAGCAGAACTAATATCTTCATAATGCAACGCATCTCCTATTGTTGTTAGTTAGCGAGATTGGAATGTTATCTACGGAAACGGATGTTTTATTATGTGAACAATGTATTTAGTCTTATTTAAATGATTGAATGAAATAAAATGAATAAAATTAATTTGATTCAAAAAATTAGACTGCAGCAAAGTGATTTCGAATCTATTTCATAAAAAATGTCAATTTGCTTGCAGATTATATTTGAGGAGGAATAAATGAGTGGCATACAATTATATTAATGATAAGCGAGTGTTTAAAAAATAAATAAGTATTTTGAGTGACTAGATTCTGATGAGTAATTCTTAGTTGAGATGAAACTGCAACAAAATTACATAGTACACCTTCATCTATTTTATTTAGTGTATTTTTTGATTACAAAGTTTTCTGTATATTTTGAAAGGTTTTGGCACCTTGGTTAGTCGCAACGTGAGCGATTTTCATATTTCTTGAAAGTGTCTCATTTAAAATCAGTGTCAGCTATACTCATCAGCGAGATTTGACTATTTCCGTTAACAATATTATAAATAAAATTTGACTCAGCCAATTTTCTGATTTGACGTATGAAAAAAAATGTGTGGGTGCAACAAGCTAAATTGCTAAAAACCCCAGCGCATCAGAACCGCTAGAAACACTAATGTTCGAAGAACGGTAGAGGATTTGTACAGATTTTGAGTGTGTATTCTACCACTACTTATTTTTCCTACTTAAAACTAATATACCCTAAAAAATAATAGAATCTAAGCTTATTTTAATTTCGGTGACTTCATCGAAATTTACAGTGATAGAAAGGTGTTTGGGGTTGTCATCCGAAAAATGTGCAGATCTTAGAAAATTTAAATATTGTTTACTTATTTTCATTGCAAATGTTTGCGATGAAAATACTTAATGCAAGCATTTATTGGAACGAAAATAACAAAAAGGCCTAGTGCTGGCAGCCCTTTGCTAGCACCGTAGCAAAAAATATGTCGCATCTGCCTTACGTTGAAGTCAGCTTGCTGTGCGAATTTCATATTGACCCAATGACTGCATTGAAAGTTATAGGGATGCAAAGAAATTTAGGGTTACCATTCCCAAAAGTTTTCAAATTTTCTGTATCTTAATATTTGGTGTTTATTTTCACTATAAGATCATTACGATTTGAAAATTCTATGATAAAATCACTTACTAAAGGTATGCCAAAAATACAAAAACAACCATAGCTGGCAACCCTATCATTGTTTTGAAATTAAATTTCTTCTGAATATTGCCTACAATAAGTTTTATTTGCCATTTGAATTTCGTTATGATTCAATAACTGTTTTGGACGCTATAGAGCAAAGATCTTTATTTTCCTCAGGAATTTTTCAAATTTAAGACACCAAAATTACCATAGCTGGCAGCTCCAACCGAATTCTTCAACCAAATTTCTACCAAATGTGGTTTAAAGTAAGGTTCAGCTACTGTGGGAATTTTGTCAAAATCGAATTACTGAATAAGTATTTATAGGGCCAAAAGCAGTTATTTTTCTTAGTGATTTTTCAATTTTTCCAGTGTCTTAAACTTTAGTTCCATGAGTTTGATGGATATATTAGAATAAAAAAGTTTGTTTCATCAGCCATCCTACGGGTTCTTATACATTCTAATGCATCCAGCTCATCTTAGCATAAAAGCAATATGGTTGTGTTAAAAGAAAGTCTACTCTTACAAACATTTTGCCCTTCACAAACAATGTTGCACCTGTTTTGGATCAACAAGGACAAGTAGATATAATATTTTTCCAAAGCTTTTGAATCCGTTGACCATACGCTACTGCTTCTAAAACTGTAAGACTATGGATTCCTTGATTCGCTTCTTCCTTGGGTTTTCTCTTGTGTGCATGACCGTGAATGTGTAGTAACTACAAATTTATGTTCTTCAACTCCGTTTAGCCCCACATGAGGAGTTTCGCAAGGATCCATTCTTGGTCCCTTACTGTTTTTGTTTCTCTTAAATGACCTTTCTATAGCAATACACTCAACTGGCCTCCTATACGTTGCTGACTAAAAGATGTTTAGAGCGATTCACTTTCACAAAGAATGCGATCATCTTCAAAATCACCTTTACACCTTGAACAACTGGCGCTCTGCCAACTCCTTCTCTTTGAACATCTCGATCAAGATATTTTAATCTTGCACTTAAGAGAGCTCAATGGTTATTTTTTATTTTCTTCTGGCTCCTTTCTTGATGCGGTTGATAATTTTGATCCCAAACTTAAATTTGACCAGCACATCATGCATACCATAAGGATTTCGTCTCTTCATCAGGATTGTCTGGTTTCATACTTAGGTCTTCAAAACCTTATGTGAATATTTCAACCTCTGTGCATCTATTCCTATAGGTTTTTCGTAATGTTCTTGAATACGCTTATCAAATGTGGTGTCCTTATTTCAGGGAATTTTTAACTGCCTCGGAATTCGTCCTACGTAGGTTTCTACGTTGCTTGTTCTTCAAGTTCAACATTCCTTATGTTACGTATGGTGAACGTCTAACATTTTTACAAATTCCTTCTCTTGCTCCTCACAAATTGTTTCTTGATGAATGCCTGTTTTTTCAAGCTTCATCGCTAACTTATACTATCTAATATTTGTTCTCAAGCTTTTGCCTGTCAAACAAATCACTACAACAGGATCCACTAACGAGTTTACCGCACCAATTGCTTCTATTCACCAATATTGGGAATATTAAGGAATCATAACAATCTTAATCTTGGTGTTTACCCCAATCAATGCCGCAATTTAAAACTATTTCAAAAATATACAGTAATTTTTTTTTCTCTGTAAATTGTGAATTTAGCTAGTGATGGGCTCAAAAACGCCAAACAGTTTGAAAAAAACGTTTGGCAGCAAAAATATATAAAAATATATAAAAATAAAAATTTTTTCCAAATAGCGACAAACAGTTTTTCTAAAACGAAATTTTTTTTCTAAAACGAAATTTTTTTTCTAAAACGAACAGCATTTCTAAAACGAACCATTTTCGACGACAAATAGTATTTCTAAAACCAATTATTCCAACTATTCTACAACGAATAGTTTTTCTAAAGCCAATCGTTTTTTCTAAAACGAATCGTTTTTTTAAAACGAACTGTTTTTTTTCAAACGAATCGTTTTTCGTTTTTCTCCAATGAATCGTTTTTTTCAAACGAACTGATTTTTTTCAAACGAAACGTTTTTCGTTTTTCTCAAACGAATCGTTTTTTTAAAACGAACTGTTTTTTTTTTCAAACGAAACGTTTGCCGATTTTTCAAACGAATTGTTTTTTTCAAACGAACTGTTTTTTTTAAAATGAATCGTTTTTCGTTTTTTAAAAACGAACTGTTTTTTTTAAAACGAATGGTTTCTCGTTTTTTTTAAACGAATCGTTTTTCATCGTTTTTCGTTTTTTTTAAACGAACTGTTTTTCGCTTGTTAAAAGGAAAACGAACTGCTTGGTAGTGGAAAACTGTTTAGCTACGGAAAACAATATTTTCGTACTTGCGAGCATTTTCGTACTTGCAAGTATTTTATTTAATATTCAAAAAGTCTTTAGGGCAAAAGGAGCTGAAATCGGACAGAATCGGCCAATTTTGGGTTAGAGTGGTTTGGGACATAATGGGCCAATACCTATTGCTGTGATAAAAAAATTTCGGTTTTGTAGCGGAGTAAGGGGTTTTTTAGCCATAGTTTGGCACAAACTAACTTTACGGCGCTTTCGATGATTGAAAGTGTTCGAGGAGTACAATAGTGATATTTTAAGGGCTAACAATTTTTTTATAGGGGAATTTGGGCAAAAAGTCTATTTTTTCCAAAAAATTTTTTTTTGGTCTAGCATGAATTCAGGGACCATTCTGAGTTGTTTCGGGCAAATATTCCATACAAGTCTGGGAAATAGTGGCCTAGTTTCGAAGATACGGCAAAATGAAAAAGTAAAAAGTAAAAGTAGCGCTAAAAGTGCCAAGGAGGATAAGGTTGAGATCCTATTTGGATCACCAGTTGGCGTCTCTGGGTGTGCTGAGGCCCTCCTCGTGACTGGAGATCGCCACGAGGGTGTCTCCAACTCTACCTGGGTTGTAAATTTAACGAAACCACGTGAGATAAGGTGCCCCTTGGTCTCATGTCCAGCCTTACGGAAGAGGTTGGCCCCCTAGTGGGTGCATGTTTAATAAACGACATTTTTTTTTTTATCATTTTTTAATAAAATTTTCGGCAAACTTCATGCTCCAGTGAGGTGAAGTGGAAATCCGACTGTTTTAGATTAGCCAGAAAAAGTTTGGTATCAGAGATTGCTCAATGAAAAGTCATATAGATGACAACAGGATTAGTTGGTCCTATTTTAGTAATTTTTTTACTTTGGAAATTTGAACGAATACAGGAGGTATTTTCTGCATATAATAAAAAAAAACAAATTAAGTTGATTGAATTTGATTGCTTTCCTTTAGATGGCCCCTAGATTAGAGAACCATTGGAAAGTTACGGACCATTGGTTACGGACCGACCATTGGAAAGTTACGGACAAGCTGCACAGACTAATGACTCGATATTCTTTGAAGGTAATCTTGCACCATCACCATTCTAGCTTGGGAACGCTGTGTCTCGAGAGTGGAGGAGGGCATATTAGTCTATTTTATTACATTACTGCAAATCATATGCATTGTATGTATACATGTACATATTTCAAATAGGTATTTGGAACAGGTATTTTTTCGTACTCGTACTAGTTATACCTAGTATGTGAAAATCCTAGTACGACCAAACTCTAATTATCGTACAGCATAAAATTTGTTTCTCTCGTTAATTTAAACTGTTTTTTTCAAACAATTTTAAAAAACAGTTGTTTTTGAAAAAAAAATCGTTTTCGTTTTTTGAAAACAACAGAAACGCCCATCACTAAATTTAACGCCATTGCATATTACTCCTGTATAGCTGAATTAATTTTTATTTTTCATTTTAATTTATGTTTTCCCGAATTTCTGTTTGAAAAAATTGCTTATCATCTCTTTCATTTATTTTTTATTACTTTTATATTATAGGTCATAATTGGATTTTGTCTTTTTGTATCTCGTCCGAATAAAAAATTAAATAAATTTGTAAGTTTGCTGAAGTTTTTAATACATCAGAATATCAGTAGGCAATACCTCTTTGATTTCAACAATTTCAAACACTCAAATTCATTGAATCGCATGATATCATCGGCATATTGCCATGATAAGCTTTCATTTCCGAGCTTTATTTCAACATGAATAGCACTTTCCCCAATTGATTTCATCCTTGCCATCCATTTGCTCTTTCAGTTTTCGATTAACACTTTCAATTTCCAGGCTTACAAAACATCTCAAAAATTTATTACTTCTAGTCATCGATAGATTGCCAGCACCACTCTTGCAAATACCATTTTCGGTTTACGGATAATCTCTGTCCTACCCGAGTCCTTCCGGTATTTTAATTTCAGCCATAGGAAAACTCCGGGCAAAACTGAGGCCAATCAGGCTATGTATGTCGTATAGCATCGAGTTCGAATTTGCGGTAGGATAATGAAAGTTCAGGAAATCAATTCTCCTAAGCAATCATGGAGATTTTGAAAATTCTCGTTAATGCTTTTCCATTGCCTGCTAGTCAGTCAGCCAGCCAGCGTGCTTTCCTCTGTTCCTATTAAATGTAACTATAAGAATGAATATCTACACCCACTTCCGTTCGCCTAATGTTGCTGTTTCGTGTTTATCCCTGGGTGTTTGTTTTGATGGATTGTTACAATACGCAGTGGTATGCCGTGTCACTCATTCGTCTGTTCATTTCCGAAGAACCGTTGAGACGAAAAGCAAAGATGGGTCCTTGCGACGTACTACAAAGCGAACTCAACCGATAAATTGAAACTTATTGAAAATTGCAGAGTCCAGAAATTATTTTGTAGGAATCCGAAGGATTTCAGATAGCAGGGATCGGCTATGGAGCGGAAGGAATACATTGGAGAGTGTTTTTGTTTGCGTGGACTAATTTGTGGGAAAACAACCAAATAATAGGTCTTGCTATAAATTGTTTGATCAATGTAAAATTTTAATGATGAGTATTTTGTGCTTTTATGTCAAAGCACGTTTAGGTAAAACAAATCCGAATACTAGTTCTTATAAAAACACGACTTCCAAAAAAATACGCCCTTATAAAGTTGTGAGTCAATGCAGTTCGGGCGTTACAATTGATTTTTTACAATTGAAGACCTTTAAAGCAACTATATGTCCTTCTATGTGAGCTGCTTCAGTATCTTTGTCAAAGTTATAAGGTTAAGGTTCAAGATGTTCTCACTTTTTGTCGTGTTGCTATCATGGTCAAACGCTCTATCAAAGAATTCTACTGCGACTAGAAAACATTCTATCAGACTCAATACATTTTTTTTCAAAAAAGGACCTTAAATTTAAAAACCGCAAAAAAATATGAGCGTGCAAAAGAATAGGAGTCTTCCTTAGCTATGTATTCCCGTTTCAGCCTCATCAGAGAGACTATTTTATAGCGTTGACAGTAACGCTCCAGACTGTAGAGTTTGTCTGGCATAATAAAACTTCTGCTGAAAAAATATGGACACACGATATTAGTAACGTAAATGCGAATCTATGTGTACGATCAAACTACAGCTGTATTTTGGAATGCACGAGACAATGAAAAATAATAGCCGTCCAATCCATATCGATGACCTCGAATTGCTCATGTCATTTCACTTTTCCCATTTCGTGCGTTACGGTTTATTTTGTATATGTACGCGACATGAAAATGATTTATCCAGATATCCTGAATTGTTCAATGCAATGTTAAATGTAGTGGATGGGGGTCGATAGACATATTTGAAAATTCTTCGGATGATGAACAGGTATTCGGTTGAAAATGTTTTCCGCGAAAGAATGTTGTGGAGTGACATATGTACATACATATGTATGCTAAATGTGAGTTTTTTTAAAATTCAATTTTTATGTATATCATCGTTAGAAACATTCTATGGCAGATCTGCGACACAGTTTTTGTATGTATGAGGAACATTTGGTTCGAAAAATCTATGGCAGCTGGATTTTCAGAGAGAAGCGTCTAGACAAGCTCTGCCTTTGGTGGAGCTATGCTGAGCACGAAGAACGAGACGACGTTGGGAACTCTATCAATATACCGGACTATATGACTGTTGCTCTGTTGACGAGGAAACTTGGCCGTACGCCATTTTCATCCCGGCACAACATCAATCTAAGGTGAACAAAGAACACTTGCTGAGTCCATTTATGATATTTTCATTTGCAATAAGTCATTAAAAATAACAAGTCAGATGAGCAGAGAACAAAGTTGGTAAAACTTGGTTTGATGTTTCATATATTCTTGAACATTTTATCATAGCTTGATCTTATAGCCTCTAAATTCCATGAAGCACATACACTTACGCTACACTCTCAAAACTATGACTTTTCCGATATAGTCAGGAACGAAATCTCCAATCTGAATGTCCAGCCAATTGATTTCCACCCAAATTCCTACTGTAAACCTTCCGAAATTTGTTCTATCTTGAAAACTTTAAAATTAAAATCCTCCCCTGGTATTGACGGACTGCCCAATATTATACTCAAGAATCTCCCTAGAAAGGCAATTGTCATGCTTTCTTATATCTTCAACATCTGCCTAAAATATGGACACTTTCCTTCGGCCTGGAAAAATGCGTCCGTTGTTCCAATATTAAAGCCTGGTAAAAATCCTAAGCACCCTAAGAGCTATCGCCCAATAAGCTTACTGCCGTCACTAAGCAAACTATCTGAGAAAATTATACTCTCCAGAATCCGATTATCCATTGAGTCGTCCGCAACAATACCTGATTTTCAATTCGGATTTCAACCCAAGCTTTCGACAACGCATTAACTGTGTAGAGTAGTGAAATATGTGCAGAATAGCTTCAGTGACAATAGATCTACAGGCTTAGTTGCATTAGACATCGAGAAAGCATTCGACACTGTTTGGCATGACGGACTCATATATAAGCTTATATGTTCCTATTTACTTGTGCAAGATTATCCAATCCTTTCTTTCGGGCAGGACCTTCTCAGTTAAATCCAAAGCCTTCTCCGATAAATACGTAATACCTGCCGGAGTTCCTCAGGGGTCAATCTTAAGCCCCACTCTCTACAACATTTATATGTCCGACTTAGAAAAAGCACCCCATTGCCACATCGCCATGTACGCAGACGACACTGCCATATTTGCTAGTCAGCACAGTCCAGATGTGATAATTAGCACCCTGCAACAACAGCTTTCAATTATTAATAATTTCTGTATCAAATGGAAAATAAAAATTAATTCGGACAAGACTCAGGCAATATACTTCACTAAAAAGCGAGCATTAAGACACTTGCCGAATCCCCAGGTAAATATCTTGGGATCCACCATTTCTTGGGAAAAAGACATTAAATATCTTGGCATCCAACTCGATCAGAAACTTACTTTCCACGCCCATGTCGAAACAATAAAGTCGAAAGTTTTGAAGAGCATTTACTACTCTTATCCGCTTATTAACAGGAAATCCAGGCTCTCAGCTGCGAACAAACTGCTGGTTTTTAAGTGTGCAATGCAGCCAATCATTCTCTATGGATGCCCTGCATGGAGTAACTGTGCAATATCACATATCAAAAGTCTACAAATATTACAAAACAAATGTTTAAAAATTATTCTTAACAAACGCTTTTATTACTCAACTAACCGGCTGCACGCTTCTGCAAAGCTCAAGAAAGTACTGGATATCTCTAAACATTTGACCCAAAAATTTTTCAATAAATGTGCAACATCCAATAATTCTCTGGATGCATCTCTGATCGTTCATTTCTAACTACAGCTACTGTATACGCAATTGGCTTAAGTCATGATTCTTAGTTTTTAAATTTTATTTTATTTAGGTTAAGCACAACATTAGGTTTTAAGCTTGTTTTTCCTATATTACTATACTATGCATCTCGCACAAAACTTTCTAAAATAAAAAAGCTAATTTAAAATCAAATTTAGATGTAAAGACTTTGTCTAAACACTAACCTTAAGATATTGTACCACACAACACATAAACTAATTCAATAAAGTTATTATTATTATTATTATTATTATCATAGCTTGTTTTGGACTTTATCTCTTTGGATGTGTTACTTCAAAGCAGAGTAAGTAATAGTGCTTAAGCAGAGAAAATCATTTATTATAGTTTAATTGTTTATGTGATTAACTAATAAGTCAGATTTTAACTTCAAGGGAATTATCAGACAGTGTCAGTAAAAAATTCAATTATTTTGAATCATTGGCCGATTCTTAAAGTTTCATGTTCTGGCAAGCTTGTATTGTGGTCATCAATCGAGATTGATCAGCATTTTTTGGATTCTTCACAGAGCACCGTCCTCTTGACTTTTTCCTAGTACAGTTTTGGTGTTTGATCTTTGAAGTTCCCAGGTCCGGACGGAATTCTGTCTGCCATGCTCATGAATACTCACCACCATATCTTGGCTAGTACCAATTTATGAAGAATGCCTAATTCTAACCCAGGTACCTGCAACCTGAAGAGCCGCTAAGGTTGCATTTATATCCAAAGCAGATAAAAGCAATCATGTGTATCCAGATGACTACAGGCCAATAAGCCTGACTTCTTTCGTCCTTAAAGTTTTCAAAAGTCTTTTAGATCTTCACATTAGACAGTAAGTGGTGCTTAATTCCTATCGACTAAAGGAAAATATGTTAAGGGGTTCTCCATAGTGTAGATCTTGAAATAGAAAAGGCACTCTTTTAAAAAGAGTACGCTTTTGGGGGTGTTTTTGGACATTGAAGGTGTTTTAAAAAATGTGCTTGCAATAGTTATCAGGGAGATTCTTCGAGCAACCAACATCCATCCTGGTTAATTCAGCTAGATGAGGCACACGCTTAAGCAAAGGCTCACATCAGTGGAATGGGTGGGAATGCAAATCATCCTAAGGGTGAGCTATATCTCCTCCTCCTTGTGAAACTTAAAGAGGTTAGAGAGCAAAGAACTCACGGTTGTAGCCTATGTCGATCAAATTGTGATCATAGTATCGAATAGGTTCCCGCATTTCCTTGGCCAGCTCACCGAGTATGCTTTGGGGCTGGTTAATGAGTAGACAAACACCAAGAGCCTTAGTATCAACTCCGATAAAACCGATCTTATGTTTTTCACGGCAGAATACAATTTGATTGAGATAGACACAGTCTGGTTGGGCGACACTATATTAAGTCTCAAGTCGCAGACTAAATACTCGGGCCTTGTTTTGGAGAGCATGCTCAACTCGAATGCGAATTTAGAGAAAAGATTAAAGAGGGCAAATAGCGCGATTCACGACATTAAAATCCCAATACAGTAAAAAATATGTTGAGTAAAACGTGAAGCCTCAGCACTGCTCTAACGCACTGGATCTACGTAGCGATACCAAGACCGACCATTGCTTACGATTGCCTGTTCTGGTGGTCAGCAATGGATAAAATCACCTTTGTTGGCATGGCGAACAGAGTTAAGCGATTTGCGGCTCTCTGTACTATAAGTGCCTGAACCGGGACTCATTCGGTTGCATTGAACGTTTTGCTTAATCTTCCTCCACTTACCCTCTTCGTTAGGGGCGTTACCGCAAAAACCGTTCTCACGTTTAACCGTTCTCAATCGGAGCACTACGAGTCAAGATCGTTTAGCCGCAGCAGTATTGGGCAAGAGTATCAAAAGTACACCGACTACTACGTCCTCAATCTTTACTTCAAACGAAGATATCAAGCTATAGTTGGAGGTGGGCACGAATTGAACCAGTGAATGGGCACAGTAGCTCTTAGCATTTACACAGACGTTGGTGTTGCAGCATACTCTGCAGACCACGATGTTGAAGCACACTTCACGATTTTTATTCACTGTAGCATTTTCCAGGCGAAGGTCTATGCGATACGAAGAGCCGCAGAACTAATATCCGTCAAGGATGTTACAGATGACAGGATCAACATTTTCACAGACAATCCAGCTACAATAAAAGCAATGATGTCGCAGAAATATAAATCGAAGTGCATACTTGGAGGGCATTCGGGTCCTGAACAGGCTAGGCAACAACAGAAGAGTCAGATTACTCTAGGTTCCTGGTCATAAGGGCATTGATCGGAATGAGGAAGCGGATGCATTAGTCAAGTATGGGATCAATCTTTTTCTAGTTGCTCGGCGAACAAAAGGCCTAGTGTTTGATCGACTCCATGCAGGCTGCGGTGTGCAGATAGCGAGTAATTCAGTTCTGCATAACCATGGAAGGGTCATACAATCTTGCAGTTAGCAGATGCTACTTGAATTAATGTTACTTGAATTAATCTATACTATACTAGATGTTACTTGAACTAATCTACACTGACTGCTATGGATGGTCGGCACCATTAGGTACGTTTTTTTGTAGCTCCGGTGCAGAACAGAATAGAACAATGGTGCCAAAAAACAATCCGGCAAAAAACAGTGGGTACATTGGCTAAGATTGCTACAGGTTTTTGTATTCGCTGTGGTAGTGCAAAACAGTTGAAAATAAAGGGAGAAAATAACGAGTATAAACTACCGCAATCGATAGAAAAAATAAAAAGAACTAACAGATAATTACCTCTTTTAACTTTCTACACATTATGAGGGCTTTTTCTAATTTCCTAACTACCAAAACATTCAACATAACCTTGAAAAATCCAAAGCCACATCACTGCAAAAAAAGACAACTACTCCTGAACTATCTACACATTCTATAGTTCAGCACCTTAACTACCTATGCAGAACAGAATTCTGTCCCAGTGAATTTACTGGGACAGGAGTGTTGTTGTTTCCAATGCGTCTGTCCTGTTTTGTTCTGGATAGAGGAGCAAAAAACACGCCTATGGTCTGTTTTCAACCAGTCACACTTGCGAGAAGAGTCCGAAGCCGAGAGTCTCAGAAACAATTGAACATCTCTTGTGTCACTGTCGAGGGCCGGGGAAAAGCAGACAGCGCTGCTTCGAGGAGCCTTGGTTGGAGGTGTCTTGCACATAGCAGAGCAAAAGCTTAAGGACATTCTTCAATTCGCAAAAAGGTCTTGGACCTTCAATGGCCATCTAGGCTAAGCATTAAAGTTCCAGGTCTTCTTACCTGGTATCGCTACGAGCCAATGGTTCTATGCTTGTACTTGTGCTGGCCAGGAATACCTAACGTGACCTAACTTTTTTCATTATATCATATGCGGATCTTATATTTGTTGTTTCCCAGTAATGCTACAAATCCTGAATGCAGTGTCTTTAAACTTAATAAAAAAGATGCGCACAATGTTGTTCGGAAACAAATTTCAGCCTTCCTTTTATTTTTATGGCCTTACTAGTTGTTTGGAAAATTTGAAAGTCGCTTCTAAACACTAACATTCACGAGCAGTCCATCAGTCCAAATGGCCTGAGGCCAGGAAAAAATCTCACTGTCTGTGGGAGAATTCGGAAGGACTCATGACTTGAGGGAAACAAATTGGATTTCCAAAGTCTATGGACTCAGGCCATCGGGCTTTTTTTTTGGCTCGACCGTGTGTGGGGAAATAGTAGGCCGATTTTGGATAATCCATAAAATGTAGTAGTCATGTGTGTTGAAGCCTCAGTCTAAACAACGTGGCAGTCTTGCTTAACACGCTGACTTTTGACAAGCTCATTGACTGTTTCTGTGATTATTTTATTTAATCGAAAATTTCAGCATAATGGATAGTGGTGGCCATGACTTTGTTTTGGAAGTTATCGAATAACACATGAAAATATATGCATGTTGAAAATTTGACCCAAAGCCTGCAACCGCTTGCTAAGTACCGCAAAGTAGCGGTCAATCTTTTGTGAGGAGTGATATTTTACCTCATATTTGTATCCTTTCGTTTGATAAATGGAGTGACCAACCGTAGCAACGTGTTATATGTCGTATCATCCATTCTTAAATAACTTTGCCAATCAGAAGGCTCAAAAGTGAGTTCTTTTACCAAATTTACGTAGCTCATTTGTTTCCGTTCTTCACATCCTTTTTGGTGTTCGTTTCTATGTAGATGCAAGTTGCAATTGCAAAAAAACTCCTCCATATGCTTCGGATCCATTAACAGATTAAAAATAATTTTCTCTTCAAGTTTATCTGAATTTTTTCTAAATTAAAGACAGAAAAGGGAATGGACTGACTGGACCAAGGCTTTACCGTGAATGGCGAGCTAAATTGGACTTAGACCAAACGGATTCAAGCCAAATAGATTCAGGCCATTTGGACTATTCGTGAATGGGGACTTTAATTCTGTCAGTGAAAACACTGAGTTATTTAGTTGAAAAGTAAACGGAAGCTTTAGGTTTAACCATAATTTCGATTTTATAGTACAGTATAAGGTACAGTATTTTTTTCAAATAAATACAAAGAATTTCCTGGTAATTATTTAAAAAATTAACAAATAAAATGTAATGTTATCATACAATATGTTTTAAATACATATTTATGTTTCTTTCGCTTAAAAGTATTCGTAAAATGTTTCCGGATCAAATCCATCAGCATAGTAATTTTTCGCTACCTCTCGTACGCGTTTTTTACTGCTACCGTCTGATCTATCCAGGCAAGCTTCCTCTATAGAAATGCCATACATAAAAAAAAAATTAATTTTTAGTAACAGAAACATTACCTGTATTTTGTGGTTCACCTTTCGTGTTTCGCTTGCCTTTCTTACCCTTCGCTTTGTTTTCTTCTACATAATCTCGCCGCAAAATATCGCGCTTGCTTTGAATAGCTAACGTAACATTCATACAGTTTTTACACGGTGTGACAAAAGTCCATGAGCCAAATATAATATCACAACGGCCACACGTCATACAAAATCCTATAAAACAAAATTAAGTCAGACATAACGTTCTTCTTGTGAATTCTTATGAAATCTTCTTCTGAATTAATTTACACCAACCGGAAAATGTTGCTAAAGTATTTTCGGAATTCTTTTTCGCTATGAGGGCCAAAGGGCCACCTTCCAGTTTCATCATAGAGCCAGTGCAATTCCACGAAGGGTCTATGATTGGATCTCGGCGCCGTACTCGTGGCTTCTGAAGCTGAACTACAAGAGGGTTTGCATCAACCGTACTTTCTTTCGGTAGACTGATATCGAATCGAACGCCAGCAATATCAGAATTCCAGATTCCCGTTACGTTGCATGGTGATCCTGGATAAACTGCAAGTTAAAAAAAAAAACAATTTAATGACTAAACCTAATCATACCATCTGGAGTGAAATTGCCCACTTTCGCTTCTCGGATTGCGCTTAGTTCCACCAGGACCTGGTCGAGTATGCTGGATATGTTTGCAGTTAGCTCAGATTGAGGGCAATTCTGTGGTTGTGGTGATTGTTGATATGCGTCTGATATTAAAATAAATAAATAATGATCAAAACAAATTAAAAATAATAAAATTGTCTGTTGAACAAGAAAGAGGAATATAGTATCTTCAGTAGAATTTTTTTTTTTTTGCAAATTTCGAAACTAAATTCCAATAAACAAATTAGGCATTTTGGGAGGATTTATAATCCAAAATATGATTTGCATCGATTCCATAATCGTTTAAAAAAATCAACTCACCTGCAGTCGTTTGCCGGGGTTTATTCTGAGAAAGCAGATTTTCCAAATCTTTGATTTGTTCTAGACTCGGCATTGGACCAACATTTGCTACAGGACTGGTCATTTTCAAAGAATTCGCTATATTTAGAGCAGCTGAGTAGCCATTTGTATCGAAACTGGCTGGAATTATAGGAACATTCATGTCCAATTTCGGCACTTTGTTTATGGCCGTCAGGTCAGGTGCTTTGGCAACGACTTCCGGATAGAGTGACGGTGCACTATTCAGAAGAGATTTTGCATCTAAAGTCGATGGAGGCACATCGTATCTTTTCTGCATACGTCTGACTTTTCTGTTCCTTTTCCGTTTTTTTCTTGCATTAGAACATCCTGCGTTTCTATTAAGTAACTTCTGAATGCTCTCATACATTTGTGACTGTCCTGCCGAACTAAATGGCAAAGCACTTGTTACTCCACCATTCGGCCACTTGCCGTCACTTCGAAGAAAATAATCTCTCGGAGAAATCGAGCCGAATGGCAAAGAGCCCTTGTCTACAAGATTTCGTTCCTTGCGACTGGATTTTGCCGTGGCATCTTCTTCGCCGCCCTGCTGCCACTGTTCCGCGTCTCGCTGATGTAAATGTCGCCCCATTCTCGGGTAGTTTTTCTGCGTGAGAACATAGTAGGGCGCTATAACGTCCATCAATTTTTCAATTTCCGGAATTCGTTGCAATTTATCAGCATCGTCCTCCTCATCGAAATCGTTGGCAAATCGATTCCTCAATAGTTTTTCACTTTTCTCATAAATTTCATCCACAGCAGACGATGTTTCCGCCTTCACTCTATTTTCTGCTAGATTTGATATTAAATCGAGACCATTATTGAATTCTGAATATAAATTAGCGTCACTTGGATCGAGAGCGATAAATGTAAATGAAATAAGCATCATTAGAAAATAAAAACTGCACGGTCTCGAATACGCTCGCTTACTCCTCCGTCGATTCGAATAGTAGTTCATGAAAGATATGATTTCACTTTGGAGAATTTTCGCCTGTTAATGCTCCTTGTCAATTACATTATCTTATTGGTTGTGGTTGGTGGTGGTCCGTCATCAGTGTTGACGGAATTTAATTGTTTTTTGACAGAATTTCACCAGGGGCTCTGATTGAATGATGGTTGGTGATTTGATTTCATGGGATTTGAAATTTGATGTTCGAATTGAAAATGCTCGCTGACATGAATGTGACAGTTTTCGGGTTTGGGTAAAATGTTTTGTGCGTTTCCGTGCTTGAGAAATTGAGATTTACGAAACGATTGGCTCAGGTGGTTGGGAATGGAATAACGATGGTATTTTGGTGTTGAATATTCAAAATCGACGATTTTTGTGTGACAACCGTTAGATGAAACCTGATGGAACATTAAAATAAATGGATGCCGAAGAGATAATGAATCTGCCGCTATTTTTGACCTACGATATAATAATATTAACACGATTAAATTTCATAAGTTTAATAAAAATTCAAAATATCAATTACACCTCCAAAATATGAATTATCACTTTCATTCATTTAGTTCAATAATTAAATTATTAAATTATTAATAAGACAGATGCCTGGAAATATTTTGGATTAGCTCAAAATTTATTTGATTTTCTTAGTAAGTTTGTTAGCTTTTTTAAATGAAAACAAAGCAACATAGTGTTCTCTTAAAGCACTCTTAGCTTGATTTGAGAAAAAATTTTTATACATTTGACAAATAGTACAAGCGCATCTTATTAGAAAGGTTTACCGTTATATTCCTAATTCCACAAGAGCTGCTAGTAGAGCTACAAAGTTACGTCGCCTTTCAAACGGTCAAAAAACAACCCCAAATTTTTGCCAAGTTATAGGGTTTTCTTGACGTTTCAGCATAATTAATGTTTAGTCATATCATGTCGGTGTTCATTTGAGATAAATTTGGCTGGGAATAAATAATATTTCGGATAACTGTTGTGTCGGCTATGTGAAAGTATTCAGGCTATAGTGTTTTGTATACTAGAATATTTCATTTTGGACCAGCCAGCTATATTCGGCAATGTGCATTTTTTTTCTATGATGATGCCAAGGCTCAGGGGATACCCTATTATGCTATATCACAGACTTGGAGATAGCGATGCCCGATTCGCTTGAACAATTGTGGCTCATAGTTGGCGGGGAAAACAGTAGATGGTAGACTGTTCCATAATCGTATTGTCCTAGATAAGAAAGAATAGTGAAATTTGACGGTACGACGGCACTGATCGAAAGAGTGTGAGAGTGAGCGCGTTGAAAGGCTCGGATATTACGCGTAGAAGGTATTCTACAAGGGAGCAGACTTGATATTTCATTAGAGCAAAGACCATAATAATGGCGATAAAGAAGAGAAAGGTAAACAACATTACGTCGGTGTTCCAGGGATTTAATACGTGACAGGCCGCCTCCACTAGCAATTTCCTATGGCATTACATTTGAAATTGCCAGTGGAGGCAGCCTATGGTATGCAATATTTTATGGTCTGCCATAAATGGTAGGCAATATGGTATGCAATTTGCCCTGCCATCTGCCTGGCAATATTTTGACAGCTCCTGATTTCAAAATGGCGCTGAACCGTTGGCCTGGTTTATTTCTTATAAGAAAATGTAGGGATTCTGAATTCAAAGGGATTTTTAGATTTCGTTGAGCAATGAAAATAGTCTACAGAGTATGAAATGCTGGGAAATCGGGGAATTCCTTCGCTCTGCACTTCAAATAACTCCTTAAGAGCATTTGACGCTCAGATACAGCGCACGTCCTTCTCGCTCAGAGGCATTTTCGAAATGATATTGCATGGCATGAAATTGCCCACGCACAGATGGCATACCATAAATTTGACAGTCGTTGCCGTCGGAAATGGCAGAGTAAATTGCTAATCGAGCCCCGGTGTGAGGTAATAGTTTTATCGCTAATAAGCTTAAAAGCTTTGCGTTGGACTTTGTCTAGTTCCGCTAAAGCAGTGCGGCGTGCTCCAGCCCATATATTGGAGTTATACTCAATACTTGGTCTAGATGTGTGCTATGTCTGATGACTTAAAGTATTTCTTGCCTCTCTGAAAGAATCGTAAGCATTTCATGGCATTTTTCGCAATTTGAAAAATATGGCTGGTCCAGCTTAGTTTGCTGGAGATGTTACATCCTAATAGGTTCAGCAAAGGTGATTCGGAAATACTCACACCATAAACGGAAACAGTGTGGCTTGTAGGAGGAGGGTAAGGCTTGAGCGAAAGACGACAGCATTGCGTTTTGGACGCATTAAACACAACACGGTTCGTTGAGCCCCAAGCGATAATGTTTAATAAGTCCCTGTTTAGCGATGCAAACATGCGATCTCTACTAACAGAAGTAGCATTTCCACGAGAGTCGGCTACTTTGTCAAAAGAGTATGCGAAGTCAAGGGTGCTGTCATCGGCAAAACTATGAATCGGATTGAAAGTGTAGGAAAGAAGGTCATTTATAAATAAAAGAAAGAGAGTTAGTGAAAGAACAGTACCTTGTAGAACCCTGGCATTGGTAGTGTGGACACAAGCTTTGTGTCCATCCAGAACAACTTTAAAGGAACGATCTACGAGGAAACTTTCAATCCATTTGACAAGGACGCGGTGAAAACCAAATGGACGAAGCTTGGCTAATAGGACAGGGTGCCAGACTCTGTCAAAGGCCGGTTTGAAAATATATTGCATTACAATGCATTACAATGCATTATAACGAAAGCAAGTTGCAACTGGATTGGGCAGCATTTTGATCACCAAGCATAATCGAAGATTGGGGTGGGGAATTGATGGTCAACTAATACCTGCAATGTATCCAGAATTTGAAGACTAGTATCGGCTCTAAGTTTACGATAAACTTCAGGGTCTTCGGCAAAGCCTAACAATGCATATTTGAGTCGTAATTGATGTTTTTTTTACGCAGATTTGAGATAATTGATTTCTTAAAGTAAATACGCGAAACTTCGTAGAAAGTTAATATGTATAAATAAAGGAAGTATGATCTCCAGTATACTGTAGATGATATCAACATAATTTTCACAGGAAAAATATGAAAATATGTTTAGCCAATTCAAAGTGCAAAGGAAACGATTAAGCCCAGCATAATTTGTGAAAATTGAATTTTGGTCTTTGAAGGATACTGAGCTAGCGTTTGGAGTAGATTTCTATCTCTATATCTAATGGAATTCCTAAATATGGAAGCATTATTATCATAGAACTGTTGGAGAGCAAACGTTCAAGAGTTCTATTGAGGTGATTGCGAATTGTCTTTAATTGTAGTAGTGCACAGCTACTCATGAAACAAGTGAACATAGAGTTAACCCGCAACAGATTGTTTTATGGCTCAGGAAAGCCTGGATGCAAAGGTGATCAAATGGTAGGCTAGTTGCAGTCTCCACAGAACATAAATATTGAACTGGAATATAAAGAATTGATCATGTCTTTAAAAGACTTCAAGTATTATTACTACAAGTATTATTACTCTAAGTATACTTACTTAAGCTGCTTGCATAAACGCATGAAACAATAAGGGATGCCATACCAAAGCTGACTCCCGAACTATTTAAGGAGGCTACTATAACAACTACTGTCAACACTCAATCTGTTGCTTTTAAAGTAGAATACTCAGAATGGCCAGATTTAGATCATCATACTTTGTATATAACAGCATCTGGTATTAAAAAGCAAATGCAACCTGTAGTTAAAAAGAAAATTTCAGTTTTAGATAAACAACTATGTTGATTTGGTGCTGAAGAAGCTTAATGAAACGCATGGTTAAATTTCTTTTATAAACATAATTACTATTATTCAAGATGCAAAACAATCGGCTTCAACTATTAGGGAAATCAGAGTTAGGAGAGGCAACAATTGGGTTACGAAAGATTGAATTAAGGAAATCTATAAAAAGAAAATGTTATATAAAAGAATGAAAATGAATCCAAGTGATGCCAATCTTACTTCTGAATACAGATCCCTGAAGAATAGAGTATGTTCCATGATCAGAATTGCTAAGAAAGACTATGTTAGAAGACAACTTATTTCTGCTGAGGGTGACGTTAAGAGAGTTTGGAAATTCATCAACCAAGAACTCTTGCTTGGCAATAAAATAAACAAATCTAACTCTCTCATCTCTGCCGATAATCTCGTTGATCATTTCAGCTCTATAGGTGAAAAACTTACTGAGGACTTAAAAGTGAAGTTTAACGTTGACAATTTTGAAAGGCAGAACATTCCGTTGAACTCAAAGTCTCTTTTTTTCGAGCCTACTGACCCTGATTAAGTATTTGCCATAATTAGCTCATTGAAGAATTCTTCACCTGGAACTGATGGAATAACTTCCGAAAACTTGAAATTAGTCGCTACTCAGATTTCACCTTATATTTCTGCAATCATTAACAATCACATTAGCAAAGGTGAATTCCCTACAGAGCTGAAAGATACCATGATTGTTCCCATTCATAAATCAGGTGACGATTTAGATCCTTCAAATTACATGCCAATCGCTTTAACAAGTTCGTTTAGCAAAATTTTCGAAAAAATTATCAACAAAAGACTAGTCAAGTTTATAGAAAATAGTGTAGAATTTGATGCACACCAATATGGTTTTTTACAAAAAAGTAACACAACATCAGCAATAACAGATGCCTTACAATTTATTAATTGCGAACTTGATTTGAATAAATATGTGGCTGCACTGTTTATTGATTTAGCGAAGGCCTTTGATACAGTTAATCATATCACTTTGTTAGAAAACCTAAGCAAACTTGGAATAAGAGGCTTGGCACTGGCGTTAATTGATAGTTTTCTAAAAGATAGAAAAATCCTGTTTAGGTTTAATGATGTAATAAGTAAGCAACGAATAGTTAACATTGGTGTTCCTCAAGGGTCAATTCTGGGGCCAACTTTATTTTTACTCTATATTTATAATTTATATTTCTCTGGTCTTACTGGAAAATATATTATTTATGCTGATGATACCCTTTTACTATTCTCTGCTAACTCTGCTGAACTTTTGGAGCGACAGATAAATAATGATTTAATTGTTTATGGGGCCTGGCTTTTGGGAAACAGGCTTACAATCAATACCTCTAAAACTAGTTACATGGTATTCAAGCAGATTAATAAGAGTGTGATCTGCCTTAACATCAGAATACATGGAGAGGAGATACAAAGAGTGGCTAGATCTAAATACTTAGGACTAATTATTGATGATAGGTTATCTTGGTCCCCTCACATAAGTAATGTGAAATCTAAGTTGGTTTTCTGGGTTAGGTTGTTCAGAATGAAATATTACTTGAATTTAGACCTGAAAAATATGATCTACAACTCTTTTGTGCTGCCTAAGATTACCTATGGTACATTGAATTGGAGTCAAACTTCAGAGATGAATATTGACTCAATTCATAGAATACTCAATAGGATAGTTAAGGCAGTGCATGGACTTGATAGAATGACTCCAAGTGATATACTATACAGACAAACAAATAAATTCAATGTAAGGGATATTATATTTATGGAAAAAGCTAAGATAATATATAAAATACTCAATAACAATATAAAATCTTCCATATTTTCAATGAGACACTGTGATTATCACAGCTATCACACAAGATTTAAAGATAATCTCAGGCTTGATATCTCTAGAACGAATAGAAAACATAAAGATCCTATTAGATTAGCTATGGAAATCTTTAACAATTTACCTAACTCTTTGAAGGATGCTAGATCTTTTCCCGTCTTTAAAAGACTGCTGAAGAATCAGATTAGAACCATGTAAAGTAAATCTCGTACTATTTACTACTAGTTTTTTTCCCTGATTGCTGAGTTTTTTTTTAATTTAATAAACATTTCTTTTTGCATCCCTAACACCAGCACTTCGTTGCTGTCTGGGAGCAGTCTTTCTCGTTTTTTTTTGTTCTTAAAAATCCTTTAGTTTATCTTTTTATATTATAAAAGAGCTTCTTCTTCTTCTTCTTTGCATGTTTTTTTTTATTTTTTATCTTTTCCACTAACTTCACATCAACTAACTCTATCTTACTTTCTTTATTCTCCATTTATCCTATTTATGTTTTCTTTTTAATTATTATATAATTTAATTTCAATTTAAATGTGTCGAGAGTGTGGCTTGGGATTCCTTTCCTATCCTATTCCCTTTCGGGGGATGATGATAATTTAAATGCTTGTTTCTTGACTAAGCGGCCTACTGCTGCTAGGAAGAAGAGGCTCTGCAATAAAGCTGACCCCATTGTGTTATTGTGTTAAACTCAGAAGAAATTGAATTTTCGGCCACCACCAAAAGATTTAAAAACAATGATTGAGTCACGATCACAGCGATAAATTTTGTGCGGAAAAAGTAGCTCGAAGCTCAGAATATCTAATTTTAGCAATGTTTCTGAAATACAATTAATGTCGTATTCATTTGCCACTTGTCGCGAATCAAGCAGCTTGGTACTCAAACCCCTAACATTTTGGTAGTATATCGATATTTTTACTTTTTTCAAAGGCAAACTAGCCCTAATAATAATCTGCTGTTGAAATCTTCAGATACCAGGTTTTATTAATTATATATTTTGAACTAAATGATTTATTCTAATAATGAACGCGAATTTATTTCTTTTTTAACCTATAACATATTTTCATGCTTCTTATTTTGCATCTATTCAGTATTGTGCAGTTATAACTTTCTGTTTTGATATCAGTATGCTGTATTCTTTATTAATACTTATTAAAAATATCATTATTACATTGTAATTATTCTCATTTGTTAATATATTTTTACTATGTATTTCATAATTTTGTCGACCTCGATTCAATACCTATCAAACTCATTCTTATCTATTCGTTCATACTTTTCAAATATGTATTTTAAAAATAGAAATAAATATTGAGACACAAAACTGAATTATAACACAAAATATGAAATTTTTTTTTCAAATGGAATATTACGAAAACATATAATCTAGTGACTACACCATGACATATTGTTATTTTCAAATGCAACTAAGTCGCTTTAAGGACGTAATCCGAATATTTTTGCTAGCGTGGTTTCAATCTGAATTTGCATGGAAACTTATTTTAAATAAACAATTCTGATAATTGAACTAATTTACCATTTTATTGAAGAATAATTCAAGTCAAATGCTGACCGGTGCTATCACCGTTGTGATAGCGAAAAAAAAATTCGCCAATCACCTTAAAGCGTAATCTTTACAAATATGTATGTTATCTGCCATCATATTTTTTTCCACATCATTTCATGCGTTCGAGTAATTATTAAAATTGTCCGAGAGGAAAAAATATTATGCAAATGAGATGATTTTTTTCGAAGAGGTCATCCTCGTAAACTTTCAAAGATTACTTCTCCTACAATTTGCATTAACGTAGATTATTAATCAGTATCTGCATGAAAGGCAAAAATACTAGTGCAGTGCAAAGATATGCTCGAAATAATATGATGCATGGGGTTGAGTATCATCGTCAGTTAAAACAATGCCTGAAACCATTAACCTTTCAACGGATGAGATGTTGCTAGAGATAGCCAGTCATCATTGGTCAGAATAACAGTCACCTCAGAAGCATATTTTGTACAAAGTTGATGAACCGATTTTTGTGTTTTGCTCTCGATTCCAATTTCGTGATAGTCTTGTTTGAATGTGGTTGTTATTATTCCTCATACGAATCCATCGTCCGCGTCCATCGCACGAGTGATGCAATACAATCGGGGCCGGATGAAAACTTGCTATATAAACGGAAAAAAGTTAATTAGCAGGCACAGTCAATCGATAATCAATCACTGAAGTGAACATTTCATCGAGAGTTATTCAATCAATCGGACACTTCTTCGTCGGTAAGTATCCTTGACGATGACGAGCCCACATCGACGACCCATTCTATCCCAGGATACCTGTCGTCCTTCTTTCGAGTGAATCACGATGCGACTATCTTTGTTACTGTCGTAGTTGTCGCTCGGAACAAGATGAATATTCAGGACGAACGAATTTATTGTCGAAGTTGTCGGACTTATCGGAATCAATTCCTACGAATAATGGAAAAGCAATTTTCAGAACACACTTTGCCTGTCGCTACATTTGAGCTTGTACTAATTCAAATGTCTCTGAGGAGTTGAGCAAAGGACGCGTCTGCAAAATGGGTGCGATTTGGTCGTCGATGATGGGAACGGACACAATTCATTGAAAACTGATGACAGTTTTTCGTGTAATCTGAAAACGTTTAACGGGATTGTTATTTGGCATTCTCTTTCCAGATTTCAATATGAAGCTATTTCTGCTTTGTCTACTGGTCGTTGGTGTCCTATCTAAGGTGAGTAAATATGCTGATCGATTAAATTAGGGAACTAGGGATGAAATTGTTGGAAGCTCGGAGTATGATTTTTTAAATTCTTGACTATATTATTCTTACATTATTCATGGGGGAATTCTGCTTGAAAAAACTGAAAATATCTAAAAATTCAATATCCTGCGAGTTTTCAAATTTCTCAAAATATTTTAATATTTCATTAGTAAATTTCGCATTTTTTCACAGGATAAAACCATCAAGGACAAAGACTCAGCTAACGACTTACTCTACAAAGATAGCGCTGTCCTCAATCTCGGTGATGCTAACAAATTGAAGATTCATCAGCGGCTCAGCACCATCAATATTGATCTGACAAAACGCCATTACATCGATGACGTTTTGGTGAACATTGATCGTTGCTTCAGCATCTGCAAGGATGATTACAATGTCAACAAAGATGTCAGCCAATATCGTATGTGCATTGGAAACTTGATGGGCATGAGTCTGGGACAATTCGACTTCTTCGATCGCAACAACTTGTGGAACGATGGCGTCGATTTGGACAACTTGGTGAATCGTTTCAAGCAATGCGATACATTTATTCGCGATGTTAACTTCAATACGTACAACAAACTTGACTGGCGCGACAACGTTTACAATCTCCTTGGAGTCAGGGGTGTTTTGGGAACGTATGGAGGCGAACGTGATATTTACACTCGTGACTTGAGCTATCTGAACAATGTTCTTGGCGGTGGATTGAATCGTGGGGTTGGTGTTGATCGGGGTTACTACGGACGCGGTGTTGGAGGTGTTGACCGTGGCGATATCTACGGACGTGGGGTAGGTGGATCAAGTCGTGGTGATGTCCTAGGACGTGGAGACAGTTATGGTCGTGGTTTTGGAGGTTACGATCGTGCAGATGCCTATGGATATGGACGAGGATTTGGTGGTCTTCGCGATGATGTCTATGGTCGCGGTGATGACTATGGTCGCGGTGATTTCTACGGACGTGGTTTAGGCTATGGACGTGGACTAGGTGGTGTCTATGGACGCGGAGCAGGAGCAGGTGGTGTCGATCGGTTTGGTAATCAAGTAGGATTTGGCCGTGTCGGTGGTGGCGGAAATGATTGGAATGCGGACCGGACATATGGTCGTTTCGTCAGAAGTTCGCAAGGTGACGACAAAGATGACAACAAAAGTGATAATACCGATCAAGGCAACGTCGGTTGGTACCGAATCATTTATGGAATAATCAACGACGATGATGTAAATAATGATGACATCAACCAAGGTGGATACAATGTAAACCGCTATGTAGGCAGCAATTCTTATGGTCCAAGAAACGCGTACGGTTACGGTTACGGTTACAGAGGCTACAATGACGCTGACAGTGATGTTTATGGTCGTAGAAATTTCTTCTGGAATAGAGTGATTGGAGGTGGAGATCGAGATATCTATGGGTACAGAGGAGATGTAAATGACTACAACGCTGATAGATTCGGTCGCACATACAACAATGTCAACGACTTTGAGGGACGTCGTTTTGGTGAGTTTAGTTTCAAAAAAAATATTCAAGAATATTAATTTTATGATCATTGCAGATACCCTGTACTAGTAGCAGTAAAGTAATAGCACGTTGACTTTCGTGATTAATTGTCATAGGTATTAACATTTTATTCCATCAACAATCATGAGTATCATTCATATATGAAAAAATACTTTTGAAAGTTATACTGACAATAAATAGCATTGATTTGATATACACTTGAGTTTTCAATAGATTTTTCCAGCGAAATTATAATAAATAATGGTAGCTAGAAGCGATGAATAACGCTTTCACTTTTTTTTTCTTCAATTGATAAAAATGAGCTAGGTCTTATAATCTTTACTGTTTTAGCCAACATAGTGCTTTTCGCTGACCTCTACAGTAAGTCGTGTAAAATATTAGATAGTCTTGCCACTCTCCAAAGCAATAGTGTTAGCACTGCGAGCCAGGAATAGGCCGGGAGCTGACCAAGGCCATCACGAGGAGCAAACGTGACAAATGGCAGGTTCTTTGTGAGAAGGTCAACTCAGACCACTGGGGAGATGGCTACAAATTGGTCACTTGTAGACTTGGCTGCATGTGGCTTAGCACTCTTATGGATGCGATATCCATAGAGCATATTATTGGTTCGCTGTTCCCGGTGCATCCGCCAAGGACTGATGATCTCATTATCGTGAACCAGGCGGATGTTCCTCTCTTTACGGACGAGGAGCTGAACAGTGTAGTGTCCAGGATGAAGAACCCAAAGGCTCCGGGGTCTGATGGAGTGCCGGTCGAGGCGGTTAAAGTCGTGGCGGAGAGCCAACTGTGTCTGTTATTGGATTTGTAAAATTCATGTTTAGTCGCGGGGGTCTTCCCGTCGCGGTGGAAAGTTGCTCGACTGGTACTTGTAGACAAGGGGAAGGGTAATCTGGGCAATCCATCAGCATAACACCCACTGTGCATGCTGGACACTGCTGGGAAGCTTCTCGAAGGGTTGCTTAAGCCACGACTGCTGTCAGCAGTGAGATCTGCTGGTGATCTTTCTTGCAGGCAGCACGGCTTCCGAAAAGGGCTTTCAACAATCGATGCCATCTCAGAGGTTGTTGGGGCTGTAGCAAGAGCGGAAGAGGCATGCCATCAAACAGGACCGGTTGTCCTGCTGGTAAGACTGGACGAACAAAACGCTTTCAAGTCGGCGAGGTGGACGGATATCCTCCGGGCACTTGAGTAGACGTTCCGTACCTCAGGCTACTTGCTAGCCATAATGCGGGACTATCTTAGGAGCCGCTGGTTTCTCTACTACACTGACGAAGGAGTCAAAAGGAGACCTGTCACCTCAGGTGCGCCTGGAAATGCCGGCGGATATGTTTCTGGTAGGTTACGCTGATGACGTCGCGGCGGTAATCACTTCCAGATCTGCCGAATTCGCTCAAATCAGACTTAACCCTGGAATGGTACGGTAAATTTTTGGATGATTTTAGGTACATGTTTTTACTAGAAAGATGACAACAACAGTATTATGTACATTATTTATTTTATCATTAAACGTAAAAAGATTATATAGCTTCTAGGCTCATGGCAGTCGGAGTGGCCAACTGGCTGGTGCGCGACGAAATGTATACCCTATGTGAGTAAAATTTACTCATCGGTACCATTCTAGGGTTAACCAAGTCATGAAGAGGGTGAATCGGTGGATGACCGAACACGGTCTCCAGCTGGCAGTCTCTAAAACAGATATTAATATGCTGACGAAGCGGAGGATACCAACTGCCATATCAATGACAGTTGGCTCCGTTGAGGTCCAGACTAGCAAGTCGGTCAGGTATCTGGGAGTGACCCTGGACACCAAGCTGACGTATTGAAATCATATCCGCAGGGCATGTGACAGTGCTCTAGTAGCCGTCACTTCGCTGAGTAGGCTAATGGCCAACGTCGGTGGACCCAGTGAGACGCGACGGAGGCTACTGATGATAACGATTGGTTCCATCTTGCAATATGGAGGTGAAATCTGGAGAGATGCGCTCCAAACAGAGAAGTTCCGGAAGCGCATTGCCAGTGTCCAGCGCTACGGCACGGTATCAGAAGAGGCGGTAATGGTGGTATCGGGAGTAATCCCGATCGACCTACTTAGCGCGAGAACGCAAAGAAGGGTACCTCTTTCACTCAGAGCTGGGCAGAACTGAGGCTCTGATGCACGCGCGTACGCTTAACCTCCAACTCTGGCAACAACGTTGGAGTGAACGTGCTAAAGGACGCTGAATTGCTAAGCTAATTGGTCTCATTGAGCCTTGGCTTAACCGGACCCACAGAGAGTTAAATGTTTCCCTTTATCAATTCTTGACAGGGCACGGTTACTTCGGGAAATACCTGAACAGAATGGGTTAGGTGGTCACACCGTACTGCCGGTACTGTGTGACTGAGCTCGATGATGCTCAGCCCACATTATGGATGTGCAGTCGCTTCGTAAGTTTGAGACGCACCATTGAGTTCACGATTGGCCTGGCAACGCCTGAGACGTACATTCACAAGATAAACAAGGAACGAAGCGGCTGCTGTAGATACTGCGGGGAGATAAGTGACAGAGAGTGTAGAACATCTTCTTGCAAACTGTCTGCTTGGGCCGACTCTTCCTTCCATCACAGGTCGATCTTCTTCTATCAGGTCATAAGGAATCTAAGTTCATAGGGAATCTGGATGTTGTTTAGGACATAACACTGAGGAGGCACGATAGATCCAAGAGGTCAGCATCTAGACTCGCACCATGTATTCATTCATTCAAATAATTCACTCTGCAGGCTTCATTGACAAATATTCAAAACAGTTGTGGCAGGTTGAAGAGAAAAAGTCAAACTGCTTCATTGATAACATAAGATTTCTTACTAAAACATGCCAGAACATTGTAAATAATTGGCTTTAATTTTCATAAGTCTAGAAAAATGGGCAGCTTTTGTCTGTCTTAAACTAGTTTTTTACCGTTACTTGGAGCTAAATTTCCTTTTATGTTTTTTTTTTTAAATTTAGGAATGCATGGAAAATTCATTGGAGTTTGAAATGTGTTCATCGATCATGTTGAAAGTTGACTTAAACGTGCTTTTGAAAAATTTCTGCAAAGTTTATTTTTGCGCGTTCTACTCTCGCGCGCTTTAATTTAAATTTTCAAAAAATGACACATTATTTCACAGTCAGATTTTTATAATTTATAGTATTGACTTTGATGAATCAAACTTTAATATTGTAAAGATTTTAGGAGTTTGGACTCTCATTGTACTATTAGTGGGTACTGATCGCGGCTTATGCTGTTCGAATAATTGTTGCGCTCATATTTCACCGCAGCTTTTATGGGCGACGCAGGCGGAAAGCGAAGCTTTAAGTTAACTCTCCTGATATTTTCGGCATTTTATCGCTAGCATATTGTAGTATTTACGAGTCGGTAGCTGTGTATTTCTGCCGTACAGTTTTAATAAATGATTATGTCGAACAGTTTTAATAAATGATTTGAATAGTCTGATTTTACGTAAAAAATTTATTACGGATTCAACAGCGGCCAAATATTTATGCGTGTTTTTTTTTGTGTTCGTTCGCGAACATGTACAGTTTATATTCGCTATGTGAATTTTTCAGATACTAACTCGAACACTTTTCGTTCATGAAGCAGTCTTTTAAATACTTTTTTAAACTCATCGCAATACCTGCTAGCAAAATATGGTGTACATCGTCTATTAATCATTTCCATCATCTATCAGTTAATATGAGAGTATTAAATGCTCACAAATATTTTCCTCTTCTAATCCAGGTTGGAAGAAGCAGAAACATTTAATACTTAAATCCACAATATAGAGCTGAAATCAAACTATGAAAAAAATAGTTAAAAAATTAAATTTACATACAATAAAATATAAATTACATTTATGATGTTTTTACTGCTGTGTTTATCCGAGAAAACTCTTCCTCAGTCAAATTTAAGTCTCATTCATTTCCCACCTGGCAATGGCACACTTCTGATAAAATAAAAGTGAAAAGATTGTCAGTTTCACTGTTCTACATTGATAATATATTACATGCGATTACGAATTAAGTATATTAAAGCCAGTAGCATTTTAGTTGTGTACATCATAGCACAGTTACAAGTTATTAGAAGGTATTTCACTCTACATACCTGCTATTAACTTTTAGCAAGATATATTTACAGAAAGCTACACCTACAATTCTGGTTCTTATTCTGAAAAAAAACCAAGTGATGCTTCTTTAATTAGGTATTTACAAAAATGAATTCGACCTCCTGACCAAAACGAAACGCATTTGAATTTGCCAGCAAACATTGTGTACTGATGAATTATCCAGATTTTCAACTAAAGTGCTAGAGCTCGACATCATTATTCAATATAAAAGACGTTCGCTCTCAGGTCATTCGTTTCATTTCGACCGATTATTTTGCGTTAAAGATAGAAAACATTACGATAAAACTCTTTGTAAAATGAATATATGCTCGTATTTGACGTGTGTAGTTTTAGTGGTTTTTTGTTCGATGTTTTGTAGTGCGGTAAGTGAACTGGTTGATTAGTATACAATACGAGTAAAAAAATCACAAATCGATTCCGTTCAGATTCTTCCGCAGGAGCCGCCACAAAAGGAACCAATCAATCGGAATGAAATCGCACAAAACTGTTTAAATATCATCCATAGACGAGTGAACGCTCTGCGGCCGGACTTCTACAATGACGGACTGCAGATCCTCGAGGAATCGTCAGTTATTCTGAACTCTTGTGTTGACTATGGTACACCAGAACCGGTATTCTTCTCATGTATTTCTGGTGCATTGCAACAGGCTATGTTGGAAGTTGGAACTTTGTATCGTAATTCTTTGTAGATACTGTGTAATTTCTCGTGGTTATGTGGATTTGAAGGTTTTTGGTTTATGTTACATTATACAATAGTGAGTGGATATATATGATTGGAAAGTTTCCAGAGAGTCTATAAAAATGTTTGATTTCAGTTGTATTTTAAGGATTAAGGGTGTAATAAATTTTTTATTTTTATCAGTTTGTATTTTGAGTAGTTTCCGTTTTTACGGTAATTGTGTTCTTGAAATAACAATAAAGTTAAACAAAGTACTAATAATACTGAAAGTAAGTTGCATCTCTTGCTAGACTTCATTAAAAATAGCTTCAATTTATTGTATTTAATTTTGCTAAAATGAAAAAGCTGTCAATAATTTTTGGTATTTTCAGTCAGGTAGAGTTTTTTGCTTAGTAAGCTTAGGTACATTTGTTGCTGGCCTGCTGGCTCTTATCTTTATCTTGATGACAAAAGTATTTAGCTTTGGTGGTCATGCCCATATTTTTTGTCAAAAAGAGGTCATCATCATTCAACGTGGCACTACAGGCCGAATTGAACCTTAGCTTCTTTAATGCTACGCCTCCAGTCATCTCAGTTATGTGACCGCGTCCTCCAATTCGATGCTCCCAAAAGCAATCTGCTGTCAGCATCTATCGAACCCTCCTGACGCTAGCGTGACTTACCGACTGGCCTGGCTCCGTTCACTCGTCCCTTGAGAGACCGTTTGGGGATTCGATGGTCGCTCATTCGTTCGACGTGGCCAGCACATTCTAATTTTTTTAATTTTATTATAGTTGAGACTTCTTATATAATGTAGTTTGGTTGATACTGTCGTACGATTGCTCAAAGTCAACGAATATTTGATGACCATCTATGTTGAATTCCCAGCATTTTTTCAAAATTTATTGATCCTTCACGTCAGAAACCGCTTTGATATTCACCAAGAATTTTCTCAGCGTAATAGGTAAGTCTAAACTCTAAAATCCTTGTCAAAAACTTGTACGACATGCAAAGTAGTTATATTAGTAGTTTTCGCACAGTAATTAATCTTGGAACATATGATACATTTTCGCTATTTATCCCGTAGCATTATATGTAGCATTATATGTACCAAATACTTATCACCAATCCAGGGATTGACCTTAAAACGGAAATACCGGCTATCTTCAGTAGCTCCGCTGGGATCCCATCGATGCCCGGTGCTTTATTGGATTTCAAACGGTCCATGACCTGTCGGACTTCATCAAATGTAGGGGAGTGAGTCGAGACACTGGCAATGTAAAGGCCAACCATGAATATAGTGTGTAGAATCGGCCCAGAGACACAACCTTGTGACACTCTTGATGTCTTAGGCTCTATGAGCATATCTGCTCCGTTAACGTCTGTTGGTAAGAAAGGAATCTCATTTCCTTTTTTCTCCCACTATCTATTGTTGCGGTGACTCTAATTACCTGCTTTCAAGCTCATTCAAGTGAGGCAGAACGTGATCATACAAAATAAAAAAGTATGAGATGGTGTGCTGGGTACCGTGCTTTAGAGAGTTGTTTCAATAGTTTGCATCTAGTTTTAACAAAAATCGGGGAAAACTCTTTAATCTCCATCGACTTCAATCGCTGAGCTATCAAATGGAATGAATGATCAAATAGTAAAAAAATCATTCTCTTTGGAACGTTTTCTAGTAGGTTCTGGGGTCTTAAACTGTTTACCACAGATTTTAAAATCTATTTGTCCCAAATACAAATCTTAAAAGGCTGCTTTTTTTATTTGGACCACATTCGAGAGATATAATTTGGAACGTTAAATTAAATTGACCAATTAAAGCATACGCAAAAGATATAGCTTTCATATCAAAAGAGACAAATTCAGTTAATCAATTCTAATGATCTTCACTGTTTAGCTTTCGATCGAAGATGTAGGGTGAATGCTCCTAGTTTCGCTCTGCTCCAGAAGACGGCTACATAGCCATTCCTAAAACAAAAATAAAACCTGTTAGAATGAAATTTAAAATGCAATAAATATGTACATGGAGCAATAGGTGCGTTTTTTTGCAACCTAGCAGAGCAGGTTAACGTAGGGTTGCAAAAAAACGATCCAGAGCAGAAAATCGCATTGTTTGAAAATGTTGTTGCATTCGCTGAGCTTTTGCTTAGATTGGTTGTTAAATTAGAATAATCCATAGAAAAAACCTGAATGAAATCTTATATAGATTTTAATCGAAATCAGACATGAAACTTGCATATGAAACAATCTACAATGTAATGTGCATCGAAACACTCAAAACCAGTCAGCACACTACAAGATTTGATGTAAAATAATTGAAAATGGCAGAGTGCTATGCAAATTCATTCAATTCAAACTGCCGATTTCAGCAGTGGTACGAACCGTTTAGAACACTCTTACTGTTATCAGCACACTCTACATGTAAACCCATAAACTACTACTGCTTAACATTTTTTGATTCAGTGACGCCACAAGTGCAGGATTTTTGTTGTTATATTCAATATGCTTAACAAAATTTGATCTGCTCGGGTGTGCAAAAAAACGCACCTAATATTAACTTTAAATGTCGTTCTAATGAGCTTGATTCTTGTTATATGACAAAACGTGGTTAGATGACCGTCTTTTGGAGCTGAGATTAGCCACTAGACAAGGCTCATTTGTTTGGTTTTCCTAGCACTGAGTGACACATGATATGTTGAATTGCTTCTGACACTCCAGACTTTTGAGAATTCCGGCAGGCATTCTGATCCGTAAGAACTCCCACAGTACAGCGTAGCGTAAAATCTGCCTGGTGCAATGCGCATCCATGGATACCCAGGACTGCTTTGCTATTCATCTGTCCAGGACCTCCTAGCATCCTCGAGATATTTTTGCCTATATCAGTTTTGGCATTCGGTCTTGGAAATAAAAATTTCAAAGCGATATCAATTTTTATTTCGCATTCTTGGTTTTCCCGAAATTTTTCTTCCCCAAAAAATGTAGAGGTTTCTGAAAATTCAATAAAATGCACGCTGCCAAGGGATTAAACGAATCCTTGTTTCTACTTAAGACAAATCTATTCCTTATGTATGTACATTAATACATATTGGATAGCATTGTTCTGTTATGGATAAGGGGAACAAAAAACATGCCTGATAGTTTCTGAAAAATTCTGTTTGATTGGATCATGCACTCCTGAGATAATCTCAATGTCAAAATTCTACTCGGCCATAAGTTCTAAACTAACATGTGAGGAAAAAATCACAGCGATCGTTTATTGTTGTTTATTTTATGTTTATTTTAGAAATTGTAGTATCTTTGACGTGTATCAGCTCTGGGGCATTCAGTATCGCAAACACCTCCGCTTTGAAAATTTTACATTCGTTTGAAGACTTGAACATTTTTTCAGTTCCAGGTCTGCAGAGTATGCTCTTCTACTCCAGCAGCTATTTTTGAGCCATCTGTGTATAGGGTGTTTTTTTTTTAGAGGTATAGAACTTTGAAATGAAATAAAATACGGATAAATTGTTTTGATTGCCATGAAGTTGGTTTTATTGGAAAGATAATTTTCTGCCATTTTTATTTGATTATGATTTCGGGCATGTGAGCTCCACGACTGGCACTGAGGAAGTCCAAACGAGAGGTCCAATTTTCGACTATTCTAACTAATAATAGTTGGGGCCGTACCCCGCCTATAACGCGGCGAAAGTTGTCTTCCAAATGGTCAAGCGTCTCGGACTTGTCGGCGTAGACGAGTGATTACAAGATTTTGCCGGCCAGTTCACGGGTCCAAAACGAGAAATTATGTGCTCATCAAATGCTTCTTTCAATAAGTCGATGATTGTACGAGCTGTATGGAATATCGCGCCATCCTGTTGAAAGCCAAGGTCCAGTGCATTACAAGGAGTCAATTCTGGAACGAGAAAGTTATTGATCATTTCTCTATAGCGGTCACCATTGACTGTAATGTTATTCTTGAAGATATATGGACCAATTATTCCATTGGTCCAAAAAGCACACCAAACAGTGACTTTCTCCGGATATAACGGTATTTGGACAACCGCTTGTGGTTGCTCATAACTTCAAATGTGGCAATTTTGTTTATTGACGTAGCCATTCAACCAGAAATGAGCCTAATCACCAAACAAAATTTCGGTTTTTTTTCGTTGTTTCAAAAACCGTTTTTTTCGAAGTAAATCTGCACAATTTGCAGAGGTTGCTCAGGTGTCAACCTAATCATGATGAAATGGCAAACCAAACTAACCATAAAACGCATGACAGCTGTCAAACCATACGTAGCATTAAAAAGTGTTGCCAACTTAAAGTTCTATGTCTCTTCAAAAAACACTCTGTACATGCTAAGGGCTGCTATGCCTTTTAGCTCATTCTATTCTTGCCAAAACTCTCATGGTCACTTGATATCCTCTGGTCGAAGTGAGAGGGGAGCTAGCAGTCAGCGCAGTTTGCAGCGCCCCTGCCCAATGCTGCTGTTGCTAAATGCTCTTGACTCGTAGTACTTTGATTCTTTAAGCGTGGCAACAGTGTCTGTCGCCTGGTTTCTCACGAAGAAGTCGTGCGGAGGCAGTGGAACACAGACAAAGGAGTCATAGTAAGGCACTTCTAATTAGAGGTGCGATTAATATATCATAATAAATATCACTAATAACTCAACGAATATATTAACTCCACCTCGAAGAGATGGGACGAAACTAATATCTTAATGAATATTATCATTTTAGTCTCAACTTTACTTGCAATACAGAATGCAGAACACTGCTCAGTATGTTGGCAAAGGTGGGTTTATCTATTGCTCGCCCTTAAACCCACCAGTTTTACTTACTAGCATTTGGCTTTTAAAACTGTTTCAACATGGAAATACCAATTAAAACCTTACTTTCTTATAAAATCTTTTCAATAAAAATACCAAATGCTTCATGTTCTGCAACTGACAATCGCATTTCAGTTCCTTAAACTCATCCCATTTGTATCGTTAAACACCTTAGAACACATACCGTTGTCTGTAAATGTCTTGAACATCGGATTATCCTACGATTCAGGACAGCGAGAAAATGTCAAACGAAGCAAACAAGCGAAATACGAATACTAAGAAAAAAATTGCGATAAAAATTCCAAAGCAGTTTGCCATATGGATGCTTATGTCCTTAGCGAATTTTCACTTCCTAAAACAAGGCGACTGACTATCAATATGTGTAGTACTGTATCATCTCAAGAAGATCTATACTTCATTTTCTGCTAAATCTACTACTTTAGATACGACTATGTAAATACGATAGAATTCGCAGGAAATAAAATTATTGAGAAAAAAGCTTTTAAGGCAATCGCTTTATATGCTTTATCGCACGACAAGTTGAATCGATATGAGGAGTATGTCGTTATTTCGGAGTATTTATATTCAAAGGCGTTAGAGTGCAAAGAAAGTGTACGAGGGCGAGATGGATGGAAGGATGAACTTGTAGGTGTGAGTGAATTGAAGAAGATTTCTGAAACGTGGCAGCTTTCGGAGCAATGAAATTTATATTGACGCAAAAGAAAGGATTTTGTAGAGATTTATAGCAATTTATGCATGTATCTTGAATTGAGACAAATTTTTTTTTATGTTGTCAGTCGATATAAATTTGTGAGCTAACATATTTTGTTTTTTGTTGATATTTTCGAATAATTTACTACCATGTTGTCAGATTTACATGTTTCCATAGTTGGTTATTCACATGAAAGTTGTTCTTAATTAAGATTGGGAAGCATTTTAGGTTTGCCAAAATTTTATACGTCAGTGCTTCAGCAATTGTTGGAAGCACATGTTTATTAGTTCAAAGGCTACATATGATGAAAGCAACAAGTCAGTACCTTAATAATGAATTTCATCTAATTGCCGCATTCACGTTTCCCTAATTCGATATTTTCTGCCAATTACACTCACCCTTTTCATATCCTTTACCGACAGTCGAAAATAATTCATGCCATAATTCGTAGGAAACCACCATAAGCCATAAGAAGCACATTAATTACGCCAGAAAACCATAGGACTAATAATAGGTAAATAGCTCAAATATTGATGGAGATAGCTTTAGGGATCACCATAAACGCCACACTGATTAAGCGGTTAGTGATACAAAGCAGGGATAGTGCGAGAATCATCGACTGAAAGAATCATCAACTTCGAATAAACGAATTAATGAACCGAAATAGATCTACCAATTTCGTTTCGTATAGCCGTGGCTAATTAAATTCACGTTTGGTGTGTATGAGTTAGTGCATTTCCACAATACCTACATTTTCTGCTATTATGCTCCTAAAATATTTGACGACGGTATTCGATGTTCCGATAACCATGCCAATAAAATATGCCCCCAGCGAGAAGTCGTAAAATATGTGTGGGACTATCTTATTAACTAATTTTTATCTATGATACTTACCGAATAGGTGGCGTTGACTGTAATCATCATAAAAATAAAATTCAATGCTATAAATGATATTGGATTATCAATACGAAATCTTGTGAAACTGTTATGCAAATACCAAGCTAATTAGGTGAGCGTGAAAATAATATTTCCGAAAATGTTATGCTTTCATGAGATGGTTTTACGTTGTTTTAATAATAGAACAGGAAATTGAGATGATAGCAGAAGAAATGTATTTTGGTTATGTTGTGGGGATGTATTTTCATTATTGCAACATCAGTCATCACTGGCTGATATAACTCCTATTGCTACAGCGTGGAACGCCACAGACAGATGGATTACAAAATTGAATAAATCACAAACTACTGAATTTTATAACAATGGAAATTTAAATTTACAAAGTTTTAAATAGTGTATCACTCAAATGTGCTCCTTCCCCCCGTATACACTGTAACAGCCTTTTTCTGAAGTTTTCGTGCACTCTTTGAAGCATTCTGACAGGAATTTCTGTGATATTGGTCCGGATATTGTTCTTGAGGGCTTCCAGGGTCCTAGAGCGGTCATTATAGACTTTAAATTTGAAGTTTCCTCACAGGAAAAAATCGCAAGGGGCCAAATCAGGAGAGCGCGCTGGCTAGTTCAAATCTCCTTTTAAAGAAATGCGGCGTCCGGGGAACTTTGTTCTCAAAAAGTCTATGACAATCCTTTCTGTGTGGGTTGCGGCTTCGTCCTACTGAAACCAGACGTCTTCCAGTTCAAACTCCAGTTCAGGCAAGAAAAACTCCTGGATCATGGTCATGTAACAAGCTGAGTAGACCAAAACGGCTCGGTTGTCTTTTTCAAAAAAGTAAGTGCCGATGATCCCATTTCTTGAAAGCGTGCACCATACTGAAAGCCTGTTGGAGTGCAGAGGCATCTGATAAAGCTCATTCACCCAAGAAACAATTCGACTTCGATGGAAAACACGGCCGCGGGGGGCAATATCGAACCTCAAACGAAAGGCACGCTGTACGCGGATGATTGAATGGGCTTTTTCATAATAGTCTTTTACACAAAACATACGCTGTTGCACAGACCACTCAATGCTGACGACTGAGTGGGGACACAACACAAACCTCCCATCCTCCCCACTCGCTACGCCCACTCCCCACCACGCAAGTATGCTACAAGAGGAATGCCTCCACTCTCAATTCCATCTATTTGTGGCGCTCCACCCTGTAATTGATTTAGCACGAAATAATTTTTGCAAATTTGAATATCATAGCATTGATTGCTATAAACTGAAATGAGCTACAAAAATGCACGGAATATTATAATAAAATAACACCCAATAAAATTTTAGATACACTACTTATCAAAAAAAAAACATCCGAAAAAGTTTTTCATTTCACTCATTGAACTTATTCTTTTACTTACATCTCGCATTCCATAAATCCGTTTCAATATTACTTCACAACCAACCGTAGTACCACCAACCTATTTTCGTTCATGCGATTAATCTTCATTTCATATCATCTCGTAGATTTCAATTATGTGCAAATGAAATTTGGTATCGGGTCTAAGACGAGAGCACTACCATTCATAGCACCAACTAATGCTCATGGAATATCTGCTAGATGCCTTGGAAAATCAGCTACATAGCTTCTGATATTCACGTCATTGCCCCTTTCCTTTAAGTCATGACTTGGTTGTGTTTTGCCGTGAGTAATACACATTCTTCAAACCCATTTGCTATTTCGAATGTTACTTGAGTAGAGTTAAGAATTTCAGCTGAAAGATGAAAGGGAAATCAAGAAGATACATTAGTGGTTTTAAGGAAAGAACTCGTTGAAAAGCCACAAATGAGTAGTATGTTAATAGCAGAGCAGTAAGAGATCTTTCCATTAATAATTCACCGGAAGTTGTGCTTGATAGCACATACGAATAACGAATTTCCAAACTATTTACAATTTCAATTATACTCGGCATCAGCTTCGTTAAAGTCCTACAAAATATTAAAGCTTCAAAGCTCTACTAAATTTTCTTGTTGCTTACTATATGGTTTAGTCCAACATGATTCAGTTAATTATTGTAATAAAGCAGCATATATATTTGCGGAAATCTCCAGGGATAAACTGAATACAGTATGCATGCGGATGTAAATATTTAAGACTTGACCATCCCAATAAATGGCAAAGTAACAGCACTATCGAATCTATTCCCAGACTATTGTGGTTTTGGGGCTTGGTTTAGTAATGAAGGATTAATTGCATTGGCTTTCGGCTTTTATATCCTGTGATTCATACGGGAATGTAGTGAATACTTAAGGATATTCAACAACGAATATTAAAGTGAGGCTGTGTTTCGTAGTTTTTTGTAGATGTAAAGTTTTTTGTTCAAAATTTCTTCAGAACTATGTTATGAAATGTTGCTAATTTTGATTGACTTTTTTGGGACAACGCATCTTTAAATGACATTTAAAACTATTCAAAATCAATGGAACTTTATCAAAAATCAGATGACTATCAATTTTTATTCAGTGCATAGACTTTCTCAGATACAGTGTGCCCTAAAAGCTTGATAGCTGATAGCGCCCAATGTGGGAAAATATCAAATTAATATCCTTTTGATTTTCCGATAATTTTGTGAATGAGCGTTATTTAAAAACAATGTTCGGATGACAGCTGTCAATGCCACTGTTATTTTTACTCAGTAAATTCTGACAAATTGCCATAGATAGATTTACACCACAGCAGGGTCTACCAATGGTGGCAATTTATTTGGGAAATCAAACTCAAAGATCGCTTCGTGAGTTTTATGGACTGCATAATCGTCCATAAGTACGTGCTATTAGTCATGAGACTCCAAATTTTCGTAACGTCTGCACATTATTGGACTATAAGCTAACAACAAGGCTGAGAACAGTGCGTTTCGAAGAGACTATCGCGGCCGTAGCTGGTAATGTTGCTGACAACCCAGATTTGTCGATTCGCAGATGTGCACAAGAAGTTAGGATTTGTCCATACACCTTGTGAAAATTTTATGAAAAGACCTCGATACAAAATCCAATTGGTGCAAGAATTGAAACCGTATGACGATCAGATGTGTCGAACGTTCGGAGAAGGGACCGAAAATAAACTGGAACTTGAACTTTGTTTCACGGGAAAATTTTGATCAGTGACGAGGCTCATTCGGCTACGTCAATAAGCAAAATTGTTACATCTGGAGGAAAAAAATCCCCAACAAGTCATGGGAACATCCACAAAAATGATTTGTATGGTGCAAACTGCATACTGGTGCCATCATTGGGTCATTCTTCTTTAAAGATGAACACGGCGAACGCATTATTCAATGGCGACAGATACAGAGCGATGATAAACCAGTTTGTGTTCAAAATTTGGTGCTACGTGCCGCACAGCGACCGCAATCAGCGAATTATTGCAGATGAAATTTGGATATAGCTATGTCCGGAGAACTGGACTTACCAATTGGCCATCGAGATTGTGTATTTTGATTTATATATAAAGCCACCATTACACTCCCCGCGAACGTTTCGTCGAGCAACTTGTAAAATTACTTCCCTCCATGTTTTGGCATGTAAAAAAAACAGGGGAGAATGGACGGGGTGACCATTTACACTCTCAGCTCGCCAACATTTGCCGAGCGTGTAATTTTGGGATAATACATGAAGTTGTTGGTCTACGCTGAAAAATCAGTGGCGATCAATGCTTTAGAAGTCAACATAACTCGCGTCATTGACGATTTACGACCTTACTTGCTTCAAAAACTGGTCGGCAATTGGACCTTTAGAATTACCTTCTTGAGATGTAGTCGCGGTAGTACTTCGTGCAAGATTCTCTTTAAAAAGTAAATTTAAGACAGAATTCATAATTTCCTTTTCAGTCTCACCTATCGCTTCATCTCTCGCTTGCAAATGCAATGATGCTCCTAGGTTTCGGCATAATGTGGCATCAAACCTTAATGCAAAAGATGCAGTTCATGCTGATTATCGAACTTTGGGCTATCTTATTGACAACTTTGACTTTTCAACACCTAAACGTGTGAAAGGTGACGTGCAACTACTTGGTCGATTTTTTCTTTAGAAATGACCTCTCTCACATATCTTCTTCACCCTTTTTGCTCGCTTTACTACGGTGGTGCTATTGATCTTGATCGCTGATCAGGTGACGATATCTCGTGATGTGAGACCTCCGATGGAAGAGAAAGAAACTGAGTGGTAGAGAGTCCGGTAAACCGTTTGGGAACTTCAGGAAAGCCCTCGGATAGGGTTGAACATAAACGACCCTGGAAACAAAATATGGATTACTCACTTAGATTCTGGAATGTTAGACTGCTCAATTTAAGCCACGCGCTCTTTAAACATTACTGCAACAGGTCAGCAAGTATAAACTAAATGTGCTGGCAATTCAGGAAGCATAATGGAGCGGTAGCGCGAGGTAGAAGCGATGAGATCGCATACAATACTCAAAAGTGGGAAGCCTGCAGGAGCCGCGAATGTGTGGTGGCTTTCATCGCTGATAGGGACTGCAAACTACAAGTGATGGACTCGGTGGACGAATGTCTGCAATTTGCATCAGAGCTAAATTTATATGCCTCATTAACGTCCACGTCCCAATAGGAAAAAAGACGATTTTTCACATGCAAAGACTATTTGACTCATTGCCTTCAAATGGCGTGAAAATAGTATTTAGTAAATACATCGGGGGACGATAGAAGGGAACAGTCTTTACGATAAAAAAATATTGATAACAGCCAGCACATGCTAGACTTTGCATGTAGCAGAGATATAGTCATAAGCTCGACATGCTTTCCACACTGACAAATCCACAAAGGAACACGGGCATCACCAGATGGCAATACCTTCAATCAAATCTATCACTTCTTTATTTAGCGAAGATGGGCCTCTATCATACTTGATGGCCGTTCATTTTGTGGAGTAAATCGTGACGCGGACCACTACTTATACCTAAAAATATATTCGACGGAAAAGCCGATGGTCCAAAGACAGTAGAAAAACCCAGAAAACATTGATCCGAGTCTGTTGGCGTAGACTGTGCATCAATGTTTAGGTTTCTAAATTAGAGGTCGTGGTCGTTGGACCGAGTCACTTGGAGGTGTTTGATGCAAGACCCCAAAGCCCTTGAGGGACTGCAGTTTTACGACGACGATGATCTTGAATTCTGGAAGCACCAATCAGCGGCCAAAATACCCGTCAAATAAGCTATAAATGATTACTTCAATAGCATCCAGTTTTCAATAAGTTATAGCCGACACAAACCGTTTTGGTGCAACGTCCACTTCTTGGAAAATTCTTACCGTTTTTCCGATTATATGTTCCCTAATTGTGGCATTGCTTCTAATCAATAGGAGATTTGTGACTTTTTAGCAAAATATTTTTTCTCGCCCCCTCATTCCCCTTTATCAACCCTTTCTTTTAATTATACAGACCCCTTAGAAATTAAACCCTTACTTAAATGTTAATGTCGGTTATAGTCCTGACGGAATCAGTTCGCCAAATCACTTTTGTCGCCCTTTTGTGTCACTTTGCTATTATTTTCAACCTTAGCTTCTCATTTGCCTCTTTTCTGTTCTTCTGACCCAAGCTGCATTTCCAACTATCCTCCAATTATCCCCTTACTTCTTTGTTGCAGAAAAGCATATCGAAGAATTTTTTTTACAACAGACTATTTCTTATCCTTCATCACATTCTTGCTTCTGGGAAACATGGTTTTATGGGAGGCAGATTTTATACCTCTAACCTCTTAGCTTTTCACCAACTTGGTCGCTTGTGCCTTAGACTACACTGACCAACAGTGGTCATGCCACACGAACTTTGATTGGTGATCGTGTTTTGAATACTTACCCTCATTACGAAAACGCACTTATTTTTTTTCAATCACCCTCTGTTTTCTTGTGATGAGGTCAAATTCATTTTCAGTATTGTAACGATAAACGCATATGGACGACCGTAAAAAAGGAGTGCTTTATATATGTTTTCGCTATTAATTTAAATTGTTTTGTTTTTAATTAACTTCTGTGCTTGCGTGAATATGTCGAGAAAGTTTATTAACGATCCTACCTTTATTTGATATATTTGTGGTGAACTGACTTTCAAAAATCGAAGCGAAATTTTTCTGACCTTATTTTGAAGTATTGCCGCGAGTATTTTAGATTTGGGGTGGCTCATCAAAACAAATCTTGGGCCCCACATATTTGTTGCATAACATGTGTAAAAAATTTACCTGATTGGAAGAAAGGATCACGTTATATGCCGTTCGCTATTCTCATGATATGGACTGAGCCCAGAGACCATGTTTCAGACTGCTATTTTTGTCTTACTCCAGTAAAAGATACCTTAATTTATCTTCAGCAATAAGACCTGTCCCTCATAATGACAATTTAGTTCCATCTATATCGTTTAACGTTGATGATTCACAGCCCTTCACTTCATGCCAATTGAATAGGTGATGCTAAAATCAAAGATAGCATTGTCGTAGGACCTCAAATCAAGGAACTAATAAAAGATCCGAAATTCGAAGAAAAATTGAACGTTATAGAAAAATCGGCTTGGCATTGCTTTAAGAACGTGGCTGCAAATTTTTGGATAAGCATAAAAGTTAGAGCCATAGAGAATTGATTTACGAGCTTTTATTGACATATGTATGAAGCTTTGGGTTGTCAATATGTCGCTTAAAATGCATTTTTCAGACTCACATCTCGATTTTATTTCCTGAGAATTTGGGGGCCTCAGGGTGATGAGCATGGACAAAGATCCCATCAGGGCATTTCAAAGATGGAGAAGTGGTATCAGGGTAGATAAAGTACAATAATGTTGGCTGACTACTGCTGAGCGATCAAAAGGGACCAACTGTAAGCCAAATATTCCAGAAAATCGTTGACCTTTAATTTACAAACCACATTATTCACATGATTCTGGAGAACTATTTAATATTCTCTTTACAGTTTATGTTTCTTAGCCGTATAAAATTCATACGTGGTAAAAAAAAAATTACTGCGTATTTTTATTCACAACATCTAATAGATAGAAAAATTACTAAAAAAGTTCGCGTGGCACGACGAAGATTAAATTTTGTTAGCCAGTGCTATCAAAAGCAAGTTGATATGATATACACAGATTTCCAAAGGCTTTTGACTTTGTTGACTACAAAATTTTTCTTGTAAAACTCGAAGGATATGGGCTCTTGTCCTGGTTTTTCTCCTATGTTACTAGTCGCTGCTTTGTTACTTCTGTGAATTCTTGTACCTCTTTCTCATATTGCCCTCTTTTTGGAGTTCCTCAAGGTTCAATGCTAGGTCCTGTGTTATTCTTGGTATTCTACTTTTGTCCATTTTCTTTGCCTACTATTTCCTGATAACTTTAAAATATTCAGAGTAGTTTAATCGGTGTATTATTTTTGGTATATTCTTTCCTTTTGTCCGTAGCATCCTTGAATACTGTTGTCAAGTCTGGTCTCCCCGCCTTAACTATTTACATGATGCTGTAGAGTGCGTTCAGCATAGATTTACACGCTCATTATTATATAAATTTTATATTCCTTATTCCTTATTCTTTACTAAAATTGTCCTTCTTAAAGTCTCGACGAGTAAGTGTTGAGTGTTGAGCGTTCTTTGATGTGTGCCTGCTTTTTAGGTTTCTTCATTGTCCAATACTATCTGACCTGGATCAAAAGTCTTAATTACTTGAGGTTATCGTTTAAACATATCTTCATTATACTTTTTCGTGAATAGCCGTTTATTTTTGCTCACCGTTATTAATTATTATACAATGAACTGCAAATTGGTCTTTTATTGCTAACCTTTTTCGATTTTGATGTCAAATCAAAGCTTTAATTCTTGAAGTTTCAAAACATTTTTCAAATGTTACTAACTTTCATTTAGCTTCTATACATTATTGTTTATTACTTTGCCTTCTGTTATAATAATATTATTGAATATATTGAATATTGAATAATGTTATTGAATTAATAATAACATTGAATTTTCAATGCTTAATTATTGTGCATTAACTATCTTATTTCACCTTTTTTTTCAATTAAGAGTTCCGAAATTTTGAATTCTATGAAATATTTATTGTCTTTGCTCGTTTTTTCTAACTCACCCTGTTATTGAAATTAGGCTCCAGTCTGTAAAATTGAAAATAAATAAATATATATATATATGTAATAAAAATAATTAAATAAATTATAAATGGTGAAAGTGTAAATTTACAATAACGTATGAGCTTTGATTCGAGAGCTAAATATTTAAATTCTAGTTTCAAAGCCTATCTTAATTTGTAAATTGTATTGCCTTTGATAAAAGTGAATATATTTTTATGTCGATCATAATTCGATATGAGCTCTTTCGTATGTTTCACCTAGAAAGTATATGTTTAACTTAAAATTTTACGAATGTAATATACATAATTCTGACGAGTTTTACATGATAATGATTATATTTCAAAATAATTTCCGCAATCCACTTACACATTAAAATGCAATTTTCCTTTCATCACAAAACCAACGTACACGCAACAATAAAAACGTCGGAATACAAGAATTTATTTCCAATTTGATATCATCCTATCAAATAAATCGAATCATTGAATTGCTCATTATGAACAAGTATTTGTATCTTGTTTCGCATACTAATAACCAGAGATGGCAAGTACTCGTACGAATCGGGACAATGCGAACAGTACACACATACACCAATGCAATCGAAGCTGCTATCCATCATTCGAATGCCATTCGAACCCTGGATCAATATTTCATTTAGTGTATTTTAACATTGGTCTTGTCTATGCTAGTTGATAGGTTTGGATAGATATAGGAATTCTTATAAACCAGTAAATATTACCCGCGAATGTGGCAGGATATGACAAGGACTTATGTGTTTGCTGAACAAAATGACTTTTTGTGACATTGGCCGTAAAATCAAAATGATTTATCCCCGGTTTTATGTATCTCATAATATCTAGACCTAGAAGCATGCAGTCGAAATGAAAAGGCAATTTTGTCTGTTTAATAACGTCCTTTACAAGGATACCACTTATCGGATGTAAAATCGTAGAAGTAACAATAGGTATGGGAGTATCACTGATAGTATGTTGTCTTCAAATATTTTTTTTGGGACATATCCTTTTCCTTGTCTGATCTTGAGAGGCTTAACATTCAATATTCTTTAATAAAAATATAAAAGGTCAAAAATTAATCCAACAAAATTTTTTAAGCAGGGTTACTCAAAAGCAGCTGCTGCCGCGTTCTTCAGCTTCGGTTCGTGCAGCTTTAAAAAGCTTAGTAATATTTTCCCATTACAATCAATTTATGACCTTGGGGAATGGAGATGCTAGATACTCAATTTTCATAATCGAAACTTTTACGAATGTCAAATAATTAGTTTCATGTCTAACTTTGTTCCTGATTTAACTCAAAGACCTACTCAGAGCTAGGTTAACTCAAGATTGGGTGTGGAGTTTCCCGTCCATGCCTGGATTCGAACCAGGGACCCCACATGCCACGAACTAGTGCTAGGTTAGGCTACAATATTATAGCCTCAGCTTTACAAATCCTTTGTTAAGTATCAGCAAATTTAAAAGCGAAATACCAGCATATAGTTGTTAATAATATCTCTAATGTTTAGAAGGATCAGTCACATTGAATTTGTTGGCTTCTAAGTGAACTTTAAGCGAGTTCATTGTTTGTGACAACCAACAAAAATTTTTTTATCATCCGAGTCTATACTAAGTGATGAATATTGTCCTTTTTATGATAAGTAGAATGATACACTCCTATAAGTAATCCCGAACACTTAAAGTGTCAATAGCATTGTGAGACTTTAAATTATTATAAAAAAGCTGTTAAAAATTTCTTAATTTAGCTCAGTTAAAATCTAGACAGGTAATATAAAATTCAAATTTATTTAAAAAACGATAATTTCAATGATATATTGTAACAGCTGTGGACCTATGTCAGATTTGAACCGATGCCAGCTGTGAAAGGATGTTAGCTGATATTTAGAATATGATCGCCTAGAAACAATCTCTATCCTGAACATTCAAATGTCATGAGCTCGTTCTGCGGTATGACTTTGCATCTGTAGCCCCCTTGATTCTCTTGCCCAGAAAACACGTTAAAGTAAATCTGTCAGAAATGAAATCCAAATGAAATTTGAAGGGAAATACTTGAATTTGACAGTGAAGAGATAAAATTTTAGCACCATCTCCTCCAAGGCTAAATCTTATGGGCATGTCCACTCCATTTCTACCATCTCAGTGCTGCTCACAAACGTCCTTCCTAATTGTTGTAATTTCAAATAGATGCACTTTTAGCGAATGTGCTGTGCGTATCGAGCTCATTTATTAAAATGACTAATGGCAGAGTTTTGACGATATTAAAATCAAAACCGTTGAGCTATGTGGTAAAAAGATTCAATTAAAATCTGAGACACAGCTGGACGAGATCGCTCCCACACAATAAATTATAGGAGTGACATGGGTATAATGCTATTTTATGATGCAATAAACCAGAAAAGCTTCGATTTATTATTTAAAGAGTGCGAAAAAGAAGTATGGAAAATTTCTATTTTATTTAACACAAGGGTGTGCCGGCTCGCCGATTCGCTGTTATTATTCCTGTGCTGGATCAGGGAATCTTGGAATGCCATATATTTTTTTTACAGATGGCTTAGTTTTTAACTTAAGCTGAAAGAGGGGACAACCAGTTTTTGGGGATCATGAAAAGTTGTGAGGTCAAATGGAAAAACTGGACGGAAAAGCGGTCATTCAGTTAGGCGTGGTAATGTTAAAAGGACGTGATTAAAATTTCTGTGTCTGAAAAAAGAAGAAAAATAGTTTTGAATTAAAATATCCAGCGAAATGCTCATGAAATTAACTCATTTAGATTGAAAAATTAATGCTCATACAGCTGCAACCCTTTTGCTACATGAATTATTAACAAAAATCTTCCGTAATCTAACGTTGTCTTTGTTTTTTGAGAGAAAGAATGTTTCCATATCTAAATAGTTTATTAAACAATTATGTGAAGCTGTAAAGCTAGATTTGAAAATTCATTTATCTTATTTACAGATTTATTTGCAACTATTTATTTTTGAATTATTATCTCTCAGAAAATATTTGTTTCTTTTATATATTTATTAGACATTTCTCGACTTATATTTATTCATCTAATACTTAATTATTATTATTATTTTATTTGAATTTATTTATTGTATGATCGAAGTGAACTGATTCTGGCCAGGGTTGGGGTATAGAAATATCCACACTGATTTTTTCATTTAATTTTTAGAATTCGGTAGTTTGTTGTGAAGAGTAAGAATCTGTTTCAATTAATTTTTTTGTTATTACATTGCATTTTCGTTTTCGGAAATTATAAATAGAGGGAATATACAGGAATAAATCAAAATTTTTGAATAATGATTCTGCACGGAATCTTCCTATCCTTATCTTCCAAACTTGTGCGACTGTTCATGTGTTGTGTCGTCTGCGCGCCGTAGCACGAAAAAAATCATCCGTCATAAATTCCCACGCTAGTCGAAAAAGACACGCGGGGCATTTATCGGCTGATTTCTTATATATTGACATGCTACACAAAGAAATGGTGCAAAAAAAGCTAAGTCAGCCGCAACAATACGTAAAAATACTTAAAAAAGTTTAGGTGTTTTTTTTTTATTATTTTTTTCAGAACTATGAAACGTTTATAATTTTGCAATTTCGACTGAACTTTTTGGGCGGAGACTTCGTTAAATGACGTAAAAAGATATTTACAATGAAGCTGACAATCAATTTTTATTTACCGCGTAGAAGTTTTTAAGTGTTGTATGACCGAATAGCCAAATACGTAATAGCGCCCAGTGTGGGAAAACACCATATTAGATTTGAGTGTGGGTTGCATCCTATTTTATGATAGCATGGTGATAAAAACTGACAAATCATCTCTAAAGCAATAAGTACCAGCGCCTTTTTAAGACTTAAAAGTATTATGCAAAAGTAATGAAAAAACAGAGAATATAGATCGAATAGTTTCGGATGAAATCCAAATTTATTGAAATGACGACCATTATATTGGTATAACTGAAGTGATAATTTTTTTGAATGTTTTTTTCAAATATGTCTAACATGTTTGTAATTTTTCCGCTTCCTCTAGTATATGGGCGACTTTTTGCCGTCGTGTTCCTTGGGTTCTTCGTCGGACTTTGGCTTCTTGCAGAAGACGCTTTCAATTGTTTCGGTTCAGCAACTGCTTCCTTTAGTTTCAAAATGTGAGCAGTGATGGGTAGTCTTCATCGAAAGAGTCAGACCAGCATTTTCTGGGTTTTCCCACTGACCTTCAAGCCTCAGCTATTCTTTCGAATACCATTTTAGGTAGGTCTATTCGCTGTATGTGACCACCGGTCCTTGCAGCTCCTGCAGTTTGATGATCATATAGATCTTTAGATGGCTGGGCCTTATTCGCCGCTATCATGTTTTATTCCAATTATTTGCCTCAGGACCTGTCTTTTAAAGACGTTCAACATATTTGCGAATGCATGTGTGAGCTACTTTTACTGATTTTGTATTTCAATGTAAGTTGCATAAAAAGTTCTTAAGTAAGTTCTATTTGCTCTTTAGTATTGTTTTTTTTTACCGTTTTGATTGTATTCCAAATTTTTCATACTCATCCTCAACTAAAATATTTACATCATATTCCAAAACGTCCAACTCACCACAAAAATATTCACATTCATAATAAAAATATTACCAAAACCAATTCACAAGCTACTAATATTTCTAAAAGCGACACAACTTTTCATTACATCACCTTACATTCATTCATATCTATGACTTAATGGAAACCAGGCTTCTTTCGGCGTAGCTTATTAACTTGAAAACATTCATTCCATTCTGACACACCGTACCCTTACAAGACTTTTCATGAATAAAAACTACAAACTCTCTGGAGACATGTGTCCTAATCTAGTATTTCGCGTACAAATGTCCTTTGAATACTTTCCGTTATTATTCTTCAAGGGAAAATACATTCTTTTCTTCATCATCTTCGTTTGTATTTCTTTTTTCACGTACAGTAACGTTGGTTGCTTGGGTACATAGCTGTCATCTTCAACGTTGTCGTTGTCGTCTTCGTCGCGCGACTGTCGTCATTCCTTTATTCAAGTTCAGCAAGTAGAACGTAAAAGATAAAAGTGAAAAACTCTTGAGTAACTGAAAAACTCGGTAGATTGTGTTCTTGGTTTAGTGAATCTACTACGTGGATTCTGGTAATATTATGTCAAGGAAAAGTTTTTTGATTCTCATGGCGCCTATGTTTTCCGGATTTCGCTAGAATGGATATAAAACGAGTTTGAGGCTGATTACAATATTTGGTTGCTAATATGGATGCGATGTTTGTAAGTAATTTACATTGCATAATTTTTTCCCTGAATGCAGATGTGCAAACGTGGTAGGCAATGCTTGAACATATTTTGGATATAGTTTTTTGCGAAAATCAGATAACTATTCAAAAAGAATTTATAAGTATGTGTGGAATTTATGGCTGCTTATTAGTGTCTATTTGTAGCTTTACACCTTTTACTGCGTTTGAGGAAAGGCAACCAACAATTTGCTGGGTGAGAAGTGCTAAAAAACTCCAAATGGTTATCCTAAAATATTATGAGCGCTAACTTCAGTGTACGAGGTCTGATTCAAAAGTAGTGATAAACAGCTATTTTCAGTTCGCATAAAATAAAAAAAATATTTTTGTACTGGCTAATATACCCACTAAGTCAGCATTAAAAAAACATATGAATAGGCCACAATTCCAGGGAGGTACATTCATTTGAATACGAATAGTCGAAGAGAGGACAACAAAATTAGAGTGGTCATTGAGTATCTGTGTTTGAGAAAAAATATCTACCAAAGACATACGAGTAGAACGTGACTTGGTGGAAAGACAAGACGACTCTGCTGCTTCATATTCCACCGTTACATGCTGGGTTAAGGAGTTAAAGCTGGGAAGAAGATCCACTGAAGATGGACGATGAATATCGCGATGGATGTCTATCCACGTCCCTCACTGAAGACAACGTGAAAAAAGTCGAAGAATGACCATCAGGCATATAGCTGAAGTCAAAACAATCTCGCATGGCAGGTTTCAATGAATCGTTGCCAACGAATTCCATCTGAAGAAGGTCACTGCGCGTTGGGTGTCGAGAATAATAACCGACGAGCAAAAGGAGAAACGAGTCGACATTTCGAGTGTGAATCTCGAAAAGTTCCAAGCAGATCTGAAGAAGTTTTTGTCACGTTTCGTAGCCATGGACGAGATTTGGATCCACTGTTTTCATCCAGAAACCTAACAGCAATAAATGGACTGGAAGCGGCCCTCTTCACCGACGCCGAACAAATTCAAAGTGCTGAGTTCGGAAGGGCAGGTTATGCATCAGTTTTTTGGGACACTGAAGAAATTATTATGGTGGAATATTTGCAAAAGGAAGCCACTATATCATCCTTTTACTGCGCAGACCAAATAGGAAGATTGTGGGAGACTACTGAGGAAAAAAGACGCGGCAATCTGCGAGCCGCAGTTCTGTTTCATCAAGACAACACACCGGTCGGTTCACTGGGCTGCAGTTGCGATGGATGCAATTCAAGAAACAGGATTTGAGCTGCTTGAAAATCCGCCCTATTCCCCAAATTTAGCTCCCAATGACTTCTATCTTTTTCCTCGGCTCAGAGAACACCTTCGGTACAAGGAATTTGAAGATGATAGCGAAGTGATGGCCGCTGTTGGGGCATTTTGGGAGAGTAAAAAATGTTCTAAGGGTATCCTGGGTTTGGAAAAAAATGGAATAAATGTATAAGATTGTTAGGAAACCAGGCTAAAAAATAAATATTTTTCTGAACTCTAATCACCTTGGTTTATATTGATTATCATTACTTTTGGATCATTCCTCGTCAGATCATAAAGGAAAATTTGTAAGATCTCAAGAATTCTTAATGATGCCATCTTATAAATGATTTTAATGAAATACATTAATTTCTATGGAAGAGCCTTGGCTGTTTCGATGATGATGCATTATTTTATCTGACGTTTGAATGGTTTATTTGCTTTCTATCTCTATCTAAACTTACTGGAATAATCCTTTGAAATTTCAGAGTCTAGAGCCAAGAAGGCCAAAACTCACAAAAGTCCAAGTAAAATCTTTGAGCTTGGGCACAATTTATGGTAGGCGCAATTGATTGAGAACAAAGTCCATTATGCAGCCCAAAAGAAGAGAAACGTCTTACATTTTGCCCTGTATTTTCTTTAAGATGCTTTTATTGAACATGCTGAATGGCATTCAGCCTAAACGCGCAAAACAACAAGATTTTTTCGATTGGTTGGATCAATTTTTCGACCTAGAATCAATCAAACAAGAGTTTTCAACGCTCCGGCAAAATACAAGTCCAAATTTGCCTTTGATCAGAGAAAATCAATAAATAAAGAACTGTTAAAGCATTTTGGACACAATGCTATAGGTTTGCGATTGCCTTGAAATCTGATAAATGTAAGAGTTAATAATGTATCCTTTTTTGACTTTGCTATTTGAATAGGGCTAATAGTTTTGAACGTTGGAAGCTTTTTATCATCATCAAGAGCTATTTAGATTGGCTATGTAGCAGTCTTCAAAGGATCTATAGCCACTGTATCTTAGTCAAATGGCTATCTATGGTCAAATGACTTTTCTAATAAGGGAGAAACAATTCTAATTACAATCTCTCCCAGGGGCGGATTTGCCACTAGGCCCGGGCCTAGAGCGGCAAATTTCGGGGGCGGCAAATTTTCGTTTTTTTTTGGGGGGCGGCAGTTTTTTTTTCTGTCACATATGTACATATATCTGAGTTGAATAAGCCAAACACCTCAAGCCAACCGAATTCTCTAATAAAATCTATGCGCGCAAAAATTCACTTTTGATGATTTTTTTCGGTCATTAAAAAGTTTTACCCATAAGAAATATCGAAATGCGATCACGTAAAGAACCAAAAAAACTCAAAAATACCTAAAAAGTGCCTGGAAAGTATCTGAAAATACAAAAAAAAGCCTGAAAAGGCATAAAAAGATCCTAAAAAGAACCCAAATAATACCTCTTCAATTTAGGAAAAGCTTATCAGAGGTATATATTTGCGAGCATTCAATTTTCAGAGAATTTTTTTTATTATTATATTACAGGGTATATAAACTACATGCGAATCTCTTTATTTTTGACGTGTTCTTTCAAATTGTACTTCATTACTGAAATTCTGAAATTAATTTCTATAAATAAATTTATATAAAATGAAATCTAGAGCATCATAGGTCAAAATATTTCGGGTTCATCCTTAACTAATAACATATCGAACATTAATTTACAGTAGTCGAGTTCATAGTTGATCTCCAGTCAAGTGCTGAAGGAATAGTAAACTAGTTGAACGGAATAGTAAACTTCCTTACAAAAACATGAGCGAAGACGTTGGAATTATATGCGATGTAAAGGTGTATACGGTTGTGGACTATTAAAAATTGGTATTTTTGGATTCTTTTTTTATGTACTTTTAGGTTCTTTACCTTGTGTGTATTTTAATAATTATTTGTGTGGCAAGGGCGCAATAATAGGGAATTTTTACTCTGATATTCCTATTTTGTGAGCTCGGGCGCAACGAAAAACAGCGAAGTATTCTAGGGAATCCAAAAAAAATCGCGCATTGTTACATTTAATATAATTCATGAAAAGGGCGGCAAATATATCTGAGGCCTAGGGCGGCGAAATGGTCAAATCCGCCCCTGATCTCTCCCCCTACAAATTAGATTTTTTTTGAGATCTTGCTGGTTTTCAGTGAGCTGACTGGAAAGCGGCATTTGGTTCAGACAACTGGCTGACGACAACAGACTAGCCACTGGATGCTGGTTGGCGACGATTGGTTGGAATTAGGAGTTAAAATACAACCATCTGTGAAGACGGCTCTTGTAATAGAATTTTTTATCAATTGGCTTGGTAGCTGCTTAGGTGTGCTGCTGTGAACGGGTTAAAAATGAAAATTGGGCTTGGCAAGGATGAGTTTTAAGGGGTATGGTTAGGGTTGCCAACTCTCCCGGAATTCCGGGATTCTCCCGGAAAAATACAGTTCACTTAAAAAATCTCCCGGCTCCCGGGATGCAGTTAATTTCTCCCGGAAATTTAACAAAAATTGCTTTTACGGAATTTTTATATTTTTATTTATATTTTATGCTCGCTTTTATATGCTTGTAAATAAAAGAATATTAATGATTAAAAATCGTAAATTACACTAGATTTGTACAATTGATTAAATAAAAGATCTAACTGTATAAATAAATTGTACAACAATTACTGTTTGCTGCGAGAAGTGCATGACCTTGTCGCAAGTAAAACAATGAGGAAAGACTTGCGTTGGGTTAATTTTTGTGAAAAATGTAAGGAAGAATCGGGCAAAGCAATAAAAAAAACTCGTTACATACGCTCTATCGATCCCTATCGCAAATGTTGCCGCTGATTGTGTTTTCAGCGTAGTAAACGAACAAAAATACCGGTTCTGGCGCACTTAAGAGGAGCAAAAGGGGTGCAAATAAGAGGAGCAATAAGAACATGGTGCTTTCGATTATCGGCCCGCGCATGACGTAAGCGATGATCTTTGAACTAATAAACAGCTCAACTGGGCTTTTAGCTTAACAGGGTTGTTTATCAGTTCAACTACCCTATTTATCAGCCCAACTGTGCTGCCAGCTCAACAAGGTTCTTTATTAGCTCAACTGGGTTGTTTATCAGTTCAGTTAGGCTGTTTATCAGCTCAACTGGGCTGTTTACCAGTTCGAGATTATCGCTTACGTCATGCGTGGGGTGCGCGTGCCGATAATGGCAGGCACCATGTCCTTATTGCTCCTCTTGGCTCCTCTTATTTACTCTTCTTTTGCTCCTCTTAAGTGCACCAGAACTGGTATTATATATCCACTGTGGTGAAAAAATCGTAATCGGCTTAATGAAACACATTTAACATCAGAAATTCAGGTATGCACAAATTTTAATTACACATGTAAAGAATTCTACAGAGTTATCCTTGCAAGTAAAAAGACATTACAAGCAACTCGTTGTGTAAAGATATATAATTTTAAACATATAAAATTGTTTTTCACTTATTTTTTATTTTCCTCCCGGATTTCCGATCCACTGAGTTGGCAACCCTAGGTATGGTATTTGTTTGTTCGGGAAAGGACTGACGACATTTTTGTTTGAAAAATATGATATATTTATTGATTGAACGTTTAACTCAAATGCGATTAATGCATTTTAAAAGTATCAAACTTTCATCTAGCGTTTTTAACTACGGAAGCTGGCAAGACACTTAAAGAAATAAATATATTATTGTTTTTAATTAAAAAAAGGTCAGTCATTTGCGAAATCGTCCACGATTTGATACTGGAAACGTTATCTTAAAACTTTGATATCTTCAAAAGTAGTTAACAAAAAAAAAACAAACAAAACTACAAAACATTTTTTTTTAGTTTACTTTGCATTGATTGTCAAAAAATTGGTATAATTTTTGTTTAACTACGTTAAGCATAAATGTTGCAGTACTCGCTGGACTTTAGCACTGGAAGTTGATGTTACAAGATAATTTCCTTTTAAAAATTTAATGATAGCATCGCTTACTAAAGAAATGATTCGATGACTGCACCGGAAGTTATGGTTCAAAAAAGTTTTATTTTTCTGAGCGAATTTTCAAGAATCAAGAGAAAAAAATTACCACAGCTGGCAGCTTTATTCTATTTTTTTAATCGATCTTTTACCAAACTTGGCTAAGAACAAGTTCTAGCTACTGGGTGAATTGTGGAATAGATAAGAACTTAAGGGGGCAAGATGGTTTCCGAGGCCGAACAAAAGCCGATTTTCGCGATTTTTTTTCTCAGCTTTGAGTGAAAATAATTACTAATTTTTTATAACACATTAAAGAACTATATTTTCAGAGTATGTAGGAATTATTGTAGAAAAAAATTATTAATTATTTATCCCGTGGTGGCAGTAGATCAAAGGCGCTTCGAAAAAAAGGCGTCGTGCGGTGCGTAAAACCTGGCCTGACAGTGTTATCTGAAATCTAAAAACCGAAGTGATTTACTTAATATATTAGTTTTTTTCGCGGATGAACGAAATTATATTAAAAAATATGCGATTTTCGATTTTTGTTGCGGTTTTCAATTTGGAGGTACCATTTTCACATCAAAAATCAGCCTATGATTACCTGTAAAAAATAGTAAAAAAATTTTTTTAAAAAAAAACGATCGTTCATCCGCGATTATTTATCATATTAAAGATGTCCGGCAAAGCTCATTGAGATCGGTGCATTAATTTTTGAGTTGTGTAACGCACCGACTTCAAAAATGTAGTTCGGAGTTTCGAGCTAGACTATTTCGGTTTCTCGTTGAAATATACCTGGCAACACGATCATAAAATAACCGGTATCTCTGCGAGTTTTAGTCCGATTGACTTGAAATTTTCAGAGGATATTCCTGAGATATTGTACTTTCATATAAAAAAATAATTGAAAACATTTTTTTGTTTAAGTTGGAAACCATCCTGCCCCCTTAAAAGGCAAAAAATTGTTTTTTTCTGGATGATTTTCCGAGACAGCAACTCTACCACAGGATCGCCCCCACTCAACAATCACTTCTAGGAGTCCTGGTCGGATTTAAGGCCAATACATTCTGTGAATTTCGTATTGATCTGACCATTGGGTCGTGAGTTCTCGTGAGCACAAAGCTTGGGTCTTAAAAATAGATTTCATTTAATGAATAATTTTCTTTCTTACTAAAAGAAGAATTTCAGAAATTTTAATTCGGTTTTGCAGACAGCACGAAATTTAACAAAATAATTACACTTTGTCCTAAAGAGCAAAACTTTTTTCGTAGATCCGTTGATTTGAAGATTTTCTGTTTACGTACCTGTCGTAGCTAGAAAGTTGACCACACGTTCATCAAAATTACACAAACATATTTTTTGACATCATTGTGTTTTGTAGATTACGTAATGATCTGATGACTCTGTGTGAACTTATCGCAATTCGAAATTTTAAGGATTTTCCTTTCTTATTTTTAGGCACTTGGCGCCCACATGGGGTTGGGAATTTCTAAAACATCATCATGCAAAAGTTAAAAATTAATTTTCATATTTTATTCATATCAACATTTTTCTCGTATCTCCGAACATGGAAAGAAAATAAAGAATTATGACACCTACCACTCAAAAAAAAAAAATTTTATATATCTGCTTTTCGTTTGCATTATCTGCTTTCAAATTAACTTTTGTTTGCTTAAGTTACAATTTAAATTATTTTTCCAGATTAAATTAGAAATCATCCCCAAAAAAGGGATCGAGTAAAAGGTTTCAGAAAGAAAAAAATATTTAAAAGATGAAAAGGTTTGATAAACTGCTAATAATAGAGGATTATATTTTTGATCTCTCTTTTACTGGAGTTTATCATTCTTTGGATGTTTGCTCAATTCCTTTAAATCTCCGGGAAATTTGCATGTTAAATTTTAACCAAGTAAACGTAACGGATTAAAATTTTACCTGATGCTGAATGATTGTTTTCAAATTTCAATAGGGACGGTACAGAGATGCGTTAAAAGCGTAGTTTCAATCCATCAGGGGCATATAATGAAGCGTATTTTCTCAGTAAAAAACGAGCGATTCTCATCGTACTGCTTTACACACTAAAAATTAAATCTCAGATATTCTTTTGCATCATGGTCTCTTCTTCTTGAAAATATTTTATTTTTGATTTTATTTGTTGGAAATTCGATCGAAAATCAAATTAGGTGCCTAATGTCTTATATTTTGCGATTTACTGACAAGAACTGGACTAATTTCTTTTATGTTTAATCAATAAATGTTTAATCCATAAAATATATGAAAACACACATTTCAAAGTGACGAAAAACAATACCTTACTTTTTCCCCTGTAATGTTTTTTAAAGGATTTTCCAATGAAAAATACAGTATAAAATAAAATGTTTTATTTAAATTCTTTCGCATTACCCACTCACCTTTTGATGACAGCCCATATTCCACGTACGCACATACCTGCAAGTTAATCCCTTAATCTAAAATTTAATTACATCTTCCTAAAATTATTGCATTATACGACCCCCGAAGTGCTTAAATTGTTTACACTGGAAATGAAAGTCATTCTTGGCATTTTATTTGTACACTTTCATTTATTCGTTTTCCACCTTTTCAGCGACGCAGTACGACCAAAATGGCTGAAATGGGAAAAAAAGCCCCGAAACACAGAAAACAACAAAAACTCTTCGCCATCACATTCAGCTGGAAGAGGTCGGATATAACAGCAGCAGAGTAACGTTATTACATTTGAAAAGATAACAAGCTTTATGTTTAATTTTTGCTCGGGATTATTTTCGAAATTATGGTATTAAATTGGAACGAACAAAGGGTGATTTTATGTGTATCCATCGGAAAAACTCAACGAGTATGTGATTAGGATGTCCTTTTTTTCGTTCGAAGTCGCTAGCAGTTTGTACAGTGGAAATGAGCCGGAGGATGCGGAATAAGACTAGCGAAAATTGAATCGAAGAGCATTCTACTGTATAAAAGAATGATTCTTTACAAAAATATGTTCGAGTGAAAGTCTGAATGGTGAAATCATGAGATCTAAGGACAATCCATAGTGTTGGACGGGATCAGAAAAATATTGGGATGAAATGAAATTGGTTTCAGTTTGAAGCTATGGTTCGTAGCTCGGTAAATATTTTTCTTCCATTAAGCACTTATTTCGATATGAAAAACTTTAGTTTTTAGAGGACATAGTATATAATATCCTGAACTTTTAAGAATTGAAGTGAGGTACATTGCGGGATGTATTTTACTGAAATTTTTTCTGCCTTTTCAGGATGTTTTCTTACCGTTAATATCCGAGTCAATTCCCAAAATCAAAAAGAAATCAATTAACCATAATTTCAGTGCAAAGGGTATGTCCCAAATGCACTTCGCTCTAAATGTGAAATTATGCAGAGTATGACTTACGTACTTTTCTGTAAAGTATGAGTGTACTCTATGAGGGTTTCAGGAAAGTTAGTCTCGAGTTCAACCCATACTGCGATAGTCGATTTGCTACTAAAGGAGAGCACCGATGCATTGTTCAAATTTGCTTCATTGCTGTAGGACCTCTTTGCTTCCAGCAGCATTCTGAATATCAAAGCCTCCTTGCTGCCATGGCTCGTTTATCTTCTCAGACGGCTTCATTATCTTTTGCTCGTACTTTGCTTTAAAATGTATTTTCAGCACATTGTTGCGTTTTTCAAAGCTCGGATACAATGCACTTACATGCAAGCACATAATTTAAGCCGAGGATAGCAAATCCTTCAATTCAGTTAATAATTTACAACTATTTTGTGTACATACAAACCTACAGCAATTTAAGAAATCACTCAATTTTTTATCTATCATGTTAACTTGACAAATGAAATTTTCAGTAAAAATGACACCAATATCACGGATAATTTGAACTACGTGCAACATAATTTATCTCATTTCTGTGAAAAGCGAGATTCGTAGCAAGTGGACAAACCGCAACTCTATGTTCGAATCTCCTTCATCATCAAAACGAGTCGCAGCATCTAGCTATATACGAAAGATACAAAATACTCTCAACATCCTAGCACGAAGTTACGCTTAGTCTTGTCAATGAAGAAAATTGAATTTCTGCGATAGTTGTACGACCAGTGAATGGCGAAAAGTTTTTTTCTGTACGTCGTCGTTGGGTAGTACGTAACATGACGGGACAGGAGATTTTCCCGGATACTGAAAACACGATACAGCTGCTAGTTCGAGCTTATGCAGCTACTAGTTGGAGTGTCAAATTCTTCGAGATTTTACTGTGTTGGGGGAGGTTATATTAAATAATTGTGGTGACGGACATGTTAAAAGTTTGCATACTGATACTCAAATGAATTTTGTTTAAATTGAATTTGGATTTTGGTTGGATTTTTACGTCTCTATTAAGTGGAATTTCACTTGTATTGGTTGAACGATGCTCATGTTTTGAGTGGTTATCTTACCGTGAAAGTATCTAACATAAATAATTCGATTTTGATAGTCTCTTTCTCTTATTACTGATTTTCGAACAACATTTGCAGCAGAATCACCTTGTCAAAAATTCATACTTCTATGGATATATACATACATATATATATATATATATATATATATATATATATATATATATATATATATATATATATATATATATATATATATATATATATATATATATATATATATATATATATATATATATATATATATATATATATATATATATATATATATATATATATATAAGAAGTTCTCATTGAAGTGGAAGCGGCGCTGCAACAACAAATGAAAAATGGCAAAGCAGCTGGCAATGATGGCATCACAGCGGAATTATTGAAATACGCGGGCAGGAAAACACGGAAGATTCTGGCGGACGTATTCACAAGCTGCTTCAGAACTAGGCAAATTCCTGACCATTGGAACAGCGCCAACATAATTCTGATCCACAAGAAGGGGAGCAGGGAAGACATTAGAAACTACAGGTCGATAAGTCTACTCCCTGCGTTCTACAAAGTATTCACTAAAATCATTAATAACAGAATACAATCAACCCTAGACGCAGAACACCCACGAAAACAGGCATGTTTCAGAAGTGGCACCATTTCAGTTCAGCACCATAGACCACATTCACATTATGAGAGAGATCATGAGCAGAGCAAATGAGTATGAACTCCCCCTCTTCCTGGCGTACATTGACTTTGAGCAAGCCTTTGACTCAATATACCCCGAGGCAATAATAAGAGCACTTATAAACCAAGGTATCGAGAAACCATACAATGAAACACTGACCAACATCTACAGGAACGCCAAAGCGAAAGTCAAAGTGCTCGATGGCACGCCAGAGTTTCCCACACAAAGAGGTTGTTGACACCGTATCGCCAAGACTCTTCAACGCAACCCTGGACGAAATCTTTTGTGGCCTAGCATGGGACAATAAAGGCTTAATCATAGATGGAGAACGACTAAGTCACCTACGATTCGGAGATGACATAGTCCTTATCGCCCGAAATCAGGGGGAATTACAAACGCTACTCGAGGATCTAAGCTCAGCTAGTGAGACAGCAGGACTGATAATGAACCTAAATAAAACAAAGGTTATGTCCAATGAATTCATAAAGAGAGGCCAGGATAGAATATCAATTAATAACACAGATTTGGAAGTGGTAGACGAATATGTGTATCTGGGCCAAACAATAAGCAACTCAGGATCGCTACTACCCGAAATTAACAAAAGAATCAAACTAGCGTGGAGTGCGTTTGGGAAAAACTCCATAATCTTCAAATCAAAAATGAAATCCCACCTGAAGAAGAAAGCCTTTGATGGATGCATTCTGCCAGTCATGACCTGTGGCTGTGCAACTTGGACTCTGACAGCAGATACCACAAGAAAGCTTCAGGTTGCCCAAAGAGCAATGGAGAGATGCATGTTGGGCATCTCAAGAAGAGACAGGAAAAGATTTAACTGGATAAGAGCAAAAACACAGGTAACTGATGTGATTAATAGAATCAGAAGTCTTAAATGGCGATGGGGCGGGCATCTGGCAAGATTATCGGACAATAGATGGACCACAAAAGTCATGAATTGGTACCCAAGGGGAGTCAAAAAATCGAGACGGCGCCCGAAAATAAGATGGGACCATGACATAAGAAATCTAGCCGGCATAGCCTGGACACGTATAGCCAAAAATAGACAAAAATGGAGGGGAATAAGAAGCCAATACTTAGGAGAGGCTACATCATGATCCGTATGCATAGTTGACAAGCTGACAATGATGATGATGATGATATATATATACATAGGATTTTCAGTGGGTTTTTCTCTGGATTGCATAATCGGATCGAGCTGAAATTTTCAGAATATGCTGGTGGCGACGAGCTGTAAGTTTTTTTTTATGAGAAAATATCTTTAACCTTCTAACGATATCGGCCATTTTTCGTGAATTTATAGGTATGCTTTATAATTGTGGAAAACAAACATTTGAAGAAAAAATAAGTATAGGAACGGAAAATAAATTATATTTTTAGCTGAGCTATGATAATGTTTTGGAAATTTCCAACCCCCTGGCGGGCACTAAAAAAATTTGTGAAAGTTCGATTCTTTCAGATCACTACAAAAACCGCAAGACACTTTGATGAGCACAAGCAATATGCATGTGTGTTTTGAAATGAATGTATGTACGTTTGACATTCTAGCTACGGCAGGTAAGGAAATAAAAAAAAAACTTTTGAATCAACGACCCTTATGCAATTTTGTGATAAATTTCATGCTTTGTCTGCAAAGTCAAATTCAAATTTTCGAAATTTCTCTTTGCACAATGATGGCAACCCTTGACCAATTTGCTTCTAGTTTTAGCACCTGAAATCTGTGTTCATAAAAAATCACGAATCGATAATAAGATTAACATGACATTGACAGGATCACGTCTGATAGAAGTGATTTTGAAATGTTGGCAATCCAATGGCAGTGGTACAATTTTAAAAAAATGTTAAGAAAAAAGTCTACGTTTTGCCGTATAAGTTCTGATCCAGTCACCAGACTGAAATGAAATTCACGCAGTAGATGGACCTTACTCTAAGCCAAATTTGATAGAAGTTTGGTTAAAAAATTGGGATGGACCTGACTGGTCTTGAATCTTGCCCTATAACTTCTGATGCAGTTGCAAAATCAGAATGAAATTCATACGGTGAATGAACCTTATGTTATGTCAAGTTTAGTACGAGCTTAGTCGAAAAATTAAGATAGGGCTGTTGTTAATTGTATGTTGTATGTTAATTTTTGTAATTACTTGTCATTTCTTTACTAATCGATGCTATGATTGAATTTCCCAATAGTTATGATATTTTCGTGACATTTCAATAGTTTGACAAATTTCAATAGTTCTTTACTCTAATTTTTTTAAACTCTATAACTTCTAACGCGGTCATCGGATCAAAGCGAAATTCCCAGGGTGGGTTGACCTGAACTACTTTTGCACCAGGCATTTTCGTTATTTTTATATCAGCAGATGCTACCATTCATATTAAAAACATCTAGTATGAATATAAGTAACCAATGTTTGAAATTTTCAAGTTTCAAGGAATCAAAGTGGTACATCACCTTCCAGTCTTTGGATAAAAGTGGTACATCACCTTCGAAACAGGTTGGTTGTAATAAGGAGCACGTGTCTTAGAATAAGCATGCAAAGTCTGCACGATTCCTCCACATTTCTTCAAAAATCAGCCTTTTTGGCGGCTCCTGTTTGCCAGAATTTTTTTAAAAATAAATTCATACTTCTTTTTATTCCCTTGTTCTACTCGGGAATTCAAGAAAAAATGGATTAATAGCTAGTTTATGTGGTAAGCAATATTCAGTCAACATTTGAATGATAGTTTAAAAAGCAGGTAGATAAAAAAATATCCTTGATTGAGACGAGTCGTTTTCATTTGAAATTAACGAGCCAATATAAAAAAATAAGCAAATGAAAAGCTAGAGCATTATAAAAATAAAAGTAAAGTAGAAATCAAGAAAATCATAGAAATTTTTGCTATAAGCTGGTAATGATCTCAATTTCTCATTGTGTCTTCACCTATCTTACATCTTCTTATTTATAAATGGGAAAAGTAAAAAAAAAAATGTAGTCTGATGTACTGGGAAGAACATCTTGTTGGAGCAACTGAACTACAAAGTAATAATCCATTCTAACAAATTTTTCTGCAATTGATTGTTATAATTTTATTTTGAGCAGGTACGCCATAATAAATTTCGATGTAGAAAATGTATTCATGCTAAAAATTAATGCTCAATATTTGAGACTTTAATTTTAAAATTTAATGTAAACCCTTTTTTTAAATTTTCTTTTCTAAACAATTACAGTTGCTTAGCAATTACACTTACCCCTTTATTAATGTTTCTGACATAACACAGGCATACTTATTTTTACTAACGTTCGAAGAACATTACAATTAAAATCACTGTATCCAAAAATTCATATTTCATATATATATATATATATATATATATATATATATATATATATATATATATATATATATATATATATATATATATAAATCATCAAAAAAATTCAGTGACTATTTTACGGAAACGCCCCATCCGATTGAGCTGAATCTTTCTGAATACATTTGCGTACAAGCCAAATAGGTCTAAAATTCATCATATGTTAATAATGTTAACTCTTTGGCGCCGGCGGCCATTTTAGTGATATTTTAAAAATCCCTTTTATTCTATCGGCAAATCATTTTCAATAAATTAAGTTTGAGAAATAAATTTCAAACGTGTTCCAAATGCGGGTATTATAACTTTTTTTTGTAAATTCTTAACCCAATGTGTCCGCTAGGTACCTAACATAAGATCGACAAAATTGTTTTTATTGCGATAACTTTTGATAAAGCTTTCAACTCTTTATGAAACTTACAACACAGATTAATGTTACTAAGTTGTAAACTTATATAATTTTTAATGAGCGTGCTGCTAACCCTGTAGCTACGGCAAGCACTGAAGTGAAAACCTTCAAATCATCAAGTCTTCTAAAAAAAATTTTGCTTTTTAGAATAAAAAAATACTTTATATGACAAGAACGGTAACACTTCCCCACTTTACTTAGTATCAGCAACTTCTGTTCACGAGAACTCACGGTCCGATAATCAGATACAATTGAGATTCACAGATTGTATTGGTTCTAAGTAGGACCAATTTTAACAGAAACGATTTCGAAATGTGGGAAACTCTGTGCCAGCGGGACCAACCTGAAAAATCACTTACAAAAAAAACTGCTTTATGCCCTATAAATTTTGATTCAGTCACCGAATTTTGATGAAGTTCACACAATAGGTAAACCTGACTTTAAGACAAATTTTGCAGAAAATCAGGTTGAAGCTGCTAGCTGTCGTAATTTTGGTGACAAAAATTCGCTCAGGAAAATAAAACTTTTTACTCTATAGCTTCTACTGCAGTCATGAAATCAAAACGAAGTTCATATGGTGAATGGACCTTATTGTAGGCTGTTTCAAAATAAATGAAATTGTTGGTATGCGAAATCTCGTTTCTTTAAAATTATGATTATTTCAGCAATAGTGCTTTCAAATTTTAACTAACCACTTATTCAATTACATATCTTAATTATCTCTTTATCAATGCTTGGATCGAAAGGTTGATTTGAATGAAAAATAATCATCTTCATCGCAGATACTTTGCTTGCCGCTTATACTTCGTTCACTCGTTCTTTTGGTGAAAAACCCAACTGGAAGAATTTTCTCGTTCTCAAGTCCCCAGAAACTCCGCTCGCCAGACCAGAAGTAACCGTATTATCATTTATTTTTGTCATTTCGCTTTTCCATGAACGGAACATTGTTCTTGGAACGTAGAATACGTTCAAAGTTGACATTCTAATAAAAGTGACATCTATGGACCAACATCAGCGCGTTGTATTGAATGCATTCGATTGCAGCTTGCAATAATGCAGGCAGGATCGATAACAAAGGGATCTGGTTCAATAGGGATCTGGTTGAAAAATCCATATCTTTAGAAGGCGATTTTATCATAAAATTGTCAAATGGTAATGATCTTGCAGTGACAATAAACAAATATTAAGATTTGGAAAATTTTAAATTTTTTGATACTGGGTAACCCTAAATTTCTTTGTACCCCTAAAACTTTAAACGCAGTCATCGGATCGGAACGAAATTCGCAGAGCTGCCTGACTTCAGTATGAAGCAGATTTGGTATATTTTTGGCTTTGGTGACAGCAAAAGCTTACGAGCACGAAGCAGTTTTGTTCTTTCCGTATGAATAAATGCTAACGTTAATTATTCATATTGCGAAAATGCTTTAATTTTCCAAGCTCTGGAAATGTTTCGGTAGTCAGCCCCAAATATCAGTCTTTGAAGTCACCGGATGAAAACTAGATTCTCAGGGTAGGCTGATTTTGCCGAGAAGTAGTTGTGATAGGCTTTTGGTTGCAGTGCTTCTTGTGATCAAAGTGGTACATAGCTTTCGAAACAGGCTGGCGGTAATAAGGCTGATGGAACATGCCCTCGAAATCTGTACGATTCCTCTACTGCTCATCAAATTTTAGTATTTCTTGTGGATCTGGTGAGTTGGAATTTTAATGGGGTTACATTCAAAGCTGCGTTCTCCTGTCTTCCCTCACAAAAACTTTTACTTCAACGTGCGCCCAACGTGGGATGCTAAGATTTTTGGTTGTTGGAACAACCTGGAGAGTAACTCAGAATCTACTTGGTCTTTACCACCTCTCATAAGTTCGAGTCATTCAACGGGCTCATGTTCCTTTTGATGCGGAAGTTAGTCAAATGTTAGATCTTTTTAAAACTTAATGATAGCTATCCTCATATTTTTATAGAAAAAGTTCATGCTTAATAAAACGATATTTTCACAGAGTAAACAATTTGTTATTAGGCCATGAATTCAAATTTCATAAAATATATCCAGTGAGTACTAAAAACAATTAAACTTTGCATTCGAAATTGTATTTACAGTCACATTTATGAAGTGAAGGAATTTTTTCCACTTGCTTGCTGTTACTTGATTGCATAGCCGAATTTATGGTCAGGCGAAGAGAATAAGTTATTTGCCGAAAATGACAAACATGCTTTACGCACTGGTAATAATAAAATTCAGAAAAAATATCAAACAAAATAAAATTTTTGTAGAACTTTAAAAATTTTCTGGCATCTCTACAAAACTTTTTCATCTTAACTGCCAAGAAGAATAATTGAATCAATTTAACCATCTCAACTATAAAAAAAGTGAAGATACCAAATATCTCAATAATTAAAAAATTTATATTTTGGATTAATTTTTTTCTTCCTAATTTCTTTATTCAATCCGATGTTCATAACATTAAATAAAAGAATAAACAATTATTGTCATCAAATAAATTTTAAATATATGAGATATGATTCATTGTTTTTGTTTGCATACTCTCAGTCTGATTAGTAATTGCCTTTGACTTTTTCTATTTACTTCAAGTTTACCACAACAACGAATAGTTATATTATAAATACCATTTCAAATACCAACGGTGCCATTGCTTGCGCTTAGTTTCTAAGCACAAGCTAAAACTGAAACAAACAACCGCTTATAAATTAAACCTCTTATGTATCATGAATGGTTAAAAACGAGACAAAGTGTCAGAACGTAGGGTGATCACCTCTGCCACGGAATTAAAAATATTGAATGTGCAATAAAATTGTTAGAAATGAGACATTTCTTTGAAATACGCCTGGTGCATACATATATAAAACAACTCAAAGCTATTTATTTGATTAAATGCGAAATTTTTTTTAGAAAAGTGACAAACAAGTTTCGGTTAGATTGTTTGTTGCAGTGCAGCTAGTTAAAGAGTTTGGTGTTGTGAAATTTAGAGAATTATTAAGTCAGTTAAAGTATTAATAAGTCAATATGCTGAAAATTCTGATTCCGGCCATATTCTGGATGGTAGTGTTGACAGTGAAGGTAACTTAATATGAAGTTTTGCAAAAATGAATAACTAGTTGATTTTGTCACTTAAATGTGGGAAAATATGTAGAAAAATACATGTAAATTTTCTCTTCTTCACTTGTTTATTAATGAAATATGGAGCTCTGCATCATAACATGGGATTCTGACTATAAATTTCACCGAAAATGCTCAGTTTAACCACGTAGTATCATGAAATCAACATCTAATCTCAACTGACTACAATAATCAATAATTCAATGTATTTCACTGGTCTTTCTGCAAAAAATCACTTGATAGCTTTTGCGACTCTCTTGAGATTTTCAATTCTGACCAATAAAAATTTCCGTTATAATTCGAATTTTTTCCTAGAGCACGGCCATCTCAACGAGTGTATTGTTAGGCATAGCGAATTGTTTACTGTGCCGCTGCTAAGTGCACTCATCATATTTAGTGTTAGATTATTCTAATTCCATCTAACTTTGTTCTACCATTTTTAGTGTGAGGGGAAAAACAATTTCTCGCCGCCACCACTTTAAAGTTTTAAGTAGTCAAACAAAAGCTTTTAAAACTCTTCGGAATGCATAGGTAGCTCTAGTTTTTAACAGGTTTATTAATTTGTTTTCAATATTTGTGCATTTAGATGGATTTTTACTTTATTTCTCTGTTTGCTGAGCAGAAACAGTGAGGGAGGAAAAAAGGAATGGAGATAGGGTAGAGATATTTCAAGATCGGTGAAATTATATTGAAACATATGCATTAGATCAAAATATTGCATCATCGCCCAATTTTTTTTTTGGCTTAAGGCATTATTCTGGTCAGAGGCTCGATTTTGAGGTGATTTTACGGACGCAATTAACAAAAAACACACAACATTTTGGTACATGTTTTTTGATCAGCTTCTTGTTAACATTTTGAAAGTATAAAAATGTATTCAAAAAATAAAAAAAATAAAAATTGATGTAGATACAGGCCGGCGAAGTGAAGGCTCAAAAAAAAACTTGTCTCATGGTTGACATGATTCCAACCTTCCTGGTGATCTGAAACATACGTTTTTGGTGAATTCTGCAAAAAGAAGAATGTAGAATTAGTCTGACGTAAGTGATTTGGAAAAACTTTTTTTTTCACAAAATGGCGTCCATGTAGAAAAAAAGTCGTTTTTTGCCTAATTTTTTCAACTTTGGGAATTTTTTATAAATAGTAGAAAAAAAAAGTTTTCAAAATCCCTTCGTCAGACCAAATTTAATAGTGTTGAGAGGGTTTGTGCGTAATTTCACGTAAATCAGTCCATTTCAACTAGAGATATCATGTCAACCGTATCGAAAAAAGTAGTTTCGAGAAAAATGCGTTTAAAGCTTGGCTCGTTTCGGGCAGTCTGACTCGTTTAATGGTATGTTATACTTCGTTTTTTTTTTTTAATCTGAGATCCCCGTCTCATGCAATTTTCCTTCTTCAGCTTCAAAAGCCAGATTTTCGGGAGCTCTTTCAGCCATACGAGCAGTTGGAACTTCTTTAAAAGCTTGAGAAGCTCGTAGCTCGGAGCGGTTAATTCGTTGTTGATCTCGTTTGTTGGTTTAGTTGGCGTGTCACAAAAATAACTGTAACTCCAAAAACAAGTCGGATTTCCGAAAATCCTTTTAAGAGCTTATTTTTAAAGGTCTACTAAACCTTGAAAATATGCAAACAAAAAAAAAACGATTTGATTAAATTTCTAGACCAGAATACCCCCTTAAGTAAGCTTTATTTTTCATTTGAAATATTTAGAGTTGGTTTGGAACACGTGTATTTTTATCATGTATGAAGCTGTTATCAAATTCAAATTTCATCCTTTGCTGACTATTTGTTGAAATAGTCCATTTGTTATTTATTTTGTAAAATACGATAAAATATACTGAGCTCAAATTTTCTTGTTGTAAAATTTGTTTATATAACTGAAAAATCCACTGAGAATTGAATTGATATTGAATAGAAACTGCAACCAAGAGCTTTTCGCATTTCATACATCCAATTTGCATTTTATTACATCCCTAAACGAATCGATCCGTTTCTTAAAGCATTATGGTAAAAATTTTTACAGGGTCAAGATTTCGATCCAATAGCAGCACCTGTACCAACTGAAACTCCTGCATCGGAATCATTGACTGCAGCTCCGAGTGATTTGCTAGAAATCGAAACAACACCTTCGACTCCACCAATGTTTCAAAATATTATGTCGACACTTACTGAACGCCTGAATATAACCATGGAAAAACCATTCTTTCAAAGCGAACGGGATCGGATAATGGCGAGTACGAGAAAAGGGTTGAACCGTTGCATGGATAATTTCAAAGCAACGAATAAACGAATCAGGTATCGATTGTGTGTCGATTCGCAAGTGCAGTCTGCTCTGAAAATGGCCAGGATGGTTGAATTTCGACGCTTCGGGCCAGATGCAACGTTCGAAGCGGAAGAATTGCAAGTATCGGAAAAACCTCAACCAAATTACGAGCTAGTGTAGGAAACCAAAAAGCTGATGGAGTTCATGTTCACGTGATAATTTATAGTGGTTCGGAAATTTTGTGTAAAACGCTGCATTTATTATGTTGTTGCTGAAACAACTGCATGATTTTTTAAATCAGCTTTCCCGTTGGCGAAAGTTGCTTTGGAGTTAAAAAATAGTTGATATGGTTAAAAAAAAATTTTTAAAAATTAAATTCTAAATAAAGAAAATATCCAAAATGAATTTTATGGACGTATAGATTAAATTCACTTTATTTTTATATATTATAATAATTGCACTCAATCTTGTTTGATAGCTTTAAGAAAATATCGTTCTAATTCGACATATATCTTTTAGACAGATTTGATAAACATCGCCTCCAGACTTATTTCAAAATATTATTTGGTTTATTTGTTGAATTGTTTATTATTTTTGGGAAGAGCTAGAAGCTGAATGGTGCTAAATCTGATGAGTAAGGTGGATTTGAACAGACAGGAAGATATCTTCTGGCCAAAACCTCATGAATCAAAAGCGACTTGTGGCACGGTGCGTTGTCGTGATGAAAAAGAAAGTCATTTACTGATTTTTTAGGTCTTTTTTTCAGACATCGTTTCACAAACGTTCCTTTTTAGGACGAGTTGAGTTTCTGATTTCGCATTGAGAACTCTGAATTTTTGTCTCAGGTTCATAGCAATAAGCCAAGCTTGCATCTCCAGTAACAATTTTGGCCATGAAGTCCAGATCTACATTCCGTGCAAATTGCAACACGATTTTCTTTTTGTTCATCAGTCAAAAGCCTGTGAACAAATTTTGGCACTCACTGGTCTCATTTGCAAATCAACTGTATAATGCTTTGCACAGGCCCGTACGAGATGTTAAGTAAGCTTCAGTAAGCTCTCGAACCGTCATTCACATGTTTGAACGAATAAGTTTGGCCACTTTTTGCACATTTTCATCTTTTTTAAGGTCGAAGGACGTTCCAACCATTCCTTGTCCTTAACCGACTCATTTCCACTGTTGAATTACTCATGCCACTTGTAAACAGTTTTCAAAGCTACCACCTTATCACCATTCGCAGATTTTAACATTTTACGACCTTCTTGGGCACGTTTTTACAAATTGAAACAACAGTCAATGTTAACGCGTAGCTCAAGACGCGTTAATCAAGATGTTTCACTACAGATACGACCAACATAACCTCACTGTAATGGCTCTAGAAACTGACTGAAAAGCCAGAACGTTTTCAAACTTGTCGCTGCCTGTCTCAACTTAAGAGGCTATCAGGCATACCAATTGAAATACATAGATGTAGCGTAAGTAGTTGTTGCTGTGAAAATTTATTCAAAGAATTTTTTGATCACACCTCGCATATTATCTATGCTTGAAATTTTTAATAAGTCAGCTTCTTGTACACACGACCAGATGAAAATTTAAAGACAGCATTATGACTGCAACGAAAGCTATAGGAGCAGAAAAACTGGCGCGTGTGAAAATTTTAATACGTAAGAAATTCAAAAAGATGTTGCTTGTTTTTTGTTGCATAGCACCTTCAAATTGAAAAAAAATTGTTTTTTTCAAAGGTAAATTTAATTAAATAAAATAATGTATCTTAATGAAACTTTGTGCACATACTTAACTTGCTTTATACTACATAAAAAAAATGGTTAAAAATTTTTTGTAGCCCCCTGGCGTCTGCAACAAATTTTTTTGAAAAGGCTGAGAAAAAATACAAAAACGGGGCTTTCATCAGCATCAAAGCGGTCTTAAAATGAACTAAAAAACAAAAATTCGGTTGAAAAATAACAAAATGGCGGCGTTTTTTTCGAAAATCGAGGTTTTTTTCCTCCAAAAATCGGTTATAGCTAAAACAGTTTAATGCCGATTTTTTCATCCTGTAGTTCATTTTGAGCACTAACATGTGCAGATTAACGTGTAAAAATTCCATAAAAACCTTTTTCTTAATCATGCACGCCAACTTGAAAAAAGTTGTTTCGAGAAAATCGCGTTTAAAGTTAAAATTCAACATGTTTTGTAATAAATCTTACCGAAATTTAATCTGCGTTGCCTGGACCATACAATATACCTTCCTCTTGTTCATACTCTTCCTCTTCTAAAGATTTTTGCTCTCTTCGAGCAGTTCTGGCCTCTTTAGATGCCTCAATGGAGTGTTTTTCCGTCTGGTTGATTCTTGCAGCATCTCTATTTTCTGCATGTTCCAGCGCACATTGGCCAATTGTAATTCCCATGACTTGCATTATTTTCAAGATTGCCACAAACCCTTCATTGAAATATTTGCAGTCATATTTATGATATTTTTTCCACAAAAAGTATGTTTAGTGGCCAAATTCCAAATACAAGAACTATAGCTTTCGTTATTATTCTGCTTAAAATTGCCCAAGCAGCGCTTTAATAAATCTTTTGATAATAAGTCTTCATAAATAGGCTTTAAAATTTCTTGTACCTCATCATCTAAAGAAGAAAGGATGCTTGAATTTTTTTAAAGTATTACCACCAGCTGCCTCCGCCTTGCGCCAGTTACACCAAGTCTTTTCTTCTACAGGACAATAAAAGTGTTGAGGGTTCTCATCAGTTGAATTTTTTTGGGAATATACTGCCCAAATTTCCTTGCGCATGTTTTCAACCGAATTATAATTATATATTTTTTAATTATAAGTACGCCATAATATGTTGATAAATTTTTCATTAATTTTAGTGTCAGTTGAACTTTTTTCGGACCTTTTTTTGGAGTTTCAACACTTATTTTAGAAGCATCTTTTTCAGCTAATTTTTTGTTTGTTTTTTTTTTTTGCCGAGGCTAACTTTTTTTGCTTCTTTTGAAGGAATTGACTCACTTATGTTTCTTTTCACTTTAGCCTAAGTCGATGTAGCGGTATAGCCAAGTGAACGAAAATCATAGAAAAAATGACCTTGGTGCGCTTCGGTATATATGGTCATAAAAATTTTGTTTTTTTATAATTTCAATTTTATATTATTAAAATCATGTTTTTAAAGCTTCATTCTAACATATTCAATCAAAAAACAAAAATCGATTTATGAAAAATTTGAAGGTGCTATGTCCCCTTAAGATTGACGAGATGATCCGGTTGTGAATTTTCGTGAGCATACATTTTCGTGAATGGCTGCCGCTCTTGTGGTCTGCGGAATTTTGAATATTTTAAACTGAATGTGTAGACAAAGCATCAGATTTATCAATTGTCTCCATTTAAAAAAAAAACAAATTCAGAAAATATGATGATTTGAAGGGTCTTCTTTCTTAAATCTGCTGGACTTACAGGGTTGCCTCGACCTTCATGAAAATGACACATACATATGTACCTGTTTACAAGCAGTAATACGTCATGTAAATTTTGTGACGATTTGACCTTTATGCCAGAAGCTATCACCACTTGAAATTTTATAATTTTCTTTGTTACTTTTAGGCACTCAGTGCTCACTTTGGATAAAAAATGTCCAACACGTTATCATAGTCAATCATAAAACATTATTAGTTTTCATATCGCGTGCTTGTTTTTTCTTACTTCGCTTACTTGTTTTTTTTGCTGGCGCAATTCCGCTTTCCATTGACATTTATTTATATCCGCCTCAGCCAAAAGGTTGTAGGGGGCTTGGTTGCTCTGCTCGCTAAGGCGTTAGGCCGCAAAGCGGCGTGCTACGGGGCCTGCGAGTTCGAATCCCGCCAGTGCCATGGCTGTAAGTGTGAATGTGTGTGATTGTCTATGAGGGTGGCAAATGGCAGCCCTCTTCACTAACCTTACCTAACCTAACAGCCAAAAGGTTGAAGATATCATTACTTAAATGAAACTCAAACCTACTCCTTATATACATAAGTAGAGTAGTTCCTGAAAATACCAGTTCGATCAGATAACGAATCTCTGCGATAATTTGACTCGAAGACAATTTCTAAATCATATGTCAGGAAAAAAATCACATGTCAGGGAAAAATCACAGCGATTGAAATCACAGCAAGCGGAATGGTACCAAACGGAATAATAACGAACTAAATCACAGGCATCCAAAACATTGTGATTGAAATCACACCAAAAAAAAAGTCACATCAATAAAATCGCAAGCAAAAATCAAAAGAAAAATTGCAGCAAAAAATTAGAACGGTTAAAATGGACTCGATCACAGTTTTCGCGGTCTGTGACTTCGTTCACTGTAATTTTGTTGACTCTGTGATATTTTGCTGTGATTTTGTTTTTGGTAATATCCTTTGCTGAGATTGTGTAGGCTGGCATTCTACGCGCTGTGATATCGTTTACTATGTTTTTGTGTATTTAACGGCTGCTGCTACCAGCGATTTAAAAAACTCACTGAGTAATATCAATAATTGATATATCGGTCCAACACTAGCAGTCAGCGATGTAAAATAAATACATTGATTAATCTATTCATGCATTTCGCTCTGACATAAATCTATTTTTTGACCACAAAAAAAAATGGACCGAACTAATTTGTACCCGCAATATTAGCGAGGCTCTTCTCGAAATTCCTGGTAGGCGATGCTAAAAAAGACTTGCATCATTTTCACCACATAATTACTAATAAAATAAAGAGTCTAAATTTTAAATTGATATATTTCATGTATTTTAAATCACAAATTTTAAATATTTCATGTGTTTTAAATCGCTAGTTCCTGATTCAGTGCATAGACGAAACATATTTTATATTTTCTTGGAATATGAGGAAAATCTGAGAAGGGTGCTGTGATTTCGAAATATAAAGCACATTTTTTAGTAGAGAAATTTTACATTGATCTAAATAAATAATGATATTTTAGCAAAGAAATTAAATTTGCCTGATAAGTACTTATAAGTACTACTAACTTTATCATTTGTATAAAATTATTTTGGGCTAAAAAGTCTTTCAAAAGGAACTAAATTCATATGATACGCATTTTATTGCTCTTAGGTAATGATTTTATTGATGTAACGCCCCTATACTAGTTATAAGCTTTGCATGAAAAGAGGCAATGATGCCTTAATTATCCTTATAACAATTTTCATTCTCCGAAAACCACAAAATTAAATTCGATTCACAGATTAATTCAATTCATATTCAGTCTCAGACCATTTTCCACATTCAATTCGAAGAAAAAACCCGGTAAAGAAAATTATTCAGCACAAGACTTACACATTTTCAGCGGAAATTCATCACCGGAAAGTCATTTTAGTGTTAAAATTTCACTGAAGCATTCATTTAATATACTCTTAATTTTATTTTTTGCCAAGCCTGAGAACAAAAGGAAAAACGGAAGTTTATTTCATCGTCGAAACGAATTATTTTCAAGTATACAATCGCGCGCACAGAAAACCGTCCGTTTTCATTCTTATAACATAGTCTGCTTAATCAGTGCGGAACACAATTTTTCCATTATAAAAGGTTCTTAATCTCTTCATTGTTTCTCCCGCTTCTCGGTAAAGAATTTGCCCGGAACGTCTTCGTCGTGCCTGTTGTATGCAAGTATTTATATTCGAACGGCACGTCGTCGGCGTCGATTAGGGTGTGCGCCGAAGTGTCGGAAGGAAACTTTCACGGTTTCGTCGACATTAGGAGTAATTTTCGTGATGCGGTTTGCGCCCTTAAAGAGCCCCTGGGGACATTCTATGGGGAGCGTACAATAACGGCCATCGTTATCCCGAACCTTTTTTGCCGATTTAACTCCTTATCAGCCTATACAAACTTCCATCGATCGGATATCTTTCGAGTCCGATGGAAAATATTATGGAGTGGGCTGTGCTATGCAAATGTAAATTTCATTAAAGCTTTCAACAATCTGACTATAGTGCCGCCATGATGTGAAACCTTTAACTGAAACAGCATTATTTTGTTTGCTTTGCAACTCAGGTAATTTATCTGAGGTATCAACATCCTTGATGGGCATTCTCGAAACGTTCACATAGATCACCAAGGCATGCAACGAAGCCAGGACATATTTTTGGTTAGCATAACATTCTTAGCATAATTTGCCCACCACTGGAAATTACTCTTGATGTTGATGGTTAGGTGTCGAAATTTTCTGTTGACCTGATCATCTTACAAAGTTTCCAGGCTGAGCCAAGCCTTTTATGTGTACTCGAATTCTAAATTCCATTCTAAAGTGTTTACATGAGCCGAGAAAGTTTGGGTAAAAATCAAGCAAACACTTTAATCCACCCCTATTGCTTGAAGATGTTTCGTAAATATGCGTCTAGCTACGATTGTGCAAAACTGGCCTTCACAATTTTCCAAACTATACATCCGAATTTCAAATCTAGCATCAAAATACCGTACAAATTCGATGACGTATAATAATACCGAATGGAAAGGTTCCAGTTAAAAATTGAAATAAATGCTCCAGTCCCGAGAGAAATTAAAAAGTTTGCTCTTTAAGTCTCTTGTGAATGATTTTATTAAATTTCCAACAGAATATTTCGGTTGTGATGAAACGAATATATTTTGATAATACCAGTTGAAACATAAACATACTTGTTTGTATACAAGTTGAAAAGTTACATGATTACAGTGTCAAGGAAGGGTCTTATTTGATGGGGAATGTTGTCAGTCAGTATAAATTTGTGAGAAGCATATGTATGTGTTCAAGATTATTTAATTGAAATTTACTACGCAGTATTCAGAAAGTCAAAGATATGAGTTTTGTTGTAAGAATTGTTCGAAACATTAGATACAGATGATTTATAAATTTAAAAGGATAAGCTCGAATTTTCAGAAATGATTTAGACTTTGTTTTTGATTGTGAGTTAAATTTAAAAATTGACAGACATAAGCTGTTTGTTTTACTAATGTTCGGAGTATTAAAACCGATAAAAAAAAATCAGTGACTATTTCTCGGGAACGCGCCATCCGATTCAACTGAAACTTTCAGAATACATTGGTGTGTATGCAGAATAGGCCCAGGTGCCACTAAATGTCAATTATCTTTAACCTTTTGGCGCCGGCGGCCATTTTAGTGATATTTTTAATATACCGTCCACAAAATTTTTTTTTGCCAAAATCAAGGTAACGAAATGAATTTCGAACGTGTTTTAAATGTGAATCGGATAATGTTTTGGAATTTTTTAACCCCATGTGTGCGCTAGGTGCCTAAAAAGAGAGCGGGAAAATTTGAAAATTTTTAAATTGCTATAACTTTTGACAGAGCTATTCAATCATTATGAAACTTTCAGAACATATTGGTATTATTTAGTTGTAAATTTGTGTAGCTTTTATGAAGCGTGTTGGCAGCCCTGTAGCAAGGGCAGGTGCTGCATTGGAAACAACAACAACTCTTGCTATGGAAAGGGGGAGTTGTTGTTGTTCCCACTGCGTCTGCATTATTCTGTTATAGAAAGGGGGAGCAAAAAACACACCTAATAAAAGAATCTAAGCCAATTTAATTTCGATGACTTCATCGAAAGTTACAGCGATAGAAAGATGTTTGGGGTTGCAATCCGAAAAATGTCCAGACCTAAGAAACTTTAAATATTCTTTACTTATTTTCATTGTAAATGTTCGCGATGTGAACACTTAATGCAAGTATTAATTATTACGAAAATAACAAAAACGCTTCCTGCTGGCAGCTCTTTGCTCACATCTACCTAACGTTGGAATTAACCTGCTCTTCGAAGTTCGTATTGATCCGATCACCGCATTGGAAGTTATAGGGATACAAAGAAATTAAGAGTGATAATTCGCAAAAGTTTTCAAATTTTCTAGATCTTAATATTTGGTTTTGATTTTCACTACAAGATCACTACGATTTGAAAATTATATGATAAATTCGCTTCTAAAGATATGAAAAAAAAAAAATTTAAAAACAACCATAGCTGGCAACCTTATAATTGTTTTCCAACTAGATTTCTACTGAATATTGCCTACAATAAGTTTAATTTGCCATTTTAATTTCGTTATGATTCCATGACTGTACTGGAAGCTATAGGGCAAAGAGCATTATTATCCTAAGTGAATTTTCAAAATTTAAGACACCAAAACTACCATAACTGGCAGCTTCAACTGAATTTTTCAACCAAATTTCTATCAAACGTGGCTTAAAGTAAGGTTCACTTACTGTGTGAATTTCGTCAAAATTATGGGGCTGAAAGCAGTTATTTTTCTTAGTGATTTTTCAAGATGGCACCACTGGTACAGAATTGCTTGCATTTCAAAATCATTTCTATCATTTCTATAAAATCAATTAATACCAATATATGCTGTAAATTTCAACTGTATCTGATTATCGGGTCGTGAGTTCCCGTGAACAGAAGTTTTTGATGATAAAAATATCGTTAAATTGGGAATGGGCTACCGTTCTTGCCCGTTGTAAAATTTTAAATGTTTTACTTTGGCTATGTAGACAAAGCATAAAATTTATATATGAGTGACTTTTTTCCCAAAAAGCGATAATTTTTCAGGAGAGTCGTTGATTTGAAGGCTTTCACTTTCAGTGCCTGCCCTTGCTGCAGGGTTACTAACATGCTCATTTAAAGCAACACACATATACAACTAAATAGTAATAATATGCTCTGAAAGTTTCTTAATGATTTGATAGCACTGTCAAAAGTTATCGTAATTTCAAAATTTTCAAATTTTCCCGATCTCCTTTTAGGCACCCAGCGCACACATGGGTTTAAAAAATTCCAAAACATTATCCGATTCACATTTAAAACACGTTGTAAATTTATCTTATTAACTTTATCCCTTTATCCCAATAGATACTTCCATTATATATTCATATGTAAAGCATTTACAATAAAAATAGGGAGCCAACGATTAAATTTTCCGAGTTTTGACATTTTTTTGGATGGCAGCCTCAAACATCGTTTAATCGCTCAACGTTTTGATGGAATCCTCGGATGAAAACGCAATTCAAAGGATATGTTGAATTTAGCATGAGCTTGTTATGGTAGACTTATTGTTGCTTCGTTGAAAAACTGTTGAGAGCACTGAGGATTTTCATCATTTTTGTTATAGGACATGCTGCCGAGAAATGGTTTTTGGAAGAAATGATTGACATGATGTGACAAAAAAGTGTAGTACGTCTTTCCACATTATTTGAAAATGCAAAGACAGTTTTTTGTAACAGTTTCTTCTTTTTTATCTTGTGACTTATTTTGATAGAAAATATTGGCTGTGCTGATTTAAATTTTTGACATTTATTTTTCTTAGCATTATTATTAATATGGTTTATAGTCAGAGGGCGTGATTCTCCCGTTCACGATGAATAACTGGGTATTTTAAGTGGAGTGATCAAAAATTTCGTTACACTGTCAGAACTTACATAGTAGACATTATTGTTTGCAAATTTTATTCAAAACAGTGTATTTCTTAAACATTTTTTTGAATTTATCTCATACAAATGCCGAGATTTTCGAAACCTTTATATGTATTTTCTCATTTGCAGGAAAAATGACTATTCAATTAATGCATGGCTTGAAAAAGAAATGTTTTTCAATGGTCTACTTTGCCAGGTATGTACAATCGGATTCTGAAAAGAATTATGAAACTTTATCCCTCAAAGTAAACACTTTATCATTTCTATCGAAAAGCAAGAAAAAAAGTAAGCATTTTCACATATTATTGATTATTTGAAGAAATGATATTTTAATGTGTCTAAAAAAAATCCCAAAAAAGAGCTTTTTTGGACGTCCCTGACCCCTTAAATAGTAGATAGGGCAAAGGAGGAGTAAAAACATCCATATGACGCAGAAAAATGTCATGAGCGTTTAAAATATTTGTGTTTTTGTGGTTGTGCGTTTGCTTTTGGGCCTTCTTTTCTTTCTTTTTTTTCTTCTTCTTAATTGTTTCATCTTCTTTTTTATTTTTATGTATAATTTTGTCTGTTTTTTCTTCATTTTTTCAGCCCTTCTACCACCTTTTCGCCCTCTGGTGGTGGGATTTCCCGGGTGTGGGGCATCAAGTCCAGTTTACCCCAAATCTTCTCCTGAAAAAAGTGCGGGTCCTGTGCGTTCCAATTTTTTATTCGTGAATTCTTTATTCGTGAATGGCCATTATTGTTCGTGGAGGCTGCTTTCCGGATAATTGAAAATTTTCACTGAATACTTTTCTTAAGTATTTTCACCGGATTCTTCTGAAGTGTGATTTTCACTGTAGCTGAGCTATCCTGAATCACTGAAGGTTATAAATATAACGATCGAAAACGATGAATAATATGAATTAGGAAAAGCCAACTTAATCTTCGCATGTAATTCTATCCAAAAAATATACTTTTCGCATTGCTTACACTTAGAATTTTGAGAAAATCGATTTTATTTTCTTTGCATTTTCTAAAAGTAGCATATTTCAAAAGCATGGTCTACAAATTTCAGACGAATCGGACAATTCTTTATGGAGATAAATAACTTTAAATGAAGTTGTCTCTAATGCATCAAATGTGTTTTGCATGCTTTAAAAGCATTTTTCTCGAAACTATGTTTTCGAAGTCGGTGATCACTGTAACTTGAAAACGGCTTTATCGATCAGCATGAAATTTTCCTCACTTATTTTATATGTAATTATCCTCCGGATGAAAGGAGGATTTTTTGATTGGACGATATTTCTTTTTTCAACTGCCGTACATGTGAGTGAAATTTTGGTCGAAAATACAATTTCGAGTTTCAACCACCGCCATTTTTCGAAAAATCAAAATCTGCCAAAGTCCTTCGTTCATCCGGAGCACTATGTCATTAACTAATAATCCCCGTTTTTTTTTTTAATTTCGGATGATCCAGTGACAAGCTACAGTGATCACGGCAAAACAATTTTTTTTGGACCCCTCGAAAATTTACTATATTTCGACTAATTTTCAACCTTTTGCCTTAAAAAAATTACAATAGCTTCTTCAAATACATTTCTTTCAAGTAAAAAAACATTTGTTATTAATTATTTTAATGTGTCTAAAAAAATCGCAAAAAAAAGAGCTTTTTTATGTCGTCCCAGGTGTACCTGACCCCTTAAATAGTAGATAGGTCAAAGGACGAGCAAAAACATCCATATGGCGCAGAACAAATGAAAATACGGAGTGAAGAATAGTAAAAAGAAAATGGAAGAATGCAAGTTTGGTGCAAGTTGACATGTAGCTCAAGATACAGGCAACGAAAATCGCCACAAAAATTATCTTCGCCTAAAACCTCACCACATCCCTTTTCTCATTCCGAGCGTGAAATGGAGGGATCCATAAATACAGCTATAGCCTAGCTTTCACCCTGAATTCAAATCAATGACTCATATTTTAGTGAAATGATATAAATGAAGCTTTAATCGTACTTGCATTGTACTTGAAACGTTCACAAATCTTCTCCTGAAGAAAATGCGGGTCCTGTGCGTTCCAAACAGATTTAAACATTTTTTTCGAAGATTTTCTCAAGATGTTGATTTCCAATAAGAATTGTAATTAATTATCTGTCACCGGCTTTTCCGGTGATGAGTGTATAAAATTTGTTCCAAATTTTTACTTATTATTTAATGTCAATTTGAACAATAATTCCGAACAATTACCGATTGGAGCAGTTTTTTGAAGCAAGAATTTAAAAGTATTCCATATAAGTATATTCACAGAACAGAAGAAAGATACTGCGCAAAAATAAAGTACACAAAGATCTCGATTCACCAGAATCCTGTAATTGTGTGAAAAATTCGAAATGGCTACGACAATTTCGCACGTACATATACGGGCAATGCAGCACGACGATGCAATTAATCAAACGTTAAAGATTTATTTGTGTGTAGTCTTATCGCGTCGCAATTTCATTTTTCATGGAACTGAGATATGAGCAAAATGTGCAAGTATTTATATAAGTAGGAGTGTAACAGGACTTCCCAACGGGAATCGCGGTAATGTATGCTGGCGTAATGCATGAATCAAACAATGCTGGTAATGCACATTTCCGACTTCCAAAGCTATTTTCCAGCAATTATAAGATATACTCGTAAACATGACTTGGAGCATGGAAAATGCTGCAAGGGAGAAAGCTCATATGTTATAAGTCCAAGACTGGCCAATGAAATTCACTCGCAGAAACAAGGGGAAAAGAACTTGCGAGCATACATCGGTTATGAGTAGTCTGCTATATAAAGCGGAAAGATGAAAATTTCGAAGCATTTCAAATCATCACGCACGGGTAAGTAAAATGTATGAAGACAATTCCTCCTAGTAGCAAAGAGCATGCGCTATTGGAATTTCCAATAAGCGTCAGCATGCAAAAACCACACATGCAGAGATACGATCGGCCGCCGGCCAAAGCTTTCATTCATATTGAGTCGTATAAATGCGAGAATACGATGTCGTACTTTCCAAAAAGCTCTTATACATAAAGCTATAGAGCTAAAAGCATGAGTTTCCCCTTGTATAAATCTTCCCAGCCTAGGACATGCAATGTTAAAAAGAAACAACGCGTAATGGTCCGGTAATGCTTACACGCATTACGCGTAATGCTTACCGAATATATCCGTAAGCATTATTTTTCCCGTTGGGTTCCTAGTACCTTAATACATCCGTTCTGCACGTACATTATGTGTGTACGTAACTTGGATACATGTAAGCTATGTATATTCGGTTCAATTCATTATATGCGAATGTGCTCGTGCATCTTGACAAGTAGAAATGTGACGGAAAGTTTTTGAAATTATTACGCCCAAGTAGCAAAAGTATAAGTCGCCGTCTGTCGTGGCACCAAAGCTCGTAGGAATACTTAACCGACAGGGCAATAAGCTAACGGAAGATCTTCGGTGTCACCATGTGTGAAGAGGTGGATAGATTTCCTTGTGCGAAATGAATTATTTCCATTTACTTAATCAAAATGAAAACTACTTATCGAAATTGTAATTTGCTTAAAATTTATTTCTGAAATTAAATGAAGAGATGGTGTGATTATAATGTGTTTTTCACTAATGTTCACATTTGCGTTGTTTTTCAGTTAATTACATGATGATGCAATCAAATATTTACCCACACACAAGCTTCATAGCATCTGGTATTTATTTATTTATTTATTTCACCAAACAAGGTATACAATTACTTATAAATAAGATAAAAATAAATATATAAGTTGAAATTACAATTTAAAATAACAAAACTAAACAAATGAATAACAGGTAAAAAATACACTGAATGCAATCCAAATAAATAAACTAATATTCTATAAATAAATATGACAGCAATATAACATGTAGGGCACAAAATTATTAAATACAAAAAGGAAATTAAATTAAATATTTTGTTAGTCATGAAAAGGGTACTATGCCGGTAGACTTGACAGGGTAGGATAAGAGAGCCTTGGTAACTCTGTTTTTAAAGGACGCTTTCGAAATTGTGAGGGAATAGTGTTGACTCATGCTGTTGAATATCTTGCAGCATCTATTTGTTGGCTCATTATCAGCATAGGCGGTGCTATGCCTATATTCAACTAGTATTTGTTGGGATCTAGTGACTCTGGTTAAGCACAAATCTTTCGTGTATGTAGTCGACATTAGCAGCGTCTCTAATGACATCGAAACTGGTGACAAATTTAGAAGTCTAAGGCGAGATTCATATGGCAGTAAATTGCTAAAATCACAAGGATGGTAAAGACCTCTAAGAGCGAATAGCAAGAATTGCTTTTGAACAGATTCGAATCTGTGGCTATGAATTTCGAAAACCCGGTTCCAGGTAATGCAAGCATGCTCAAGAAGAGGGCGAACGAGCGCGATGTGTTGTGATTTCGTCGTGTTTAACTTTTACTGTAAAATTTGTATTACATTTGCTAATCATAGCAAACAAAGAAATCTGTCAAAAAATGAAAATATATGAAAAATTGTTTTTTTTATAGTGGGAAAAAGTTGGAGAATGGAATTGAGTTTTACATGTTCAATAAAATTGTTTAAAATCGATAGGGTTTAAATCTGTTGGAAGAGTTGGTGGAACTTTTTTTATAGAACTGTGGCATCAGCCAAGATTGGTCAATTATATATATTTGTCGTTGCAGCATTCTTGTTGGAACATTGAGTTGTCGAAAGTGAAGCCTTTTTCATTCCTGTAGGAACTTTGAGTTGTCGAAAGTGGAGCCTTTTTCATTTTTCTAGGAACTTTGAGTTGCCGAAACCAATCTGCCCTAAGAAATAACAAGCGGGCATCATATCGAACAAAATCAATCACGGAGTTTGTGAAGATTATTTAAACTCTTATTCAAGAACGCAAACATGGTCATTCGAACCGAATAGAGGAATTCGGAATGATGCTTTGTCGTTGCAGCGTTACCGCAAGAAATTTTATTGTTGCAACTTTGTCGTATATCGAATATATACGTTGAAGAATCCAAACACGATGTATAGCGATTTTGTAACCCAAAGGCTCTGAAACTCCCTGGCTCGCCGCTTAATGAAGCCTAGTCGTTTACTTGCTTGAGAGGTAATTTTGTCGTAATGAAAATTAAAGCGGAGCTTTTCATCCAGCACCACACCGAGGTCTAATATATTGTTAACCCTATTAAGTGTCGTATTGCTTAAAATGTATGATGGACGAGCGTACTTTTTCGAGAGAAGCTTATCACATGACATTTTGCGATATTGAGAAGTAGGTTGTTCACGCAGCACCAATGATCCAGGGAATTTAGTTTTAGTTGAAAAAAGTTGGCATCTGATGGCGACTTTACGGTGTGAAAAATTTTCAGATCGTCCACATAGAGTAGATGAGGTACATCAGATAAAACCTCCGACAGGTCTCATATAAAAATGTTAAAAAGCAAAGGGCCAAGATGGCTACCTTGAGGTACTCTGGTGTTGAAATGTATTTTTTTAGAGATAAGCCCTTGGAATTTCACATATTGTGAGTGGTTCTGGAGGTAAGAGTTAAACCATCTTAGTAAAGATCCTGCAATTCCGAACTGCTGCAGTTTGGAAATCAAAATCAAGTGGCTAACACGATCAAACGCTTTGCTGAAGTCAGTGTAGACTGCGTCAATTTGACCACCTTTCTCCATTTCGCAAAGAACATAGGAAACCAGCAGCATTAAGTTGGTAGTGGTAAAACGACCTGTCATAAAACCATGCTGCTGTTCGTTGAGTTGAGCATCGACCAGAGGGAATAGCTTATCACATATGATTTTTGCAAACAGTTTAGGAATAGTTGATAAAATGGCGATACCTCTATAATTTTGAATTGATCTTTTATCACCATTTTTGAATATTGGTGTAACGTAAAAGGTTTTCCAATACGATGGAAAGTGCCCAGTAGAAAAAGAGATGTATTGAATATGATGTGAAGAGGAGAGATTAACTGTGCGACACATTTAATAAGAAAAGTCGGAGGAAGAAGATCGGGTCCAGGGCTTTTGTTACTATCAAGCTCCAAGATAGCTTTAAAAATATCATCTCTGGAAATAGTTGTAGCCTCAGCAAAAATTGTTCTAGATTCTCTAGGGAGGTGACTGAGTGATGGAGTACTGGCACGGCTAAAAACCTCTTGAAAGTTATCTGCGAAAAAACTACAACTTTCTTGAGGAGAAGAAGACATTGAGGTTCTATTGCACATAGAAGAGGCATAACCGGTTGTTTTCCGCTTCATATTAATATTAACTGCGTACACGTAAAACACATGAGTAATTTCCTTGCTATTTGTTTGTAATAAAAATAAATTCATCAAGAAAAAGTTGCACAATACACAATCTTAAGTTTTTAAGAAACTAATTTTCTATGTTCCCTGATAAACAAAAATTTGCTCATACACAGCAGCCAAACCCATCATTTCTAGTTTGATGCCCAAACAATAAAACTTAATTTATCAAATTTATCGTCTGATTACCGCTATCTCGATTGCTTCTAAGAAACAATAACCAAAACTCTTCATTCGCCATCATTTGACTGCCTACATACACTCAGATACATGGCTACAAACATGCACCGAACCCATCGTCATTTTCACAAACAGAATCAACAAAGGCGAAAGCATACAATACAATATAATAATTATGTGGTTTAGCAACGCTAAAACCATTTATCAGAATATCTACTTTAATATAAGCATCCCTTCAGGTGCACTTCTGACAAAACTGTCATGTGTTTATAAACGCTCGTATATGCTATACGCTTTGCATGCTCATCTCGAGTAGCTTTCTTTGATGACATCAGAGTAATCCTTTGGTGATTAATTTTACGTGCTACTCAAAACTGATCTTCGGATTCGAAATCTGATTGTTCCGCAATGTTAATAAGATATGTATGATAAACTATCGCATGAGGAGGATTATCTATGCAATTGTACGATTGTACTTTGAGTAATTTGTGGTATTTGTATATGAATTGTTCATTTTCTGCATGTGTTTCGTATCGTCCTCGGTGTTTTAGATGCAGAACCTGGTGTTATAGTTAATTTCATAATTGAATAATTTTTTAAAAGTATTTTCGGTGATAGATTCAAATTATGGGCTATGTATAAAACTTGTAATATTATTGTTACTGCTAATAAAAGTCTAGGTTTACGCGAAATATTGATTTCCTCAATTAATTTTTAAGTGCATCATTAGTGGGCTACATCCACATTGAAAACAGCAACATAATTACGTATTCTCTCTATAGCAGACATTAAGTGCGTTTTTTTGTACGCCCGAGCAGATCAAGTTTTGTTAAGTATATTGAATACATCAACAAAATTATTGTTGTATTTAATATACTCAGCAAAATTTGATCTGCTCTGGTGTGCAAAAAAAACACACCTATTATCATCTTAAAGCTGCCGGTGAATAACGAAAATAAACAAACAAATGAAAATCTCCATAGAATTTACACCCACATGACGGATAAAAAAAAATTCGATAATCAACGAAAAAATAAGCATAAAGCAAAATAGACGTAAATTAAAAGGATTTCCCTCGAAGGATATTCTAGGTTTCGAAATGTAAAATGTGTTGCTTCACTCTTTAGAATTGTAGCCCTTTAATATTTCGGTGTTCTAGTTTTTATGCCATGAGGTCGAGAAGTTGGCAAATCAGGCGCATGACCGTTGAGAGTGGAGACGGCAAAGAGATATTTGTGGTGAGTAAGTGTACCGTGGGGAATGTGAAATCTAGCACAATTCTAGGTCCATTTCCAGTGGAGTCTTATCATTATCTGTCAAAATCGAAACAATAACGATTCGATGTCGATTCATTGTGCATACTCTTTTTATTTAAATTACGTGTACAAGTTTAGATTGTATGTACCTATATATAGTCCTTGGTGTTGGAAATCAGAAAGTACTTATGTATCGATTTTTGTTGCGATTTCGATAAATTGATTTGCTTAGTTTGAACAAATCGGGAAGGTGTGCTGAACAAGTAATGCAATCGTGGAGCAGCAGAATCTGTTCGAAAGGGGAACCTGGCAAAATACATACTTTCCTATCGATAGTTGTCTTTCAATGTGACCTTTGAAGCTTGCAATGCAATGTAATTGGAATACAAATAGAGTGAAAATGAAAGATTATGTTTGTACGGATTTTTGTCAAGAGATTGGTTTTGAAGGGGGAAATGAAATTGCATGTACGGGAAAATCATAAAGAGATTATGATAAATTTTGATCTATAGTGAAATATAATTCAATTTATGCTGATATTGATTTAATTTGATTAAAACCTGTATTTTCATCAAGATAAGGATATCAAATTAGCTAATTTAGGAGTTGATCAAAATAGCGCCCAGTGTGGGCAGAGTCTGTACTGAAAAAAATTTGATAAGGAAACTGTATGGTCTTTAGCTGTTTTTTAGAGTTTGGAAAATAAAACAGAAAAATACAATTCATTGACTGGCTAGTTTATTGATTTACTAACGATCTAATCATATCAAAGACTATTGATCTTGTAGCAGTTGTGTGTTGGAGGATGAAATGTAAAAATTAGAAAGTCTAATTTTACTCGAAGTTAGAAGTGCATTTCTCTTAAGTTTCAATTTGCAGCTACTTACGGCATTTATTTCTTGGAAAATCTACTTGTTCCTTTTAAAATTACTCATTAAGTTGTGGTGTGAGAGCGAGGTTTTGTTGGCTAGCTAGAGCTTTGGTAGTTACATGGGTTGCAGTATTTGGCGAAAATGAAATATATAGGTGTAGGCGCCACTGGGATTGCTTGATGTGGCTTTGTTTATAATACTCGTATGCTGATGACAATATAGATGTATTTGGTATTAATTATGAAAACTGCAAAGCTTTAATTTAAGTACAAATTTCTCGCTTTTGATATAACACAATATGTTTTTTCAGATTTTTAATGAACTATCATGCATCAAAGTATTATTGTTTGTTTCCCTTAGCATTATTATTTAGCTGAATTTAACCCTAATGCAAACGTTTTAATAATTGTTAATGTCATTAATTTCCAGAACACTGTTTATTTATTTATTATGAATTGTATGAAGTCATCGCCTCAAGTTGGTGATATGTTTAAAATACTAGATACTATTTCTACGATTTCCAAGTGCTTCCATTAACGGGTTGCATGGGTTTTAAAATTTAAAAGAGTATATTTTCTCTATATTTTTTTTAATAAACAATATTTAATTCAAAATTTGAAGTATATTAAGGAGCAACATTTAAAAATAAACTGATTTTTTTTTAAATATGAAAGATTCAGACGATGTGACCTGGTTTCTGGAAACCTCTCAAGAAATAATGTCCTCATGGCTGTCAAAACCAACTTATAATAATTTTACCTAAAACTTAAAAACCAATATTTTTGTGTCAGAAGAAATGAAAAGCTCGTGAATGGAAGGGCTCAAAAAAAAAAAAAAAATTTGAATTGTTGGCAAAAATCTATGCAAAATAGTACGATTTCTGGTAAAAATAGCAATATGAATTACTTTCTATAGCTAGTTGCAATTGTAAAAATTTTTCTTTGAATCACAAGTCAATTTTACTGCGAAGAAAGGTCCGAAATTTCAACAATATTTGTGTTTTAGTTTTTGCGAAATCGTGTCCATCAGTTTCAAAAATATTGTTTTGAGAAAAACGCAATTCAAGTTTTTAGTAGGAATGAAACGAAGAAATTAGTTTTTGAGCCTACGTAGAAGCAAAGCGAAGATCATGCTCCAGCTGCGATTTCCAAGGCATCGTGTTTCTCCTGTCAGAACAAATATTAGCTTCACGGGTCCCAATCTCAAATTTTTCCCCAACTATGAATATAGGATGTACCATGCTCTTATCGTGGGTACTTGTGGTTATTCGGGTCAAGCTATCAATGCCGTGCTAAAAAATTAACAAAGCTTAGATGCACTCGTTGAAAGTACAAACGGCAGGTAATACAATGGTTTCAATTATTTTGGAACCAGCAGGAAGTATTTTTTGGAGTGATTTTCCAAATTAATTGAATCAGAATCCCCCCCACACATTCTATCGGTTATGAACCTTAAGTAAATGTTATCGAATATTCAACACCTTAAGTCATCACTATTCTTCAGGTATCTTTAAATCCACCTTCAAAAATAACCTGAAAAAGGCCCTGTTGACATCATAATACATTTATTTCCCATTCCGATTGACTTGAATAAAAAAAATTGCTTGATAAATATATATCTCAACAATGCAACAATCTTTTAAGATAATTTTGAGTTTGACTGAAAGTTTATACTTTTAAAAATAAATGTAATAATATAAAATTAACTAGCAATAACAAAATAAATGAATGTATAAATTTGCCAAAACGATTCAAATCCAACCAGATTTCGAATAAATTGACATACGCATACAGAAAACTCTAGATATTTACCCACTTATCTAATCCAAATATATTCTGTTTATAAGGAATATAACTGTGAACACATCATATCCAGCTTAGTATTTCTAGACACAGTCCCGTGTTTCATTTGGTTTTTACTTTTCTCGTTAAATCCTTCATCAAAGCGCACTGGTAGCAATCATCTAGCCTAACAACCCTCTTTTCATATTGTATTCCTGACCAACATCTTCCCTCAGAAGCCATCTTCCATTCCGCGTTCTATTCGTTCGCTAGTTCATCAGTCTGGTCTGATGTCATCATTCTTCTTATTGTTAACAATTCAACAATTGTTGGGAAATTAAATCCCAGTACGTTGTATCATCTAATGGTCATCCTCAAAAACCCACAATCAACAACGACGGCATAACAAAAAATATACGAAAGGATAGAATAACCCAACGTTTGCAATGAGAAAACACGAACGCACTTACTGTTATAACTGACGTTGTTGCTGAGACGAGAAAATCCAAAAACCGTAAAAAAATAATAGATTTGAAAAAAGATGAATGAAGTATTATGGATGGTAGCCGACCAAATGTTCCGTAAGTTTAGTTCTTCTTGGGATTGGATTTTAGTTTTGGTTTAGCTGATTACCAGTTGGGAATGTTATAAAACTGTTAGTCTTTTTTTTGGAAAACGTATACATTTTATTATTAATTGAAGAAAAATCTATAACACTGTATTTTTTTAGTATGTCTGCTTATTGCGCTAAAAGTAAGAAATATTTATGCTTTACCACAAAATATGAAGTTGATATGTAAAAATAAAAACGTCTTCCACAAAATAAAAGGAATTAATAAATAACTGCTAAAATACCAATTTTGTTTGGTCAATAAATGCTAAAACATCAATGGCTAAATCATTTTAGAGCTGATTGTTTTCTTTTGATATTCATCAATACAGTTAGTCGAAATTTGATTTAATATCGTAACAAAGACAAAGAATTCTAAAAAGGAATGACTCAACTCTGTAGAAACTTTGAAAATCAACAGAGTAAAACTAAATAGTAAAACAGACTAAAACAATCAGCTTATGATGAAGAATATATTATGTCAAAAAATATCTTAAATACATTTTTTTCTATTTTCGCAGTCTAAAAGTGTTCTTACTCGATATGGAAACATATCAGGTATTTGATAAATTTCGCAGATGACGTTTGTCTAGAGCTAGAGGTTGTTTGCAGACGTCTCAACTGAACCGAAGTCCAGTCGAGGGCCTGACAAGCTGGGTAAAAGGGGCAGATATAAAAAAAGAGAAGAGCCCCGGAAGCAGGATGCCCTAGAAATGGCCGCGAAAGTTCCTCGTCCGCATAAACAGAGCACCCTTTAGACCAACCCCGACGGATGGTTGCAGGCCGCTTTGCTAGCTCTGTGCAGCTGGGGTGGGTAATTGAAAATGAGGTGGAGTTGTTCCCAGAAAAAGGGGACGTTACGTTTATTTCACCCGTCAAAGGAACAAATACTAGACGCAAATCAAAAGAGGAAAGGGCTTTTGTCCGAAAAGGACCAGATACAGCTCCCATGCATGGGCTGTAAGCCACACCCGGCCGAGACGTAACAAAGCACGTTGCTAGTGATCAGTTGAAAAAGGGGACTGAAAACAATGCGAGAAAAAAGACGTAAAGGGAAGGGGGGTAAACTGTCTCATTTAGCAGGCAGACAGCCTCAGGCCCCTGCTTTTGGTTGAGGCCATGACCCCCGATGTTGCGGGGTCACTCCGCTCTCTAACCTTGGCCGCAAATCAAAACAAAAACAAACAAGAGAAAACAAAAATGGCCAAGGTTCCTCCCCTTTTAACTTGTGGCTAGTATATGTTCATTTGACGGATGAAATATTTGTAGCGTCCTCTTTTTCTGGGAGCGAGTCCACCCCATTTTCGATGATCTACCCTAGCCAGACTAATGTTTGATGGTTCGCCATCACCTTTAGCCTACTTTGCAGGCTTTTGAAAGGACTTTGGTTCAGTTGAGGCGCTTGCAAACAAAGTGTGATTGACTGCAATTACATAAGTTGTAGTAATCATTGAATTCTGTACAGAGCATGGTTCGGGTATTTTCAAATTGTTCGATGGATGATTAAAAATACCTTCGTCTGAGTTTATCGTATTGACTCCAATGCTGATCAAAAGGAAAAAGGAACTTGTTTTCAACATCTTCCAAAGCCGTCAGAACTATGCTTTGAGATCGTTTATAATTGACGTATTTACTGTCTCCATCAGGTGGTGCCTTTATAAACGCATGCTTCTCATCAAGGGCTTCAAAACAATTAGAAAAAAAAATCTCTGTAAGCCGCTTCGCAAAATGTCTTCATTCCTTTTAGTTCTAGATTATTTTATCTCCCTTCAGTACTGAACAACGCAATTCATATGTGGCATGTACCATTATATTTTCTTCAACTCTTTAGTGATTTTCTGACAGAAAAGATGAGAAATTTATCGAAAAGAAAAAAACACTAGATCGTTTGGAAATTATGGTACCACAAACAATTCTTGATGTTCAATTAGAAGGCTCTGAAGAATCGGCACCAAATTTTTCAAACCTTGCAATTCATATTCACAGTAACACAATTTCACTATCATCTCTACTTAGATCAACATTATCACCGTTATCTTTACATGAAGAAATATTCTTAGATGTTTCAGATTGCGAAACAAGTGAAAAAAATTCCATGACAGTTACCAGTTTCAGATAATTTTATAAAATAGTATTATACATTTTTTTCGTACCATCAAATATTTAGTTTGCAAAACGGAATGCAGAGCCATGTAAACTTCCAGAACTATTCTTGAAATTTTAGCTTTGGGTATACGAAATAAATATATTAAAGACTAATAACTATAACCTCAAATAAAATTCTATGAATACTGGTGCTATTTTTTTATTTGTTGATCTTTTTATTTATATAATGATATGATCTTTTTATTTATATAAAAATAAGAAAAATCACTAGTAATGATTCGATTTTTTTAAAAAGCAACCTAGGGATGGTTTCTTTTCGTTTTCAGAAAGAGTTTGGCATAAGCTCTTTCGATGTCTTTTAATTTTCATTTTTCAAATTATCTTTCAATTAACACACTATAAACAACACAGGTAACACAATGTCGGGAAAACTGTGCTCAGTTTGCATAAAAAAACAACATTTGCCTGATAAAAATATTACAGATAGTGCAATCAGTAGTGTTGGAAAAGGTCGTGATTTTTCAATAATTGGTGAAACGGTGATTTTCGTTTTTATATAACTTTAAGTAGCGATTTGCAATCACAGTGGCTATTTGGGCAAATTACTCTTACGGAAATAATATGATGGAAATTACTTCTCAAACACAGTAAGAAAATCTTCAAAAAGAGCTATAAATGAAAGTAATTATTTTCTACTTCAGATTTCATAATTTTTATGAATATTAAACTTACGATATATCACTTCATATCATATCGAATACAATGAAACTTCTAGCGCAAAGGAACCACAATTACTGTTACACTTGACTGATCGAAATAAAAGTAAGTGGAATTACAGCAAAGAAAATCACAGATATCAAAATCACAGCTATCAAAATCACTGTGAAAAATCAAAGTAAAAAATCACACCAATCGAAATAACAGTAGACAGAATGACAGTTTTTGCATTCTACGCCTCCGTTCGTTGTAATTTCGTTGGCTTTGTATTTTGTATTTCACTCGCTATGATTTAGTTCACTGTAATTTTGAATATGTAGTCATAGCTGGTACCCGTGCATTTTCAGTCACTGTGAAAAATATCTGTGACTGATATATCGGCCCAACACTAGTAATAAGTAAGACAGACGTACGGCGGATAGGTGGCTAAAATTTGTCTGGTTAATTCTCTGCCACATTAAAGTGTGAACACTAAGGCAGTTATTGGCCTGCAAAAATTGGTAGATGTATGGTATTTTGCCAAATCTGGTAAGAATCTCTTGTCTATTCGGATACAAAGAAATAAGAAGATTATAATCAATCAATCAAGTGTTACTGCAGAGACGAAAGATTAAATATTCATTTTAAATTTAACAATTTAATATTATAATTTTTTTTACTAACCTGGGTTGGTAGATCTTTCACAAAGATTATGAAAAACAATCAATAGAAAAATGTTTTGTTATATGCAGTTGCCGTTAAAAATTCAGAAATTATTGTGACCTGAAATATGAAACCTTTGAAACGAATTAATGGGCAGCAGAGCTAATAAAGTTGATCTTAATTCTTCTGATTTCAAAAGAGGAACAAGCAATCGAAAGTAATTTCTTATTTTCAAAGCTATGTAATGCTTGCTAGGTTCTACACTAATGGCCATAATGATGAAAGAACTTAAACTGGCTCTGACAAGCAGAAGTTTTATTACAGCTGGACTGCGAAGGTAGGTCAAAAATATCATAATTGATTTCAACGTAGCACAAACATAAGAAACATAATCCTTTTTTTCATTTTCGTGGAAGTTTCAGCTACGACTACCATAAGCTTGTATCTGAATTGATTCGTTTCCTCCTCAAGGTAAATACAATTTTTCAAGCAATTTGAAGTAAAATAAGTCTTAGAGTCCTATTTTTCTATTGGATAATTTATTTTTCCAATCTTTTCTTTACCTCAAAGATAATCTGCCTATTTATATTGATCAATACATCCAAATTCGAAAAAAGGGCTTCAAAATATTTATTAGGTATTATAAGCAACAAAAAAATGAATCAGATTCATTATATTGACGCTTAAGTAGTTTGGAAGCTATATTAATACAGAAAAGCCAAACACAATACAATCTCAGCTATAAAATTTATAATGAATAGCAAAATTTAGTAACATATTTTACTTAGTAATTTAATTTAATAATTTACTAATATATCAATAAAGGGTCTTAACCAAGAGAAAAAGCATATATTCACAACAATAGCAAAAGTATATTCACACGGGAGAAGCCGGACAATTTTCAATGCGAAGCTATTTTAAAACTGTAATACAATACAACTGTAATAAAATACACGGCGCGAGACTTACTGCCAGTAAATCACTCTATCGGAGTGGTGCCCAAGAGAACGCACTTGTTCGCCCCCACCTCATCCCTTGAAAATACATACATAGGTCAAAACTGACTGACGTTAGTGTTGAAAACTAAATGAAGTATCCACTTGCTACATTCTCAAAGACTACGAAAAATTTCATTTGAAAATAAATTTTTGACCTTGATTTTCAAAAAAAAATTTAAAATTCATTCTTCATCACTCGAAATTGATCTGAATTTCAGAGAAGCATGCTTAAAGTCAAGCTTTCGAATAAGCAATAATAAATCATTTTCGTATTCTAATCGGATAAATTTAAAATTGATAAACTCCACTGAGTTTCTCAATGGGACCACGATTTTGATTATGATTCAGACAACCATATTCGACCATACCCGAAACCTACAGCCTAGACTAAGTCGCCAACGACGTGCTTGGAATTGGATTCAAACAACAAAAACATATTTTTATGGGTGGTATCAATATCTTTGTCGCTTCACTCACACTCACTCACCCAAATAAGAAACTGTTCCTTTGAAACGACCGGGAGACCGAGAAAGAATGAATGAGAACTTTGTGGATAAGTTCAGCACTTCGATTCATCTTGTAATAAGTGAACAAAAGCCTAAACGCTTGTATATTTTCTATTCGAGTCGGATCGTGGGAAAATTAATTTTCCTACTTCGTCCTGGTCGCATCAGTTGCAGACTTTCCTCGATATGAATTCATTGAGAGTACGACTGTACTGGATACGGAAAGAAGGAAAATATATAGTGGAAAGGTGAGTTTTTGTTGGGATGTAGTAGAGAGGTGTAGGCAATTGCTGATGGATAACGAGAAGGCAATGAAAATGAAAGGTTCTATGATGAAAACCACCAGCAGCAGTAAAAATATTTATCACAGTCACGTTTAAATAATTGAAAGGAGGATATCTTGAAATTCGCAATGACGGAACTTCAGGAGAACTTTAGGTCACAGGTTTGTTTTGGGTATAAATTAGAGTGATCGTTAAAGATGTTTTGGGTAATCTGGAAATTAATTTCATAATAGTGTTGTTACGTGCTTTTGCACTGGAGATCTAGTTTTGTGTTTGGTAGACATGAAATCGCCGCGGAAGTATAAATAACAACTTTAGAAAATGCATTAAAATGCAACACTCACCGCCAGTAAGTCCTCCACTCTAAGCGTCATTTACTTTTCAAGAGTTCGATGCGTCATTGAATGTTACAAGGAGGCATCTAGTTTAAATGGGAAACTTGCCCACCCATCGACTTTTCACAGAAACAGTCTCTGATTTGCAATTTGTCAGTTCTACATAAAATAGGTTCTGGGGACTCAGACGTGCTGAAAAAAATTGATGTGGATAAGTTTCCAAACTCAGTCTGGTTATCACCTATAGCGAAAAAATCGAGTCGGCTCGAAGAAACAATCGTCACTGTCTTCGGTTGCTTTTTTCTGCTACAAGTTGTTGTTCAAATAATTAGATATCAATATGATTTGGGAAAACAAACGATATCCAATAAAGTAAAACCTTTATAGAAAAAATACAAGGTACTATGAACCCACCCTAATCGCATTTTCTGAAAATATAGCTACAAATCAAACAGATAAAACCATAACATCAAACCAGATACCAAATACTTCGATTATTTAATGTCATTTTTACATCATTCTCCAAAATTTGCTTCATCAAGGATCTACACCAAAATTATTAATGAACGTCATGAAATTGATATTTTTTCCAACCGTTATATCCATACCGAAAAAAATCGTAAATGAATTAATCCGCATACACCGTTTGGCTAACGGAACTCTTAATCTCCGAACGACTAACGTATAAAAAAGCGGTGAAAAAATCGTACACTCCATACTCTTTCTGCATAATTCCATCATAAAATCTTCTCCTTGCTCCCCATTTATGTTGTTTCATGAGTTCCTTGAAAAAAAATCTCTTAATTTTTTTGGTGGTGATTTCAAACATCTAACGGCCATTTAAGTAACTTGAACCTTAACGAAAATGTCGTAAAGATCCGTTTTGAAAGAGTCCATAAAATCAAATTTATACATTTGTTTGAGATGGGGGCCGTGTAAAGGGCAACGTGATGTCTTCAATCTCCGTAAATTATCATTAGGTCTGACCATGTATTAAAATGCTAATTATAACTGATGAAATAACGATGCACGCGGACTGTAACCAGGCAACCGTTCGATAATGACGATAAACGATGAGCCTGTTGTTTAGTATTACTTTGGGGGGCGAAAACAAGGATTTTATGAGAAATTGGTTTCTTTTTTATGCTGGAAATAGCTGTTACTTTATCCTTGAAATATTTTTTTTTATTAAGAAGGTAGGGTTTTCCAAACTGGAAATTTCGAAGCAAAAATGTTGTATGAGGACACGAGTCGTTTGGTTTTAAATAAATGCTATTTTTACAGTTTTTATGTGTAGCTTGAAGCGCTGAGTCCTTGGGTTATGGATTTTTAGGAATTATAGGAATGCCTATGGAATATAAAATCACCTTCGTTCTATTTTCCATGAGAGTTGATGTAAGGAATGACAGGAATATAATGATGATGATTTGCTTATTTTTTAGCTGGGGCTTATTTTGGATAAAGATGTGCACTTTCTTTGTCTAGTTCATAAAAATGTAATCGATTTATTCAATATCCAGACTTACATTTCCATGAAACGTTGTTACCTACTTTGTCCTTGTTGATATCATTCACAATAAATGCTGAGATATCGGAAAATATCAATATAAATTGACTTATTCGTTTTCATTGCAATTCAATTGAATTTAAAGTTCGGCATGTAGAAGTTTCTGTTTGGATTTAGAAATATTTTGGAAATTATTTGCAGCTGGAAGACATTTTCCTTGAATTGGGAAAGGTCATCAGAAAAGCTGCCTATTTCTATATTTGCCTTCAAGGACGTTATGTAATTGTGTTGATAATCTTGACCAGAATATTTGTCGTCGTTGTTTAGAATATACAGGATATGGCTTATCCTTGGTGCGTTTCCATCTTTTTCGCTAAGATTTTAACCTTTTCGAAGCCGTTTTCAATGCTTTCACATGGGATTTAAATTGTTTTCAAAGTTTTATAAGACGTAGTGCGTACTGATTGGTTACAAAAAGCTGCGATTACGCTTGTTCGAAAAATATTGAAACAGATTTCCCATTGGGTTTGAAAATTACATAAGAAAAAAATATGAAATTTTCTTTGTGAAGATAAGAAATATGATCTAGAGTATATGAAGAACAGTGTTTTTTTATGAAAACCATGCAACTTTCCATGTAATTATTTGAAGTTTCGCTGGTTCACATATTTAAGTTCCTTGACTTTGGTAAGTATGGGTTAAGTGTAATTTATTCCCTTATTTATTTGCTTGTGTGTGAGATTGGATTTTATTTATTTTGTATGTTTTTTTCTTACACATTTCATTTATCAAGAGCAGCTATTACAATTTCAATTTTCTTGGTTTCTAGGCAAATCTCGGTATAACATCTTCGATTGCTATCGTTTCGGTTTTCTTCACTGCATCGCGATGAACGTTCAGCATGCATAAACCTGAAAAAATATTTAAAAAACCAACAAATTGTCTTAATATTTTTAACACATTGTGAAAAATATAGTGAAAACTTTAATTTATCATTAAAATACTTGTAAGACTGTCTTCGCACATTGTTGATCTGAGCCAGCTTTTCACTTTCCGTAACATGATTAATGATCGTTCCACATCAGCTTTTGCACACGGTAAGGCCATCGCTGTTTCTATTGCAAGTTTTATCAATGGAAACATTTCCTGTGCCTCTTTAAAAACATCGAATAGACCGAAACTTTTAGGATGTTTTGCATCATTTTTTTACGGAAATCCTGCAAAACGTTCACGATTTTTTGGTGATTTTGAAAGGAAATTTCGTTGTTTTATTTAAATGTCCTAGCTTTTTCGGTAAATTTGAATGAAAATTTCGTTTTTTTTCGTACATGTCCTCGATTTTTTCAAAATTCTCTAGCTTATCGTATTGTGAAGCCAAAATTTATGTATGTTTATTTACGAAATGGGGCCTATTCATGATTCTAGACTCGAGCTTCAGATCTCTCTCACAAGTGTTTGAGTTATGATTTTGTTGTCATCTAGCAGCTCAGCATATATGTATATATATATTGAAGATCACCTTATGTTAAACATATTATGTACGCACTTCTGGATCGTTTCGCAATCCCAGGAAAACAATTTGGGAGAACTTCACACGGGAAGTGACCAACGGCTTAGGCCCTCTTCACAGGATAGGCTCTGTAGCTGACCTGGAATCTGCGGTCAAAATTCTCACTGGTAAACTGGTAAAATCTTTTGAACGGTCCTATCCCAAAGTCTGTCCGAAGCGGAGACCTAAGCCACCCTGGTGGAACAGGGACTTGGGCTGTCGTAGAAGACAAGTACGAGAACTGTTTAAGTTAGCCAAAGTAGCTGACTGTAGGGAATGTTGGCGAGAATACAAGGACGTGCTTAGGTTCTACAAAACGAAAATAAGGGAAGCCAGATTAAGCTCCTGGAAAGAGCTGTGCGGCAGGATTGAATCCACCTCGGAGACGGCAAGACTCAGAAATCTGCTGGCTAAACGCCCTGTCACTCCTAGCTTGGTATGCAAGCCTGCTGGGGAGTGGACAAGCAACAGCTCGGAAACGCTGAAGATCCTCGTAGATACTCACTTTCCGGGCTGTTTGGATGACTCCACCCCTTTCACTCGTGAGCAGGCATCTGATCTGCACGAAATCAAAGGCATTGACGAAGTTGTCACCAAGCAGAGGCTTGTCAGGGCAATTGACACCTTCAAGCTCTTCAAGTCTCCTGGTCCGGATGAAATTCTGCCGGTCATGCTTCAAAAGACAGGTATGCTTACCGTAATTTTTTTTTTATTATAATGCCAAAGCTCAGTGGATTGCCCTTTGAAGCGAATGCTTAGCGATGGCGGTAGGGAGACACATCTATATCAATTATTACATTATTCTTTCAAGTGCCAGATTTATTTTTTATTTTCTAAAGCGCTAGTGTTATGCCTAGTCGCTACTAAAGCTTGAATGTGGCACTTAATTAATGGAGCGCTGGTATTATGCCCAGTTGCCGACTGTTAAGACAACACAACACTAACAAATACAGCCATGGGCACGGCGGGATTTGAACCCGCGGGCAGTAGATCGTTGCTTCGGACTGACGCGCTAACGAGCTAAGCTACCGACCCCCTAAAACACAAATTTATAAAGGCTAACACAAATTCATAACGGTTGCCTAGTGCTAAGCCACGTTTCTGCAGCCTGGAGGGCCGCTAAGGTTGTATTTATACCCAAAGTAGGTAAAGTCAATCACGTTTACCCCAAGAACTACAGGCCAATTAGCCTGACTTCCTTCCTACTTAAAGTTTTCGAAAGATTACTAGATCTCTACATCAAACAAAGACTTGGTACTCAAACTCTATCCAGAACCCAAAATGCGTATATGAAAGGGAAATCTGTGGAAACGGCTCTCCATAAAGTAGTCTTCAGAATTGAAAGGGCACTCCATTACAAAGAACACGCTTTGGGAGCCTTTCTAGATATTGAAGGTGCCTTCAATACCGTGCAAACAACAGCTATTATGTAGCTATTTGTAGCTTCATAAACAACATGCTTAAGCACAGGCTCATATCAGCGGTGTGGTCGGGTGCGCAAATCACAAGAAAGGTCCACAGAGGCACTCCGCAGGGAGGGGCTCTATCCCCCCTCTTGTCGAGCCTTGTTACAAGCTCAATTCTGAAAAAGTTGGAAAGCAAGGGCCTAACGTCTGCGGCCTATGCTGACGACATTGCTATTTTAGTCACGGGTAGGTTTCCACATACCCTTGGTCAGCTCATCGAGTACTCTCTAGGGCTGGTCGAGGAGCCAAAACAGCGAATGGTAGATAGATGTAAGTTCTGTTTTATGGAACGACCTACTCCTATAAACATTTCACTCGACGCAATTACTGAAGACGTCTCAAAAATCTATATCATTACAGCAATATTCAAATGTTAAGTACGTCTTTTTTCCACGAAAAATGCCATTTGAACCATGACAGAGTATGAATTTAAAAACGAATTCTGCAAATGCTCTGTAACCAAATTGAATTGAAACTACTCTCCTATCGCTTTGATTCAATTCCGCATTGCTTCTGCTTTTTTTCCAATAAACCCACGGTTTGCCAAACAACTTACGGAAAAGCTGTTTATTACCGGATTGACATCTAAATTGCCAATCACGTCAAGAATTACCGTCAATTGCCCATAGAAAACGCTCTACGAAGTGCCAATATCGAAATATGTTTGGCGTGAAGAGATTCCTTGTTAATCGTTTTCAATTTCTACGCTAGCTTTTTGGCACGTATGCAACCTGTAACATGGATGCATTCTGTGGGCCGTGAGCAAAACGTTAAAGGATAGTGCATTTCAAGTTGATCGATTCTCACACTGAAGAGGCCACTCGTCCGAATCGAACGTGAAGCATTTGGTCGTTATTAAAAATACATGAATTGGAAACCCAACAAGTTCGCCTAATGCAAGTGCACCATTCGAATCTACAGAAGAATGAAATTAGATCAAGTGGGAAACGAAGGCAGAATGCTGGTTCTCAGTGGAGATAACCTTTATTGCCATGCATCTACGTGATACCTATGCAAGTGCACTGTATGAGGTAATTTACCCAATAGGTTTCCAATATTTTGAGATTTTCATATGGACATGATTTTAACAAGTCTGGAAGGTATCTTGAAAAAGATTGCTGACATGGAGCTTATTCGATTGTTGGACTCATTTAGTTTTTGTCCCTGATGTACTATCGCTCGATTTAAAAGCAGTTGGGATTCAAAAAAGGGGATATGTATAATTTATCTTTCAGCTAATATTTATCCAGAACCTCTAAGTGAACAAGTAATCATATTAGAAATTACTAAAATCACAGCTTAAAAAGTCCGATAGTTAATTTGAATAAAAGTAAATTCTACGAAAGACACATTCAAATGCATTTTGACGTTTTCGATTTAACCCCTATATAAAGTGCACTCGTACATTTTCTCTGTTGACACACTCCTGGGAGTGATTTTTCTTCGATTGCATTTTACTACTTCGACGTTCGAAATTCAATCGGTTTCAAGAGGTCGAGATATCCCACGGTGAAAAACATAAATCGTTTTCTGCCACACTTTCTAGGATTTATTTCTGAGACATGGTGGCTACGGTTGGTTCAACCCGATGGAATGTTAAAGAGAATAGAGAAAATGCAAAAATGTTGCACTAGCTAGGGAATGAAATGGTGGTTCGATTTTATTCAAGAACGTGATACTGTTTTCGAATGTTGTTATTTCATTTTGCCTCATAGTAGATAAGATGTTTCGCATGAAATTTGATTCGATTGGACTGATTTTCAAAGCAATTGAGCATGAGATTTCGGTAAAATTGAACGATACAAAATAAGTAATGAGCTTGATTGATTTGGGGTTGTATTGAGTTGAGTAGGTACCTCTGTGTGAAATGATAAACATGCAGTAGCAAGGAAAAATAATTCAAAAATTTGTTATCGTTTTTGCAGCAGCGAATTATTTATATTGCAGAGAAGAAGCTGAATAGTTTCTAAAGCAACGTACTCAAGAGAATTCTTGGAATTGAACATGATGGACGCTGATGGTAAAACAGATATAACAGCAACCAGAACATTCGAAGAACCTGAGATATTCAAAATAACCTAGCTACAGAAATTATGGTCACGTTTTTCACATGGACGAAAGTTGAATGCCCAAATGGGTATTCGGAGAAAAGACTGACGGAAGCAAACATATGGGAAACCCCAGAAGACGGCGAATAAATTCGATGGAAAAAAAACAGTGCAGTGCTTCTCAGATTTCGAAAATAGAAATCGCGGCTATGATATAGAGTTTTTAAGAGATGACGAACTAATTTATTTTTATTTTATTTAATTCACCAATCTCGCTCAAAAAATTCAACACTAATATTTCAATCAAACCATTAAAGTGCGTTATCCAATCGAACTGAAATTTTCACGAGTTTTTGGTGTATATGAATAGGGTTGGGACATGATATCAAAAATTGGTATAAAACTACTTTTATAACGAAGATGAGTCGCTAAAAACAATAATACCGCCAAAAAAAAAAAAATTTACGCCATCAACTTTTCGTTAAAAATGACTTCAAAAATCGAGACTGCTCGAAATGGAATTTATCCCGCGTAACGTCACGAAACTGTTGGGACTCGGAGCGGCACGTTCACTAGCCTGCAACTGGCAGTCGCTAGTCGGCAGCCCAGTGGTTCGTTATATGCGCTGTCACGTTATTTTTCCAAAATGGCGATTAAAATTCAGCCTGGATTTGTTAAGGCTGATTCTCGAAATCTGCCGAAAGCAGTATCGTGACGTCACTCGCTCTCTCCTATTCATAAAAGCGTTTTGAAAGTCGGCGTTTTTAAAACGCTGTGGCGTTGTCCAAGATTGTTTGAGAGACTTAGGGAAAACATTTTATTTGTAATTCCAAACATACAATAAAAAATTTCACTTTCCCAACCCTATTGTAAGCCCTTTTAATTTACAAGAAAATATTTTAAACCCTTTGGTGGCCGGGGGTATTTTAGTGAATTTGTATGTACTCTTTTATTACCGTCGAGATAAAGTACGTAGAAAAGAAGCCTAGAAAATGAAAACCGAGCATATATTCTAGCTTAGATATTATAATATTTTGGAACCAGTGTTCCCACTCTCAAATTTCTTCAAAAAGTGTGTCAATATTGGTAAAAAGGTATCAAAAAGTTCCCAAAAGTGTATTTGGATTGAGGTACTGAAACTATAAATAATAATATAAAAAAAAACTTAGTTTTGAGCCCCATACTATATTTATATTATACAAAAAAAAATGTCACAAATTACTTCCGTTCTTTGTTTTCAGCTGTATATTGTCATTAACATTGAGGCCACATAAAATAAAATGTGGGTTATTTGCGAATGCGCTCAAAATTTTAACGAAATTAATACGGAGCGCAGATTATTTTTAAGAGAAGTTACTGTTTTAAATTTCACAAAAAAAAAAACAAAAATAATTCTTCGGCTTAAAAAGGAACCATATAGCTATCATAATACTGATGATTTGATGAATATGATGAATAAAAGAATATGTTTTGGGCAAGAATGTCATGTCATTGTTTGGTTTCTTGCTTCCCAAATTCCTCTTATCTATTTTCAACTCTAATCAGTTCTTTTTCACATTGCAATCCAAGTTTGATACAGAGAACCTCGTTTTGAGGTAAACTATAAGGCACAGCTATTAAGGTCAACATGAAGAAAGGCGGCAGATGATATTGATTCACCTAAATTGTTTTCAACCAAACTCGTTTAATACCAAGACGCTTCAATATTCATTTTCCCGTTATTATTTAAATAGGTTGAAAACTTCAAATCTTAGATATCTATCACATATGAGACATCTTTCGTAGTTCAGAGTGTAAAGTAGATTGAAGTTGGCAGTTATTGCTGCTAGAGAGAGGAGATTTGGTAGGCTCATGCCAGCAATATTAAAAAAATAGAATTTATTTGCTGGATGACAAAATGTATCATTTCGTAATAATTCAGTGAGTTACTGTATCATTGTATAAAAAATATAAGTTTCAAATAAAAATGGATCAAAATGATACAAATGTATCAAAAGTGGCAACCCTATTTGGAACCGCCTGTGGGCGTTTAGCGTCTAAAAGTAGGCAAAAAAAATGTAAACTTAGCTTCTCATAGAGTCATCACCTCATTTCAAAATGGACAGGACACATTTATAGACGGAAGAAACTAGTGAAAATTAAGGAAACTATGTAGCTACGGCAATCGCATCAACAGAAAAGCTTCAAGCAAACGACGCTTCGGAAAATGTTTGTTATTTTTTTTAGTAAACTACGCAAACTATCAATAAAATTGATAGTTTTAATATAGATTCAAACTAAAATTTTTGAAATTTTTCATCTGACATTAGCGGTACTCCTATAACAAATAACCCATTTTTCAGCACCCGAAAAATAAAAGGTTCGATCATCAGATCCAATTGAAATTCGCATGATTTATTAGTCTTGAGCGGAACCAGATCTGATAGAAGTTTGTTGAATATGCTATCGACTTTGTACCTGTGGTGCCATCCTGAAAAATTGTTCGGTAAAATATACTTTTTGGTAGTTAGCTTCCGATGCTGACATTAGACCGCAACCAAATATGTGAGCCTTAATATGATTCAAACTAAGCACAATTTCAGTTAAAAAATTAGGATGGGGTTGCCAATTGTGGTAATTTTCAGTGATTTTGTACTAAGGTTGCTACCATTCCACAGCTTAAGTAGCTTAATAGATAGAGCACTGGCTTCTTCTGTTTGGGTTCTGTTATTCGAATTTATGTTCGGGTGGAGAATGCGCACTGAGCTTTGAGTTTTCCTAGTTTCAGACAGGTACCTGAGTTAATCAGGCGTAAAGTGAGTTGTAAAACTAATCACACCACACTCGTATTGAGATTGATTGTAAATTTTTGAGACTCTCTACCAGTTTGAACCCTTAGACCCTACAGGGGTTGTCGTGTGATTACTTTACTTTTATCTTACCATTCAATTATCAAAGGATAATGATCTTGTGGATAAAAGTAATGATTTATCAGTGATAATAAAAACCAAACGTTTCAATTTCGGAAATTTTAAGATTTTTGCTGCCGGCAGCCCTAAAACAATTTCCACCCCATCTTTCAACACAGTTATCGCAAGGCTAGATCGTCTCAAACCCCACATCTGGCTAGACTAGCTTGTCCCGTGGGACACATCATGACCCGACGTCAATTTAAATGTCATTAAAATGCCGAATTAGATTTCACAACAGAGCTTTGAAAACGGAGGGTTTAAAGGTTGTTTTAGAAATTGTGAAGGAAAAGTGTTTGCACATGCTGTTGAATATCCTGCAAAATCTGTTTATTGATTCATTTTTTGAGCAAGCTATTGGAACTGGAATTCTTTGTCAACATATTTGTCATTATTTGTTTATTATTTAAGTGTTTATTTTCGTTCGGGTGATAAAGCACATATCAATGGGTTAGCCTTCATAGGATGGTAAGTTGCGAAAGTAGTTAGGATAGTACATTTCTTGTTGGGATTGTGCATTTCATGAAGACAAGGGATGGTTTTTGTATGAATTCGAATCTGTCTGTTACTATGGAATTTTTCTTGCTTGGTTTTAGACAAAGAAGAGGGCATACCAGTTATGTGTATAACGATCTCGTGGTTCCGATTCTTTTCCAAGTCCAATTCCTTGGCTCATCGTTTAATGATGCTTAGTTGCTCTTTTGCAAGAAAAAGATTTTTTTATTCAACGAGAGCGTTTTAACAGAGCACTAATGATCTACTGATTCACGTATACCTGTAAATTAAAGAAGTATTGAATAAGCTAGTAATTTTATAACACACTAAATTTCGAGATCATCAGCGCATATTAGTTTGGGTATATTGAAAAAGTTATCAGACAGATCAGATATAAATATATTGAAGAGAAGATGGGTAAAATGACTAACTTGTGGTACATCAGGTGAAAAAATGACAATCTTCGATAAAAAACCTAGAATTTAGACGGATTGAGTCCAACTGTTATGGTAAGAGCCTACCGGCACAACAATAATAATGTGTTTGGGCATGAGATGGGCAGTGTGATATAGTTCGTTCACATAGCCAAAAGGGAAGGTTTCTTTTTGACATTCGTTCTTGAATAATCCAGGTTTAACAAGAATTCAATTAGCTAAGAAAAGATTCAGCAGCTCCAAATTTCAGCAAAGTTATGAGTAACAGGTAAAAAAGTACACATTTTGTCAAGCGAAATTGACGTGGCTAGCTATTTTTCCTACCTACCTGCATATATTTAAATAAACATTTGCTTCAATGGTTTCGCTCAATTATAAAAATTTACTGATCAGATTAATATCTAAAGAAATTGACTAGCTAAATAAAAACCAAGGAAATTAAATATGGTATATGATGGTTTTGTGAAGCACAAGAGAGGATTGTTAGATACTTGGCGGTGGAACTAAAGAAGAAAAGTTGAAGAAAGAATACATTTGTGATTAAAAGTGATAAATGATTCGCCATATTTTGAATAGAATTGTAATAGATTTTTTATTAACATTTTTAAACACTTAATTTAAAGTGTAACAAACAACATAATTGTAAAACAAACAATATAATTGTAAAACTGGTGAATAGCTCCGCCTATGGCACATGACAGTCTTCGAACAGATAATCCAGGATGGGTCATAAAAATTTAACCTCGAATATTTTGGAAATCTTCACCTAGGTACCTAAGCTGGTAGTAATCTTGGAAGTTCTGGACGAAAATGCGAATTTTTTAGTCATGCCACGAATAGTTTACGATCCTCAATATAGGCCTGCTACAAAGTCAGGTAAAACCACGTGCTTACTTGCGCAAACCGGTTTGTAAGGCCATCAAACTGGAGGCAAGTGCAAGGCTACAAGCCTATCTTGCGCGCTTGTAGACGAGAATAGGAGTCTGGCATCAGAAGACTTGAGGAGGGAGTGTCTTATCAAAGAACTTGTTGTTTACCTGCTAGTGTAAAAAAAAACAGCATTGAATGTATCGTAAAGAATCAGTCCAGTGAGAGAACCTTGAGAAACTTTAAATCTCACAGACGTTGCACTGCCAGAGATTAGGTTTGCATGATAAAGCTTATTGCTTGTAGCAGCGATACATGCCGTGTCTACAGTTTTGGAGAATTGTGGTGGATTACAGTTTATTTATGTAAAAAGATGGCATAATTTTGAGATTACTAATTCTAGTTCCCAAGAACATATGTCGTATTAAGACGTAAAAGCTAAGTTATTACGTCAACGCCGACTAGAAATTTTTTTGGGACATTTTTTTTAACGCTTCTGTAGATCATTTTATTTCGAGAGATATTTCTAAGTATTTTTTCGTGTTTCAGTGCTGCAAGTTTTTGATTGACTGTGGTTGGATATTTCCCCCGAAGTTAAAAACGTCGGGTATACGAAATTATTCAAATCGTTGACTTATAAAAAATAATAATAAATAAATCCAAAATAATAAGCTGACCGAAATAAAAAGAATATGGCGTATGAAGTAGTGGCGGCCAAACTAGAGCAAGTATGTAAAACAAAAATCTTGTTCGATGTAATGTGTTACAATTTTAAAATTTTCAATTTGCGGTTTCCTGTTCTAAATTTTCAATTAAATTTACGTGTGTATGTTTTTCTCTACTTAACCATCGCTTGGATCTAAAATATTTGATTCGCACAATCTTGCTTGCACCATGAAGCCATAGCACGGTGTTCCGTATAATTTGCGCGAGCTGGACTGCACAGGTAAGTCACTGATGTGTAGCACAAACTTTACTGCTATTTGGTTTGGTGCCCGATTCGTCAAAATTAAGACTCAAAATTAGCACATAATTACAGAATTCACAATTACACATTCACAATCCACAAACACTTTACACTCAACAACACTGACATCAAAATTAAATACATAAGTCGGCTAAGTTTTGCAAAGAAAAAATAATTATTTTTAATTGTAAAAAAAAAAGTATACATACTTTTTAAAACCGAACAGACGTGTTCTAATTGTTTTGTTTTTATTTTTTATGGAAGATTATGATGAACGTCCAAAGGTGTTTTGATCTGCTCTTGGCTCGGTAGAATAGGAGTGTGCCATGAAAAGACCTGAGGAGGGAACGTCTCATTAGAGAACTTATTGTTGAGAGCTTATTGTAAAGAATCAGTCCAGTGAGACAGCCTTGAGAAACTTTAAATCTAACAGATCCATTTAGCGAATCTGTCCCACCAATAGCACTAACATTAACTTTGATGCGGTTGAAAAAATAATACAAAAATAATATTGATGAATTAATTCTGGAGTGGAATACATTAAAAAACTATTGAAAAAACATAAATTGTTTTATAAATGTCTAAAACAATAATTTTTATAAGTTTGGTGGCTCGAAAAAAATGTAGTTGTGTATCAACGTTTCCACGCTTGCAAATATCACTTCAATATTTTGTTTCAACAATTTATAGATTCAGTTCATCAAAAGTGGCAACAGATGGGATAAGGTGAAATATTCATTGCATTCAAGTTCCTTAAATTTTTCATTTTGAATCATCTCCAAAATTGTTTTAAATATGTCCATTGTAAGGAATAAAATAACAAAAGCATCCTTCATCTCCCTATTTTACTGAAAACTAATCCGAAATGTTGGATGCTTCGATCGATTAATATAATTCACAGCATTGACGTAAAACCAATGGATTTTGAGAACTTTATCTTCAAAAACCACATGTAACTGTGTTCAATATGAAGCTATAGAGAAATGAACCATGATGACAAAATATCGTTCTATCATAATCTTCCCTTTTAGCTTACTGTGATGCGAAACGTAATGCACGATTGATAGCCTTTTTCACTCAAACGAAAACTCTTCTCATGCACGAAGCGCATCAAAGTTAGAAAATCGGGCGAAGATGATTTCTATTTACTGTTATTATCCGGTTGATGCGAAAGCACTAAATGGTTATCATCGATATAGAGAAAAACTACATATTTCTTTGGCTGTATAAACTGATTAAGATGGTGCATTTATCTTGGGTGAGCTTAGTTTCGAGGAAACAGGCTTTAAAATCGAAGATGCAGTGAAAAGAGATAAGTCTTTAATAGGAAATGACTTTGAATTTAGAGAAGATAAGTGTTACTTTGTGCATTTACTCCTAACTGTAAAGCTATCGATTTGAGCGTGCATTCAGGAGTATTTCGTTTTTTGCAAATACTCTGTTGTTAGAATGTGTGGTTCTTACTCAAAGATGACTTTCAAATAACCCTGTGAAGACTCAAAGCATACAAGAAGTGAGAAGTATATCCATTTGTTTAACGATTATCTGCATTTGTGTTTGTAAATTGAGAAGAATAGAAGACTATTTTGAGAATACAAATGATTTCTATTTGTAACCTTCATTAATAAATAAATGTAAAAATTCACATAAAATTACATCGGAGACAATGAATGAGGTAATGAAAAACTTAGCACTTTTTAAGCAAACTTATCAGAAAGTTTCTGAACATTCAATAGATGCCACCGTTATCTACAAAATTATTGAAAAATCTTGAGGAGTTGAAGTAGTCTCTTCATATTTTCAATTTATTTCGACATACTTTCTGGCTTCTAACTAACGACTTCAACTATATGTGCAAAAACCATTTTTTTAGATTTTCATTTTTCTGGTTCTACCAGCTACTTAATCCATTCTCTTTGAAGGTCTTCCTACATGTGATGCGAAGTACCTAATTTATTCATAGAAAAGCCTACGATAAAATGCTTACTTAGGCACGAGCACAGTGCTTTTAAATGGCCAAACTATGTATATATAGAATAAAAAAAAAAACTCCAGCTTGTCGTAAATCTCGTGCATACGCATTACATTACTCTATGGCTCTCAGACCATGACATGGAATATGATTCCAAGATGTCTATGGTCTTCGTGCCCACAGTAGTTACTGGCAGTCGGCAGCAGTACTAGAAATGGCAAACTGAACAGTATTTTCAAATCGTCTGTATAAAGTCGCTTTTGCATTCAATCTCGCCCCAGTAAACAGCTACAATGTCGTTAGGACCTGAAAGACGACAGTAAATGGCAACTAGAACGAGGACATCATTTCTCTCTAAATTTCCTTCCGAAATTATTTCCCGTCGGTACAACATCCTTGCAATGACTTATCCATTTCATGAATCATGACACGACGTGGCACAATTTGACGTAGTTGTTCTGGTAGCGTTTATAAATCTAATTTCCAAAAGATATTCAAAGATAGTTGAAGAGGGACTCACTCACTCGTTGGTGTTTTATCCCTTTTAAAATTGCAAACCGAATCATGTTGAAATGACGTTGTATAGGAGATGGAAATAATCTTGTTGTGGCCCAGAGTAATATTTGGCAGATTTTGAAAGGAAGTACTGGGAAGTGGATAGTTTTGATGTGGCGACGCTTAGTATGCTATATATTGCTCTAGAGACAAGTGCTGCATGCAAAACATGTTTCCTTTCAAATGGAAATTTCGGATTGTTGATTAAGACGTACATATGAGAAATAGACTTATGGTTTGAAGCAATATATATGAGGAGGAGGAAATATACTCATGTGCATGTGAATATATATATATATATATATATATATATATATATATATATATATATATATATATATGTATATATATATATATATATATATATATATATATATATATATATATATATATATATATATATGTAGTCAAATAAACACGTTCAAATTTGTACTAAGAAAGGAAATAGAAGTACAAATCAAGCATTCAGTAGTTCAGTTCGCTAGTGAATGACTCAAAGCTTTGGAAATATATCCATTCTATATTTGTTCATAAATTTTCACTGCTGCAGACCTGCTGTGTATGAATCGAAGTTAATGGCTGATTTAACAATCAAATTGATTAGTATTTCCTTGCGAGTAGTAAGTAGTGAGGTAGGTTCTCAAAAAAAAAAAACAAAACTAACCTTAGCTCCAAATTTAATCATTTGTTTCTTCGGCAATTCTTATCAGACGTATCCATGACATGAACATAAAATTTCGATTAAGAACCAAAATCTGCATCAAGGTTTTTAAAATGCTGGAAAACTGATGCCAGACAAGAAAGGAGAAAATACAAATGAAGCATTTTTATATGAGAATGATATCTGTTGACACATAAAGATGTTTAATAGTAATAATTTGTTTTGGCAGCACTGATTAAGGCCAAATAAACCAGCTTGCACTTAGTGATTATCATCCGCAGACTTGATTGCTCTGAATAATTTTAAGTCTACCGCGTATAGAAGACATGAGAAGTTGATAACAGAAATGGGGTCATTTGAAAATAAAATTAAAAGTTATTGATCTAGAGTGGATCCTTGAGGAACCCCAGATATGAGAAATATAGGAAAAATAATGGGACTTCTTAAAGTGACTCTGCATGGACGACTATGAAGATAGGATGAAAACCAGGTGAGAAGGGAACGCTTCAACTCTATTGCGTAGCAGTATAAAATTCACAGAGTCAAAAGCCCTCGTCTACACCCTAAATCTATTTAACGCTGAGAATCGAGGTCAGAGGCCACGAAATTATTGAGCAATGTTATTTAGTTCATTGTAGCGAGAGCCTTGGTGAAAATATGCTGCCCAAGAGCAAGAAAGGATTGTAGAGAAGGATAAACTTTATTGTTAAAAAGGCGTTCAAGGAGGTTACTGAAACAGCAGTGAATTTAGGACGATAGTTGGAAACGACAAATGGATCACCAGATTTGAAAATTGGGAAGATATTATCGTCTTTCCATAATCAGCAATCTATTTAGGTGTAACTCAAGCCTTCGATAAAGTCTGGCACGAAGGGTTGATCTTCAAAATTGAATCAATGCTTCCACAAAATGCTCTCCTCCTACCTGACCGACCGCACATTCCAGGTGAGGTACAAAAGCTATTCTACCGCCAAACATCGTGTGCATGCTGGTGTACATCAAGGAAGTGTTTTGGGACCTAGCAAAATGGAGAATCAGAATGAACGAAACCAAATGCATACACTTTACCTTCACATTGCTAAAAGTGACTTGTCCTCAAGTATATCTAAACAATGTACCTATACCTCAAAGTAACGAAGTAAAGTATCTCGGAATGCACCTTGATTGGAGGCTCACCTGGAAACGGCACATTGAAGCTAAAAATCAACAACTGAAGCTCAAATTCATAAACCTCAAATGGATGCTCAATGGCATGTCAAAACTTTCTCTCGACTCTAAAGTGCTCGTCTATAAGTCTGTCCTAAAGTCAATCTGGACATATGGCTTACAATATGCCCTTCAAACATCAACATCATCCAGAGGACCCAATCAAGAATACTTCGATCTATCATCGGAGCCCCGTGGTACTTCCGCAACGCCAATCTCCATAAAGACCTGCGAATCGAGACGATTTCAGAAGAAATTAAGAACCGTAGTGGAAAATATATTGCAGCCCTCGCTCATCACCCCAACAAGCCTGCAAAAAAAATACTAACTCATCGTAAATTTCAGCGGTTGAAAAGAACTGACCTGTTGGACCTTCCATCTCTAACGTAGAAAAAACAACTTGCGTAGCCACTTTCATTGCTTTTCAAACTCTTTTGCATGAACATTGAACACTGTAATTCTATAACACAGATAATAGCTTTGCTCTTTGCTGTCTGACTTCAAGTCAATAAAGTAACCTGGGTTCAAAATGTTCACGTCTTCAACTGTGACGAGTGCACATCACTTGTTTTAGCATGTACGATTTTAAAACTAACTGAAGCTTCTTATACGAAGGAAACAGTTTAATAAAGGTATTATAGTAGAAAAGAACAAAAAGATGCAAAACTAATGTTGAAGATGATTGTTAAAAAAACATAGAGGAAGGATGAAAGGATTATGACCAGAATATTGGGAATACCATCATAACCGGAAATAACAAAAATAAAACAAATAACTCTCAATGAAAAAATTGGCAGATAATTAAATCATTAAAATTGTGCGTCTTCGTTGAATAATTCATTGAACTAGTTAATGCAAAAATCTTTTTGATCTACCAGACCTCCTACCCGAAAATAGATCACGTTTGAAAATTTTAGTTATTGTTATAGGAAATGTGATATAATAAATGTTAAATATAATGGTTATTCCACTTTATTATATTTTCGGTCAAAAACAATTACTTATTTGAAAAATTTTTGTATACGGATCTAAAACGGCTGAAAATTCATGCAACGTAGCTCAAAAGATACAGTAAAGCCGCAAAATGGTGTCAATATGAAGATATTTCCTGAGACTTAGGTTTATTGTTGTTTTCCACATTTTATTCATGTACATTAACAAAAGTTAGATATTTTTATGACAACGTATGTATATGTATATCGCACTCCCTTACCTGTCTTCTAGTTTAAATGTTATTAAGGTGCAATTAAAGATTTGTATTTTTGCTAACAGGTAATTAGCATGTCATCCATTTCCGTCTAAGTTCATATATTTAATATCCTTAAGTGTAATTAGGCATATAAACAACACACAGTTAATTCATTCAGCTCATATCTGATTGGTTGATTTTTCTTTCGTATTTTTCTACCCCTTCGGCGGTACGACATGACTTCTATCTCATTTGAAATATTCTTTAAATCATTAAAGAAGAGAACAAACCCATTTTGCAAAAATCTGTTTGACCTACCAGTAACTCCCTCGGGAAAACCAATTAGGATGAAGAGCTCGCTAGATTTTCAATAATTTTCCACGACATGGAGTGAATATGAAGAGAAAACAAGTTTTTGAGGAAATTATTGAAGATTTTGGTATATTTGTTGTTTTCCATATTTCATTCTTACTACCGCTTTGAACCAAAAACGGCATTTAACGTATTTATTTATATTTTAACGGCATTTAATTTAAATATAACACTTTCTTGCCTGTTTGCCAATTATAATCAAGGTATAATTAACGGCCAAAAGTCATGAAGGTGTGATTCAAGATGTGTATTTTTGCCAAGTAATTATAAACTATGTAATTTGAATGTCATAAATTTCAGACTAACTTTTAATATTTATTATCCTCAAGAGTAATTAAGTTCATAAATATTGCAAATTTAATCCATTCTCCAAACTTAATCTCAACTCCAAACTGAAAAGTCATTAACTTCTCATTATAGCCAGGGAAATTTTGAAAGAAAGGTCCATAAAATTATAACAGGTAGTTGAAGCAGCCCACAATCTGATTTTTCAGTAGAATCTTCAATCACCAATTTCACTTGGATGTGTTGGCTACTTAAAAGTCAAGGGTATATATTTTATATTGTGAAAGGTTGATTTCATTAATATTTTGGTGTATCTAAATTTACTCGACAAAGATTTCAGTGTAAATTGAGTGATTAAGAAAGTAAAATAATAAATAATGGATTCTTTTGCAAAGCCAAAATCGAAAAACTATAGCGCTAGCTATTCACAACGAACAGAAAATGTTTCATTGCAAGAAAAAACTACTGAAAACCGCAGCTTCTTGTCTGCTGAAGCAACAGCAGACTTGAAAGAACGAATACAAAGTTTAATGAAACAGAAAAACAGATTAACAGACTCTGATAAACAAGCAAAGATCTTAAATAGTTTGATTGAGGCTCAACAAAACCGACCAGTCTTCGTTGAAACAAATCAGATATCAAAAGTAACGAGTGTTAGTAAGATCGATAATCCTGATCATACCAACTGTATACCAGATAGTGTTAAATTCGTTCAGGAAGAGTACAAGCCACCAAAGAAAATAATCAAAATTTCAGATCAGCCACAAGTTAGCAGGGATATACTTGGCTCAATATTATCTCAAATGGATCAACCCAAACAAGATGCAGATACAAAGAATAAAGCACAAATCAGCGAAAATAAGAAATCACAGGTGCCAAGTAATTGGAAATCGTCTGCAATTCCTTCCAATCAGCAACACCCAACATCTCTACTGGCTAAAAATCAGGAATATAGCCAACGAAAGCCGGTTGAAAATAATCGATCCCTAACAATTACTCCAAAGCCCATCAAACAACATAATTCGAGTGTTGCAAACGATCATTATTCAGTGGTTAAGAACAAGGAGAACGATCGACCGCAGCCAGCCAGGCCCATCCAACGACATCAAACAGTTGCTTTCGCAAACGATCATTATTCAGTTCCAGACAAAACCGTTGCCACCATGTTTAACTTCATCGGTAGGGATTTTGAAGCGCACTGGAGTGCGATGTGCTCATATCAATCCAGGCGTCAACCACCACAGCGGCAAGAAAGATTACAATGCGATCCACGTCGCTTAGTGGAAACACAACTTGTTCAAAAAACATCTCAATGCAAAGCGGATATCAAATCACATCCTTCACCTGCTCCATGTACTATCGCATCAAAAGTTTCTAGAAAAGACTCTGCCAAAAACGCTACTGATATTCCACCCAAAATCGTCAATGCGAAGCGCATGATGCCGACTATTGATATGAAAAAAGAGAGGTATGAAAGGAAACCAACACCGGTTCAAGAAGTTTCTCAATGCAAAGCTGATATCAAACAGCAATCGAACGTTTCAAGAAATGACAATGTCAAAAGTGATCATAGAATTCTCCCCAAAGTCATCGACGTGAAGCGCATAATGCCTGCCATGAAAAAGGAGAGGGTTGAGAGGAAATCACCACAAACTGTTCAGAAAATATGCGTTCAAAAAAACAGATCGGATATTTCAAAAAAGGACAATATCAGAAGTGATCACGTGACTCCACACAAAATTAGCGATACGAAGCGCACAACGGAGACTTTTGACAAGAAAAAGGAGCGGGATGAAAAGAAATCACATCCTGTTAGGTCTCAATGCAAAGGAGACATAAAATCACAACCGTCAACTGTCCCAAGCGTTCAAAAAATCAGATCGAACGTTTCAAGAAATGACACTGTAAGAAGTGGTCATGGGATTCCACCTCAAATCGTCAATGTGAAGCGCATACTGCCGATTTTTGACATGGAGAAGGATGAAAGAAAGCTTGACAACAGCTCGTGCATCAGATCGGTTCTCATAATGGATTTGGATCTGTCAGAATCAGACAGCGATTGATAATATGATTTTTATTTTATAACATGAATTTAGTAATAGTTTTAGAGAATATATTGTATTTTACATTTATATGGTCAATTAGTAAACAAGTAGACTAAGTAATTTCATGGAATCTATGTAAAAATATATAACTTGGAGTTTTAATATTTTACAACTTGATATATTTGAGATGCTCAACAAAATTTAGTCTTTAAAATGTAATGTTATTTTCAATGAAAGGACGTAAAAATAAATTTTTCTGTCTACTTATATCTTTGTTTAATTAAAATTTTGTGTATCACTGGTTTTCTGCCAATGCTTGGTAAATGACATCCACTGCATTCACCAAGTTGACTCTTCTGTTACGAGTGCGGAGGTTGAAGTTTAGATATGTGTATGCAGTCAAAGTGTGTTTAGTTTTACGCCTCTGTTTACCATTGATATGATTCAATATTAGCAGGATTCCTGTTAATTGCTAGTGGGTGACTTAGATTTCAGTCAATGGAACTACAAAATTGGATCCAGAGCAGAGTAAGATATCCATAAGTTCAATGCTATTTGATCAATCTTTTTTTCTTTATTATGTGAGTGGCCGATCAGTGCGAATAACCTGAAATGTTCTTAGCTGTATCGCAAATAATTGATTTAATTGAGACATGGATAGGGCATAAGAACATGGCTGAATGGGGACTTTTGTTGAACAAAACCTCGCTCAGTGGCTCGGGATCCAAAACTAAGTGAATGAGTGATACCAACGGCCCACTTTTGACTAACTAATCAAGACTCAAATAGGCCTAATCAGATTACATTTGGGAAGACAGAGCATTTGGATTGCACTTTTTCTGCTCTTTTAACAAAACAAACCCTGTTAATTATGTCACAATTGTTTTTTTAAGAAAATTTTAGCTACTAAAATTGCCATGGATAAACGAATAACACAGATCTGTAGTGCAGACACAGAGCGCATCATCTACGCGCTTCAATTTGATTCTGAATGAAGGTATTCTCGATAAAAATATGACAAAGGCAAATGTTAGCAATCTATGCGAACTTTTCCAAGGTTTTCGATTCGTTCGAATCTTTCTCTCAAATTTGGATATATTTTGAGTTCCAGTTCCACTTCACACCTTCTGTTTTTCTTACGTGATCGGACTTGTTTTCCGACCGTTAACTTTTGATGTTCGTCTTGTTTTTATTTTATTTTTAGGGTTCGCAAGGCTCGATTTTGGGCCCCATAGTTTTCCTCTTGTTTATAAACCATTTTTCTTCTTAAAGGTTATTGATTTGTGATCATGGTTCCCTTCTTGTCTATAAATCAGCATAGACAACGTCTATCGTCTCTAAAGCTAGCGGAGAATAATTGATACGGGAAACTCGATCGTTTTGCGGAATAAGCCTCCGAAAGCAGAATCAAATTGAATTGTTTTTGCGGGATGATTAAAATTGAAAAATTTTTTTTATTTATCGTGTCAAATAAAATTTTCAAGATAGATAAAATTTTTATTTCAATTTTAATCATCCCGCAAAAACAATTCATTTTTCTTCCTTTATTAATTCCCTCTCTGTAATGCTGATGCTGGAAAATATTTAGGCTGTTCTAAGTTGCAGAATGACTTGTGGGCATTAGGCAACTAGTACCTTGTCAATTCTATAACTGTAAATGTTGTACTTGATTCTGGATGCTTTTTTCAGCTCTGTTGATAATTCCAAATCCTCTGTCAATTGTATTTGATTCAAAACTTAAATTTGACATTTGTATATTACATGTCAAATCAAAAGCCTCTCGATTAAGCGGCATGATTCTTAGAGCGTCTAAAGCTTTTGTTGATATTTCTTCCTTTTTTCGTCTGTCAATTTCATTTGTGCGCCGTGTTGTCGAATATTGTAGTCAACTTTGGTGTTATCATTATCGATGTTTAATTGAAATGGCCGAGTATGTGCACTATTTCTTCGAATTCAGAATTTCCTACTTTTGAAGTAGTGCGTCTCGTGTTAAAAATTATTTTCCTTGACGAATGTCTCTTTTTTAAAGTGTCTAATTCTATGAGCAATACGAAAGTAGCTGCCTTTTATATTTTCTTGAAATAGAGGATAAGAAAAATATTATTTTGAAGAAAAATGATTCTATTGTTTTTCAAAATATTCTCCAATAAGATGAATATACTTTTATATACTTTTGAACTAATTTTTGAAACACTTTTGCCACTTCAATTGAGATACTTAAAAAATATTCATTTTGAACGTGCTAACTGCCTCTCCAGGCGTCGAAAAACGTTGAGCTCGGATTTATTTTTGATTCAACAACGGTCATTAAAATTAAAACGACAGAATATGACAACCTTCCTTAAAGATGCAGTTGTTAGATTTAGAGAATTTAGTAAATTAAATTTTACTAGATTTAGAGAATTTAGTAAATTAAATTTTATTTATTCCATTAGCTTCACTGTTAATGATGAGCTCAAACCTTCTATGAAAAGATTGATGCATAAATTCCAAAAAATTATATTGACTTTGCAGGATACAATCAAAGAAAATTTTGTTTTGCTAATAATAGAGAATTAAGTATGCACCCGCATGATAATAAACTTCCAAGCTCGTAAGAATATCTCAAAACAAATAGCAAGAATTGGTTTTGGACTGATTCGAGCCTCTTGATATGGCTAAAAAGGAGGATTCAAGACGAAGAGCTAATGCTTTTTCGAGCAACGGGCAAATCAGAGTTATGTACAATTTTGGGTATCCATATGTTTTTGATTACTTTTGCGCATTGTTTAATGAATCCCATGTTTTTCGGTCGATTTGACTTTACTAGAAGCCATTGAAATTTCCCTTAGTTTCCATGAATTGAAACGCTGACAGTTTTTGTTATGAATTTTGTAGTGATGATGTTTTTAAACACCATCCTCGAAAATTCAAAGAAACAATTTATG